>CM044397.1:9037500-9637500 GCA_024322285.1 Musa beccarii | reverse complement strand
TACTCAAGATGGTGTAGGACAAATTGATACATGCCTAAATTGTTGAATGTACTTTTCTAATATTCTATGCCATCATAATCTGATGAGAAATCTAAAGCTATATTTATTTAACTGGAACCTTCAAATAACATGGGCTACAAGATCTGTTTCACGTGGAGAAAGTGATATAAAGTTATAAACCATTAAGTTGAAGGAACTTCCCTCATCTATCATGTTTAAAAATGCAAGCAACTTGGCAATCATGTATCAAGCCAAATGTACATAGTGACAACAAACAAATTTCCAATATATAGGGTATCTGCAGTTTCACTATCTGGAAAGTGGACAAGAAGTTCCAATATCATGTTGATTAAAAGATAGCAGTTATGAGACTGGTCCAATGTAACTGACACTGGACTGCAAAAAAAAAAAAAGAATCCAACCGACAAACATCTGGTCCATTATGTCAAGCATTGCACAATAACCTACAATAGATTTAAAAAGGATCTTAATCACAAATTATCTATGAAATACCTCCTCATCGACACTTTTGAGATAATGCTTCAAAATATCCTTCCACCTGTTGATCTCTTTCGCAGTATTCTGATACAACTCACCTTAGCATCAATACAGCTAACCCGATGTCAATCAAGATTTTAAATTTTCAGAAAAGAAAAATATCAAATCATAAAAAATCCAATGAACAAATTTTCAATTAACAATATATATGTCAGCATTTCTGCAATATGCAAGTAGGTTTATTCAAGAACTTGAGAAAGCACACTTCATGCAGAAGTAATATGACAAAATGATGCCAACCATGACCAACACAGTTTGTTTTTTCAGGACTTCAAAAAGGAAAATGCAATGGCGATTCCACGAGATGTCAAAAAGCAAAAGTTCCTACTTGGCATGAAAGTTGGGAAAACCCCGCTTTGACATTGTGCTCAGCTTCTCTCTTTTCAAAACAAAAGATTCAAAGAAAGACATGTTTTGACAGTCAACTTTCGATGCAGCTAATGTTCTTTCTTCTGTCCCAAGAAAAAGTTACCTGTACTATATCCGTACTTATACTGCTAGCAGACCTTATCATGCAAAGTCACCAAACACTTCTGTTCCACCACAACTACCTATCGGCGCTTGTGATCGATGCGAATTTTATTGTACTAGACACTAAAGCGGGATCAAGTAAATTGCTTTCTTCTTTAAATATGAGCATCAATTATCAAGGCAAGCAATTGACCTCAACTCTATCCACTGAAATAATCCTTTCTTTAAGAATGAAGTGAATGTCAACTTCATTTATGTGGTCACAAACATTTCTGCGATAAGTTCATACTGTGGCCTATAGTGAAATTCCAGAAATATGCAGTTCAAGACCAACAACACCACCATTCTTGTGGTTTATTACCATGAGACATTTAATACAACTGATAAATTAACATCCACACTATACAATTTTTACAACTGGACTAATATCCATTTGATGACAATTCATCTAAACCTCTTCATCCATTATGACCGAAGAATGGTAGTAATTATATTTTTTAGAGAGACATATACAAGTAGAGTTGGCATAAGCTACAGCTACTAAAGAAAGAACAACAAATCAATAGTCAAATTTTAATTAGAGGATTCAATCATTCAAATCGTTCCCATAAACCTCAAATGCAGCTTTGCATCATGCACAATAGAAGAAATTCCCTGAATGCTTCTTCATAATTAATCTTTCATTCTTTTGCCTGTCTCCTAAAAAATATAGCAGACCTTTTAAAGAGACCAGAACTAGCAAAACTTGCCAATTTAATTACTTGTGTCAGTAAATACAAGAGCATTCTAAGTAACATGGCATGGGAAGGCGGCATGCTTAAAGTTATTGGCATACTCCTGCAACATAGAAATGTCAGTCCTTGCACCCTCTTAATTTTCCAACCTAATTATAGATTACCCCCATCGGTGTAATACATGCCCAAGCCAATGAAAACTAAATAAAAAAATGCACGCCCAAGCCAGCCCCTACCTTCAACTTAGCCAGTGCTGTAATACATGGCCAGTGACTACTGCAGACCAAACACATAACTGGCAGCTGTAATTAGCAAACCCACATCCTCACAACTGTCTGCTCGTACTTGGTTTAGAACAGTCAACACAACATCAATTTGCAATCCTTTCCCTTTCCTTGCAACCAAATTCCAGCATGAAATGTGCTCTGATCCTCTCAAACACTTGACTTTGAGCTTAGAGTAGATGAGCTAAGTTTTGCAGGTGGATGCTGATGTCTCGTCAAGAAAAGTTCTAGTGCTTCCCAAACTTGAGGTGAGATTAGAGTTGTGATAGTGGAGGTTTCAAATCTTGTATTGAACAATAAGAAAATTTTTGTTATCGTGCTTCTCAGGGTAATGTAAGTTCATGTGAAATAAGTTTATAGAAAAAGGTTTAAATTTCTAATAGCAAATTGATGGAGGACTGGAGATGATAGCAAAAAGGTTCCGTCAACCAAACATTTAATCCAATTTTAACATCAGCAACAAAAATAATGCTTGATAAAAATTAAAAAAACAACTCACAAGCTACACAAGAAATATGGAGAAACAGATAAACTACCAATTACAAAGTTATTATACCAGTATAATTTATTTCCACTTCCTAGACTATTGTAACAAATTATGAATCCAATAGGGATCTATATCAAGATTTTAGAAACTGAAAATAACTCAGAACATTCTGACTTTGATATAAATGCTTACCATTAGAAGAACGAGGAGCTTCTAGACCCAACTTTATTACAGACAAGAACAATGCCCCAGCACAATCAGCATGTGATTTATTGCAAGATAACCTGAATATTACAGAGATATTTATCAGACACATAGCTCAACAAAGAAAAATAGTATTAATATATGGAAAACAGCACTATTCATGGACAAGTCTAGCATTCGCTAAACTTTCTGTAAAAAATATACTGAAATTTTTTAAGAAAACAAAGATACATCAAATACAATTCATTCTGTCAGTCTTATTCATGATGATGGAAAAACATTTTCCTAGTGACATAAAAATGTTTCTCTATTTCAGAAATATTTATAGGATGATCCTACAAATTTTAGTCTTGTTAGCTTTACATTCTCAACCTTTTCTAACCCAGCATCACTTGCCTTATTAATGAAAAATGATAATACCTTAAAAAAATCTGTTAAGTAAAGAATGAAAATCATAATTTAGAATATAAAACAGCAAAATCATGGTTAGCAAACATTACCATGACACTTAATCATGTTAATTGCTAAATAAAATACCTGAGTGAATTTATCTCTAAAATCACATTCTCTTGGTTCACTCCTGTAAGTGCCCGTTGAAAAGTTGCTTCTACCTGTGGTTAATCAAAATGAATGGAAGTAGTTCCAATTAAAAACATATAATCCCAAGGACACTCTCATTTATTACCTCCTTATCAAAATCAGCAGAATCTCCGTAATCCGTCCCATCAGCATCATCATCACCAGTAATTTCTGAGTCAGGTCGCATCTCTCCAGAAACTGGAGTACTATTAACTTCCTGATATGACACATCAGGATCCTCATAATCATCATGAGATAACTCTGCCAACTTTGATGCAGGGATTGGAGCAACTGAGTGTCTCCATTCTTCATCATTGCCTCCTTCGTAGGAACACCATATGTAACCAACCCCCGAAATACCAACCTAAGCAACAAGATGGAAAAGCAATACCAGATATTAGCTTTTGCAGAATATAAAAGCAAATATATCAAAATGGTATAACACTACAATCACCACAAATGATACCTAAATTCTGAATTATTCTGTAGAAACCTCAGTTTTGTTAGGGTCATCACGTCCTTTCATAGCTGTTAAGAATGTCCTTTCAATTTCCATCTTGTTCTCCCAGAACATCTAGTTGAATTAACTTATTTACCTAATAGGCACACTTGAAGGTCTTATTCAAACTTCAATGACAATATTGTTTTCTTGTCCTTGATTGGCTTCACTACCTCTAAGTTAACATGAATCGGTCATTTATGTGCCTTATATAGTAATGTTCCATTTTAACATTCCTAAGTGTCAAGCAGCACCACTTTAAACTTTTTTTTTAAGTTTCTGTTCCTGAATATCCAAGTTCTTGATACACAAAGGATTCTGACCGACATTCATCATATATGAGCTGATCATATAGCAACGAGATATAATAATAACTAAAGTTTAATCTATTTAACCAAAAAGATTTCATGTGAAACCCTATTCCTACTTGGTTTAGAATCCCCAAGTTTAAAGTTTATCCCCACTCCACTCTTCTCGAACAAAACTATGTCATCATTAAGCAACGTATACCACGGAAGGACATCCTAATTATACATATTATGTTCATCCATTATAAGCAAAAGGCAAGAACTTCTTATCCTCAATGAAATCTTATGGTGATATGAGACTCAGTAAATATAATGTACATCATGTCTTTTAATTACATAAAAATTATTTATTAGAAAACCTTTTTCTTTCTGAAACCCACTGACTTTTATATTTAGAATTTTATCATAAGATTTTTCCAAGTAGATAGAATTTATATGCAAACCCAGCTTCTCTCTCAAGTCTTTCATTAACGGTCAAAAGCAAAATAGTTCATTTTTTGGTAAATCATCCTGGAATAACATTAATTATTAATTATAAGGGTAATCTCAGTAATTGCTAAATTTAAATGACATAGAGGTCCAAAGAAAATGCCAAGATAAACTAGATCAAATAAAAACAAAAGGATTTAGCATACCTCAGATAGGCCAGAGTTTTCTGTCACTGAATAATCTGAGCTTAGTTCTGCATTTCTAGTACTGATCATACTAGTAATTGCTGCAAAATATCATTGTAGAAAGTTACATTAGGGTTTTGAAAGAACTGATACATAATTTCTAAATTGAAAATATAGCTGAAACTAATAAACTCTTATTTAGTAATAAGCCACAGAGACTGATAGCCTTACAAACAATGGTAAAGGTAAAAAATAATGGGATTAAGAACATAAAAGACAAGGTTAAAGAAAAAGTAAGACATGTGAATGGCTACTTATTATCCCAATTATGAGTAATACCATAAACAAAATGAACCACTGTCAAACACCTGAGGCTTTGCTAAGAGCTCTTAATGAAATTCTTAGTGACAAAATATCTATTGGTAAAAGAGAATTAAAATGTTGGAGGTAAGGTAGGTAAATATTACTACTCGTCCCTATGAGACATTCCAGTCAAAGCACATTGGAAGGAGTTAAGTGGTTGAGTTTTCGAATCCTATAGAAGACTATACTTGTATATGGAAGGATTTGTTTCCTAACATGCCACTACTCAGTTGAAATTACTAACAAGAAAATATGATGGATAACTAGGTATACAACATGTTTCTGTAGCTCTGTGCTAGTTTCAACTGATAAGTTGTATTGTTGCTTGCTAACTCAAGGATTAAATTATCACAAGCATAGAGATATTACATGGACTTTCTATAACTCCACTATTGGTATCAGCATACTCAAGTTCTTCATCACTATCTTGTATGGAAGGTTGAGGAAGTAAAGAAACTTTCGAATAAGCAGGAATTGTTATTTGTTGCCCAACTTCTACCTGAAGGAGAAAAAGTGAATCAATTGAGCAGATAAACAACACACAAGTTTAAAATAAAAACAGTTAAGTAACATAGTGAAATAGTGGCAATAACCAGAATTATATGTAATATACCATTGAAAAAGGTGAAGACAAAAAAAAAATTTGTTCATGACATGTTGACAAGAACAGTGATTTTGATTTCTGACATCAACTCTCAATATGTGGATAAAACAATAGCAGTATATTGATCCTCTCCGATGTGCCTTTAATCAATACTACATTAGAAGTAATTTAGCAACATCTGAGTAACCCAAGAATCTAAATACATGACAAAGCAGCCAAACAATCTATCAATGATTGTTTTTCTCTATCAATTAGACTTCATTGATAATCAAACTGATTTGCAATTAAAATTCAAATCCAGACACAACCTAAATGTGGGACAACAGCTATCAGCTGCCATACAAGGCCAATCTACTAGCACATATTTCAAAGTTCTTATGATGCAATACAAGGAGATATTGGTGTACTAGTTTAGGAATGTACAAGTCTGACCCAAGGAATATCTGGATCACTGACACTAATTTGTAAACATGGTGAGACATCCTATATTAAATTGACCAAGAAAGCATCTTTATCATGTACAATTCAGATCTCAATATGCTCTAATGAATGCACAGCACAATAGTTTACACTTCAATGTGACAAGTTTATTTTACCATATAATTTATGGTAAAGTAGATAACATACTTATGAAGAAACTGTAACAAATGCAATTATAATTATCTTATTGTGAAATCTGTCTTACCTTTTATTTAAAAGCTTACGATGTGCTCTTATGCAACTTACAGTGTCCTATAGACAAATTTGAGGACTATAGTTTCAGACACTAAATAACCTAATTTCTAGTAAAACCTACTAAAAGCTAGAGATTCCACCTTTTGAGTCCTGCATAACTACAGTGTTGAACCATGCTAAAGCATCAAGCCAAACTCACTAAATCAGACCCAAGACAACTGTTAGGGTCTCCTATATTTCATATTTTAACCATGCAGCTGAAAGCCTGGGATGGCAATGCCATGTGAATGTAGATCCCAAGCTGTTCTTCTTCCTCATGAACAGTGTTACATAAATTAGATAAAGGATTTCGGTTTCATCATGTTAAGGAAAATCCTCTGTAACCTAATTATTTGACCTTCATTTACAAGTGATTTCTGCATGACTACAATATCTAGCCATCTTAAGGTAGTTAAGAGCAACTTATAGTAAGGCCTTGTTCATGGTTCCAGAATTTAACCTTTACAGCTATGACAAACCATCACCAATGGCACCTCTGCAATCCAATGGCTCTCTCATCCTCCTCTTCTTCTCTCCCTCTTCCTCGACCTCAAGCAGCCACCTAATTGAGATACTTTTTTACTTAACATCAGTATCCACTCTCTTTTTGAAGCCAATGTATCCCCACATATGCATGATGGCATATCAGCCCAGCTGTCAATTGGTACATGCACATACCTCGAAAGTTCAGATTTACCATCTGAGGTACAAGTCTTGCCTCTCTCATCTGGTAAGTGGCAAACCATTTGTTTTCTTTTAAGATTGGATAGTTGCATGCTTTTTTACAGGTTGTAAGCCCTGCAATAGCAGTACTACTCTCTGTTTCATCACACTAGACTAACTATAAATTAAGTAGCCACAACTGCTTAGGACCGGAAGCTATAAGGGCTAAGCAAAAATGAAAAATGGATTTCAGGCCAAAAAAACCATTGTTGTACTTGGAAGAGTTATTTATATTTGTTTTATGTCCAAACATGTCACCTAGTCTAAAAGGTAGGCTTAATAGGATTAAGAACAACTAAGACTGAAATAACAAACATCTGAAATCCCTATTTAAGGTTTTGCTTTTAGTTTCAAATGTGACTTTGCTACTAAAATCAAACATTTAGTATCTAAAAGTTTTTTGTTTGCCATTTTTTCTAGAAAAGAATTATGTTTGTCAATTTACTAATGTCAATCATTTCAATCATATCGTGCGTTCATATATTCCACTATTAATGCATTGCTGCATCAGATTAAACTTGGATGCTTCAAGTTCAATACTTTCAAGCTCCCCCCACAACTGAAAAGCAAATACTGTGAAGAGAAAAAAGGAGAATATGATCATTAAGCTCCATGTCATCATACTTTGCCCGCATAGTTAAAAGGAACAATCACACTTTCAAAGTCTAAGCAATGAATCCATGCTGTATAAAATAATTTTACACTTAGCTTGTCTTTGATAACAATAGTTGCATCTCGCTAATGCACAAGGAAATATATCTTAGGATGTTTAACAAAATGCATTTATTATTAAATTTCCACAAAGCAAATATAAAACTTCAAGTAAATTGTCCTAAAATGAAACAACTTTAGCATTTGATAGCATGTAACCATGCAAAGGTCTGAAATGTGCATATGCAGGGTGTAGGCATGAAATTGCACACAAACACATTACAGAAAGTAAACTTCCATTGGGGACAAATGCTTGAATGTATCTATTATGAAGGGCATGTAACAGCTGTACACAATTCCAAGTTTCTGACTTCTGCAGGGGCATGTATGAAAAGCCCACTACGAGATATTTCCTAGCTATTAAGTAATAAAAACTTGTGATGAACTAAAGAAACTTATTTAAGTTATCTTCATTTATTAAAAAATAAGCAATACTACTTTCACCAAATAAATTATCAACTTAAAAAAAGATAATATACTCCAGAATGGAACGATTTGCAATATGACTACAAACATCATTTACCTTGAACGACAATATGACACCAGGTTCCAAGACTACCCCTGTCCTTAAATGAACACCATCACAAACTATAGCATGATTTAGTTTACAGTCATCTTCAATGATGACATTATTCCAAATGTAACAACCATGGATAGATACATTGCGGCCAATGGTACATTCCTGACCAATAACTGAGTGAGATATCACACTATGGTCCCCAATGGTACTTCCACTTCCAACCAAGGTAACAGCACCAATTTGTGCAGAGCGTGATTGGACAACATCTGCAAAAAAGCATAATATGTCAATCAAAAAGAAAATATCTCTAATTTTCATCAGCATGAAGCATCATTTGTGCATGCAAGTAAAGAAAAGATGATAATTGACTATCCAGTTCAACCATTTTATATATTGAATTGAGTGAAAATCAACCAAAAAAAAAAGGTCAGTGATGATTGACAAGCCCATTCAACGTTTTTCATATATTTAAATGAGGGGAAAATAGGGCAAAAATTAACAAAAATCTACATTATTGTCTGAAACTAATCAGGAACCAACTGGAACTCATGGAAGTAGAATAGGTTGCTCAGATATTGGTCACGACAAAAATCTACCAGGATTCTCTGAAACTAATCAGGAATCAGCTGGAATTCGTTGGAAGTAGGATAGGTTGCCCGGATATTGGTTATGATCGATTAGGACTGATAGCAACTAGTAAGATCCTAGTCAAATACTGATTTCAACTTGATAAGTCAACATTTTGTCGTTATTGGCGGGAGCACGAAAGCTTGCAAGGAATTATCCGCTTTGGGTGAGGCCGCATGGTTTTGCCCTTTCGAGGTGAGCCCCAAAAGGCGCCTCTGAGGGTAAGGGTGATAGTAGAGGCTTATAAACCCATGATTCCCCTACTCCTCAATGAATGTAGGACTAAATGTCTTTACTAATACCCCACCAATAGAGGAGTCAGGGGCTCATAGCCCTCATTCTAGCGTCATTCTGATAAATCAATATTTTGTCGTCATTAGTGCAAGCATAAGGGCTCACGAGGAATTATCCACTCTGGGTGAGCCTGCACGATTTTGCCCTTTCGGGATGAGCCCCAAAAAACGTCTCTGAGGGTAAGGGTAATACTAGAGATATAAGCCCTTGGTTCCTCTATTCCTCAACCAATGTAGAACTAAATGTCATTATCAATGCCCCCCAGTAGAGAGAGTCGAGGGCTCATGACCCTCCTTCTAGCACTATTCTAATAAGTCAACACTTTGTCGTTATTGGTGTGAGCACAAAGGTTCACAAGGAATTGTCCACTTTGGGTGAGCTCGCACAGTTTTGCCCTTTCAGGATAAACCCCAAAAGGCGCTTCTGAGGGTAAGGGTGATGCTAGAGGCTTATAAACCATTGGTTCTCTTACTCGTTAACCAATGTCCCACATTTAGTCTCACATTCGTTGAGTAGGGGAACCAAGGGTTTATAAGCCTCTAGCATCACCCTTACCCTCAGAGGCACCTTTTAAGGCCTCAAAAGGATAAAACCATGCAAGTTCATCTAAAGCGGATAATTCCTCACGAGCGTTCGTGCTCACACCAATGACGACAAAATGTTGACTTATCATAACGACACTAGAAGGAGGATCATGAGCCCTCACTCCCCTACTAGGGGGGCACTGATAAGGACATTTAGTCCCACATTGGTAAAGGAGTAGGGGAACCAAGGGCTTATAAGCCTCTATCATCACCCTTACCCTCAGAGGCGCCTTTTGGGGCTTACCCCGAAAGGGCAAAACCTGCGAGCTCACCTAGAGCGAATACCCAAATAAATGTGCAGTGAGTCAGCCCAAAATGCGCATACTAAGTCACACATAAAGTTTTTCTTTTCCTTTCAGTTTATTGTTCACAAATTCCTTATCTTTGATAGGTTCTTCTTTCTCAACTTACATTCCTTTTTTTTCCTTTTAATCCAATATCAAGGCTGTTCAGCAGACCAGAATGTTGTGTTATACCCAACAAATCATGTCAGTCCATTAGGCAAACACCATGATGCCCATAATCGAAGATTAAAACCCAAATAAATGTCATAAAACATGCATCCATCTTTGAAACAAAAAATGATTAACTACAATAAAAATATTATTTTAAAGCTTAAAAATATAAATGCTTAGAAAAAAGACCTGAAAAAATTAACGTGGTCTTAAGCATGGTATGCAATTTCGAATGATACCTCCTGGTACGAGCAGTACGTACTGGTCCGAGAGGATATCGGTACGCGGACCGTCCGCTATCGAGCGGTACGAGTATTTTGACTGGTATCGAGGCATACCGATCGGTACCGAGGTGTACCGACCGATACCGAGGCGTACCAACCAGTACCATCCCAGATTTCGACCGTTAGCGAGATATACCGATCGGTACGACCTAGTGTGGTACCGTCGGTATGCCCTAGCATACCAGCGGTACATATCAGTACGTACTGTACCGAGCAAACCTCGAAACTCCGGTACGGTACAAAATTTCAATCCTTGGTCTTAAGTATTCTGTTAGAAACCCATTAAGATATGAATAGCCAGCTCCTGTACCTGCCTAATAAAATGTTGCAAGCATTCATACCAACAAGGACATGGGAGTCGGAACCGGTTAGTGGCAAGCATGACTGTCATCACAACTTCATCAACAATGGTACCACAAGATATCATTTTCTTGTCAACTCAAGGGGGACTCAAAGGTAAATGTGCAGTGAGTCAGCTACTTTCCTCAATGAAACAAGTTCAACAATCAAGCACTCTTAAGAGTCAATTAGTTTCGTCACTGAGATGAAATGTTCCATTACATAAGGGATGGAACATCCTATAACAAAACCTTGGCTCCAAATAAGGATAATATATAACAAATCATCTTAGATAATTAAGACAAGTACAATGAAAATCCTTATGTTTACTATTAAGAGATCATAACTTAATTCAATAAAAGTTTAGAATAAAAATAAAGAACACAGTCCGGATTAAGAAAAGGTCATAATTGCCCTTGATCATACATATGAAGAGACTATCCTGATGAAGCTAAATTGGAAAAGGATAAAAAGAATGTGTAGCTATCCCAAACAGTTGGATAGAAGTCTTCTTGTAGTTATTGCATCATGTTTTTGTAGATAGGTAATCATCTTCAGCGAACATCATGGATTAGATACTCTCCTGTGTTTAACAATCAAGGAGCCCAGAATGGTTAGCTGAAGGTGAAAAAGGTATGAGAAGTAATTTAACAGTAGCCTTTTTAGAGCATAGGGTCATCCTCAAGCAAGCATACGGGCAGGCTGATTGAATGAACTGTAAGGGGCAAAGAGTCATTAACATGATTAGGGATTAGTTGGACATGATCATTTTAGCAATAGAAGCAATAAAGAAACATAGGTATCAGTGTTTTTAAAAGCGCTACACGCCAAAAGGTGCCAAGTCCCAAAATACTCAAGACATTTCAGAATATTAAATTTTAAAAATATATATTATGATCGATAAATATGATCATTAAATAACAATGACACATCAAATTAAAATCATATATAGTACCAAATTACATTAACTATCTTTTATTAACAAAAAAAGTTAAAATAATAAAGTTTAACATCAATTTTAATGAAATATGATAAACAGGGTTCTACTGATAGAGACCTATGCTAAACAATGTTTTCAATATGGTGCTAGACAGCTCTAACTATTAACAAAGGAACAATGCACCTCCTCAATATAGTGTAGCAAATTAATCAAAATGAAAAAGAATGGACTGAGAAGAGAAGTAACTGATGGCTGTGGAGGAAAAAGAGGGTGGCGGACAAAGTTGCAGACGAAGGCGATGGCGCTTTAGTGAAGCGCCTCGCTCGAGCGCCTTTTGAAAACACTGGGAGGTATACAATTGTTGAGAAGAATGTCTCATATAATCTCATTTTCTCAACTCTCATGTCTTAATCCTCGGCACAGCAGTAACTTTTGATAATAAAGGAAAAGATCCATAAGAAAGAATTGGCTTGAACAGTGTCCACCATAAGGTGCAGATATTTCTAAGAATCAACCTCATCACAATGATCAATGGTGAGTTATAGAAACATATCTTCCGTCTTGATTGACAAGATCCCGAGAGATAAATCTCCATAAACATTTGCTCTTTGAAGTTTGAAGGTCTAGAATCTTTTAATCAAAGTGATGGATCATTCTTATAGTTACAACTAGTGTGTTGGGCATTCAATATATCAACCAACCCACACTAACATCCATTTTTCCAAATGCAGCAAGGAAAAAAGTGGAATTCAAGACAAGAATACCATATGAGAAAAAGAGAAGACAATGAACAACATAATTTTAACTGGTGTTGTCGCTTACCCAGTGCTTTGAACACTCCCTGTCTATCAAGCTTCATATTTGAGCAACACCCAAAGTACTTAACATTTGGTACCAAAGGGTACGTCCAACTTTGCATTATGTCTTTACTAACCGTGCCATAACTCCTGAAGTTATCTATTCTTGCTGCATAACTTGAATGAATTTCATAGGTAAAAATCTTATATCCCATAATCTGAAAAAAAAAAAAAAATCAAAAGAGAAGGCAAAACTAGTAAGCTAAGGTTAAGGTTAAGGTTAATGAGTATGATTTTCATAACACTATCAACAACAACAAATTACTTCCAGTCTGAGTTATTAGGTTCTGCTCACCAACATATTAAGCCAATGTCAAGTAATCATTCCCTACTCTATAGGCAGATAATATTTCTACAAGTAACATAATGACATGAGCTTCATAACAAACATAAGGTTAAATATTTTGCTCAACATAAACATAAAATGTAAGGTGAACATATAAATGCCAAGATTTTTCAACTAATAGAATGGAAAGGGGGAGAGAGAACTGTTATGAAATGTAAAATTTGAAAGAAATCTGGAACAGAAGAAAAAAGATTACACATAGTTAATAAACGTACACAATGGTTTAATGACAAAGGTCCAACATCCTACATCCATAGTAATAATGTTCTCATATGATGTTGCGAATGACATGCATCTACATGTTTAAAATTTCCATTCAATAGTTTGTTCCCAAATTAAACCTAAGAAATACAAGGATGTGAGTGTAAGTGGAAATGCAAGCCAAACAAACTTAATGAATAAAATTCAAAAATGTGCAATATTAATAGCATCATGGATCAATGGTGACCATTTGAAGATGGACGTGAAGAAGCTACCACAGTATGAGGTATATAAGGATGTGAGTGTAAGTGGAAATGCAAGCCAAACAAACTTAATGAATAAAATTAAAAAATGTGCAATATTAATAGCATCATGGATCAAAGGTGATCATTCGAAGATGGACATGAAGAAGCTACCACAGTATGAGCTATCTACAAGGATATAAAATTTCATGCAAACTAGGAAATTGTGGTTACTGGATTTCTAAAGATTTGTTAGAATCATCTCAAAGAGATAATTTGAATAACTGGCCTCTGATCTCAAAGAAGTTACTGATCATATCAAGACAATTCAGAAATGTCAAAAGATATTGTCTCAAGTAACTAGGAATAATCCATACAAGTAAACAGCTTAAAAAAAGGCACCATAAACTCAAACAAATTTGATGAGGAGAGAAGATACAAGAAAAAATTGGAGGATTCTCAAACGATAAGATCACTTGGATATCTGACTTATATAACCAACCTTAGCAATCTCTGTACTCTACTTTCATTTTAACTCCCTACCATACTTCTCATCCAACATCTAGATTTCTTGCAAACCTAAGTAATTACCCAGCCTTCTGTTCAAGAGCAAATCTCAGTTCCTTTATTGAGCCAATCTAAGTAAATGATTTTTTATCTAGTCGAGGCGGCTGTGATCTAGATTATTGCTACTCTATCTAGCAATTGCAAGATGTCTGACAGCCAGAAAAGTTTAAAAAAATAAGAATGCAATGCTCACCTCACAAAACCTTATATAGTTATATGTTCTTTCTCCAAAGAAAAAGAAACAAACAAGTTCCGAAAATTAAGAATTACCAGCATTTGATCTTTCAAATCCCTTTCAACTTTGATAACTAATAAACCATCAAGAAAGTAACCGTAACTGAACCTCAAATTTACAACAAAGGTCCATTTAGAAATAAAAAACCTGAAGATACCTGTCTATTAAAGACCTATTTCTATTGCCAGGGCCACGTACCACTTGTAGAGGAGATATTCTTTTTTCTTTCAAGGATCTTGAGAAAAGCTTAAAGTTTATATATATATATATATATAGCAAGTCTATGTTTGATGGCATCTTATTATTCTTTCCAAGAGCCTGATGCTTTGTTCAATCTAATACTTTGTAGTTTGTACCACTCAATGAATCATTGTAGTCAGATAACAAACCAAACAAAGCTTGTGAGATAAAGCATTTATTTATTTCATTTTAAAGCTTTATTCATGTTGCAAATTCGTAATTCTGTTCCTTTCATGAGGTCTTGGTTGCTGCTTTTTTAATCATTGAAAGTGTACTGCTGTTTCTTCCAGTTCTAGATTCACGAAGAAAGAATGCATCGATTAAAAAATAGAACCAGTGCGCAAGGATCTTGTTGTGGTCATTAGGTTTTCTATAACAGTTCTTGATTGAAAAAAATACACCGACCTCTTCCAAAGGCCTCAGATAAACTAAGAAATGTGTCAATCAAACATCAAGCAAACCAAGATGTATCCAATTGATGATATGCATGTGATGTGATCCTGTGTTCTAAATGATTATTTCTCCCTAATAAGCATCCATCTTTTCTAAGTTTTGCAAAGTGATGCAGAAGTCCTATAAAGCATAAGAGGCTATTCTCCATCTACTCATCTATAAAGCATAAGAAGAAATTTTCATCTATGGATAAGAAATCTGAAGTACAAAAACATACTGCATAGTTGCGAAAATAATATACAACTTGTGGAAAACTATCAGTCATTTCTCTTAGCGTATTAACCAACACAATTAAATGGATATGCACAAAAACAGAAGAATGATATTTTAGGCAAAAGATATTGCTATTACTTAAGGTGGTAATGCTATAAACATAACTAAGAACTTCCAGAAGTCCACCAACAAAAGACAAAAATATTGGATGTATCCATCTTTGACACCATATCAATGATCGAAAAATCAAAGTTATAATTACCAAAGGTCTGAACTTGAAATGAAGAATATCTCAAAGAATTTCAAAGGTCATATGTCAAGAATTCAATCAGACCTTCTCTATACCAGATACCAAATCAGGAAACAATCAAGATTCATTTGCCTTGTCACATATAGTATAAGTTGAAACTTTCAATTACAAATATGGATATAAGTGCAAAAATGTGGACAAAAATTATAGAACATTCTAAAAGAAATTCGAAATTGTGAAAAATAATATAAAAGATGTAGCATGTATTTCATGTTATGTGCACAAAATATGGATCCTAAAAACAGCAAAAGAATATGAAAAGATTTGTCTCACATCATCAATGAGCAAACCCTTGATGAAATGACGTCGAAGATGTTGATAATCAAAATTATCCATAAAAAGACTGAGGACTTCAGGAGAGCAGATATCTATGTAGCAATCCTGCAAAAGAAGACATTTAATCACTTAAAAATGTGTTGTGACTAAAAAATTTCAACAATTTTTAGCACATTATCTATCAAAGGCATGCCTACAACGTGTCAAGGAAAATTCTCTTAGATGCCTCAGACAAGGCTCATGATTCTCACTGAGGTGTGCCTTAGGTGACCGTCTCTTTAGTATTGGATACCATTTTCTTAGTCCTGTTGTCTTTATGAACCATGATATTCATATCAAGTTATCAACCAACTAAATTTGTTGATAACCTTAAACAATTTTGCTGATTAAAAGAGGAAAAATATCAAACAATAAAGAAGTATTCCCTTCAGTGAAAAGGAACATAATACTGAACAATTGAGTTCTAACATAAAAGTTTCTCATGCTTATTTTTTTTCCCTCTCCTCCTTTCTATGTTTGTTTATTTCCCTTCCTCGATTACTTTTCTTCATTTTCTCCATTGCTCTCTGTCTTCTCTTCTTCTTTACCACCTTTATGTCAGCGTTTTTAAAGATGGGCATGATGCTCTATCCGCTAGCCTACTGAGCATGTTAATGAATAGTAATCACATTTCAATTGTACATTTATATCATCTTCAAAATATTCTTCATTAATCATGATGTGTTCCTTACTACCCACCACCAATGGTACAAGCTCCACCTGTCACCAATATTCAAAACCTTACTTGAAAGAAATGCAACAATGTTATAACTAAGTATCTGCCTCTCTGCAGAATGTGACTGCTAAGGAAATGCACTACAGATTTATCATAAAAAAAGATGCATTGGCATTCAGTATCAAGTCTTCCAAAGCCTGGTTTGCCTTACCGGTCTATACCGGTATATTGACCAGCTGTTGGTGCAATATGTATCGAACCATACCGATGTACCAACACATGGTCCGGTGGGATACACCGACAAACCGATGTGAGCCACCCATACCAGTCCCCAGTCGAACCAATATGTACCACCTATACCGAGTAGTACATTGTGGCACGATGATCCTTGTTTCAAAGTACGATGCAAAGTCTTTCTTATAGATATTGGTTCAGAAGACCATAAAGTCCATGCAGTTTTCCATCAAGATTACCTATATAACAAGCGATAAAGTCAAAAAAGATGTGTAAAAAGTAAAGAAGCAAGTTGGAACTTAAAGTACCTGCTTATCATTATGCATATATAAAGCAGGACTATCTGCTAGCAAAATTTTATCAAGAGAAATAACCCGCTGGGAAGGGTCTGCCTTGTCCTCATAAAAAAGAAGCTCTTTTGTCTCAGGATCAAAAGCCATTATAACCTCATCAGTGCCAAGTCGAGTTTGATGTGTTACATTTGAAGGCTTAGAGTGTTTGATAATCATGGTCATAATAGCAAGTGGATCTTTTTTCCTTCTTTCCTTGTGCTCATGGAGGGCTTGAGCTAAACTCATGTTGCTAACAGTATCCCCACTAATGAGAACAAAATCTCCACGTATCTTCAGGGAAAACAAAAGGCAACCAGTAAGATAAATGGAAACGTCAAATTAACATTATGCTAGGACATATAACTTTAAGAACAAATAGTAACAAAAGAAAAAGTAATTGCCAATATAAATTATGGTGGATAATGTAATTAACATCTTTTAAAAAATAGCATAGACAATAGAAGTATGTAAAATGAAGAAAAATTAGATTGTCACATTCCAAACAATATTATCAGCAGCAGCTTTCATAAATGCTTTTATGATTTTGACATCCTAAGTAGTGTGGCAACTACAACCGTCATTTTGTCCAATGATATCCATGCAACATCTGTGTTCATCGCAAGTCTCCTTCATGTGTCATGAAAGCTATAGGACAAGCTACATTACTATCATCATAAAGTCTCCATGTAAAATGGCATTCTTTAAGGTTATTTTCACTTCTCACGGCCTTATTGCATCCCATCTAGTCTAATACTGCCACAGAGTATATTACAACCATTCTGAAGATGACAAACTTCTAATCTCAAAGTAACAGGCATACCTTCCCATGCAAGTAGCTCATGGGAGAAAATCAACAGAAGAAAAATATATAATTACACATATATACATACAGGCAATCTTTTTTAGCTTTAATTACATTTCACTAAAGCCACAGAAGAAAAACAAAGCAGAGTTCGATTGAGAACCGTCGGTGAACAAGCCACAACCACACGTCTCCACAAAAACCTAGCACTAGCTTACCACGGATTTTTCATAAATCACACGGAGCGCATCTCCAGCGCTAATGGCGTCATGTGACTCGATCGTGGTGACGGAGAGTCTGGCCGCGGGCTTGGTCCACTCGGACTGGTTCAAGTACTGCTTCACCTGCTGAGAGTGGGCGCAGCAGAAGACGAAGACCTCCTCGACCCCGACGGACTCGAGCCAGGCGAGGGTGTACTCGATCATCGGGACGTTCACCAACGGCAAGAGCACCTCCAAAGGGCCGGTTCAAGAATCAGATCAGCGTTCAAGAAAAACCCTAGGAAGGTGGGAGGACCGTATAACCGGGAATTACGAATACCTTGGGGCGCTCGAGGGTGATAGGCCGGAACATTAGGTTAAAGCTGTCGGCGAGGAGGACGGCCTGGAGGGGTACGCGGGCGACCACCTCCGGATCGTCGGCGGAGGAGGAGGCGCCGCGCTGCCCTCTCTTCTGCGCCATGAGAGCCGCTGTTAGCGCCGCCGCGATGGGGTATGAGGAGGAGAAAGGGGGGAATCGCCGCCGCAGCGGAAGGGGAGAGGAACCAACGAGCAGCGGATGGCGTTGTCTGGTTTAAGGCTCTCTTTAAAGTCCTGGAAACCCGTCGATGGCTAACGTGTTGAACTCGCCAGTTCCGTTATCGAGCCAACCGGTCTGACTCGGGCGAGTTGCAGATGAACCGGCCTCATCGGCAGTGACTCAAACCCACATCCTCCTTTTAAGAGTGAGAGGATTAAATACTAAATATCATATTAATTAAGTGATTATTAGACTGGATATCAATTACAAATCATAAAAGTCTTCTTCCACCGTTACCGGGAAGCTAAGAGCAAGCCACCCATTCTTTCATCTCTTCACATCATCTTGGTGGAGTCGAAGATATCAAACCAGGCATACGTATCTCACAGGTTGTCTCTCTTCCCAATCACAATACATCAAGTTTTCATGTGTCAATTGTACATAGATCTCACATAACAAAACTATTAGTAGAGAAATTAAGGATCCTATGCAGATGCCTCAGTATGTTCTCAGCCATCTTCTTGGCGTTGCCATCTCCTCTATGGAAAGCAGATACCAGCACAGTGGTTAGTACCTTGTCATGGGAGACTTCCCTGGCTAACTTATCCCCTCCCTTCTCCAGGAACCGCTCCACCAACCAGAGACCTCTCTGCAGCACCCCTTCCTCCCTGTGCACCTTCAGCACCCCCAGCACACTCCTCACTGCACCGAGCTCACTCAGTGCCCTCACGCTTCCCTCCGCGTCCACACCGTCATCCAACAGTGTAATGATCGCCGACAGTGCTGCCTCCACAACCTCTGGATTCTCGCTTTCCAGGCAACCCAGCAGCCTCTCCGCGGCCCTCGACTCCAGTAGACAGAAGGTGGTGGACGAGGAGCAGACACCCCTGTGCGTTGGGCAGCACAGCAGCGTCATCCTCCCATCTCTCTGCGACCCTGAACTGGATTTGGCGAAGAAGCTCATCTTGGTGGACTTCTTGATATCCGCGGGCGGCCTTGACAGTCTTGCAGACTGGGAAGAGAGGTTCTGAAGCCCAACAGCTGCTAACCTCTGGACTTCACTGCTTCCTCCTGTCCTCACCAGCAGATCCGTGAACACCGATGTCAAGTTCCGAGAGAGAGCCATGTTTAGGATCTCCTGATCGAACAGACTGGTAGTGAACCTCACAAGAACGCCCACCAGACCCTCGAGGTAGTAGCCTGTGTACTTGGAGCTGGTGGCTCGTCCCTCGCCTCGCAGGATCTCTTGTATCCTGCCAAGGATGATGGGCACTGTGCCTTGATGGAGGAGAGCTAGATTGAGCGGTGCGTTCTGGTGCGGGATCTTCGCGATCAGATTCACCGACACTGCTTGCTTCTCTGTCATCCGATCGGTGTCGTAGTTCTTGACGAGGCCCTCCGGCTGTCCCTGAATCTTGCAGAGGCCTGCTGCGATCGTGTGGCCCATGTGGGATGCAAGAACGATGAGCAGCTTGGCAGCGACAGTAGCGAGTTCTTCCATTGTAGAATTGAGGAACTCGATGATGCCCTGGTGTACCTCGATCTCCTTGATCACTGAAACGACTGTGGCCAGAGGTTTTGGGAGTTTGGTCAGGGAAAGCAAGATCTTGACGAGGTTCACGTTCAGTTCTTGCTGCGTGGAGTATTTCAGCAGGTGGACGATGTTGTAGATGGAGTAGTGCGAGGTGATGGTGTGGCCATGCTTGTTCACCTGTATCTTGTCCATGTCAAGATCTGAATCGAGGATATTGGCAAGGATTGCGGCAGCCTCTTCCTTGGATTCCAAGGGCTCGTTCTGGATTCTGCGAGCAAATATCTCTTCGATCATGATCGGGACAACGCCTGCATCTAAAAGCATCTTGCTGTTCGGGGGGTGGGATGAAATCTGAACCAGAGCTCTAAATGCTTCCTTCCTGATAGCAGAGCTCCCGTCACTGACCATCTTGATCAGAGCATTGGAGGCTCTCTCTGCAACATAAGTTTTCATGTCATGCTCAAGAACTATCTCTCCGAGGTAGCTCACCATCTCCGTTTGCACCTCCTCTGCACCTGTGTTGATGCAATACGTTGATCAGGAAAGCCAAAGAAATTTGTAGAACTGAGACACTATGAGAATATTGCTAATCTACCATCAATGAGATGGTCCAAAAGGGGTTCCACAAAACCATTTTCTGCCATGCATTTGGTGTTCTTTGGCAATTTCTCCAAGTTCTTCAGAGCTTCCTCTGCTCTTTCTGCCGCGAAAGGATCAGCATCCTTGTTATATTTCATCGTGATGAGAATAAGAATACCTCCAGGAGTGCGCCCAATTTTCTCCAAGAACAGTTCGGATTTTGAGAGTTCTAATAAGAACGAAACAGCTGCATGCCTTTCTGGAGAACTATAGCTAGACATCAGCTTGATTGTTCTTGTGAGGGCTCTTGTCCTCGCAATGATAACCTGCAAATTTGATCAGGATTAAGCACGATCTGCATTTCATCAACCGACAACAACAGATTCAATGCAGGGGAGATACTAGACACCAACCAAACTCTTCAAAAGAACAAGAACAAGTAGAAGAGTGGGAGAAGACAGCCAACCTTTCCATCTTCGTCCTCAGCCAGTACACGTAGAAGTTCCAACGCCTCACAGCGCACGGTCATGCTCTTATGCTGCAGAAACTGTGTGAGCAGCCTTGTGATTCCTATGGTGTGCATCTGCTCCTTGTTGAATCTTCTACTTTGACTCAGAAATTGCAGCTCTTTTATTGCATCCAAAACCATGGCTTCTGAAGTAGCCAATGATAAGGCACTGCTGGCAATCCTTATCCTTGCTGCCTCATTTCTTTCCTTCCACTCTTTTATGGTGTTTCTCAATGCTGCATTGCTGCTTAAAGCTGCTTCCTTTACATCCATCCTTGTTACCGGACAAACTATGTTGTCTGAACCATCTTTGGACCTCTCAAACCACTCAGCTATGGCTTCTCTTTCATAGGTCAATCCAGTGTCTATGGTGACAGGATCATCCATTATTTTCTTGGTTAATGGACAGAAGAAGCTCTGGTATGCAGGTTGCAGAGTATCTGCTATTTGTGGAAGAATGTTGGAGGATTGGCAATCATTTCTCTGCGTGCCATCATACATCCCTAGAAGATAATTTGCCATAGGGGGTATATCACCACCTTTGTTCTCCCTTTGAGATTCTGAAACCGAGCTTGTCCCTTCCCTCATTTCTGTTCTCGGTGTGGATGGATTTTCCAGCTTGTTTTGATCCGTGTCACATTGCCCATTTATCTGTAGGCCAACATGTATCATCTCTCCCGAGAGAGATTCCATGGACACTGGTATGTCTCTAAGGTCATCTGCCATGCTTCTTATCACTCCCTCAAGCTGTTTGATGTAGCTCTTGACCTCATCATCCGGGACTGCCTGAGCTCCATTGCTGCATTTTGCAACAAGCTCTGTTGCGATATCGACTTTAGTCGACAAAGACAGTAGGAAATCAGATCTGCTTGGAGGAGTATTTCCTGCTTGCTTTGACTCTGAAATAGGAGGAGAGGTGACATGGGGAGGGCTTCCCAGCTCCATGGAATTATAATGCTCAGAATCCTCAGTAGCAACTGATGACATATCTCTGATAGAAAATAATAGTTAGGAAATAGAAATCTTACAGAGGATACAATTATTTGTTATGACATGTTGCACTCTGGGCAAAATACTTCAAGAGAGTACTGTAAGAAAATTGAAGATGATACCCCTGAAATCTAACAAAAGCTTCGAAATCCAAAACTTCTATACCTTAACTTGTGCAGTCCAATCCAAAGTTACTCGAAGCTTTTCATATCATGAAAGGTAGCAATGAAGCTCCGAGACTAATCAATCAGTGATGATGATCATAATTATGATGATTCACATGTAAAGGACATGAAAGAGAACCGATGCATGAAACAGGCTCCCGTCCGACAAAACATCATCACCTTTGTCACAGGTGATGAGAAAAGTGTTTCAAGAACATATAAATGTAGCTCATGTTTTGTAGTATGCATTGATTATTAAATTAACATCTTTAACGCTAACTTTTGAAGCCTTAGCAATCGATACACAATTCATATAGAACAGAAAAGAAGGAGAAGGAAAGTGGAAGAAAGAAGCAATAAAAGGATTGAGCTCTGAACACTATGTTACAGTTTTCTTTGTATCTGACTCCGAATTAAGCATTTCCACATGAATCTTTTCTGATATGGAGTGTCTGTCGGATATGTACTTGTTGTGTCTTTTGATACACAATCTGTTCATGAGCTATCATAAGACCGCAAAACAGCGCAAACAAAGCACAGAAATGAGAAATTAGAGATACATACAGACATTCAATTTATTTCTACTGAAAGGGTTGATACTGGCAATCTGTGAAGAAAGGAATTGGCACTCGCAGACTCTGTTCCTCCTGTATAAGAACCAAACTGCTCCTCTCCCAATCTCAGTTCTGAATCCATCTGCAGAAAGGTTTTAGGAGGAAGTCCATGCTGAATCAGTCAGAAATACTTTGTCCAGCGTAGGATGCAGCAAATTATTTACAACTGGATTTGAGTGGGTTGACTTTAGGATGCAGCTATGAATTCCATTCTGCCATAAATAATGTCAACCGTGCTTTCAGCTTGCCAGGACACAGCATTACTTAGGGATTTCAGTTGAGCAAAAGAGACGCAAACGTGCGTGCAACCCAGCAGTACGAAAACTTCTGCTCCATTCATGTTATCCATTTCCCTCTGCTAATGTTCTTGTCTTCTTGTTGCTTATTTTACTTGGTCTTGTCATTTGTATTTTGCTTCTCAGAATCAACGTTGAACTTGTAATCTCCGGACCAAAATTGCCAGGTCAAAAGCTGCGCATGAAGTAGGTCTACAGGAGGAAGGTCATTCTAATAGTATTCAGTCAGAATCAAGAGAAATCTAACATATAGATCTTGGACTTTCACCAAAATCTATCTTTGCTCGGTGAGGAGTTATTGAGATCATTCCTGTCTTGATGGAACAAATCTTAAGACTCGGTATAATTTGAAGCTGTCTTCGATCCTCATCATATAGCAGCTCACCGCAGAAAATTAACAGGCATTTGACTTGTTCTTTAGCTGAAGCTATAAGTTTAAGAGAACTGCGACCTTCTCAACCATAAAAGAGCATTAGCTCACCATTACTTGGTTGAAGAAAATGTCAACCATCAATCTGCCTTTGTCCATTCTATATGGGTTAGTGGGCAGTAGATAAGATTTCCATCATTCTAATCTCATGGATTTATTCTATCTCTTGGCCTTGCCATCTATGATAGCAAATATATGCAATATAATATATGTTAGAGTCTATATTTTTGTAACTACATATTAAATTTAGGGATTATTTCACCAGATCAACCTGGCAAGACCCAACTCCACTTAGTTTGATATATATATATATATATATATATATATATATATATATATGAGGGCTTTTTTAAAAAAATGATTAACCTGTGTATAGCGCTGATCCGAATTTGAAAACGACGATTTTGATTTTAGAATTGATGGTTCCAATTTAATTGAATTTAGAACCGAAATGAAGTGGTTTCAAACGATTTTGATTTTGATTTTGAAATTTCTCCAATATCCTTTCAATTAAAAGGGTAAATTCATCCTATTTATTTTTTTTATTTTTTGATCGATTCTAAATTAAATCGAAATTGAATCAGAATCATCAATTTCGATTCTGATTCTAATTTTCAGAAATCAGAATTGAATTGAATCACCCAAATTCCGATTTGATCTAGAATCATGGAACCATTGACATAGCTCAATTCTAGTTTGAATCAAACTAACATATGCATTGGAGACCATTTTTTTAGAAAAGCTTTTATTTTTTTCGTAATTTCACCCTTTTTTATATATAATACTAAGATACTCCTCAACTTATAAATAGGATTTCTTTTGACGGAAAACATGAGAGAAAATAATACATGTGTATTTATGTAAAAGAAGAAAAATTAGGAAACTTTGCAAGAAAATAAAAAAAAATAAACAGCTCCACACAAAAAATATGTATATATATATATATTTTTTTTTCTACAAAATTCACCCAAGAATTAGTGTAGTGATCATAAAATGAGTGCAAACA
Organism: Musa beccarii; assembly: GCA_024322285.1. Taxonomy (NCBI): domain Eukaryota; kingdom Viridiplantae; phylum Streptophyta; class Magnoliopsida; order Zingiberales; family Musaceae; genus Musa; species Musa beccarii. The sequence goes on along the minus strand of CM044397.1, from coordinate 9,612,722 downwards.
ATTCGAATAACACTCAGCTTCCAAACCAAGAAATGAAGACAGAAATAGAAACCTCACCTAATTATGTACAATATGCACTTAAGAAAAGAATTAATATGAATATATGCCTATTTTTCATGCATTTTTCAACAAACAGGAAAAAAAAAAAAACCACACTACTGCTGCTATTTAAACTACTAGTTCTCAACTGTGGTAATTGCTCTATTCTGCAATGGAAATGTATTGGCTAATATGATCATTATCTCTTTACTGAACATTTACATGCAATATTGTCATTATATTTCTCATACAAATTCATGAATATTACATTGTTACGTAGAAGAATTGTTCTCAGCACTTGGGAGAAGGATGATCACTCGAAATGATGTCAAGCACTGGCCGCCGTGGGGGACGATGTGAAGGATGCGGAAGAAGGATCGAAGGCCTCTTGCTCTGCGCAATCCAAATTATCTCCGGACAACTGGCGGCCGATGCCCATCAGGTCGAGGTAATACTGGTAATGGGATATGATGTTGTTCATGGCGTCGACGGAGCCCTGACCACAGACCAAATCCCCGTAGAGAACGTTCATTGTAGCTCCGAATCCAGGCAGCCTTTTCGCCAATGTGTCGTTCTTGGTGGGCTTCCACTTTCCCACAAACACCTCGTGGGCGGAAGGCTGCTTCTTCTTCATGGGCGTCATCCACCTGTAGATCGCCGCTTGGAAAGCTAGGGTGGCATTCTGCTCGAGATACTCGGGATGGTTGAGGAGATCAACCTTCAATCCGTCCCCAATGGCTCCGTAGTTGTAGTTCCTGGATATCATGGGCATAGGATCAAACAGTTGGTGATCGTCAACCGCAGCACGGGGACATGAACGGTCGGAGGTACCAGAAAACGGGCAGAGCACCGCGGCCGTAGTAATCGACTCCGGGCGTGCATGGGTAGTCGTAGCTTTGGTCGCAGTAGGACTGGCTCGGGCTCATCTCACGCTTGTAGCACAGCCCCCATGCGAGCGGACCACCGGTTGCAACGCCATATCCACCTGCAAGAGAGGCAAGCCGGCCATAGGCAAGTCAGAGCAGAGAAAGAAGAGCACAGTGGGGTTTGGCGGGGTGGATGAGTTCGTGCATGATGTCTTGCTGCCGACGTGGCCGAGGAATGCGGCGACCTCTTTCATCTGCATCTGCTTGCCGCCGGTGGTGCCGAAGCCGAGCGGCTCGTACACGGCGGCCGCGGTGATGAAGGAGTGGTAGTCCCAGAAGCCGACGGCCTGGGCGACAGGCGCGTTGCGCTTGCTGAAGAGGTCCTCGAACTGGTACACCTGGAAGAAGTCCGAGATGGTGTCGTTGCAGCAGTACACGCTCGCCTTGCACTCCCACCCCTTGTCGCAGACCTTCGGCTTGGCCGAGGACGCTGCGTGAGCGCACGCGGCCGCCACCAGCAGCAGCATCCACACCTCCGGCGACAGGCTGTTCCCTGCCATTGTGTCTGCAGCCAATGGAAACTTTGCTTCGGTCGGGAAAGAGATGACGATGAATGATACATGAGAGGAAGAAGATATACGAGAGAGGAGAAAGGAAAAGAGGGTGGAGAGGTGGCATCAAGATGGCAGCATCTGAGCTGCTGCTGGGCCTTCGGCGTAGCTTTGCTTGGAGTGGAAGGGGGGCGAAAGCACGTCAGAGCTTTTGTGGTGCAAATGATGGCAAAAGGATGTAATATTCATCATCTTCTACACTTGTATTGGAAGGATCCTCCTATTCTTTTTCTTGGATTACTTAAAATAATATTATTTTTATATAAAAGAAAATAGGATGAATTTTCGAGAAAATCTCTTTTTTTTCTTGTAAGTGTCACCATTTCTCGAATTTTCTAACAACATCCTTTTTTTATTTAATACCTGTAATATCTATCCATTTTTCTCTTTTTTTCATGTAGATTTGTCTATAGGATGAATCAATCTAGTCTCCATTCTTTTATATTATGTTTCAATATTTTTAATAACATAAAAAAAATTATAATATGGTGTAAAAGTATTATGTTGTAATATTTTTTATTGTGTTATAATGTTAACATAACATTTTTGATAATTTATTCTGCCCTACTACGCATTCCTTTACTATTTCATTGTAACTTACACTGCGTTCCCAGATGTTCGACGAAATGCGTGCGAAGGGAATAGATGATGTTGTTGACGAAGGTGCTCTTCCTGTTCTTGTATTCTTTGCAGTGAGAACAGCGAAGAAGATGCTTCATGTTTTGGCCTCGAATGAGTCGATGTGAAAAGCTCACCACATTGTGCGGCAAAGGAGGAGAGATAGCAAATCCTTGTCAGTCGAGGCAGCAGGTCACGCATTGAGTGCTGAAGTAGGGTTTAAGCTTGCAGAACTCGGACCTACACGCAACTTAAAGCATTTCCAGCAACCATTTTTGCCAGTGATGAGAAGAGTGATCCCATCGCATGGTTTCTTGTTGCTTGAGCATCGATAACTCCTCACACGCAAGAAGAGAATTAGAACTTTCATGCGGATTAATGGTTGCTGGGAATGATATCAGTAGATTAATGGCTGCTTGGCACTTTCATGCAGAGCCAAAGAAGCTTTCGCTGATCTACCACGAAGTCCATGTCCTACCGAACCAGAGCAGGACACGGCACCTGATCCCAACCCATTTATACACACACCCTCAACAGCAGAGTTGCAACGAAGCATCCCATGTTCGGCCGATTCGATTGCAAGATTCCTGTCAAGAGCTGGAAGAATGGGAAGGCATGTGTTGGAGAGAAGCCCGATGCGGAGTTCGCAAGGGAAGAGCTCGCTGTCGAGGCACCTACAGAGAGTGTACCCGCTCGGCATTCAGAAGAGCTGCTCGATGCTTAGCCTCTCGTCTCTTTCCCTGTCGCAGAATTCAAATGCATCTTCCCTCAACAGTTCCATGTCCAGTTGGGACCCCAAGATCCCGGTGTCGGTCCACAAGCTCTTCAGCTCCTGGGAGAGCTCGGAGCTCTTAGCTGGTGTCATCGGCAAGGGAACACTGGGACTCGATAGGTTAGGGCCTTCGGAAGGCAGGGAAGCTTCGGCGGATGATGAACACGACAAGGAGGCGGAGTGTGCCGAGCCTGGGAGTTTGAAGAGGTGTAATTGGATTACCCATTCCAGTGGTAAGCTACTACTATCGTTCCAATCCACCTATAACATGAAATGTTCATGATCTTACGAGCTTAGAATTCCAAATTGCATGCTCTATCGGCAGATGAAGCGTATGTTTCGTTCCATGATGAGTACTGGGGTGTCCCAGTTTACGACGACAAGTAAGCATACTAACCTCAACATCTGCAAATCTTTGGTGGTCTAAGAGCTGAAACATTGATAGATGTGATCGTTCACAGCCAGCTCTTTGAGCTGCTTGCAATGTGTGGAATGCTCATCGATCACAGCTGGACCGAGATTCTGAAGAGAAGAGAGATGCTCAGGTCTCCGCTCGACGAGGCTAATCTGTGATCTCATGTTCGTTGCCTTAATCCATGCTATTGCTGATGAACGATTGGTTGATGCAGGGAGGCGTTTGCAGGGTTCGATCACATTCTGGTTGCCAAGATGGAGGAGAAGGAGATCATGGAAATAAGTTCCAACAAGGAGCTCGTGCTGGCGGAGTGTAGGGTGAGATGCATCGTAGACAATGCCAAGTGCATGCAAAGGGTGAGGAGCACGAATCGTCCTCCATTGGCAAGCTAAAGTTCTGACACACAGATGAAACACTCGACGACAGCAATCATTCAACCCATCGTGTGTTGATTCTTCTTCTTCTTCTTTCCGCAGGTGGCCAAGGAATTTGGATCCTTCAGTGTGTACATATGGGGTCATGTAAACCGCAAGCCCCTGGTGAACAGATACAAGTATCCGAGAAGTGTTCCTCTGAGGACGCCGAAATCGGAAGCCATCAGCAAGGATTTGGTGAGAAGGGGGTTTCGCCTCGTCGGCCCGGTGATCGTGTACTCCTTCATGCAAGCTGCAGGAATAGCCATGGATCACCTCGTCGGCTGCTTCCGGTTTGGTGACTGTGTGAGACTTGCAGAGAGATCATGGGGCCTCTCTAACTTGGTTATGTAACCAGTAGGATTAACAGCAGAGTGTTCTTCTTCTTCTTCTTCCTTCTGCAAAGTTTAGAGTGATTAGCATAAGATTGCTTTTGCTTTGGTGTTGGAAATAGCAGTATTGTGAAGCTTAGATCTTATTAAGCTTAGTGTTACATCACAATCAGAGAGTTGCAAGATTCCATAGATATGAATACCATCATGAATAACTGCTTTGTGTTGATTCTTAAGGACAATGATAGTAAAGCTTTCAATCTCTTATATAGATGTAGAACTTGTTCAATCCATTCTTTTGGTTGTCGAACTTGATAGGTCACGCACCCGCGCCATCTGCGCATGGGCGACCCCCCACTATCATGTCAGCATAAAAGCTGAGGTGGTAGATTGTCTCAGTTTAGCTCGGCGACCCCTTGACCGTACCAGGAATGGCACTGACCAAGACACAACATGCCATCCTTCGGACCACGTTCCCGTACGGGCGTGGGCATCGTCCGCGGTACAGCGCCATCCCGGGAAGCCCGGAGACGACGCTGACGCATCCCCTCCAGGCATGTCATCACACAAGCAAACCCTTGACAACCGTATACTGACTTAGCCATCGAAGGAGTCGGGTCCAATCCTCCTGACCCGGCCTGTTTGCAGGAGCCAAAGGATGCGAAGCAAGCCGAGTTCAGAATGGGAAGCACCCCCCCCCGAAGCTGATCGAAGATCCACCTCAATCAACCGAACGCCAGCGGTCAACCCGAAGGTCAGTCAAGGAGGTCTTGGTGCATTCGGACCTGAACCCAATCGTACTGACTCGGCAACCACGACATATAGGTACTAACAGATTGGCGCTAGAAGGAGGGCCCGAATATCGCGAGATCAACAGACTGACTCGGGCGAACGTATGGCCGAGGGGTCCCGACCAACCGGAGGCCCTTGGGAGTGCCCCCCACCACATGGTGGGCTCCAAACTGAAGACCCTACTGCAACTTCAGAATGCTACTAGTGGCTGTTCATCGACCCGGGGTTACCGCCGCCCAAGGGCGCCGCGATCAGCGAGTCGCCCATTTCGCAGGAGGCGTTCTGGGGCCTCGCCCGTCAAGTCCAAGCTCTGACTAGGATGATGCAGGCCATCACCCCGCTCATTCCTCAATTGGCGCAGCCATCAAGGATCCTGCCTCCACAGCCATCGGAACCACCAGCTCTAATGCCCCTCGCGCCCCCGATACCAATGGTGCCCCCGATCTCACATGAGGCGGGCGTAGCCTCGCTCACGGAAGGGGCGTCGGGGAATCCGAGCGGACCACTGGAGCCCGAGGTACTGTCGTCAGACTCGACAAACTCCCTCCGAGGCCAGCTACGCTTCATCAACCAACGACTCGACGATGTGCAAAGAGAAGTCTACAAGTAAAAGGAGGAGCTCGGGGAATACACCCACCGAGGATCCCCATTCGCTCCTGAGATATAGGAAAGACTAGTTCCCCTAAGCTTCTGCCTCTCCTCTCTCGATGCGTATGATGGCGGCGTGGACCCGACGGAGCATGTGGCCACCTTCCGAGCCCAAATGGCGTTGTACGGGACTTCCGATGCCCTGATGTATAGAGCATTTCCCACCACCCTTAGAGGCTTGCCCCGGGCATGGTATAGAAGGTTGAAGGCCGGGTCGATCATGTCTTTTGATCAGCTCATCAAAGATTTCGAGCTCAATTTCCTGGCCTATGCCCGGCCGAAGCCATCCGCCGCCCTACTCCTCGGGCTTAGCCAGAAGGAGGATGAGCCCCTCTCCCGCTTTGTGAACCGTTTTACCACAGAAATCCGGGGATTACCCGACGCACACCCATCTCTGATAATGTAGGCATTCATGATGGGGTTGCGACCCTCTAGATTTTTTTTGGTCCCTCTGTAACATCCCTCGCATTCCTTGTTTCTAAATTTTCGTATAAGAGTTTAATAGCAAAGTTACTATCCATTTTAAATTTGATAGATGAGTTTGAATGAAATTGAAAACCTATTTATAAGATATGAGGATCTGTTTGTAAAATTTTGAGGACCTATTTGTAAAATTCGGAGGACTTAATTGTAAAAATATGTAACACAAGGACTAAATTTCAAAATGCACAAAATAACAAATCCCACCGTTTAAGACTCTCTGCCTTCGTTCCTAAGGAAATTGAGAAGGCAGCATACGTGGAGAAGAAAGGGAGAGAAAGAGAGAAGAAGATAAGAAGAAGAGAAGGAGAATTGGGGATTTAGGGTTCTTGGGCTCAATACTTATCATTGGGATCAAAATTGATCAAAGGCAAGTGTTCTAACCCTTTCCTACAGTTAGTTTGATCCTTGTTCTCATCTTAATCCTGGAAATTTTAGAGAATTGAAGCTTCTTAAGGATATTTCTGCAAGCTATGCATCAAATAATGAATCTGGGTTTCTTTTCTAGATTCTGTCCTTTCTGCCTTATCATGTCTATAACTCTCTGTACCGAATTTGTATTTAAGCAAAATTAAATCCATCCGAGAAAGTATATAGTATATCTTTATTTTGAGACCAAGATGTATGAATTTGGAGTTCAATTGCCTATCTAAACTTCTGTTTGAATTGACCCTATAGAATCTGTAAAATAGAGATTCCGAGTTCTGACCTTTGGGCATTTTATCACTTGTAACTCACTGTGAACAGATTCAATGGTGATAAAATTAACCTTATTAGAAAGTAGACTCATAAAGCTTTCTGTTCATATCTTATTTGAAATATTTGGAGTACAGATACCAACTGAAAACGTCTGTTTTAGTCGACCCTATACATTTTGTAAAATAGAGATGATGTTTTCTGACCTGTTGTCACTAAATGATTTGTAACTTCCTGTGGAGACCTCTAATTCATACCAAATTTTGTTAATCCGAATCTAGATTATTATATCGTTCAAATGACACTAATTTAGAGTGAATTGGAGCATATTTGGTTACCCAAATAACTCAGTAATTATACCTCTCAAATTCTGTCAAAACCAGATTTGTTGTCAAGTTTGCCTATTCTTGTTTTGTCCTTTCTGTTGGAAACTGAATTCAGCTAAAGCCTTTTCTTTCGGTTGAGCTGTATACTCTTGTTTCAAATCCTTGTATGCCATGTTATTATTTTTATTTCAAATTTGAATGCATTGTGAAAGAATATGCTTGCATCGTATTTATTTAAAAAAGGCGCATGTACGCTTTTATTGTTCGCATGTGCTTCCGATATGTGTCAAATTATTGTTCACACCTGTCCTTTTGTACTCTGGTGTCTGTGGATTATCTGGACCTTTGCTAGAAATGGTAAAGGGATTATTTGGACCTTTGCGAAATGGTAAAGGGATCGTGCTTAGAGCCCGAGATGCTCTGCCAGGCCCCCTATCGGCTTCATCCAGGCGTGGATGATGACTCTCCATCCGTGACGTGGGAGATATTGTTGAGATCCCACTGCACCCTCTGTGTTTTTGATATGATATCCAAAGCATTGTTTGTGTTTATATGTGCGCTTTGGATGATATGAAAGTGAATGATCAGATTGACATTTGAACTTCTGCTATTTGTTTGTTATTCTGATATGTTCTGAGAGATCACCCATGCACCATTGATATGTTTCATATTGTCCTGTGTGTCATTGGATATGCTCCAACTTACCATTATCATCGTCTGATATGATCTAATTATTCCTTACTCTATTTGCTATGGGTTGAATAAGTTTTGAATAAGAGGACATTCGTGATTCTGATATGATGATATATATGTTTCCCTGTATCTGGGCTTGCATTTTGATATCAGGCTTATTGAAAGCTATTCTCCTTCCCTATGGATATGTTAGTCACTTGCTGAGCTTTGTCATGCTCACCCCGTTGTTATATAATATTTTCAGGTTAGCTTATCAGACTCTGGGATGTTTAAATTGGGCTGAGGAAGGGAAAGCTAGAAGATTTTGGGTTGATCTTTAGTGGTGATATGTTTTTGTTGTATAAGTACATTTTGTGTTTAGTGAAATGTTGATGGTACCTCTGAACTTATATGTTTGTATAGGTTGAAGGACCCTCATGTTAGGATTTGTAATGTTAAGTTTAAATGGTATGATGATATGAAATGTGGTAAATGTTAGTTTTGTAGCTATATGGATTCCATCACTTATGGATTTTATGATGTGGATATTGTTTAGTTGAGTTGGCTTTGATTTCATGAATCTTGGAGTGATGTGGTATATGAATTATTAAATTGCACAGGTTTTATGAATTATGAGTTTTGGATGTGATTTATGACTTGAATGATTGTTAGTGTCCTCAAATATCGTTATGGATCCTGGGATCGGTTGTTGCTAAAATTTTAATGTTATGAATTTTGAGGCAGTCACACCTCTGAATGAGATTAAATTTGTGGGGCGTGAGAGGTGGTATCGAGCATGATTTGAGGATCACTAAGAATTTTGATATGCTAGATGCATAATAAATTTTGAGGTTTAGTGATTTTTATTTAGAGATTGATCAAAATTCCTCTTTTGTTGTTTTTAGAAAGTGAGAATGACGAGGTCATCTGGTTCTCCTATTGCATATACTTCTGATCAATTGCATGGAATTATGAAAACGTTAGAGGCTATGACACAAGTAATGCAACAACAAGTCCGACCGGAAAGAAATGATGGAGCAGGGACTTCAAATCGGATTGGGTTAGGAATTGAACAGTTTAAGAAGCTCAGTCCTCCCAGTTTTAGTGGTGAGCCTGATCCAATGGTAGCAGAACAATGGATAATGCAGATAGAGAAAATATTTGATGTTTTAAATTGGCCTGATGATCTGAAGGTTTCTCTTGCTACCTTTATGTTAGAGGGCGAGGCTGAACACTGGTGGAGAACAATAAGGAGGATTTCTGAAATTAGACATGAGCCATTCACTTGGAAGACATTTAAAAAGTTCAATGATAAGTATTTTCCAGTTGTATTAGAGAGCAAAAAGAATTGGAGTTCTGAATCTTATCCAAGGAAATTTGACAGTAGCCAAATATGAGTCTAAATTCACTGAGCTCTCTAGATTTGCCACGCACATGATTGATGATGAATCTAGGAAAGCAAGAAGGTTTGAGAGGGGATTAAGGCCAGCTATAAGGAGCCGAATATCAGCTTTAAAACTTCAGGCATATTCTGAGGTGGTAGAAAGAGCTTTGATAATTGAAAAGATTTAGAAGAGATCCAAGAAATCATGAGCAAGAATAGTAAGGATAAGTTTTTATAAAAATAAGAGAGGAAATGAACTGAGAGAAGTAATAAGAGGGTAAAGGTATCTCTAGGATTTGAGATGAGGAAGCTACCACAAGGGATTCCATTATGTACAAAATGTGGAGGCAATCATGAGACAAATAGGTGTTTTTGGGTGACTGAGCCTGCTTTGGTTGTGGAAAGTTAGGTCACAAAATAAAAGATCGTCCCTTTAAGAAAAAGGAAGAACCACTACCTCCCGGATCAAGCCACGCCCCATGCTAGAGTATATGCTATCACCGAACAGGATGCTAGAGCCTCTAAATCGTGGTCGAAGGTATTCTTCATGTTTCTAATAAAAATGCAAAAGTTTTGTTTGATCCTGGCTCTAATATATCCTTTGTTTCACCACATTTTGCTTATCATTTGAGTGTTCTACCTAGACCACTGGATTATATGTTGTATGTAACTACTGCTGTGGGGAATTCTTTGATAGCAAACTTGATTTATCCATCTGTTTGATTTCTATTGGAGAACATGAATTCCTTGCCGATTTGATCCTCCTAGAGATCCAAGGTTTTGATATTATACTTGGCATGGATTGGCTATCTTCCTATCATGCTAGTATCAATTGTTATACAAAAATGATCACCTTTTGCCTACAAATCACCCCATCTTTTATTTTGAGGGATCCGGCATGATATGCCTCTTTATCTGGTATCGCACTTCAAGTTCATCGCCTTATGCAAAAGGGTTATTTTTGTTATCTTATATGTGTAAAGAATCATTCAGATCAAGAAACTCAACTAAATGAAACTTTGGTGGTTAAAGAGTTTCCTGATGTATTTCCGGATGACTTGCCTGGATTACCACCAGGGAGGGATGGTGAATTTGTTATTGAAGTAGTCTCCGAGACAACCCCAATATCTAAGCCTCCCTATAGAATGGCTCCCCTCGAGTTAAAGGAGTTGAAGAAGCAAATACAAGAGTTGTTAGATAAGGGTTTCATTCGACCCAGTGTCTCACCATGGGGTGCTCCAGTGCTATTAGTTAAGAAGAAGGATGGGACATTGAGGCTTTGTATTGACTATAGACAGTTGAATTTGGTGACCATTAAAAACAAATATCCTCTCCCAAGGATCGATGACTTGTTTGATCAATTGCAGGGTGCACAAGTGTTCTCTAAGATCGATCTAAGGTCAGGTTATTATCAGTTAAAGATCAAGAAGGAGGATATTCCAAAAACTACCTTCAGGACCCGATATGGACACTATGAATTCTTAGTAATGCCTTTTGGCTTGACTAATGCCCTGCAGCTTTTATGGAATTGATGAACAGGATATTTCAGCCACTCTTGGATGACTGTGTAATTGTGTTCATTGATGACATATTGGTGTATTCAAAGAGTAATCAAGAGCATGAGGAACACTTGAGAAACGTATTATCCATACTAAGAGAAAAGAAATTGTATGCAAAGTTTAGTAAATGTGAATTTTGGCTGAAGGAAATTGCTTTCTTAGGCCATGTGATTTCGAGGAAAGGCATATCTGTTGATCCAAAGAAGGTAGAAGCAGGTGGTTAAGTGGGAAGTACCAACAAATGTAATCGAAGTTAGAAGTTTCTAGGCATGGCAGGTTATTACAGGAGATTTGTGGAGGATTTTCTCAATCGCTTCTCCCCTCACCAAACCGACTTTAAGAATATGAAATTTGAATGGGGTGATGATTGTGAGCAAAGTTTCCAAGAGCTAAAAAGAAGATTGACCAGGTGCCCCTATTCTCACTATTCCAAGTGGTAATGAGGATTTGTAGTTTATACCGATGCTTCAAGAAAGGGCCTGGATGTGTTCTAATGCAGGAAGGGAGAGTAATTGCTTATGCTTCTAGGCAACTAAAGAGTTATGAAGTGAATTATCCAACTCATGATCTAGAATTAGCAAGAATCATCTTTGCTCTAAAAATTTGGAGACATTACTTATATGGGCGAACATTTGAAATCCTTACTGATCACAAAAGTTTAAAGTATATTTTTACTCAAAAGAGTTGAATATGAGGCAAAGGAAGATGGATAGAACTTCTAAAGGATTATGATTGTACCATCCATTATCACCTGGTAAAGCCAATGTTGTAGTGATGCGCTTAGTAGAAAATCTACAAGCTTTATGGCTAGTCGATTGTGAAACAATGGAGGTTCTTAGAAGAAAATTGTGATTTGAATGTCATGAGAAAGGGCAAAATTCAATGATGTTGATGGCCTCTATTCAAGTGCGATCGATCTCACGCAACAAATTAAAGAAGGGCAACTACAAGATCCACACTTAATATACTTTAGAATGAAGTTGAAAAGGGATTGAAGCCAAATTTTCAAATTTTAGAGGATGGCCTCTTGAGATTTGGGGATAGAGTATGTGTTCCCAATGACCCAGATATCAAGAACCAAATCCTGATGGAGGGTCACAATTCAAAATACACCATGCATCCTGGTAGCACTAAAATGTATAGGGATCTCCAAAGTCATTATTGGTGGGAAGGCATGAAAAGGAGATTGCAATGTATGTTTCAAGTGTTTGACTTGTCGACAAAATCAAAGCGAGAACATCAAAGACCTGGAGGTTTATTACAACCTTTAAATATTCCTGAATGGAAATGGGAATGTGTTACCATGGACTTTGTTTCAGGACTACCCAGAACCTCTAGGAAACATGATGCTGTTTGGGTCATTATTGATAGGTTAACCAAATCTGCACATTTCTTACCAATCAATATGACTTATTCACTTGATCGACTTGTTGATTTATATGTTGATGAAATAGTAAGACTTCATGGTGTTCCAAAGGAGATCATCTCTGATAGAGACTCTAGATTTCCTTCTAGATTGTGGAGGAGATTACAAGAGTCTATGGGCACCAAAGTAAAGTTTAGCACCGCCTATCACCCTCAGACCGATGGTCAATCTGAAAGAACAATTCAAATACTTGAGGATTTGCTCAGAGCCTATGTCATGGATTGGAGAGGTGAATGGGATAAAGATATTTCCCTTATTGAGTTCACTTACAATAATAGTTACCATTCAAGCATTCGATGGCTCCCTATGAAGCTTTGTATGGGCGAAAGTGTAGAACGCCTATATGTTGGGAGGAAGTTGGCGATAAAAAGTTGTTAGCACCAGGATAAAGTACAAGAGACTATTGAAAAGATCCAAGTTATAAGAAAAAGGCTAAAGATCGCTCGTAGTCGCCAAAAGAGCTATCTTGATAACCGACGAAGAGATATTGAGTTTCAAGTAGGGATTTTGTATTTCTGAAGGTTTCCCCTTCTAAAGGCGTAGCAAGATTTGGGAAAAAGGAAAATTAAGCCCAAGGTTTATTGGACCTTTTGAAATCCTTGAAAAAATTGGTTACGTAAACTACGGATTGTCTTGCCACCATCCTTAGGTCGATCCATGATATTTTTCATGTTTCAATGCTTAGAAAGTATGATATCATCCCCTCTCATATCATAAATTATGAGCCGATTGTGATTGATAAAGACTTATCCTATTTGGAGGAGCCCACTCAAATTATTGATAGGAAGGATAAAATCCTAAGGAATCGGGTCATCCCTCTCTTGTTAAAGTGAAATGGAGACATCATTCGGAGAAGAAACAACTTGGGAGCTAGAGGAGGAAATGAAGAAAGTTTATCCTCATCTTGTCATTGATAGAGGTATGATAAATTTAGAGGACTAAATTTCTTTTAAGGGGGGGAGAGTGTAACATCCCTCGCATTCCTTGTTTCTAAATTTTCGTATAAGAGTTTAATAGCAAAGTTACTATCATTTTAAATTTGATAGATGAGTTTGAATGAAATTGAAAACCTATTTATAAGATGTGAGGATCTGTTTGTAAAATTCTGAGGACCTATTTGTAAAATTCGGAGGACTTAATTGTAAAAATATGTAACACAAGGACTAAACTGCAAAATGCACAAAATAACAAATCCCACCGTTTAAGACTCTCTGCCTTCATTCCTAAGGAAACTGAGAAGGCAGCCTACGTGGAGAAGAAAGGAAGAGAAAGAGAGAAGAAGAAAGAGAAGAAGAGGAGGAGAATTGGGGATTTAGGGTTCTTTTGTGCTCAATAGTTTTCATTGGAATCAAAATTGATCAAAGGCAAGTGTTCTAACCCTTTCTATAGTTAATTTGATCCTTGTTCTCATCCTAATCCTGAAAATTTTAGAGGATTAAAGTTTCATAATGATATTTCTGCAAATTATGTATCAAACAGTGAATCTGGTTTTTTTCCAGATTCTGTCCTTTCTGCCTTATCATGTCTATAACTTTCTGTAATGATCTCGTATTTGAGAAAAGTTAAATCCATCCGAAAATACACTTATATATCTTTATTTTGAGACCAGGATGTATGAATTTGGAGTTCAATTGCCTATCTAAACTTCTGTTTGAATTGACCCTATAGAATCTGTAAAATAGAGATTCCGAGTTCTGACCTTTGGGCATTCTTCTATCACTTGTAACTCACTGTGAACAAATTCAATGGTGATAAAATTAACCTTATTAGAAAGTAGACTCATAAAGCTTTCTGTGCATATCTTATTTGAAATATTTGGAGTACAGATACCAACTGAAAATTCTGTTTTAGTCGACCCTATACATTCTGTAAAACAGAGATGATGTTTTCTGACCTGTTGTCACTAAATTATTTGTAACTTCCTGTGGAGACCTTTAATTCATACCAAACTTTGTTAATCCGAATCTAGATTATTATATCTTTCTAATGACACTAATTTAGAGTGAATTGGAGCATATTTGGTTACTCAAATAACTCAGTAATTATACTTCTCAATTCTGTCAGAACCAGATTTTCTTTCAAGTTTGCCTATTCTTGTTTTGTTCTTTTGGTTAGAAACTGAATTGAGCTAAAGCCCTTTCTTTCGATTGAGCTGTATACTCTTGTTTCAAATCCTTGTTTACTCATGCCCTTTATTTTTATTTCAAATTTATAAGCATCGTGTGAAAGTATACTAGCATCGTATTTGTTTCGTAAAGGTGCATGTACGTTTTATTGTTCGCATGTGCTTCCGATATGTGTCAAATTATTGTTCACACCTGTCCTTTTGTACTCTGGTGTCTTGTGGGATAATGTGAACCTTTGCTAGAAATGGTAAGGGAGTTATGTATAGAGCCCGCGATTGCTCTGCCGGCCCCAATGACTTCACTCAGGGATGGGTGGTTTGAGCTCCCGAGATGCTGGGAGACTATTGTTTGGTGATCATCCAGAAATGGATGATTCACGTTATGTATGTGATCCCACAGCGCCCTCTATGTTTTTGATATGATATCCAAAGCATTGTTTGTGTTTATATATGCGCTTTGGATGATACGAAAGTGAATGATCCGATGACATTTGAACTTCATTATTTGTTTGTTATAATGATATGTTCGAGAGATCTCCCATGCACCATTGATATGTATTGTCATCATTGGATATTCTAGAGGCTATCAACTTACCATTATCATCGGATATGCTCTAATTATTCTTTACTCCATTTGCTATGAATTAAATAAGTTTGAATAAGAGGACATTCGTGCTTCAAAGATCTCGATTCGATGATATATATGTTTGCTTGTATCTGGCATTGCATTTTGATATCAAGCCTATTTAAAGCTATTCTCCTTCCCTATGGATATGTTAGTCACTTGCTGAGCTTTGTCATGCTCACCCCGTTGTTATATAATATTTTCAGGTTAGCTTATCAGACTCTGGGATGGTTAAGTTGGGCTGAGGAAGGGGAAGCTAAAAGATTTTGGGTTGATCTGTAGTGGTGGATATATTTTTGTTGTATAAGTACATTTTGTGTTTAGTGAAATGTTGATGGTACCTCTGAACTTATATGTTTGTATAGGTTGAAGGACCCCTCATGTTAGGATTTGTAATGTTAAGTTTAAATGGTATGATGATATGAGCTTGTGATAAATGTTAGTTTTGTAGTTATATGGATTCTATCACTTATGGATTTTATGATGTGGATATTGTTTAGTTGAGATGACTTTGGATTTCATGAATCCTGGAGTGATGTGGTATATGAATTATTAATTGCACAGGTTTATGAATTATGAGTTTTAGATGTGATTTATGACTTGAATGATTGTTAGTGTCCTCAAATATCGTTGTGGATCCTGGGAACGGTTTGTTGTTTGAATTTTAATATTATGAATTTTAAGACAGTGTCACACCTCCTGAATGTGATAATTTCAGGGGCGTGAGAGGTGGTATCAGAGCATGATTTGAGGATTACTAAGAATTTGATAATCTAGATGCATAGTAAATTTTGTGGTTTAGTGATTTTTATTTGGAGATTGATCAAAATTCCTCTTTTGTTGTTTTTAGGAAACAAGAATGACGAGGTCGTCTGGTTCTCCTGTTGCATCTACTTCTGATCAATTGAGTGGGATTATGAAATCTCTAGAGGCTATGACACAAGTAATGCAACAACAAGTTCGACCGGAAAGAAATGATGGAGCGGGGACTTCAAACCGGATTGGGTTAGGAATTGAACAGTTTAAGAAGCTCAGTCCTCCTAGTTTTAGTGGTGAGCCTGATCCAATGGTAGCAGAACAATGGGTGATGCGGATAGAGAAAATATTTGACGTTTTAAATTGCCCTGATGATCTGAAGGTTTCTCTTGCTACCTTTATGTTAGAGGGAGAGGCTGAACACTGGTGGAGAACAATAAGGAGGATTTCTGAAATGAGACATGAGCCATTCACTTGGAAAACATTTACAGAAAAGTTCAATGATAAGTATTTTCCAGATTGTATTAGAGAGCAGAAAGAATTGGAGTTCCTGAATCTTATCCAGGGAAATTTGACAGTAGCCAAATATGAGTCTAAATTCACTGAGCTCTCTAGATTTGCCACGCATATGATTGATGATGAATCTAGGAAGGCAAGAAGGTTTGAAAGGGGTTAAGGCCAGCCATAAGAAGTCGAATATCGCTTTAAAACTTGAGCATTCTCGAGGTGGTAGAAAGAGCCTTCATACTTGAAAAAGACTTGGAGGATATCCAAGAAATCAGGGACAAGAATAGCAAGTTTAAATTTGTTGGTAGAAGTAAGAGAGGAAATGAAACAGAAAGAAGTAGCAAATTGGTAAAGGTGCCTAGATTTGAGAAAGGAAATCTATCACAAAGAACTCTATCGTGTGCACAATGTGGACGTAAACATGAAACAAGTGAGTGTTTTGGGTGACTGAGAGCTGTTTTGCTTTGTGGAAAGTTGGATCATAAAGTAAGAGACGCCCACTAAACAAGAAGAAAGAGCCACACCCCTAAGCCAACAACCCATGCTAGAGTATATGCTATCACGAACAAGATTCCAGAGCCTCTAAATCGGTGGTTGAAGGTATTCTATATGTTTCTAATAGAAATGCAAAAGTTTTGTTTGATCCTGGTTCCAACTTATCTTTTGTTTCACACTATTTTGCTTGTCACTTGGGCATTCAACCTAAACCACTAGATTATTTATTCTACATGTAACTACTGCTTTTGGGGATTCCTTGACTACAAATTTGGTTTATCCATCTGTTTGATTTCTATTGGAGAACATGAGCTCTTTGCTAATTTGATACTCCTAGAAATCCAAGGTTTTGATATTATACTAGGCATGGATTGGTTATCTTCCTATCATGCTAGTATTGATTGCTATTCAAAAATAATTACGTTTTCACGTACCAAATCACCTATCTTCTACTTTGAGGGTATTAGGCATGATTTGCCTCCTTGATTAATATCGGCACTTCAAACTCAACGCCTTATGCAAAAGGATGTTTTTGTTATGTTATATATGTAAAGGAGCATTCAGAACAAGAAACTCACCTAGATGAAATTTCGTGGTTAAAGAGTTCCCGATGTATTCCCGAGGATTTGCTTGGATTACCACCAGAGGAGGGAAGGTGAATTTGTTATTGATTTAGTCCCGGACGACCCCAATATCTAAACCTCCCTACAGAATGGCACCACTCGAGCTCGAGGAATTGAAGAAGCAATACAAGAGTTATTAGATAAGGGTTTCATTCGACCCAGTGTTTCACCGTGGGGTGCTCCAGTGCTATTAGTTAAGAAGAAGGATGGGACGTTGAGGCTTTGCATCGATTATAGACAATTGAATCAGGTAACCATCAAAAACAAGTATCCCCTACCCAGGATTGATGATTTGTTTGATCAATTACAGGGTGCACAAGTATTCTCCAAGATTGACCTAAGATCAGGTTACTATCAGTTGAAGGTCAAGAAGGAGGATATTCTGAAAACAGCCTTTAGAACTCGATATGGTCACTATGAATTTTTAGTAATGCCTTTTGGCTTGACTAATGCCCTGCGCAGCTTTTATGGAATTGATGAATGGATATTTCACCACTCTTGGATGTGTAATTGTATTCATTGATGACATATTAGTGTATTCAAGGAGTAATCAGGGAGCATGAAAAACACTTGAGAAATGTATTATCCATATATAAGAAAAGAAGTTGTATGCAAAGTTCAGCAAATGTGAATTTTGGTTGAAGGAAATTGCTTTCTTAGGCCACGTAATTTCAGGAAAGGGCATATCTGTTGATCCAAAGAAGGTGGAAGCAGTAGTTAATTGGGAAGTACCAACAAATGTAATCGAAGTTAGAAGTTTCTTAGGTATGGCAGTTATTACAGGAGATTTGTGGAGGGATTTTCTCAAATTGCTCATCCCCTCACCAAACTGACTCGGAAGAATATGAAATTTGAATGGGGTAATGATTGTGAACAAAGTTTCCAAGAGCTAAAAAGAAGATTGACCAGTGCCCCTATTCTCACTATTCCAAGTGGTAATGAAAGATTTGTAGTTTATACCGATGCTTCAAGAAAGGGCCTGGGATGTGTTTTAATGCAGCAAGGGAAAGTAATTGCTTATGCTTCGAGACAACTAAAGAGTTATGAAGTGAATTATCCAACTCATGATCTAGAATTAGCAGCAATCATCTTTGCTCTAAAAATTTGGAGACATTACTTGTATGGGCAGACATTTGAAATCCTTACTGATCACAAAAGTTTAAAGTATATTTTTACTCGAAAGAGTTGAACATGAGGCAAAGGAGATGGATAGAACTTCTAAAGGATTATGATTGTACCATCCATTATCACCTGTAGGTAAAGCCAATGTTGTAGCTGATGCACTTAGTAGAAAATCTACAAGTTTTATGGCTAGCCTGATTGTGAAACAATGGAGGTTCTTAGAAGAAAATGGTGATTTGAATGTCATGAGGAAAGGGCAAAATTCAATGATGTTGATGGCCTCTATTCAAGTGCGGTCCGATCTCACGCAAACAAATTAAAGAAGGGCAACTACGAGATCCACACTTAACATACTTTAGGAATGAAGTTGAAAAGGGATTGAAGCCAAATTTTCAAATTTTAGAGGATGGTCTCTTGAGATTTGGGAATAGAGTATGTGTTCCTAATGACCCGATATCAAGAACCAAATCGATGGAGGGTCACAATTCAAAATATACCATGCATCCTGGTAGCACAAAAATGTATAGAGATCTTCAAAGTCATTATTGGTGGGAAGGCATGAAGAAGGAAATTGCAATGTATGTTTCAAAGTGTTTGACTTGTCGAAAAATCAAAGCGAGAACATCAAAGACCTGGAGGTTTGTTACAACCTTTGGATATTCCTGGTATGGAAATGGGAATGTGTTACCATGGACTTTGTTTCAGGACTACCCGAAACTTCTAGGAAACATGATGCAGTTTGGGTCATTATTGATAGGTTAACTAAATCTGCACATTTCTTACCAATCAATATGACTTATTCATTGATCGACTTGCTGATTTATATGTTGATGAAATAGTAAGACTTCATGGTGTTCCAAAGGAAATCATCTCGATAGAGACTCCAGATTTCTCTCTAGATTGTGGAGGAGATTACAAGAGTCTATGGGCACCAAAGTAAAGTTTAGCACCGCCTATCATCCTCACCGATGGTCAATCTGAAAGAACAATTCAAATACTTGAGGACTTGCTCGAGCTTATGTCATGGATTGGAGAGGTGAATGGGATAAAGATATTTCCCTTATTGAGTTCACTTACAATAATAGTTACCATTCAAGCATTCGAGATGGCTCCTTATGAAGCTTTGTATGGGCGGAAGTGTAGAACGCCTATATGTTGGGAGGAAGTTGGCGATAAAAAGTTGTTAGCGCCAGATAAAGTACAAGAGACTACCAAAAGATCCAAGTTATAAGAAAAAGGCTAAAGATCGCTCGAGTCGCCAAAAGAGCTATCTTGATAATCGACGAAGGATATTGAGTTTCAAGTAGGGGATTTTGTATTTACAAGGTCCCCTTCTAAAGGTGTAGCAAGATTTGGGAAAAAAAGGAGTTAAGCCCAAGGTTTATTGGACCTTTTGAGATCCTTGAAAGAATTGGTTCGTAAACACAGGATTGTCTTGCCACCATCCCTATGCCATATCCATGATATTTTTCATGTTTCAATGCTTAGAAAGTATATACACGATCCCTCTCATATCATACAGTATGAGCCGATTGTGATTGATAAGGATTTATCCTATTTGGAGGAGCCCACTCAGATTATTGATAAGAAGGATAAAATCCTAAGGAATCAGGTCATCCCTCTTGTTAAAGTGATCTGGAAACATCATTCTGGGGAAGAAACAACTTGGGAGCTAGAGGAGGAAATGAAGAAAGTTTATCCTCATCTTGTCATTGATAGAGGTATGATAAATTTAGAGGACTAAATTTCTTTTAAGGGGGGGAGAGTGTAACATCCCTCGCATTCCTCGTTTCTAAATTTTCGTACAAGAGTTTAATAGCAAAGTTACTATGCATTTTAAATTTGATAGATGAGTTTGAATGAAATTGAAAACCTATTTATAAGATGTGAGGATCTGTTTGTAAAATTCTGAGGACCTATTTGTAAAATTCGGAGGACTTAATTGTAAAAATATGTAACACAAGGACTAAACTGCAAAATGCACAAAATTACAAATCCCACCGTTTAAGACTCTCTGCCTTCATCCCTAAGGAAACTGAGAAGGCAGCCTACGTGGAGAAGAAAGGAAGAGAAAGAGAGAAGAAGAAAAGGAGAAGAAGAGGAGGAGAATTGGGGATTTAGGGTCTTTTGTGCTAATAGTTTTCATTGGAATCAAAATTGATCAAAGGCAAGTGTTCTAACCCTTCCTATAGTTAATTTGATCCCTGTTCTCATCCTAATCCTGAAAATTTTAGAGGATTAAAGTTTCATAATGATATTTCTGCAAATTATGTATCAAACAGTGAATCTGAGTTTTTTTCCAGATTCTGTCCTTGCTGCCTTTTCATGTCTATAACTTTCTGTAATGATCTCGTATTTGAGAAAAGTTAAATCCATCCGAAAATACACTTATATATCTTTATTTTGAGACCAGGATGTATGAATTTGGAGTTCAATTGCCTATCTAAACTTCTGTTTGAATTGACCCTATAGAATCTGTAAAATAGAGATTCCGAGTTCTGACCTTGGGCATTCTATCACTTGTAACTCACTGTGAACAAATTCAATGGTGATAAAATTAACCTTATTAGAAAGTAGACTCATAAAGCTTTCTGTGCATATCTTATTTGAAATATTTGGAGTACAGATACCAACTGAAATATTTGTTTTAGTCGACCCTATATACATTCTGTAAAACAGAGATGATGTTTTCTGACCTGCTGTCACTAAATTACTTGTAACTTCCTGTGGAGACCTTTAATTCATACCAAACTTTGTTAATCCGAATCTAGATTATTATATCTTTCTAATGACACTAATTTAGAGCAATTTGAAGTATATTTGGTTACTCAAATAACTCAGTAATTATACTTCTCAATTCTGTCAGAACCAGATTTTCTTTTGTCAAGTTTGCCTATTCTTGTTTTGTTCTTTTGGTTAGAAACTGAATTGAGCTAAAGCCCTTTCTTTCGATTGAGCTGTATACTCTTGTTTCAAATCCTTGTTTACTCATGCCCTTATTTTTATTTCAAATTTATAAGCATCGTGACAGGAGTATACTAGCATCGTATTTGTTTAAAAAAGGTGCATGTACGTTTTATTGTTCCGCATGTGCTTCCGATATGTGTCAGATTATTGTTCACACCTGTCCTTTTGTACTCTGGTGTCTTGTGGGATAATGTGAACCTTTGCCAGAAATGGTAAGGGGAGTTATGTATAGAGCCCGCGATTGCTCTGCCGGCCCCAATGACTTCACTCAGACGTGGGTGGTTTGAGCTCCCAGACGTGGGAGACTATTGTTTGGTGATCATCCAGAAATGGATGATTCACGTTATGTATGTGATCCCACAGCGCCCTCTATGTTTTTTTGATATGATATCCAAAGCATTGTTTGTGTTTATATATGCGCTTTGGATGATACGAAAGTGAATGATCCGATATGACATTTGAACTTCTGTTACTTGTTTGTTATATTGATACGTTCTGAGAGATCTCCCATGCACCATTGATATGTATCATATTATCCTGTGTGTCATCGGATATGCTCTAATTATTCTTTACTCCATTTGCTATGAATTAAATAAGTTTGAATAAGAGGACATTCGTGCTTCAGCATCTGATTCGATGATATATATGTTTGCTTGTATCTGGCATTGCATTTTGATATCAAGCCTATTTAAAGCTATTCTCCTTCCCTATGGATATGTTAGTCACTTGCTGAGCTTTGTCATGCTCACCCCGTTGTTATATAATATTTTCAGGTTAGCTTATCAGACTCTGGGATGTTTAAGTTGGGCTGAGGAAGGGAAAGCTAAAAGATTTTGGGTTGATCTGTAGTGGTGGATATATTTTTGTTGTATAAGTACATTTTGTGTTTAGTGAAATGTTGATGGTACCTCTGAACTTATATGTTTGTATAGGTTGAAGGACCCCTCATGTTAGGATTTGTAATGTTAAGTTTAAATGGTATGATGATATGAGCTTGTGATAAATGTTAGTTTTGTAGTTATATGGATTCCATCACTTATGGATTTTATGATGTGGATATTGTTTAGTTGAGATGACTTTGGATTTCATGAATCCTGGAGTGATGTGGTATATGAATTATTAATTGCACAGGTTTATGAATTATGAGTTTTAGATGTGATTTATGACTTGAATGATTGTTAGTGTCCTCAAATATCGTTGTGGATCTTGGGAACGGTTTGTTGTTTGAATTTTAATATTATGAATTTTAAGACAGTGTCACACCTCCTGAATGTGATAATTTCAGGGGGGCGTGACAGTGGTGGTATCAGAGCATGATTTGAGGATTACTAAGAATTTGATAATCTAGATGCATAGTAAATTTTGTGGTTTAGTGATTTTTATTTGGAGATTGATCAAAATTCCTCTTTTGTTGTTTTTAGGAAACAAGAATGACGAGGTCGTCTCAGTTCTCTCTGTTGCATCTATCTACTTCATCAATTGAGTGGGATTATGAAATCTCTAGAGGCTATGACACAAGTAATGCAACAACAAGTTCGACCGGAAAGAAATGATGGAGCGGGGACTTCAAACCGGATTGGGTTAGGAATTGAACAGTTTAAGAAGCTCAGTCCTCCTAGTTTTAGTGGTGAGCCTGATCCAATGGTAGCAGAACAATGGGTGATGCGGATAGAGAAAATATTTGACGTTTTAAATTGTCCTGATGATCTGAAGGTTTCTCTTGCTACCTTTATGTTAGAGGGAGAGGTGAACACCGTGGTGGAGAACAATAAGGAGGATTTACGAAATGAGACATGAGCCATTCACTTGGAAAACATTTACGAAAAGTTCAATGATAAGTATTTTCCAGTTGTATTAGAGAGCGAAAGAATTGGAGTTCTGAATCTTATCCAGGGAAATTTGACAGTAGCCAAATATGAGTCTAAATTCACTGAGCTCTCTAGATTTGCCACGCATATGATTGATGATGAATCTAGGAAGGCAAGAAGGTTTGAAAGGGGTTAAGGCCAGCCATAAGAAGTCGAATATCAGTTTTAAAACTTCAGGCATATTCTGAGGTGGTAGAAAGAGCCTTCATACTTGAAAAAGACTTGGAGGATATCCAAGAAATCAGGGACAAGAATAGCAAGTTTAAATTTGTTGGTAGAAGTAAGAGAGGAAATGAAACAGAAAGAAGTAGCAAATGGGTAAAGGTGCCTAGATTTGAGAAAGGAAATCTATCACAAAGAACTCTATCGTGTGCAAAATGTGGACGTAAACATGAAACAAGTGAGTGTTTTGGGTGACTGAGCTTGTTTTGCTTGTGGAAAGTTGGATCATAAAGTAAGAGACTGCCCACTAAACAAGAAGAAAGAGCCACAGCCCCCTAAGCCAACAGCCCATGCTAGAGTATATGCTATCACAGAACAAGATTCCAGAGCCTCTAAATCAGTGGTTGAAGGTATTCTATATGTTTCTAATAGAAATGCAAAAGTTTTGTTTGATCCTGGTTCCAACTTATCTTTTGTTTCGCACTTTTGCTTGTCACTTGGGCATTCAACCTAAACCACTAGATTATTTGCTACATGTAACTACTGCTGTTGGGGATTCCTTGACTACAAATTTGGTTTATCCATCCTGTTTGATTTCTATTGGAGAACATGAGCTCTTTGCTAATTTGATACTCCTAGAAATCCAAGGTTTTGATATTATACTAGGCATGGATTGGTTATCTTCCTATCATGCTAGTATTGATTGCTATTCAAAAATAATTACGTTTTGCTACGTAAAATCACCTATCTTCTACTTTGAGGGTATTAGGCATGATTTGCCTCCTTATAATATCGGCACTTCAAACTCAACGCCTTATGCAGAAAGGATGTTTTTTGTTATGTTATATATGTAAAGGAGCATTCAGAACAAGAAACTCACCTAGATGAAATTTCGTGGTTAAAGAGTTCCCTCGATGTATTCCCTGAGGATTTGCTTGGATTACCACCAGGCGAGGGAAGGTGAATTTGTTATTGATTTAGTCCCCTGGGACGACCCCAATATCTAAACCTCCCTAGAATGGCACCACTCGAGCTCGAGGAATTGAAGAAGCGAGATACAAGAGTTATTAGATAAGGGTTTCATTCGACCCAGTGTTTCACCGTGGGGTGCTCGAAAGTGCTATTAGTTAAGAAGAAGGATGGGACGTTGAGGCTTTGCATCGATTATAGACAATTGAATCAGGTAACCATCAAAAACAAGTATCCCCTACCCAGGATTGATGATTTGTTTGATCAATTACAGGTGCACAAGTATTCTCCAAGATTGACCTAAGATCGAGTTACTATCGGTTGAAGGTCAAGAAGGAGGATATTCTAAAAACACCTTTAGAACTCGATATGGTCACTATGAATTTTTAGTAATGCCTTTTGGCTTGACTAATGCCCTATGCAGCTTTTATGGAATGATGAATGGATATTTCACCACTCTTGGATGATTGTGTAATTGTATTCATTGATGACATATTAGTGTATTCAAGGAGTAATCGGAGCATGAAACACTTGAGAAATGTATTATCCATATTAAGAGAAAAGAAGCTGTATGCAAAGTTCAGCAAATGTGAATTTTGGTTGAAGGAAATTGCTTTCTTAGGCCACGTAATTTCAGGAAAGGGCATATCTGTTGATCCAAAGAAGGTGGAAGCAGTAGTTAATTGGGAAGTACCAACAAATGTAACTGAAGTTAGAAGTTTCTTAGGTATGGCAGGTTATTACAGGAGATTTGTGGAGGGATTTTCTCAAATTGCTCATCCCCTCACCAAACTGACTCGGAAGAATATGAAATTTGAATGGGGTAATGATTGTGAACAAAGTTTCCAAGAGCTAAAAAGAAGATTGACCAGTGCCCCTATTCTCACTATTCCAAGTGGTAATGAAAGATTTGTAGTTTATACCGATGCTTCAAGAAAGGGCCTGGGATGTGTTTTAATGCAGCAAGGGAAAGTAATTGCTTATGCTTCGAGACAACTAAAGAGTTATGAAGTGAATTATCCAACTCATGATCTAGAATTAGCAGCAATCATCTTTGCTCTAAAAATTTGGAGACATTACTTGTATGGGCAGACATTTGAAATCCTTACTGATCACAAAAGTTTAAAGTATATTTTTACTCAGAAAGAGTTGAACATGAGGCAAAGGAGATGGATAGAACTTCTAAAGGATTATGATTGTACCATCCATTATCACCCAGGTAAAGCCAATGTTGTAGCTGATGCACTTAGTAGAAAATCTACAAGTTTTATGGCTAGCCTGATTGTGAAACAATGGAGGTTCTTAGAAGAAAATGGTGATTTGAATGTCATGAGGAAAGGGCAAAATTCAATGATGTTGATGGCCTCTATTCAAGTGCGGTCGATCTCACGCAACAAATTAAAGAAGGGCAACTACGAGATCCACACTTAACATACTTTAGGAATGAAGTTGAAAAGGGATTGAAGCCAAATTTTCAAATTTTAGAGGATGGTCTCTTGAGATTTGGGAATAGAGTATGTGTTCCTAATGACCCGATATCAAGAACCAAATCCTGATGGAGGGTCACAATTCAAAATATACCATGCATCCTGGTAGCACAAAAATGTATAGAGATCTTCAAAGTCATTATTGGTGGGAAGGCATGAAGAAGGAAATTGCAATGTATGTTTCAAAGTGTTTGACTTGTCGAAAAATCAAAGCGAAACATCAAAGACCTGGAGGTTTGTTACAACCTTTGGATATTCCGGTATGGAAATGGGAATGTGTTACCATGGACTTTGTTTCAGGACTACCCAGAACTTCTAGGAAACATGATGCAGTTTGGGTCATTATTGATAGGTTAACTAAATCTGCACATTTCTTACCAATCAATATGACTTATTCGCTTGATCGACTTGCTGATTTATATGTTGATGAAATAGTAAGACTTCATGGTGTTCCAAAGGAATCATCTCGATAGAGACTCAGATTTCTCTCTAGATTGTGGAGGAGATTACAAGAGTCTATGGGCACCAAAGTAAAGTTTAGCACCGCCTATCATCCTCAAACCGATGGTCAATCTGAAAGAACAATTCAAATACTTGAGGACTTGCTCGAGAGCTTATGTCATGGATTGGAGAGGTGAATGGGATAAAGATATTTCCCTTATTGAGTTCACTTACAATAATAGTTACCATTCAAGCATTCGATGATGGCTCCTTATGAAGCTTTGTATGGGCGGAAGTGTAGAACGCCTATATGTTGGGAGGAAGTTGGCGATAAAAAGTTGTTAGCGCCAGATAAAGTACAAGAGACTACTTGAAAAGATCCAAGTTATAAGAAAAAGGCTAAAGATCGCTCGTAGTCGCCAAAAGAGCTATCTTGATAATCGACGAAGGGATATTGAGTTTCAAGTAGGGGATTTTGTATTTCTGAAGGTCTCCCCTTCTAAAGGTGTAGCAAGATTTGGGAAAAAGGAAAGTTAAGCCCAAGGTTTATTGGACCTTTTGAGATCCTTGAAAGAATTGGTTCTGTCGCTTACAGGATTGTCTTGCCACCATCCCTATGCCATATCCATGATATTTTTCATGTTTCAATGCTTAGAAAGTATATACACGATCCCTCTCATATCATACAGTATGAGCCGATTGTGATTGATAAGGATTTATCCTATTTGGAGGAGCCCACTCAGATTATTGATAAGAAGGATAAAATCCTAAGGAATCGGGTCATCCCTCTTGTTAAAGTGATCTGGAAACATCATTCTGGGGAAGAAACAACTTGGGAGCTAGAGGAGGAAATGAAGAAAGTTTATCCTCATCTTGTCATTGATAGAGGTATGATAAATTTAGAGGACTAAATTTCTTTTAAGGGGGGGAGAGTGTAACATCCCTCGCATTCCTCGTTTCTAAATTTTCGTATAAAGAGTTTAATAGCAAAGTTACTATGCATTTTAAATTTGATAGATGAGTTTGAATGAAATTGAAAACCTATTTATAAGATGTGAGGATCTGTTTGTAAAATTCTGAGGACCTATTTGTAAAATTCGGAGGACTTAATTGTAAAAATATGTAACACAAGGACTAAACTGCAAAATGCACAAAATTACAAATCCCACCGTTTAAGACTCTCTGCCTTCATCCTAAGGAAACTGAGAAGGCAGCCTACGTGGAGAAGAAAGGAAGAGAAGAGAGAGAAGAAGAAAGAAGAAGAAGAAGAGGAGGAGAATTGGGGATTTAGGGTCTTTTGTGCTCAATAGTTTTCATTGGAATCAAAATTGATCAAAGGCAAGTGTTCTAACCCTTCCTATAGTTAATTTGATCCTGTTCTCATCCTAATCCTGAAAATTTTAGAGGATTAAAGTTTCATAATGATATTTCTGCAAATTATGTATCAAACAGTGAATCTGAGTTTTTTTTCCAGATTCTGTCCTTGCTGCCTTTTCATGTCTATAACTTTCTGTAATGATCTCGTATTTGAGAAAAGTTAAATCCATCCGAAAATACACTTATATATCTTTATTTTGAGACCAGGATGTATGAATTTGGAGTTCAATTGCCTATCTAAACTTCTGTTTGAATTGACCCTATAGAATCTGTAAAATAGAGATTCCGAGTTCTGACCTTTGGGCATTCTATCACTTGTAACTCACTGTGAACAAATTCAATGGTGATAAAATTAATCTTATTAGAAAGTAGACTCATAAAGCTTTCTGTGCATATCTTATTTGCAATATTTGGAGTACAGATACCAACTGAAAATGTCTGTTTTAGTCGACCCTATACATTCTGTAAAACAGAGATGATGTTTTCTGACCTGCTGTCACTAAATTACTTGTAACTTCCTGTGGAGACCTTTAATTCATACCAAACTTTGTTAATCCGAATCTAGATTATTATATCTTTCTAATGACACTAATTTAGAGCAATTTGAAGTATATTTGGTTACTCAAATAACTCAGTAATTATACTTCTCAATTCTGTCAGAACCAGATTTTCTTTTGTCAAGTTTGCCTATTCTTGTTTTGTTCTTTTGGTTAGAAACTGAATTGAGCTAAAGCCCTTTCTTTCGATTGAGCTGTATACTCTTGTTTCAAATCCTTGTTTACTCATGCCCTTATTTTTATTTCAAATTTATAAGCATCGTGACAGGAGTATACTAGCATCGTATTTGTTTCGTAAAGGTGCATGTACGTTTTATTGTTCCGCATGTGCTTCCGATATGTGTCAGATTATTGTTCACACCTGTCCTTTTGTACTCTGGTGTCTTGTGGGATAATGTGAACCTTTGCCAGAAATGGTAAGGGGAGTTATGTATAGAGCCTTTGCGATTGCTCTGCCCGGCCCCAATGACTTCACTAGAGCGCGATGGGTGGTTTGAGCTCCCGGCTTCGTCCAGAGACTATTGTTTGGTGATCATCCAGAAATGGATGATTCACGTTATGTATGTGATCCCACAGCGCCCTCTATGTTTTTTTGATATGATATCCAAAGCATTGTTTGTGTTTATATATGCGCTTTGGATGATACGAAAGTGAATGATCCGATATGACATTTGAACTTCACATTCTTGTTTGTTATATGATATGTTCGAGAGATCTCCCATGCACCATTGATATGTATCATATTATCCTGTGTGTCATCGGATATGCTCTAATTATTCTTTACTCCATTTTCCTTACCCTATTTGCTATGAATTAAATAAGTTTGAATAAGAGGACATTCGTGCTTCAAAGATCATCGATTGATGATATATATGTTTGCTTGTATCGGCATTGCATTTTGATATCAAGCTTATTTAAAGCTATTCTCCTTCCCTATGGATATGTTAGTCACTTGCTTGAGCTTTGTCATGCTCACCCGTTGTTATATAATATTTTCAGTTAGCTTATCGGACTCGGGATGTTTAAGTTGAAATGAGGAAGGAAAGCTAAAGATTTTGGGTTGATCTTTAGTGGTGGATATATTTTTGTTGTATAAGTACATTTTGTGTTTAGTGAAATGTTGATGGTACCTCTGAACTTATATGTTTGTATAGGTTGAAGGACCCTCATGTTTAGGATTTGTAATGTTAAGTTTAAATGGTATGATGATATGAGCTTGTGATAAATGTTAGTTTTGTAGTTATATGGATTCCATCACTTATGGATTTTATGATGTGGATATTGTTTAGTTGAGATGACTTTGGATTTCATGAATCTTGGAGTGATGTGGTATATGAATTATTAATTGCACAGGTTTTATGAATTATGAGTTTTAGATGTGATTTATGACTTGAATGATTGTTAGTGTCCTCAAATATCGTTGTGGATCTTGGGAGCGGTTTGTTGTTTGAATTTTAATATTATGAATTTTAAGACAGGTCACACACTCCCGAATGTGATAATTTCGGGGGGGCGTGATGGTGGTATCGAGCATGATTTGAGGATCACTAAGAATTTGATATCTAGATGCATAATAAATTTTGAGGTTTAGTGATTTTTATTTAGAGATTGATCAAAATTCCTCTTTTGTTGTTTTTAGGAAACAGAATGACGAGGTCGTCTGGTTCTCTGTTGATCTACTTCGATCAATTGAGTGGAATTATGAAATCTCTAGAGGCTATGACACAAGTAATGCAACAACAAGTTCGACCGGAAAGAAATGATGGAGCGGGGACTTCAAATCGGATTGGGTTAGGAATTGAACAGCAGTTTAAGAAGCTCAGTCCTCCTAGTTTTAGTGGTGAGCTGATCCAATGGTAGCGAACAATGGATGATGCGGATAGAGAAAATATTTGACGTTTTAAATTGCCCTGATGATCCCGAGGTTTCTCTTGCTACCTTTATGTTAGAGGAGAGAGGTGAACACTGGTGGAGAACAATAAGGAGGATTTCTGAAATTAGACATGAGCCATTCACTTGGAAACATTTACTGAAAAGTTCAATGATAAGTATTTTCCAGATTGTATTAGAGAGCGAAAGAATTGGAGTTCTTGAATCTTATCCAGGAAATTTAACAAGTGATGCCAAATATGAGTCTAAATTCACTGAGCTCTCTAGATTTGCCACATATGATTGAGATGAATCTAGGAAGCAAGAAGGTTTGAGAGGGGTTAAGGCCAGCCATAAGAAGTCGAATATCAGCTTTAAAACTTCGGCATATTCGAGGTGGTAGAAAGAGCCTTCATAATTGAAAAAGATTTAGAAGATATCCAAGAAATCATGAGCAAGAATAGTAAGTTAAGTTTTTTGGTAAAAATAAGAGAGGAAATGAACAGAAAAGTAAGTAAGAAATTGGTAAAGGTGCCTAGATTTGAGAAGGAAGCTACCACAAAGATTCCATTATGTACAAAATGTGGAGCAATCATGAGACAAGTAGGTGTTTTTGGGTGACTGGAGCTTGCTTTGGTTGTGGAAAGTTGGTCATAAAATAAAGAGACTGTCCCACTAAACAAAAGAAGAACCACTACCTCCCAATCCAACACCCATGCTAGAGTATATGCTATCACGAACAAGATGCTAGAGCCTCTAAATCAGTGGTTGAAGGTATTCTTCATGTTTCTAATAAAATGCAAAAGTTTTGTTTGATCCTGGTTCTCTAATCTATCCTTTGTTTCACCACATTTTGCTTGTCATTTGGTGTTCTACCTAGACCACTAGATTATATGTTGCTACATGTAACTCACTTGCTGTGGGGAATTCTTTGATAGCAAACTTGATTTATCCATCTGTTTGATTTCTATTGGAGAACATGAATTCTTTGCTAATTTGATCCTCCTAGAATCCAAGGTTTTGATATTATACTTGGCATGGATTGGCTATCTTCCTATCATGCTAGTATCAATTGCTATACAAAAATGATCACCTTTTGCTACTACCAAATCACCCATCTTTTATTTTGAGGGAATCCGGCATGATATGCCTCTTTATCTAGTATCAGCACTTCAAGCTCATCGCCTTATGCAAAAGGGTTGTTTTTGTTATCTTATATGTGTAAAGGATCATTCAGATCAAGAAACTCAACTAAATGAAACTTTGGTGGTTAAAGAGTTCCCTGATGTATTCCGGATGATTGCTTGGATTACACCACCAGGGAGGGATGGTGAATTTGTTATTGAAGTAGTCCCCGGACAACCCCAATATCTAAGCCTCCCTATAGAATGGCTCCTCTCGAGTTAGAGGAGTTGAAGAAGCAAATACAAGAGTTGTTAGATAAGGGTTTCATTCGACCCAGTGTTTCACCATGGGGTGCTCGGTGCTATTAGTTAAGAAGAAGGATGGGACATTGAGGCTTTGTATTGACTATAGACAATTGAATCGGTGACCATCAAAAACAAGTATCCTCTACCCAGGATCGATGATTTGTTTGATCAATTGCAGGGTGCACAAGTGTTCTCTAGATCGATCTAAGATCAGAGTTATTATCGAGTTAAAGATCAAGAAGGAGGATATTCCAAAAACTACCTTTAGACCTCGATATGGTCACTATGAATTTTTAGTAATGCCTTTTGGCTTGACTAATGCCCTGCACTTTTATGGAATTGATGAGCAGGATATTTCACCACTCTTGGATGATTGTGTAATGTGTTCATTGATGACATATTAGTGTATTCAAAGAGTAATCAAGAGCATGAAACACTTGAGAAATGTATTATCCATACTAAGAGAAAAGAAATTGTATGCAAAGTTTAGTAAATGTGAATTTTGGTTGAAGGAAATTGCTTTCTTAGGCCATGTGATTTCGGAAAGGCATATCTGTTGATCCAAAGAAGGTAGAAGCAGTGGTTAAGTGGGAAGTACCAACAAATGTAATGAAGTTAGAAGTTTCTAGGTATGGCAGGTTATTACAGAGAGATTTGTGGAGGGATTTTCTCAATCGCTTCATCCCCTCACCAAACCGACTCGGAAGAATATGAAATTTGAATGGGGTGATGATTGTGAACAAAGTTTCCAAGAGCTAAAAAGAAGATTGACCAGGCCCCTATTCTCACTATTCCAAGTGGTAATGAAAGGATTTGTAGTTTATACCGATGCTTCAAGAAAGGGCACAGGATGTGTTTAATGCAGAAGGAAAGTAATTGCTTATGCTTCTAGAGACAACTAAAGAGTTATGAAGTGAATTATCCAACTCATGATCTAGAATTAGCAAAGCAATCATCTTTGCTCTAAAAATTTGGAGACATTACTTATATGGGCGAACATTTGAAATCCTTACTTGATCACAAAAGTTTAAAGTATATTTTTACTCGAAAAGAGTTGAATATGAGGCAAAGAAGATGGATAGAACTTCTAAAGGATTATGATTGTACCATCCATTATCACCCGTAAAGCCAATGTTGTAGCCGATGCACTTAGTAGAAAATCTACAAGCTTTATGGCTAGTCTGATTGTGAAACAATGGAGGTTCTTAGAAGAAAATTGTGATTTGAATGTCATGAGAAAGGGCAAAATTCAATGATGTTGATGGCCTCTATTCAAGTGCGATCGATCTCACGCAACAAATTAAAGAAGGGCAACTACAAGATCCACACTTAATATACTTTAGGAATGAAGTTGAAAAGGGATTGAAGCCAAATTTCAAATTTTAGAGGATGGCCTCTTGAGATTTGGGGATAGAGTATGTGTTCCTAATGACCCGAGATATCAAGAACCAAATCGATGGAGGGTCACAATTCAAAATACACCATGCATCCTGGTAGCACTAAAATGTATAGGATCTCAAAGTCATTATTGGTGGGAAGGCATGAAAAGGAGATTGCAATGTATGTTTCAAGTGTTTGACTTGTCGACAAATCAAAGCAGAACATCAAAGACCTGGAGGTTTGTTACAGCCTTTAAATATTCCTGAATGGAAATGGGAATGTGTTACCATGGACTTTGTTTCAGACTACCCAGAACTCTAGGAAACATGATGCTTTGTTTTGGGTCATTATTGATAGGTTAACCAAATCTGCACATTTCTTACCAATCAATATGACTTATTCACTTGATCGACTTGCTGATTTATATGTTGATGAAATAGTAAGACTTCATGGTGTTCCAAAGGAAATCATCTCGATAGAGACTCCAGATTTCTTTCTAGATTGTGGAGGAGATTACAAGAGTCTATGGGCACCAAAGTAAAGTTTAGCACCGCCTATCACCCTCAAACCGATGGTCAATCTGAAAGAACAATTCAAATACTTGAGGATTTGCTTAGAGCCTATGTCATGGATTGGAGAGGTGAATGGGATAAAGATATTTCCCTTATTGAGTTCACTTACAATAATAGTTACCATTCAAGCATTCGATGGCTCCTATGAAGCTTTGTATGGGCGAAAGTGTAGAACGCCTATATGTTGGGAGGAAGTTGGCGATAAAAAGTTGTTAGCACCGGATAAAGTACAAGAGACTATTGAAAAGATCCAAGTTATAAGAAAAAGGCTAAAGACTCGCTCGAGTCGCCAAAAGAGCTATCTTGATAATCGACGAAGAGATATTGAGTTTCAAGTAGGGGATTTTGTATTTCGAAGGTTTCCCCTTCTAAAGGCGTAGCAAGATTTGGGAAGAAAGGAAAATTAAGCCCAAGTTATTGGACCTTTTGAAATCCTTGAAAGAATTGGTTCTGCGCTAAACTACATAGATTGTCTTGCCACCATCCTTAGGTCGATATCCATGATATTTTTCATGTTTCAATGCTTAGAAAGTATGTGCATGATCCCTCTCATATCATAAATTATGAGCCGATTGTGATTGATAAAGACTTATCCTATTTGGAGGAGCCCACTCAAATTATTGATAGGAAGGATAAAATCCTAAGGAATCGGGTCATCCCTCTCGTTAAAGTGAAATGGAACATCATTCGGGAAGAAACAACTTGGGAGCTAGAGGAGGAAATGAAGAAAGTTTATCCTCATCTTGTCATTGATAGAGGTATGATAAATTTAGAGGACTAAATTTCTTTTAAGGGGAGAGTGTAACATCCCTCGCATTCCTTGTTTCTAAATTTTAGTATAAGAGTTTAATAGCAAAGTTACTATCCATTTTAAATTTGATAGATGAGTTTGAATGAAATTGAAAACCTATTTATAAGATGTGAGGATCTGTTTGTAAAATTCTGAGGACCTATTTGTAAAATTCGGAGGACTTAATTGTAAAAATATATAAAACAAGGACTAAACTGCAAAATGCACAAAATAACAAATCCCACCGTTTAAGACTCTCTGCCTTCGTTCCTAAGGAAACTGAGAAGGCAGCATACGTGGAGAAGAAAGGAAGAGAAAGAGAGAAGAAGAAAAGAAGAAGAAGAAGAGGAGGAGAATTAGGGATTTAGGGTTCTTGGGCTCAATACTTTTCATTGGGATCAAAATTGATCAAAGGCAAGTGTTCTAACCCTTTCCTACAGTTAGTTTGATCCTTGTTTTCATCTTAATCCTGAAAATTTTAGAGTTTGAAGTTTCATAATGATATTTCTGCAATTATGTATCAAACCGAAATCTGGTTTCTTTTCCAGATTCTGTCCTTTCTGCCTTATCATGTCTATAACTCTCTGTACTGATTCGTATTTAAGTAAAATTAAATCCATCCGAAAATATACTTATATATCTTTATTTTGAGACCAAGATGTATGAATTTGGAGTTCAATTGCCTATCTAAACTTCTGTTTGAATTGACCCTATAGAATCTGTAAAATAAAGATTCTGAGTTCTGACCTTTGGGTATTCTATCACTTGTAACTCACTGTGAACAGATTCAATGGTGATAAAATTAACCTTATTGGAAAGTAGACTCATAAAGCTTTCTGTTCATATCTTATTTGAAATATTTGGAGTGCAGATACCAACTGAAAACGTCTGTTTAGTCGACCCTATACATTCTGTAAAACAGAGATGATGTTTTCTGACCTGTTGTCACTAAATTATTTGTAACTTCCTGTGGAGACCTCTAATTCATACCAAACTTTATTAATCCGAATCTAGATTATTATATCTTTCAAATGACACTAATTTAGAGTAAATTGGAGTATATTTGGTTACTCAAATAACTCAGTAATTATACCTTCTCAATTCTGCCAGGACCAGATTTTTGTCAAGTTGCCTATTCTTATTTTGTCCTTTTGTTGAAACTGAATTCAGCTAAAGCCTTTTCTTCAGTTGAGCTGTATACTCTTCATTTCAAATCCTTGTATACACATGCATTATTTTCATTTCAAATTTGAATGCATTGTGAAAGAATATGCTTGCATCGTATTATTTCGTAAAAGGCGCATGTATGCGTTTTATTGTTCGCATGTGCTTCCGATATGTGTCAAATTATTGTTCACACCTGTCCTTTTGTACTCTGGTGTCTGTGGGATTATTTGGACCTTTGCTAGAAATGGTAAAGGGATTATTTGGACCTTTGCCGAGAAATGGTAAAGGGTATTTGTGCATAGAGCCTGAGATGCTCTGCCGCCCCCTATTCGGCTTCATCCAGGCGTGGATGATGACTCTTCAGACGTGGGAGATATTATTTGAGATCCCACTGCACCCTCTGTGTTTTTGATATGATAT
The DNA here is from genome assembly GCA_024322285.1 of Musa beccarii. NCBI lineage: Eukaryota > Viridiplantae > Streptophyta > Magnoliopsida > Zingiberales > Musaceae > Musa > Musa beccarii. Next base: position 9,576,964 of record CM044397.1, on the reverse strand, counting down.
CCAAAGCATTGTTTGTGTTTATATGTGCGCTTTGGATGATATGAAAGTGAATGATCGATTTGACATTTGAACTTCATTATTTGTTTGTTATTCGATATGTTCGAGAGATCACCCATGCACCATTGATATGTTTCATATTGTCCTGTGTGTCATTGGATATGCTCAACTTACCATTATCATCATCGATATATGCTCTAATTATTCCTTACCCTATTTGTTATGAATTAAATAAGTTTGAATAAGAGGACATTCGTGATTATGATATGATGATATATATGTTTCCTTGTATCGGGCCTTGCATTTTGATATCAGGCTTATTGAAAGCTATTCTCCTTCCCTATGGATATGTTAGTCACTTGCTTGAGCTTTGTCATGCTCACCCCGTTGTTATATAATATTTTCAGTTAGCTTATCGGACTACGGGATGTTTAAATTGTCTTTGAGGAAGGAAAGCTAGAAGATTTTGGGTTGATCTTTAGTGGTTGATATGTTTTTGTTGTATAAGTATATTTTGTGTTTAGTGAAATGTTGATGGTAACTCTGAACTTATATGTTTGTATAGGTTGAAGGACCCTCATGTTAGAACTTTGTAATGTTAAGTTTAAATGGTATGATGATATAAATGTGTGGTAAATGTTAGTTTTGTAGCTATATGGATTCCATCACTTATGGATTTTATGATGTGGATATTGTTTAGTTGAGTTGGCTTTGAAATTTTATGAGTCTTGGAGTGATGTGGTATATGGATTATAAATTGCACAGGTTTTATGAATTATGAGTTGTTGATGTGATTTATGACTTGAATGATTGTTAGTGTCCTCAAATATCGTGTGGATCCTGGGATCGTTTGTTGCTAAAATTTTAATGTTATGAATTTTGAGATAGGTCACACCTCCTGAATGAGATTAAATTTCGGGGGCGTGACAGAGGTGGTATCGAGCATGATTTGAGGATCACTAAGAATTTTGATATGCTAGATGCATAATAAATTTTGAGGTTTAGTGATTTTATTTAGAGATTGATCAAAATTCCTCTTTTGTTGTTTTTAGGAAGCGAGAATGACGAGGTCATCTGGTTCTCCTTGCATCTACTTCGATCAATTGAGTGGAATTATGAAACTCTAGAGGCTATGACACAAGTAATGCAACAACAAGTTCGACCGGAAAGAAATGATGGAGCGGGGACTTCAAATCGGATTGGGTTAGGAATTGAACAGTTTAAGAAGCTCAGATCCTCCCGTTTTAGTGGTGAGCCCGATCCAATGGTAGCGAAACAATGGATAATGCGGATAGAGAAAATATTTGATGTTTTAAATTGCCTGATGATCGAAGGTTTCTCTTGCTACCTTTATGTTAGAGGGAGAGGTGAACACTGGTGGAGAACAATAGGAGGATTTCTGAAATTAGACATGAGCCATTCACTTGGAAGACATTTACTGAAAAAGTTCAATGATAAGTATTTTCCCAGTTGTATTAGAGAGCAAAAAGAATTGGAGTTCTTGAATCTTATCCAGGAAATTTGACAAGGTGGCCAAATATGAGTCTAAATTCAGAGCTCTCTAGATTTGCCACACATATGATTGATGATGAATCTAGAAAAGCAAGAAGGTTTGAGAGGGGATTAAGGCCAGCCATAAGGAGCCGATATCGGCTTTAAAACTTGAGGCATATTCGAGGTGGTAAAGAGCCTTCATAATTGAAAAAGATTTAGAAGAGATCCAAGAAATCATGAGCAAGAATAGTATGGATAAGTTTTTCTATAAAAATAAGAGAGGAAATGAACACGAGAGAAGTAACAAGAGGGTAAAGGTATCTGGATTTGAGATGAGGAAGCTACCTTAAGGGATTCCATTATGTACAAAATGTGGAGCAATCATGAGACAAATAGGTGTTTTTGGGTGACCGAGCCTGCTTTGGTTGTGGAAAGTTAGGTCACAAAATAAAGATCTGTCCTTTAAGAAAAGGAAGAACCACTACCTCCCGGATCAACAGACCCATGCTAGAGTATATGCTATCACTGAAGCAGGATGCTAGAGCCTCTAAATCGTGGTCGAAGGTATTCTTCATGTTTCTAATAAAAATGCAAAAGTTTTGTTTGATCCTGGCTCTAATCTATCCTTTGTTTCACCACATTTTGCTTGTCATTTGAGTGTTCTACCTAGACCACTGGATTATATGTTGTATGTAACTCTGTGTGGGAATTCTTTGATAGCAAACTTGATTTATCCATCTGTTTGATTTCTATTGGAGAACATGAATTCCTTGCCGATTTGATCCTTCTGGAGATCTAATGTTTTGATATTATACTTGGCATGGATTGGCTATATTCCTATCATGCTAGTATCAATTGTTATACAAAAATGATCACCTTTTGCCTACTGTCACACCCATCTTTTATTTTGAGGGAATCCGACATGATATGCCTCTTTATCTGGTATCAGTACTTCAAGTTCATCGTCTTATGCAAAAGGGTTATTTTTGTTATCTTATATGTGTAAAGAATCATTCAGATCAAGAAACTCAACTAAATGAAACTTTGGTGGTTAAAGAGTTTCCTGATGTATTTCCGGATGACTTGCCTGGATTACCACCAGGGAGGGATGGTGAATTTGTTATTGAAGTAGTCTCCGAGACAACCCCAATATCTAAGCCTCCCTATAGAATGGCTCCCCTCGAGTTAAAGGAGTTGAAGAAGCAAATACAAGAGTTGTTAGATAAGGGTTTCATTCGACCCAGTGTCTCACCATGGGGTGCTCCAGTGCTATTAGTTAAGAAGAAGGATGGGACATTGAGGCTTTGTATTGACTATAGACAGTTGAATCGGTGACCATTAAAAACAAGTATCCTCTCCCAGGATCGATGACTTGTTTGATCAATTGCGGGGTGCACAAGTGTTCTCTAAGATCGATCTAAGGTCAGTTATTATCGGTTAAAGATCAAGAAGGAGGATATTCCAAAACTACCTTCAGACCCGATATGGACACTATGAATTCTTGTAATGCCTTTTGGCTTGACTAATGCCCCTGCAGCTTTTATGGAATTGATGAACAGGATATTTCAGCCACTCTTGGATGACTGTGTAATTGTGTTCATTGATGACATATTGGTGTATTCAAAGAGTAATCAAGAGCATGAGGAACACTTGAGAAACGTATTATCCATACTAAGAGAAAAGAAATTGTATGCAAAGTTTAGTAAATGTGAATTTTGGTGAAGGAAATTGCTTTCTTAGGCCATGTGATTTCGAGGAAAGGCATATCTGTTGATCCAAAGAAGGTAGAAGCGGTGGTTAAGTGGGAAGTACCAACAAATGTAACGAAGTTAGAAGTTTCTAGGCATGGCAGGTTATTACAGGAGATTTGTGGAGGGATTTTCTCGAATCGCTTCTCCCCTCACCAAACTGACTCGGAAGAATATGAAATTTGAATGGGGTGATGATTGTGAGCAAAGTTTCCAAGAGCTAAAAAGAAGATTGACCAGTGCCCCTATTCTCACTATTCCAAGTGGTAATGAGGATTTGTAGTTTATCTGATGCTTCAAGAAAGGGCCTGGGATGTGTTCTAATGCAGGAAGGAGAGTAATTGCTTATGCTTCTAGGCAACTAAAGAGTTATGAAGTGAATTATCCAACTCATGATCTGGAATTAGCAAAGAATCATCTTTGCTCTAAAAATTTGGAGACATTACTTATATGGGCGAACATTTGAAATCCTTACTGATCACAAAAGTTTAAAGTATATTTTTACTCAGAAAGAGTTGAATATGAGGCAACGAAGATGGATAGAACTTCTAAAGGATTATGATTGTACCATCCATTATCACCCAGGTAAAGCCAATGTTGTAGCTGATGCGCTTAGTAGAAAATCTACAAGCTTTATGGCTAGTCTGATTGTGAAACAATGGAGGTTCTTAGAAGAAAATTGTGATTTGAATGTCATGAGAAAAGGGCAAAATTCAATGATGTTGATGGCCTCTATTCAAGTGCAGTCTGATCTCACGCAACAAATTAAAGAAGGGCAACTACAAGATCCACACTTAATGTACTTTAGGAATGAAGTTGAAAAGGGATTGAAGCCCAATTTTCAAATTTTAGAGGATGGCCTCTTGAGATTTGGGGATAGAGTATGTGTTCCCAATGACCCAGATATCAAGAACCAAATCCTGATGGAGGGTCACAATTCGAAATACACCATGCATCCTGGTAGCACTAAAATGTATAGGGATCTCCAAAGTCATTATTGGTGGGAAGGCATGAAAAAGGAGATTGCAATGTATGTTTCGAAGTGTTTGACTTGTCAGCAAATCAAAGCAGAACATCAAAGACCTGGAGGTTTGTTACAGCCTTTAAATATTCCTGAATGGAAATGGGAATGTGTTACCATGGACTTTGTTTCAGGACTACCCAGAACCTCTAGGAAACATGATGCTGTTTGGGTCATTATTGATAGGTTAACCAAATCTGCACATTTCTTACCAATCAATATGACTTATTCGCTTGATCGACTTGCTGATTTATATGTTGATGAAATAGTAAGACTTCATGGTGTTCCAAAGGAAATCATCTCTGATAGAGACTCCAGATTTCTTTCTAGATTGTGGAGGAGATTACAAGAGTCTATGGGCACCAAAGTAAAGTTTAGCACCGCCTATCACCCTCAGACCGATGGTCAATCTGAAAGAACAATTCAAATACTTGAGGATTTGCTTAGAGCCTATGTCATGGATTGGAGAGGTGAATGGGATAAAGATATTTCCCTTATTGAGTTCACTTACAATAATAGTTACCATTCAAGCATTCAGATGGCTCCCTATGAAGCTTTGTATGGGCGAAAGTGTAGAACGCCTATATGTTAGGAGGAAGTTGGCGATAAAAAGTTGTTAGCACCAGATAAAGTACAAGAGACTATTGAAAAGATCCAAGTTATAAGAAAAAAGCTAAAGACTGCTCAGAGTCGCCAAAAGAGCTATGCTGATAACCGACGAAGAGATATTGAGTTTCAAGTAGGAGATTTTGTATTTCTGAAGGTTTCCCCTTCTAAAGGCGTAGCAAGATTTGGGAAGAAAGGAAAATTAAGCCCAAGGTTTATTGGACCTTTTGAAATCCTTGAAAAAATTGGTTCTGTCGCTTATAGGATTGTCTTGCCACCATCCTTAGGTCAGATCCATGATATTTTTCATGTTTCAATGCTTAGAAAGTATGAATATCATCCCTCTCATATCATAAATTATGAGCCGATTGTGATTGATAAAGACTTATCCTATTTGGAGGAGCCCACTCAAATTATTGATAGGAAGGATAAAATCCTAAGGAATCGGGTCATCCCTCTCGTTAAAGTGAAATGGAGACATCATTCTGGAGAAGAAACAACTTGGGAGCTAGAGGAGGAAATGAAGAAAGTTTATCCTCATCTTGTCAATGATAGAGGTATGATAAATTTAGAGGACTAAATTTTTTTTAAGGGGGGGAGAGTGTAACATCCCTCGCATTCCTTGTTTCTAAATTTTCGTATAAGAGTTTAATAGCAAAGTTACTATCCATTTTAAATTTGATAGATGAGTTTGAATGAAATTGAAAACCTATTTATAAGATGTGAGGATCTGTTTGTAAAATTCTGAGGACCTATTTATAAAATTCGGAGGACTTAATTGTAAAAATATGTAACACAATGACTAAATTTCAAAATGTACAAAATAACAAATCCCACCGTTTAAGACTCTCTGCCTTCGTTCCTAAGGAAATTGAGAAGGCAGCATACGTGGAGAAGAAAGGGAGAGAAAGAGAGAAGAAGATAAGAAGAAGAAGAAGGAGGAGAATTGGGATTTAGGGTTCTTGGGCTCAATACTTATCATTGGGATCAAAATTGATCAAAGGCAAGTGTTCTAACCCTTTCCTACAGTTAGTTTGATCCTTGTTCTCATCTTAATCCTGGAAATTTTAGAGAATTGAAGCTTCTTAAGGATATTTCTGCAAGCTATGCATCAAATAGTGAATCTGGGTTTCTTTTCTAGATTCTGTCCTTTCTGCCTTATCATGTCTATAACTCTCTGTACCGAATTTGTATTTAAGCAAAATTAAATCCATCCGAGAAAGTATATAGTATATCTTTATTTTGAGACCAAGATGTATGAATTTGGAGTTCAATTGCCTATCTAAACTTCTGTTTGAATTGACCCTATAGAATCTGTAAAATAAAGATTCCGAGTTCTGACCTTTGGGCATTTTATCACTTGTAACTCACTGTGAACAGATTCAATGGTGATAAAATTAACCTTATTAGAAAGTAGACTCATAAAGCTTTCTGTTCATATCTTATTTGAAATATTTGGAGTACAGATACCAACTGAAAACGTCTGTTTTAGTCGACCCTATACATTTTGTAAAATAGAGATGATGTTTTCTGACCTGTTGTCACTAAATGATTTGTAACTTCCTGTGGAGACCTCTAATTCATACCAAATTTTGTTAATCCGAATCTAGATTATTATATCGTTCAAATGACACTAATTTAGAGTGAATTGGAGCATATTTGGTTACCCAAATAACTCAGTAATTATACCTCTCAAATTCTGTCAAAACCAGATTTGTTGTCAAGTTTGCCTATTCTTGTTTTGTCCTTTCTGTTGGAAACTGAATTCAGCTAAAGCCTTTTCTTTCGGTTGAGCTGTATACTCTTGTTTCAAATCCTTGTATGCCTATGCTATTATTTTTATTTTAAATTTGAATGCATTGTGAAAGAATATGCTTGCATCGTATTTTTTTAAGTAAAGCGCATGTATACGTTTTATTGTTCCGCATGTGCTTCCGATATGTGCCAAATTATTGTTCACACCTGTCCTTTTGTACTCTGGTGTCTGTGGAATTGTCTGGACCTTTGCTAGAAATAGTAAAGGGATTGTTTGGACCTTTGCCAGAAATGGTAAAGGGATCGTGCTTAGAGCCTGAGATGCTCTGCCGGCCCCCCTATCGGCTTCATCCAGACGTGGATGATGACTCTCCTAGACGTGGGAGATATCGTTGAGATCCCACTGCACCCTCTGTGTTTTTGATATGATATCCAAAGCATTGTTTGTGTTTATATGTGCGCTTTGGATGATATGAAAGTGAATGATCAGATTGACATTTGAACTTCTGCTATTTGTTTGTTATTCTGATATGTTCTGAGAGATCACCCATGCACCATTGATATGTTTCATATTGTCCTGTGTGTCATTGGATATGCTCCAACTTACCATTATCATCGTCTGATATGATCTAATTATTCCTTACTCTATTTGCTATGGGTTGAATAAGTTTTGAATAAGAGGACATTCGTGATTCTGATATGATGATATATATGTTTCCCTGTATCTGGGCTTGCATTTTGATATCAGGCTTATTGAAAGCTATTCTCCTTCCCTATGGATATGTTAGTCACTTGCTGAGCTTTGTCATGCTCACCCCGTTGTTATATAATATTTTCAGGTTAGCTTATCAGACTCTGGGATGTTTAAATTGAATGAGGAAGGAAAGCTAGAAGATTTTGGGTTGATCTGTAGTGGTGGATAAGTTTTTGTTGTATAAGTACATTTTGTGTTTAGTGAAATGTTGATGGTACCTCTGAACTTATATGTTTTGTATAGGTTGAAGGACCCCTCACATTAGGATTTGTAATGTTAAGTTTAAATGGTGTGATGATATGAACATGTGGCAAATGTTAGTTTTGTAATTATATGGATTCCATCACTCGTGGATTTTATGATGTGGATATTGTTTAGCCTGAGTTGGCTTTGGATTTCATGAATCTTGGAGTGATGTGGTATATGAATTATTAAATTACACAGGGTTTATGAATTATGAGTTGTGGATGTAATTTATGACTTAAATGATCGTTAGTGTCCTCAAATATCGTTATGGATCCTGGGTTCGGTTTGTTGCTAAAATTTTAATGTTATGAATTTTGAGACAGGGTCACACCTCCTGAATGAGATTAAATTTCAGGGGGGCGTGACACCCTCGTCGAGAGACCTCCCGCGACAGTCCTAGAGATGCTTCAGTGCGCAAACCAGTACATTGCGGTGGGGTCCTTGATGGCCGAGAGATGAGAGAAGCACAAAAGAGCGAGGCCAAAGCCGTCCCCGGGACAATCGTCGGCCCCCCTGAAGTGGAGGCTTGATCGACCTGATGCGCAGTCCCCGAGGTCGGCCCTTCCCACCCTGGGGACATCCAGAACTGAAATATTCCTCCAAATAAAGGAAAAAAGGGTTGCTGAAGGCCCCTAACCCGATGAAGAGTCCCCGAGAGCTCAGGGACCAAATGAAGTATTGCCGTTTTCATTAGGAGCACAATCACGACACCGAGGAGTGCCGCGACTTGAAGCATCAGATTGAGGAGCTCATACGCTTAGGGCACCTCGGTAGATACCTGAGGAGGGACCGGGACCTCTCGCCGCGCCCCGAAGGTCCTATTGAGCAGCAGATCAACGTTATAACAGGTGGCCCGGCGTCCGACGAAAACAGCATGTCGGGGCGAAAGGCATACGCCCGAGCGGCCATGAGCGAACTTCCCAGGCGGTGGCCCGACCCTGAAATCATGTTCCCGGCCGAGGAGGCGGCTCATTCTGAACATGAGGATGCATTGGTGATCACGACCAGGATCACCAATGCCCAGGTGAGGAGAATCATGATTGACACCGGGAGCTCTGTCGATGTCCTCTACTTCGATGCCTTTCAGAAGCTCGGCTTGTCTAAGGACGTCTTGGAGCTGATGCGCTCAGTGTTCACTGGGTTCACCAGTGATTCGATCTCCCCACTAGGTACGATTACTTTGCCCATAACTCTGGGAGACGCATCGAGGTCAAAAATGGTAATGGCGACCTTCATGGTGGTGGACTTTCCCTCCGCGTATAACGTCATCCTGGGCCGCCCAACCCTCAACAAGTTCTGAGCTGTTGTCTCCACCTACCACCAAATGATAAAGTTTTCGACACATGGCGGGGTCGGTGAAGTCAGGGGAAGCACCCGCGTATCTAGGCGATATTACTTGACGGTCGTCTCATTGCCCAAAAGAGTAAGAATCGGGCAATCCCTGGAGGATCCGCGGGATGTCAAGAGGCCATCTCAACACTCCGAGCCAACGGGGCCCACGATAGACATGCCGCTATTTGAAGACCGACCAGATTGGATAGTGAAGGTTGGGTCGGAACTCTCGGAGCAAGAGCGGGCGCAACTTATCAGTTTCCTGGTGGATAGCGCCGACATCTTTGCTTGGTCACCAGCGGATATGCCGGGCGTCGACCACAGGGTGGCACAGCATCGCCTAAGCATCTCACCCGAAGCTCGCCCGGTGAAGCAGAAGCTCCGACGACTAGCCCTCGACTAACAATAAGGGGTCCATAGCGAAGTGAAGTGTCTCTTAACGGTGGGCTTCATAGCTGAGGCCAAGTACTCAAGATGGTTATCTAATGTAGTTCTCGTCAAGAAACCTAATGGAAGCTGGAGAATGTGCATTGATTATACTGATCTTAATCGAGCATGCCCGAAAGATTGCTACCCCTCCCTAGGATCGACCAACTGATCGACACAACCTCTAGACACGCCCGCCTCTCATTTATGGATGCCTTCTCCGGCTACAACCAAATCAGGATGGCGCCCGAGGACCAAGAGCATACAGCCTTCATCACCAATCACGGAGTATACTTCTATCGGGTCATGCTATTCAGGTTAAAAAAATGTTGGAGCCATATATCAGAGAACCATGAACAAAATGTTCGCCCAACAGATCGGGCAAAACATGAAAGTTTACGTTGATGACATAATTGTCAAAAGCCGGACGACCGCAACGCATCTGAACGACTTGGCCGAGGCATTCACCATGCTACGGAAATTCAACATGCGCCTCCACCCCGCAAAGTGCACTTTCGGTGTCGGCTCGGGAAAGTTCCTCGGATTTATCATACACGAGAGAGAAATCGACGCCAACCCAGAAAAGGTCAGAGCCCTCGTTGACATGAAGCCACCCTAGACAATCAAAGAAGTGCAATGGCTAAACAGGAGACTCGTTGCCCTATCCCGATTCCTATCTCGATCAAGCGACAGATGTCTTCCCTTCTTCTAGGTCTTGAAGAACCTGAAGGGCTTCAAATGGATGATGGAGTGCAAAGAAGCCCTTGCACAGATAAAACAACATTTGGTCGAACTCCCTCGCCTTGCTACGGTCTCTCCAGGGGAACAACTCGGCCTCTACTTGGCCACATCCCAACACGCGATTAGCTCCATCCTGATCAAGGAAGCTTCTGGAGTGCAACTTCCGGTCTACTACACTAGCCATGCACTGAACGGGCCTAAGGAGCGATACCAGCCGATCGAGAAACTGGCCTTAGCGCTTTTGTTGATGGCCCGAAAGCTGCGTCCTTACTTTCAAGCTCACCCGATCAAGGTAATCACCGATCAACCACTCCGACAGGTTTTATCTAAGTTCGATGTCTCAGGTTGTCTTCTCAAGTGGTCGGTGGAGCTCGGTGAGTTCGACATACAATACGCTCCGAGGACCACCATTAAAGCTCAAGCAGTCGCCGACTTCATCTCGGAGCTAACTCCATCCGAGGATGAAGAGTCGGTACGATCTAAAGGGAGATGGACCCTGCGTGTGGACGGGTCGGCCAACTCAAGAAGCGCAGGTGCATGATTGGTGCTGGAAGGTCCTGACGGGCAATCGTTCGAACATTCCCTCCACTTTGGCTTTAAAGCCACGAATAATGAGGCAGAATATAAGGTGCTCTTGGCTAGACTCAGGCTGGCCGCCGAGATGCAAGCAAGAGACATACGCGTCTACACCGACTCGCAGCTAGTAGCCGAGCACATCAACAGGGGATACGAGGCTCGGGATCCGAACATGTCCAAGTACTTGGCCGAGGTAAAGAAGCTAGTCGCTAACTTTCCCTGCTTTATGCTATCCAGGGTCCCAAGGGATCAAAACGAGCGGGCAGATGCGCTAGCAAAATTAGCCTCGAGACCCGACCCCGGGATCAGCCCCGAGGTCGAGGAGCTCCCGTTCCGTGCCATCGCAGTCGGGGTAATGACCTCGGTCAATGTGCCGACAACATGGGTACAAGAGATGTTACAGTTCAAGCGACGTGGAACCTTGCCTGCCGACAAGGTCGCGGCTCGACATTTGCAGCGTACCCAGGCTTGGTACTGCGAGATGAATGGGCGGCTCTACCGGAGGTCGTTCACCCGCCCGCTCCTACGGTGCTTAGACCCTGAAGAGGCTTTGTCGGTCCTAGCCGAACTTCACAAGGGAATATACGGCGAGCACATTGACAGGCGAACTTTAGCTTTTAAAATCCTTCACCAGGGGTATTACTAGCCCACCATGTGTCGCGATGCGAAGACCTACGTACAACGATGCGGCCCATGCCAAAGGCATGCCAAGACACCCCGGTGACCCGTAGTGCCGCTCGCTCCCGTAGACTCCGCATGGCCTTTCGCGTAATGGGGAATGGACCTTCTCGGGCCCTTCCCGCCAGCCTCGAGACAACGGAGGTATATCATTATCGGGGTGAATTACTTCACAAAGTGGGTCGAGACCGAGCTGCTGGCAACGATCACAGAGCGCCAGGTGGAAAAATTCGTGTGGAAGAGCATAGTGACTCTGTTCGGCCTACCTAGAGTCATCATCACCGACAACGGAACCTAGTTCGCTAGTGCTAGGTTCAAGGAATTTTGCGCAAGCTATGAGATATAACTAAGATTCAGCTCGGTGGCACATCCTCAAACGAATGGCCTGGCGGAAGTAACCAACTTGGCCATTTTAGACCGACATAAAAGAGGAGTGTTTGTGGCTCGGACTGCTTGGGTGGATGAGCTCCCAAGTATCCTATGATCTTCACGGACCACCTCCAAGACCACAACTGGAGAATCCCCTTACAGCCTCGCATTCGGCACCGAGGCCGTCTTACCACCCGAGGTGGTTATCCCCACTCCTCGAGTGGAAAGCTACGAGGAAGAGGCGTCGTCAGAAGGACTCCGAGCCGGACTTGACTTGCTCGAGGAGTGGAGGGCCAGCGCCCACTTAAAGACCCTCTCTTATAAAAGAGCTATCGCTAGAATATACAACCAAAAGGTGCATCCTCGGCCAATCAGGTTAGGCGACCTGGTCTTGCACAAAGCTGAAGTCAACGACCCCACCCGATCACGCGGCAAGCTCTCCCCTTGCTGGGAAGGACCTTATCGGGTGGTAAGCATCGTCCGAGACAGCACTTACCGACTAGCCACAATGGAGGGCCACCCTATACCAAGAACATGGAACGTATTGAATTTGAAAAAGTTTTTTGTGTAGGTGTGTCGAACAAAACAATGTGGGGTTCCAATGAAGGATTTTCATTTAGCCAAAAACTCAGTTACAAGTTTGGGTCGGCCATGGCTCACAATGCTTGTCCACGCTCGACCGACCCCTTTAGGAAAAAAGATTACAAAATGATAGCCCTACTTCTCGGGGATGTCCAAGCTATCGTCAAAATGAACCTTCTTGGGCATGTTGACGCCTTCATCTTCTGGCAGGGAAGCGAAGGGATCCTCCTCGACCTAGAGATAGGGGTGTTGTGCTCGGAACCGAGCCAGTGCGACCTGATACCTATACTCGTAGGTGACCTACCCCAATTGAGTCAGCCCGAGTTGGAAGCCCTGGGACCCTTTGTAGGCCTCAATCAGCTGCTTGTCCTTTTCGGGCCTCTGGCGAACCTCCTCGACCAATGCCTCGGATGACGCACGAGCCTCAGCACTGATCGCCTCCAGTTTCTTGGAGAGCTTGAGTGATTCCCCCTCCATCGAGCGGATCCGAGCCCGGGCCCCCTTCAGCTGCGCCTGAAGCTCCCCCTTTTGCCGCTCAGCCTCCTCGAGCTCAGGCTTGAGGCGCACTACTTCCGCCTCTAGATCGGCCGCGTGCTGCTCAGCAACAACCACAGCTTCGAGAGCCGCCTCGTCTCGAAGCTCCTCACTCTGCCTTTGTAGCTCAGTGATACGGTCACCCATGCTGTTAATAACCCGGCCAGCATCGTGCACGCGGTCGATCAATGCCATGGCATAATGTTGGCCCTGCAAAAAGAATGAGTTAGAGCGACAGCACCCAAACAACACCGGGAAACCATGGATGAGATACTTACCCACAGCAACGACTTGGTGGACTTAGCAAGCAAGACCTCTGAGGAGGAGGTGTACAGCTCACGAGCCAAGTTGGGATGGAGCCCCCCCCCGGATGAACGAGGTCGCAGAGTCGCCATTGGCCCACACCCGGTCCCTACGAGACAAATTCCCCCAGCAAGACACCAACGGGTTGGACGCCTCTCCCTCTGGAAGGTCACCCATCACCAGAGCTTGGTAAGGCTCATCTTTGGCATGCGCAGGGATGCGATAGGGGTCGCACACTGAAGGCACGTGTGGGGCCTTCCCTGCCTCTTCCCGACTAGGCCCAACTTTGCCCCGCTTGCGATCGGTTCCCACATAGGGGGCGTGCTCGGCATAAGGGCGCACCCCCCGCCCCCCCCACTCGAGCTACGGCTGCCTCGGACTTCTTTGTGGTGTAGACCTTCATCTATTTCCGCGGTCGGTCGGCCTCGACCTCCATGGGCACCTCCTTGGATCCCGAAGCCGGCTCTGCCATCGGACGAGGAGCTGGAACGGATGAAGCCTGTCCCCCTCGCACAGCCTTGAGGTTCACCGTCTCTACGAAAAGGCAAAAGGTTACATGGAACGTCAAATGGCCTAGGAGGACCAGTAGCTAGAAACCGTGAGCATACCTCGAGGCGTCGGGCTAAGGCCTGCATCGATGAGCCACTGCCCAGTCATATCCCGTATGGCTCGAGAGGTAGGGAGGATCTCCCTCAGCCTCCCGAGGCCCTCATACTCCTCATTAGTCAGCCCCGGAGCGGAATTATCTACTATGTGCGCCGACCACCAAGGCCGAAGCTCCAACCCCGCGCATAACTAATGTAGAACCTTCCCTTCCATCTCTTGTTGCTGGAAGGGGCCCCGCTAACCCTAAAGCCCAACCGGGTTGATAGATAGTAGCCCCCCGACCCCTTAAAAAGATGAAAACAGGACAAGAAAAGAGATCAGGACAGGGTTATGCCGGCATTACGGCATTCCCCTACGAATACCACTAGATAGCGCCAAGAATTCGGTGCCATTTGTGACAGTGAGATGTGCCACAAGGACAGACAAGACTCGATGATAGGATGCAGGGGGAAGCGCAGTCTCGCCTCGAGGGCATCCAGGGTTAGGCCAAACCCTCGAGAAAATGGGTCGTACGCCCGCTGTCCCGGCTGAGGGGTGTGAAGCTCGTAATCTGCTGCGATGTTATAGCGCTCCCGGACGCTACTAAGCAAATCCTCGCTCACCGTGGAGTCGAGGTCATGCCACCACATCAAGGCCTCGAGGGGCTCCCCCCCGACGCTACTAGACGAGGAGGAAGAGGAGAACGTCATCCCGATTGACCTGAAAAAGGAAGGGAGAGTGAATCGGGAAGATGAAAACGGCGGAGATCGGAGGGACGACCGAGGAAGACGGCGAAGGCCGTAGGGGACAATCGGCGAAGATGGCGGAGGCCACAAGGAACAACCAAAGAAGACGGCGGAGATCGAAAGGACGACCAAGGTGGTTACCAGTGGAGAGCATGTGGGAAGAGGACTCCATGATACTTATAGGAAAAATCCCGCCAACCCAAGCAACCCTTCGCCTCCCCGGGAGTGGACGACAACCCACTCTGTCATTAACACATGCCTGCAGAGCACGTCATGTCAGGCAGCCCAAACGTCGCCTGGTAATAAAAGAGGGTGGACTTGGCAGCCAGGGAGGGGGCACGCAGAATGCCCGCCAAAACATGACATAAAGGTCTTCAAACCTGGCGCCCGAAACCCTATGACTCGACACTTCAGGATCGTCTTTCAAAGTCCCAAGGACTTGCTCGACACTCCCGAGAAGGTCCTTCCGAGGCCCTTGGTATATGGGCAAGTTTCCTACACTGCCCGAGCCGTGTACCCCGACCGCAGATTGCCCGGGTCATACACCTTGGCCATAGATGCCCGAGCCATGTACCTCGACCGCAGATTGTCCAAGTCGTACACCTCGACCACAGATGCCCGAGTTGTACATCTCGATCGTAGATGCCCGAATCGTGTACCCCGACCGCAGATTGCCTGAGTCATACACGTCGACTGTAGATGCCCGAGTCATGTACCCCGATCGCATATTGCCTGAGTCGTACACGTCAACCGTAGATGCCCGAGCCGTGTACCTCGGTCGTAGATTACATGAGTTGTACACCTCGGCCGCAGATGCCCGAGCCATGTACCTTGGCCGCAGATTGTCCGAGTCATACATCTCGGCCGCAGATGCCCGAGTCGTATACCTCGACCGTAGATGCCCGAGTTGTACACCTCGACCGCAGATGCCCGAGCCATACACTTCAACCGCATATGCCCGAATCGTGTACCTCGATCGCAGATTGCCTAAGTCGTGTATCTCGATCGCATATTCCCGAGTCGTGTACCTCGGTTGCAAACCGCCCGAGTCATACACCTCGGCCATAGACCGCTCGAGTGGAGCACCCGAAATCTCCTCATGATGAGCATAAAAGGCAAATCGAAAGTCCAGGGAACAAAAGCCACGCCTTGGCTCCCCTCCCCTCCCCACGTCGCCGTCGATAAAAGCCGAGGTGGTAGATTGCCTCAGTTTAGCTCGACGACCCCCTGGCCATACCAGGAATGGCACCGACCAAGACACAACATGCCACCCTCTGGACCACGTCCATGTGTGGGCGTGGGCGTCGTCCGCGGTACAGCACCATCCCAGGAAGCCCGGAGACGACGCCGACATGTCCCCTCCAGGCATATGCCCTCACACGGGCGCGAGCGCCAAGGGGTAGCACTGCCCCAGAGAGCCCGGGACGGCGCCTTCATGGTGCCGTTCCAAGAAGCCCGGGAGGGCAGCTCCTAGACATAGTACGAAGGACCGAGGCGACACGGTACCACACCCCGGGGGAGTCAGCCCTTCCCCCAGGATAAAAACCCCAAGCTATGCTGGCACAGGGGGCTTCTTCTTCGACTTTCTTCATAAGCAAACCCTTGACAACCGTATACTGACTTAGCCATCGGAGGAGTCGAGTCCAATCCTCCCGACCCGACCTGTGTGCAGGAGCCAAAGGATGCGAAGCAAGCCGAGTTCGGAACGGGAAGCCTTCCCCTGAAGCTGATCGAAGATCCACCTCAATAAATCGAACGCCAGCAGTCAACCTGAAGGTCAGTCAAGGAGGTCCTAGTGCATTCAGACTCGAACCCAGTCATGCTGACTCCACGACCACGGCATAAAGGTACTAACAAAACTGATGTAAGTAATTACCAGAGTCGATATCAAAGCTGCTGGCCTTTAGCTGAGATGAACTGTTCTTGCAGAACTTTGACATGTTGGTCTCCATCAACTTCATCCTTGCCATATCTTCGTATTTTTTTAAGGTTGATAACTATGATCCATATGTAACCCCTGTTGGAGACTACCGTTCAGAGTTGCATTGAGAGATCAGCGGTGGCATAGGATGCTGATAGAGTGATTTCATATGAATCAGTACATGACATAAAATAGATACTTAATTCATTATGCAGAGAATATATTGATACTGGTGAAGTATAAAATGGAGAAACATCACCCCTGTAAGATCTTCCAACCTGTTGAAGTGTGATGGGAGGCGTTGACACTGCTAGAGACTGAATTGTTCTGACCATGGTACCCTAAGTTTAATTGCCATGTCTCAGATGAGAGTGACAATGAAGACGGCATTGGCAGGAAGATTCAACATGTATGACACAAAGCTAGTTTATGCTTTCAGTGCCTTCTGCAAGAAGTGGTCATTTATTCTTCATAGCAAATTAGGTTTCCTGATTTCTATGACAACCCCAATTCCAGAAGGTCACATACAATAGAATGCTTTCTAGGAATTCATGGAAACATTTAAATCCAAGCTCACAGCAAATATAGAAATTGAGGGAAACCTGGATTATGCACTTGAATTGAAGATGAGTAATTCATCTTCCTTTGGAAACAAATGATCCCCCGTTCACATGAAATCCATGGAAAAATAATGTCTTCAAATTAACATCTACAGGATTGACCAAGTCATTTGAGAAAGATGTGATTCACATATGTAATAAATGCAAATCTGATGCAGGAAATCTAGTTTAAAAGAAATACAAATTTAAGATTTTGGAAACTCACTTAACCAAGAATTGTCTTTTTCACAACCTGGAAGCAAAGCAGCCTGAACTCACCTTCCCTCGGCTGCAGATTTCAAGCCTTTGAGTCTATATATGAAGGGCACTGTCATCTTTGGACACCCACTGATGATGCAACTTCACATTATAAACCTAAAGAAACATGAACAATCTGTGTAGCAACACATTAAACAATCATCATCCTCTTGCACTAAAACTATTGAATTTTAAAATACTTATTTACCAATTCCTATCTTCCAAAATGGCATTTAGTACGAGACAGGCATGCTACGAAGTCCATCTGTTTCGAACAAAAGACACTTGAATACCATGGTAATAGTTATACAAAGATGTAGCAACCTCAACAAACAAGAAAGGTCACCTTAGTCGGAATCCCCAAACTATGCCCTTGACCCACAATGATCTTATTCTAAATCTGTCATTCACCATTATCTGCACTACTGGTGATAGCATAAAAGATGATGACAGCAACCGAGCGGGACGTTGCATCTTCCATATGTCTCCTACTCAAAACTGGCAAGAAGTGCCTAACCGCTGCCTCTGCCTCAGGCCAGATACACCGCACTTCCGACCATGGAATGCATTTTGCAGCAACTCCTGGAACTTCTCAAGGAATGCAGCCCACTCTGACTCTCCCATGTCCGACAGCTTCATGAAGCTAGCACTTGCCGGAAGCTGCTCATTTGCACTCCCGTAGCCACCCTTAAACCTGCTGCTCCCACCACCAATATTAGTTTTACTACTAGAGAGCTTCAATTTTGGAACACCAGCTGGATACCACTGACTTTTGTCAGCAATGCGAACACCCTTCAATGATGTGGATAACTTTGAAACGTTTGGACGATGATCCCAAACAGATAGGGAGCAAGTACTTTTTTCAACGTTGCCAACTTCGTTGTCATCACCAACATCCTCTTCCAAGCTCTCCTCTAGCTTCGAAAGTGGATTTCTGGAACTGCCCCCCTTGAATCCAAAGTTACAGGTTGGTGCTGCTTTTGGCATCATTGTATGAGGATCTTCACAGTCAATGTCAAACTGGATCATATCATCATCTACATTATCAGGTTCTGGAGAAAAAACTTCTCTTTCTGCCACCAACCTTCTTGCCTCTATGCAGACAACCTCCAGCTCGCTCGGCTCCTCTTCCATGCCTCTGAACTCCCTGCTCATCATCTCACCAATCTCTGCTAGACAAAATCCAAATGCAGCTGCTTCCTTGAGAAAAATTGTTGAGAGGACCAACACCCGAAGGCATGCTTCTCGGATCATAGGCAGCTCCATGCGAAGCATCTCAGAGTCCCTCACCGGATCAAGGTTGGCAATGTACTCAAGCTCTTCCTCAGAGAAAGGGATTGATGATTGTGGCCAGTGGATCCATTCAAAATAAGGATCCTCCAAATTCTCGGGCAAGCAGAGACCATGATCTATTGGAATTAATTCCATCTGAGCCCCAAACTTACCATCCCCACCATCAATTTTCCTCACCAAAAGGTTTCCTGCATGCCTGTCCGTGTTGAAGATTCTAACGTCAAGTATCCCAATCTTGTGGACAGCCGCCACAGAGAAGCTTGAGGTTCCATGGTCACTAGCATCAAAGTCATGAGAAATATACTGCTGGAATGATGCAATCTTGCTGGCAACATTTGTCTTTGTACAGTAAGATTTAATACTACGATTGCAATTAATGCCTTCATTCACATGAAAAACTGAATGTGTGATCTTGATAAGGGCTGTTGGAGGGACATTGGCAAAGTGATTATAGTCCAGGAGGTACGCTGCAACCTCCCTGAACCCAGTCTCACCAACTCGCACAGACCTTTTCAGCCCTGGTTGCCCTAGGGATTTCCCAACAAACCCCTTTGGATTATTTGGTGCAAATGGCTCCTCGTCTGTGGGCTTCACAATGGCAATGTTCACGCCTTTTTTGTTCCGGAAGTAGTATGCACCACCAAGCCCACTGTGAACTGGTATCGGATCAATACCACTGTTAATAGCCTTCACGGCATCCTTAATAAGTAGTTTTATCTTATTACAGTGGCTTGAACATCCTAAAATTTCAATTGGACCACTCTGATCCCTTTGCTGAACGTCCTTCCCAGTCGGTGATAGGCATGGAGTGGAGGAACTCCTGTGCAGGAAATTCCTTGTGAGTAGCAATGGGGAATCATTTCGCACAGCGCTAAGATCATTTTTCAACACGAGGTCACCAAATGTGAGAGAACTCTCCTCGGTTGGTACATTGAGAGCTAGCTGTAATCTCCTTTTCACGGTGTGGACATTGTCTTCACGATCCAGTTCAATGCCCAAGACAAAGCCTGTCTCTGTCTGGACAAACACACGCCTCCGTGCACCTGGCTTTCCTTCACTTTTGGGGTTTCCAGGGTAGTCGCTGCTGAAAGTGCGATTCAAGACTGCAACCGCCATCTGGGTCTGAACAGGGCTGTCCATGTTGGGAGACATGGGGTGGGGAGGATGCAGGGTTATCAAAGTGAGAGGCAGAAGCAAGTAGGATGGACTTCCTCTTTCTCTTCTTCTCCCTTGGGTGCACGCCGAACACAGAGGCTGATGCAGTTACAGAGAGAAGAAGATATGGTGCACGATCGACCATGAAGCGAGAAATGGATGTTGGAAATATACCAGCTCCTTAAAAGCAGTGTCAAGCAAGGAATGAAAGCAAAAAAGACGGTCTGATCTCCCCTACTGAGAGGAAGCCATTGCTTAAGGATTGATGTAAAGAATCAAAACCTGTCAATGAAAATATCAGACTGTCATGATATTAGAAACAACAACATCTAAACCAATCTAGAGATAACACTATTTTGCAAGTTAATTAACATGATGCTAAAAAAAAAGCGCTTTTCCACGGTTGATAAATTAAAAGTTGGAGGGGGAAAAGTAACTAAACTTTCATTTGTTTATATATTCATCCATAATCTACAAAACCTAGTAAAAGGTAAGAGCACAACAACAATTGGAGGGGGGAAAAGTAACTAAACTTTCATTTTTTTTTTTTATATATTCATCCATAATCTACCAAACTTGATAAAAGGTAAGAGCACAACAGAAACGATCCATTTCAACAACAGAGAAAAAATCGTTTATGGTAAAAAGGTACAAGAGATTGCAAGGAGAATCCTTTTCTAGTTGTTACTGATGGTAAGTAGCGAAGAACATCCAAGGAAGCGTACGTACAGGAAACTACCAACATGACGTGCAATTATTTGCCGAAACCAAACAATCTGTTCATGTTCTTGCTACAATACATGTACATGCGTACAACAAAAGCAACAAACGGAGAACAACCCAAACTATTTGCAGAAAGACAAAGTCGCAACAGTGAGATTCCCCAAAGAGAGGGAGCAGCCAGTGATGATCGGCATCAGAAAATATTTTAAGAAGTGAGAAATATAGACAAAGGAAACGATCAAATTGTTATCCCCAAAGCGTCTACAAAGTTGTTGCAGAATCAAAGGTCTCAAAAACCCATCTTTCTTGGAAATAAAAAGAAAAAATCGATTTTTTTACCACATGAAAGAAAAAAAGAAGTCACTGGTACATTTTTGCGAAAATTATGAAGCAATTGCAACAAAATGCATGAACCAAGCAGTGATTACACTCATACTAAAAAAATAGATCCTAATCACATAACAACAGATGGAAAAAAAATGGCTAGCCACATCGAACCCAAAACCCTACCATTCCCAACGATGAATCTAATCCAACCCATGAGATTCATTCATAATGCCCAACAACTGAACAAGAAAAAGAAGAAAACCGCACAAGTTTTCCAAGAGCCGACTAGTGTCCAGTCCAGCGAACCGTACAGGTCGATGCAAGATCCAAAAAGGAAGACGAAGATTAGGAGGAGATCTCGCGCAGAACTCACCCCCCACCAAACGAGCGACGGATCCGGGATATCGGGCGGATCTGACACCCGGCGATGGAGATCTGGCCGGAAAATGGGGCGGAGCTCGACTGTCCGAGCACCGGACCCGCGGGCCACGACGAGAAACGTTAATCGACGGCTAAGATCCGAGAACCGGATCCATCCGACGGTCCAGATTCAAGCTCTCCCTTATCTCTCACCCCCTCTCGCCCTCCTTTTCTCGTCGTCGCTCCCTCTTCCGAATCTTTGCCTTTAAAATAAACAAAAGCGAAGCGAGGCGAAAGGTAAAGGCCACGGGATCTCCTCTCCAGTACTGGACCGGTCCAGTCCATACAATCGGGCCGTCGATTGAAGTTTCTTCCTCGTACAATCGTGGCCCCCACGCGGATGGAGGGTCAGGATTCTTCGCCTCTTCTCTCACTGAGATCCGGAAGTCTCTAGAATAAAATACAAATAAGAGAAGCCGATCGGACGACTGCGAGGAAGCCACGTGGTGACGATGAATGACCTAAAGGTAGTTGGTTCTTCCACGGTGAGGTTACCACCGGGAAAGGGCGCTTTTGGCTCCCAAGTAATCGGATTTACATCTCAAATATGAAATCATAGGAAAATTAATTCGCAGGAGATAGTTTTAGTCTGAGATTAAATCACTTTAAATATTTTTTGTTCTATATTAAACCACTTTTGATATTTCTTGTTCTAGTTTAACTCTATGCATAGATAAAAACATCTTTAAACGTCACAAAGATCGGTGAAGAAAATTTGACCACCACCAAGACAGAACTGTCAATTTGGTACCATAAATTCATCCTATCAAATCTGACTTAGGCATCAACTAGAGCAGGACAGACAAATTTATGCTACTCAAGCTCTGATCTAACTAAGTACTCAAGAGATGAATCTACTTTAATGGTGATTTGGATGTCCATTTTGCTATTCATAATCATCTAAATATATAGATATTGAACTAAGTTCCATTTGTTTTTGCATAAATAGTGTTTCGAAAGGTCGATGTCTCATCATACATGATTTCCGTTTACTTTCTAATGCAGTAATCTCATCCTTTAACTGAATGGTTCTATTGTCAGAATCAATGTGCTCTAATTGGAATTCTTTTTCTCTCATTAAAAGAGGAGCCACTAATTTTATCTGATTTATATAACACCAATTACTGCAACTATTTATGCATTAAAAAACCAAAAGAATTCGAGAGATTTCATTTCCCTTTGATAACTCCATTTATCAATGTTTATACGAGAATAGAAGAATTTGTTTATACGGAAGAATTTGTGGCTATCTACATAGAATCAGATGCGGATAACAGCTAACGTGGATTGATTATATTTCTATATCTTAAACCTTTGAACTGATAGCTCTCCACTATCTTATTGGAATATATATAAATATAGAGATAGATACGCTGTCATGGGATCCTAAACATGTCAAGCACTTAGCTTGCATCCCCAGCAAGTTATTCTCTCTCATGGTAGCCGATACTGCCTGTTCATGTATGCTAATCCGAAGAGGAAATAAGCTAGTGGACCGAAACTGGGAGATGTTAACGCCTTGTGGCATCAGAAAAGAGAAGTTTCGTGTGGTTTCAGTCCGCTGCATCAACACAAATCTTCTCCTACATCAAGTTTAGGATACTTAGAAGTGCAGGAAACATAGGGTTGCCACTTGCCAAGGTGAAGAAGGATGACATGACAAGGACAGTAGCAGTAGCGAAGGCTTTCCGATGCTTTTGACGGAGACTGTTTCTTAAGTAGAATGTTAGGTGAGACCTACAGCTTGTGAGGGACTGCTTCTCTATACTTTTGAGGCTCTGCTAATGCTTCCTTAGCATCTTCTGCATGTCTCGTTGGTTTCTCCAAAGATTCTTAAAACTCCAAAATAGAGGAGAAGTCTTTCAATTTGATAATTTCACGTCGGATGTTGCATACTGCACATAAACATAGAGAGGCGTGTTCATGGTGCATGTATGGTGCTTGATTGATTGATATGTGCATCCACCGAGAAATGAGATGGGCGGCTCCCTTTGTTTCCTGAATTGCCTATCGTCGTGCATGCATGGATGTGAATTAAGTACATGGCAATAGGGTGATGCGTTTTATGCTTATGACGCATTTATGGCACCGGATTGGTATGTACAGTGATGGAAAATAATTCCATGTGGGGTCTCATGTGTCGTTGTCGTACATCGAACATTATTGTTGTGCATTCAATGGATCCTCGACATAAGAGGTGGAGGAGAGCCAATCGGGACCTTCCCTTGCCCATCCGACGGTGGCAACGGCGGATGCGTCACTGTTCGGGGTTCGATTTCACTGTTCGACGTCGGGTCGGATTCGTTTGAGCCGGACGCGAACCGATTGATTGAGCCATGATCGAACGCGATGGACCTGTCGATGTCGCCGCAACAACAGTTTGAAGCGCGAAGGCCCAACGGTCTCCGTTAGGGCCCACAAACGTGCCGTCCGAATAGCGAGACGCCGTCAAGTCGCTTCGTTGCGCGGGAGACCCCACGTGACCTGCACCCGCCGCTCGCGAGGCACCATCTGACACGCCACGACGTGAGGTACGATTCCGACGGCGACTTGAATGACGGGGATAGAGCGTGCTCCGACCGTTTCGCAGAGTGGGCCCAATTGCGGGCCCCGTGTGGGCTAGCGGCGTGATTCGTGGTACGCCAGAATCTTGGCGCTTATATCACGCGTCTTCCCGGCAGCCGCGCCACTCACTGACTGCCACGAGTTCGTTAAAGCGGACAACGCCGTCTGCTCTCTGTCGCTCGTATCACAGTCCGTTAAAGTTATTACGATGCCATATGCTTGGCCGATGGGTACATCGAATCTTGATTGACAAGAAGATGCCATGAGATGAAAACATTAGTATCGGATGGCCATTGGAGTATTCCTCTCCTGTGAGAGAACTGGAAACATGGGGCGGTCTTATTTTAGAGAAGAAGAGCCCAATCCCTCTCTTGACTTCCATGTGCACAGGCCACCGCCCATGCATCTATCCTACTGCTACTACTACGTGGGCACGACTCCCTGGAAGAACAAATGCATGTCTCGTTTGTTTAGTACACCGAATTCTTCATCCTGTTCCTAGGGGCCACACCAAGAAGTACGTGGAAGCCTGTAGTTTCAAGAACATGCATGCCTCTCGAGGAGGAAGCTGCAAGGAGAGAAGATAGCCATTTAGGATTATCTGGAGCTTGGCTTCATGTTTCGCACTGAGTTTCCAGTGACCGAGCTTTCCCAGGAACTTTGGAATGGCTAGCTAAAGGAGGAGACTGGGTCTGCTGCAGCCTGCAAAGACCTTAAGGAAGTGGAAGGGGATGGGAAGTGATCCCCCACTCAGGAACACGAAGGGCCATCCATAAAGAGACTCTGTGTTGCATATGTCTGGTTCTTATTAGAACTACAACATGACCTCCTTTGATCAGCTTCACAAGCTCACAGCGTGTGATATCACTTCTTCCTCCACTTTCCGCCGAGCAGTAGAAGAGACCAACCCAATCTAAATGAGATAAAGTGGTGCTGGCTTTGCTCGATTCTTTCATTTACATAGTCAGCAATAACTTTGATGAGGAAGATGACAGGAGCAAGGACTGTGTGAAAGGACAAGTTAAGGTGAGGAAGAACACGTCGAAACCCACAAGTGTCGCCATGCAACATGTGAAGGCTTCGATGACAAACGTAGGCCTCGATCGGTGACTTCGTAGTCATGTAGGGTAATTGCTGCGGGCAGGCAAGTGAAACCTTCACCTCTCCGTTTCCAGTTTCTTGCTTGCAGTAATCACTCGACAAGAGCTTCTAAATTCCTGTAACTTTAAATGACTGATTGCATTTATTATCTCCAGAAAATACACACAAATTTTGCACATTAACTATTCGACTAGTTCAAAAGGATGATGGGCGGCGTCTCTGGGTCACATGGGCCTCATCGCGCGTGGGTCCCAGCCGCCGTCACGCCAACGACATGCTCTGCCGTGCGAAGTCTATTGTCCTCTCTGTTATTTTTATCTGTATTTCCGCTTCGTGATTAGCGCTGATAAATAATCTTATGCCCGACAAACGTGCGCATCTCGTTCCACGTGGTCCGTTCTCGACCGGACGATCGACACGGCGTCGGTCGGTGGAGCGACGCTGCTCGTCATCTATCCGTCGACTGAAACGGCGGTTTGCAAAGACACGTTTTAAAGAAAGCGAGAGAGTGTCAAGTCGTCGCCGTTTCCTCCCTTCTTCTCCGCCTCCCGGAAACTCTCCACTGCTTCATCTCGTTCTGTTGGCGATCTCTGCATTACTGTTTCAGAGTCTGCAATCGCTGCTGCTATAGTTTCTACAGAAAAGAAGTGCGTGACTTTTCTCTCTCTTGATCTCTCTGCAAGATCATATGAGGATGGAACTCCAAGGTAAGCACTCCTCTTTAATTACCTGAACATTTGCTGGCTACAGTCTGATAAAATGTGGGAATCTTTGACGTAAGAGATGATAATTCGAGTGGTATTTGCAGGAAAAGAAGTAACGCAGGATTTCCTCTCGCTATGCACTAAGGATTATTCCTCTTTCCAGCACCAAGATCCAAGGCCGCCACCTGCCCCAGGTACTTCTCATTATCCAGTGCAGTGATGGTTGTACATCGCCTCCTTCTTGGGTGGATTTCGACGAAGACGTTGGACTCGAGTAAGTTGCATGTGTTTTGAGCCACAGGTGGTTTCTATCTACATTCGCATGACTTCTTGAGGCCGCTGGTGGAGAAGAAGGAGCGGCTGCAGGAGGGGAAGGAAGACAGCTCACGAGGAAACGGCGAAGCAACGGCGGCGGACAACACAACTACCGAGAGACCGCCGCAGCACCTGCTGCCGGGTGGGATTGGCACGTACAGCATCAGCCACTTGCGGGGCGCCGACGCGAAGAGGAGCAGGTGCGGCCTTGCACGACCGGGTGCGCCCGGTGAGGGCAGTAAATCCGAACCCGATTACTACGAGTCCCCGCACACGTACGATGAGGCCGTGTGGTCCGATGGTGAGTGTGTGCAGTTTCTTCCCAAGTAATGGATATATATGTATATATATATATATATATATATATATATATGTATATATATATATATGTATATATATATATGATATATATATATATGTATATATATATGTTCGAATTCTTAAAAAATATACTTTTCAAATTTTTTTTGACAGATCCCATTATTTTAAAAATTCTGAAATAATATTTTTAAAAATAATCCTTATACTCCTATCGGCTATCACTCTCTATCCGTCATCTAAAATTGTCTCATCTTCTTTTTTTGTTAAATGATCTAACGAAAAAAATGATTAAATGATTTTTTTAATAATATAATCATAGTATTATTTCAAAAAGTTTAAAATAAGGATAGTTTGTTGGAAATTTTTAAAAATATTTTTTCCTAAAAATTCACCTTATAATAATAATAATTATTATTATTATTATTATTATATTTATTATTATTATTATTATTATATTTATTATTATTATATTTATTATTATTATTATTATTATTATTATTATTATTATTATTATTATTATTGTCGTGTTATTGTTATTATTATTATTATTATTACATGTAATCTTGCATGTTTACAGGCCAATGGCTGTACCGCCGGTTCGGCGCCCGCAGCAGCTCCTTGGTGACCTCCGCCGCCACAAGGTTGGCAGCCGCCTCCTCTTTCTGTCACGGCCGCTTATTCATGCAGTTTTCTGGGTGCTATGGGTGGTTTCTTTCGTGGAGCAGGTGGCACGCTGGGCCGGAGACGAAGCTACTCATGGAGGCCGCCGAGCAATGCGACAACGAACTGTTTGGGAAGAGAGAGGGCTCCTCCTCCCGTAAAGGTAGCTGCTTTCACTCTTTTAATCCCTAACCCTTGATCTTATTAGCAATGGCGACGGATGTAGGCCGCCTCGGGTCGTTTACAACTGATCCTTAATTTAATTGAACAATTGACAGCTAATTTTTGCGGATTGTAATGGACTTTTTGGTTCCTTTTATATTCTGATCGGTTAGCAGAATGGGCAATAAAAGTAGATGGAATGGGGAGTTGGTCTGATCAGAGACCCAACACCCCAAGGTCCAAGCACTCTGCAACAGAGCGGCGGAGAAGAACTAAGATTAATGACAGGCAAGTTTGTGGTACTGTACTATTGGCAGTATATTCCAAGTTGAGCACAATATGTAGCTTATCTTTATTTGAATGTTTTACTTGTGTAAAAATTCTTTGCTTCCTGTAGGTAGCAGTCTATTTCATCTATATTCCAGTGCTCATTTCTTTTTACCCTTTATGCATTGATCATGAATGCATATACATAACATGCCTGTCTGCATATGTGTGTACATGTATTCATATGTGTGTGTGTGTGACTATAAAACAGTGATAGTATATGAAATTTTAATGCAGATTTCAGATTCTTAGGGAACTTATACCTCATAGTGATCAGAAGAAGGATAAAGCATCGTTTCTTTTGGAGGTATACTGTGTAAAGCTGGTGGTGTTGCATTTTCTTTTTTTTTCTTCTTTTTTTTCCGGGCATTTGAATGGTTTTTATGCTAAACATTGTGTTTGTAACACTTTTTTCTCAGGTCATCGAGTATATACGGTTTTTACAGAAGAAGGTGCAAAAGTATGAGTCAGCATGCCCAGAACGGAATCAGAAGAATTCCAAGTCAATGCCATGGATAAACATCACTAAGCTTCCCCAAAATGTATGTATATTGTGCATGTATATAAGCATGGAACACCAAAGTGTGATGAAATTATAGACAATTAGGATAGTATGCATCTTTCAACATTCTTAACTTTGCCTTAGATTCCAGATTTGGATTTTTTGGCAGATATTCTGGAAAATTACATGGGTACCTTCCCTCTGGATAATTTAAGCATAAATAGACATGTAATGCATGGTTGTCACAAAAGGTTTTGTGGTGATACTATGCAGAAGAGCAGCCAAGGCCTGGGAGATGGTTCTGCTTCTCCTGCATATATGTTCTCACAAAAATATGATGAGACTGGGATCTCGTTTGCACAGAATCCAGCTGAGCCAGATGAGAGTTGTACTGTCTCTTTCAAGACAATAAAATCCGCCAAGGATTTTGCAAGTAAGTTGCAGATACACCCACATTTTGCGGCTAAATTTGTGTTTTAAGTGAGATGGTCTTCGCTCAAGAGCAGAAGTTTGATTCCAGATGTAGATAGCACTGCATCTCAGTCTCCATCTCAGTGGCTAAGACTACCTGTTCGTGCTGATTGTGGTGCGAGTGATAGTATGTTAAATGAACAAGGAAAGGTGATGATTGATGAAGACAAAACCAGTGCATCTACAACGGACTCTCAGGGGTGTGTCTTTTAAGTGTTAGTTATAATTGTTTTCTTAGTTGTGTCATTTAAATATTTGAAGCTTCCGTCTTTTAGAATTTTCTTCTGTGGTTATTAATTTTCTCCATGCCTTATTTTGCTCCTTGCCGCCCGAGGGACAATTTGATGCTTAAACCAGTTTAGACAAGCATCGATTTGGTTTCATATCTGTATTGTCTTCTTTATCTCGATATCTTTTCCTTTTTGTGACTTTTTGTACTCATGTAAGAATTTTCTTCTGTGGTTATTAATTTTCTCCATGCCTTATTTTGCTCCTTGCTGCTCGAGGGACAATTTGATGCTTAAACCGGTTTAGACAAGATTCGATTTGGTTTCATATCTGTATTGTATTCTTTATCTCGATTCTTTTCCTTTTGTGACTTTTTGTACTCATGTAAGAATTTTCTTCTGTGGTTATTAATTTTCTCGATGTATTTTGCTCCTTTTTGATCTTTAGACAAGATCGATTTGGTTTCATATCTTATTGTCCTTTATCTCGTTTTTTCCTTTTTGTGACTTTTTGTACTCATGTAAGAATTTTCTTCTGTGGTTATTAATTTTCTCCATGCCTTATTTTGCTCCTTGCTGCTCGAGGGACAATTTGATGCTTAAACCAGTTTAGACAAGCATCGATTTGGTTTCATATCTGTATTGTCTTCTTTATCTCGATATCTTTTCCTGTTTGTGACTTTTTGTACTCATGCAAGAGTTGCCTTTGAGGATTGTGTCACATTTTATCTGGAATATGTCTCAATTCTTCTCTTTTGTTTTTCTTATGGAAATTTGTGTGGAAACTGCAGTCAAATCTACTGCTGATATTCTCTGATATCATTTGCCGGGAGAAATATCCAGCTATATTTTCTATCGACAGGCTTTGCTAACTTGTGACTGCTTGGTGCAAAACAGGCTGTTGAACACATTAAATCGGGCGTTGCAAATTTCTGGTGTCAATATATCTCAAGCCAGTATATCTGTTGAGATTAATCTTGGCAAAAGAGCAATTGATAGGAGACTAACAGCAGCTACCACCACTTCAAGTGCTGAGGTACAGTCTCTTTGTTCCTTGTCATTGTGTTGTTTTCAACATGTCTCTGCATAAATACAAGGCAAAAAATATGCTAAACTATCTTAGTGGACAAATTACTTCCATTTCCACATTTGTCACAACATGAACTCAGGTTAAATATTTGGTCGCTTTGTCAAGGGCCTAACATAACAAGTGTATATATTACAGAGTTTTGCTTTTAGTGCTCTTCTAGGTGATAGGTTTATGATCATCAATTAGCAGGCTATTTATACTGTTCTAAAGACTATTGGCGATCGGCATGCTATATTTTCCGGGGGTCAAATTCTTCATGGCTCCAATGTATTATGCTTTTTGTACCAATCAAACTCAAGATGTTATTCTGCTGTTCTGGTTTACTATACAAGTAATGTATGATCTCATCAACCTCTTCCATCGCATCTTTTTTATAAATTAAAGGGGTATGAGCACAGATTAATCAGCAATTTATTGGGAACTTTTGCCCGACTTATATGTTACCGTAATGCATCACAGGTTCTAAACTCTTTTTTTCCAGATACTAATATGTGTTCGTTTTACGAGCATATTTCACCTCAATATTTTTCCACAATTATATTTTAGGTTAAGATCTATATCATGTGTTTGGTCACCTTCGTTTTAGGTTCATGAAGATCCTGTATCCGCAAATCAAGCAATTGAGCAATCCATGAAGGGGAGCAGCAGTGAGAGGCCTTCACAAAGACCCAAGAGACGCAGAATGGAGAACAGCTGATGCTTCCATGCTTAGCCTTCACATTTCATTGGATGATTGCTGTACTTTTCGACCAATATATATCGTCTTTAGCCCCCCCATGATTTACCAGGAAAGATGAAACTTTTCAACACTCTTCTGAAGAGGCTTCCATTACTAATTGTGAAGCTGCTGCTCTTCACAGGCTTCAATTAAACAAGAAGTTCCTCTTTTCTCACCTTTGGAGAATTCATGTTGTATATTTGTCGCACTTTTGATCTTGTCTCGGAGGTTGTATATTAAGAATTGTATCCGAGAGCCGAGAGCAAGCATTGGGATGATGGTAATGTTGCTTCTCTGCACTAATTCACTTGGAAAGATGTGGAAAATATTGCGACTAAGAAATTACTATCTTTGTTTGCATTTGATTGTTATGATGACTTCACCTCTCTAAGGTGACATCGCTTTTTGTATTTTTATGAGAGATACCTTTTTGAAAATATGATATTTTGATTTATTTTCATTGAGGTTAATATCACCAATCAAATTAAGATTGATCAAAGTAATATCAAGATTTAAACAGGGACTGCATCATTGGATTGATTATATGATTCTTTTCTCATTTAGTTTTGCTGAGATAAGTACCAGTAATCAAAATTTTGCTGATTGAAATAATGTTCTGGTGCCCGAAGAAGATTTTCCCCCAACATTAGTCATGGTTCATTCCTCTCACAAATTAATGCCAATATTTTTACTGTCATTTGTATATATGTTTGCAACTTATAATGAACTCACACAGGCACAGAATCTTGAGGTAGATAAGTGTTTGCATGATTAAGATTTGGATTCTCTTGAACAACTACAGGGATTAAAAAAAAAAAGAGAGAAAGTCTTGTACAAAGAAAAAAAAAAAAAATCTATGAGGATCACTTTCCATGCATCAAGGTCTTTAAATTCAACCAAGAGAAGGAACAAACTAAGAAACTAGATTCAAGCTTCCACAGCTGTGTTCTTTCCTTGACAAACCATGGCAGGTAAGCAAGAATAAGAATAGCCTACATCTCTGCTTTGTACTCAAACCACAATCCAATGTCACGGACCCTGCGGGATGGCCGTAGAATAAACAAGCAAGCAGGGCAGAGGAAAGAGCAGGATTAAACATGGAGGTCTAGTGTCGATGATGATGCATGATGGCACATGAGAGGCGGTAATAGACATCTTCAAAATTTACAGCAAAAGAGACCTGTTCTCCACCGGTATTTCCTTAAATGTCTCTGATCGGCTTTGGCCATCCTTATGGGGCTGGTATTCCACTCTGTTTGTAATCTGCACAGACAGAAATTGATGTTTTTAGCCTAATGGAATGTCAAAAAAAGAGAAAACACAAGGAGTTTACATGCTCACATGTTAAGATGTCAATATTATTACTACATAAGGTTGAAGCATTGCGATATTGCCTAATTCAGACAAATGAGAGTCACCATATGTTGAAAGCCTGACAAGGAATACCACTAAATGAAAGCGAGGCAAAAAACTGGTATATGGTGAAGGCAAAAATATAGCATACAGAAATAGTCTAGTCATTGAGCCTCAACTAGAATTAGATCAGTCTCATTATCTGCTCTCTTCTTTCAATTTATTAGAAAGTACAAACCAAATTGATACTACTTTTGGAACTATTGGAAATTATTGAAGTCTTCCTTTGAGAACCTGCACCAAGTCATAGGTAATAATCTTCAGCTTTATAAATCCTTCTGAAACATTCTCAGCTTCTTCATTCTTCTATATGACTATGCTATTTTGATTAGTTCTAGTCAAGTTGTCATCATATATGGTAACTTGAAATTCATGAGCCACTAATATGCTTGTAACTTATTGTTACCTTTGTAGTTTCTAGCACACATCAGTCTTATTTGCTTGTTTCTACTTCTCAATACTCTGAAAAATTCAAAGGCAGGAACACTACAGGCAATGATCAGGAAAGCCAAGAAAACCCTACATAATGCAGCTTGGAATCATATTCCTTTGTTGTATTTTCATCAACAAAAGTAGAGAGAAACCAATAAAATTTTAGTTCCTTATCATCATTTTCGCTAAAAGGTCTAAAATAAGGAACTAAACCTTTTCTCATGAATTAAATGTTGTGACATAGTATTTGGTTGTATCACTGACCGATTCACCAAGGATAATATTTCATATTGATTTGCAATACTATCATCCATTAAACTTGATAGATGTTAGGTAATGTCCACAGTTTAAGTTCAACTTTGAATATGCAAAACTTTGTATCTTTTCATTTCTTCATACCACCTCTATTTGGTAAATACTCAACCTACATAATATCACAGTTAGCTGATGCAGTATAGAACTGCAGGCTTATGCCTGTTGGCTGTGCAACTAGTACCAATACTTAACAAACAATTATTCTAAAATTTTTGCCTTTTACTTTGAACAAAAGATGATAACTCACCTTAGCATTGCAGAAAACAGCTACGAGGACCTTGGTTTTGTGTTAATTAAGTTTCTGAACCAACGGATGTCGTTATGCTCCAATTCAATACTATAGCATTTAACACATTCAACAACAGATGCATTCATGCCATATAGGTCAAAGAAATATAAGAGAGAGCAGAAAAAAGTCAATAGCATAAAAGAACGAATGACTCTTACAAAGGTAAAACTAGCCATTATATAATGCTTTATATGACTACACATGCAACACTTGCAAGCTACCATTCTGTCATGTTAAACATTCATAAGGAGAAATGAATTACTCAGATGGGAGGTTGTCTCACATTGGGAAGGCAAATGAGTGAGTGCTGGTGGTACTGCTCTCAGATCGAAGAGATATACTACCAGAATATGGAATATGTCCTGACGACACTTTTGGGCTAGACAAATAAGAAGGACCAGAAAAATGCAAGTCCCCATGATTATTGGGATAAAATGAACTTCGAGCAGAAGCTGTTGTTGCATCAAAAATCATCTCTTCATTACTACAGTGATAAAGAGCGTTTACTAATTGTTTATCATCTGTATTTTTGTTGTTCTCTTCAGTGCCACTTATTGTTGCTGCTGCTGCTACTGCTGCTACAGAATTGAAGTCAGAATTACAGACTCCTTCCAGCTGAGCATTAGGAGGTTTTTCCATGCTATCACCATTTTGGTTGGAGAATGTGACATTGAATGGATTATTTGTGGCAGCAGAGCACTTCTTTAGCAAATTACCCTCTGACAGGTCATCATTCAGATTTTCCAAAATCATAATACTTTCATAAGTCATGCTAGAATCACATTGCAAATTCTCAGAATGCTCCTTTTCAAGTGTGACCTGTGATAGACCACACAGATGCAAGAAGTCATATGATTTAGCATGTTATTACAACATGTTTCAAGCAGTTAAAAAGAAATTTTAAGGTCAGAATACATCACAGCACTGTTTATTGGCATGTGGGCATGTAGCTAACGAGATTGACATGACAAATTGGTTCATGGCTGTGTAACATGAGTAGCAGATGATGCAAAACCACTAGCATGTGATTAGAATGGAAATGGAATCACTTCCACTTCTACTGTTACATGAAGCATAGCAGTCCTCGTAACCAAAAGGGAAAATTCTGTTATCATGTATTTATTTGCATGTGTTTGGATAATGCATACATATGCATTTGTATATAGATCTTGGAATGGAAGCTCTCATTCACATTGACCAGAAAACCATTATAGGCAAACATGAAAAGAATAATCACTATCATAGATAACAAACAAACATATTTGTTGAGTTGAAATATATGACCTGAATGACATGTTCTATTACTGAAAGATGGAACTAACATAGAGAAAGAAAAATGTTTTAACATTTAAACTAAGATGGTCACTATTTTGGAGCTTACACCGAAAAGATGACTAATCAGTCATGTGCTACTGCCATTGTTATTAATTCTGAGCAAACAATAAATGACCATTCCATTTTAGATTACATCCTGCTACAGTGGCATATAATATAATACTTTTTACCAATGCAATTTAAAACACACATCTAAACTATGCCAAGGTGCAGCAAGGCACTAATTAGGGACATTGCATTGACTGAGAAGCAGAACCTAAAGATAGCCTATAAAAGACATGGCTGAAGGCAAACGAGGTGCACCTTTTCTTTGTTTTGTCTTTTTCACTTTGGATGTATTCACCAGTATGTCAGACTTCAATAGAGGTTAACAAATGGCCCAGCCAAGTCAATATTAGAAGGTCAAAAGAAATTAGGAGAAAGATGTAACTAGATTTTCATTAAAAATTAAGGTATGTTCTCTTTCTCCTTTTCTCAACATTATCTTTTATTCTAAAGTCCTTTTTTCTCTTACGAAGCTGACACCTGCTTCATGTATTCATCTTTCTTTTCCTTTCCTTCTAGTTGCCTTATCACTGCAGTTGATGCTCCTCTTCAAATTCTTTGTTATTTTGATTTTCTTAAAAATTCATATAAAGTATTTAATTTCTGTTAATTTTCAGGTTTAAGATTCATCTATGACATGGCTTGATTGACATTTCTCCTTTACAACTAAGAGTGACAGTGCTTCAGTTGGCTTCAGTCGATAACATCTATTATCACAAAATTATTAAATCTAAACTAATATCAGAAATAAGGAACAAAAAAATCACTAGAGTAACCCAGTACCTGTTCGATATTCATCTGACCAATACTTTGTTTAGCACTACTGATGCCGCCATAACTGGTTAAAACCATGTGGTGGGCAAGTGTGTCCAACTCCAACTCTCCCAGTGAAAACAAATGCTGCAACGTGATCTTCTTGGAGGTTTTACTTGCAAGCTGGTTGCCTTCATCCAACTTTTGTGTAGCTTCAAACAAGCCCCAGGAAGACTTTTGGTCCTTATCATAATCAGAAGCATCAGTAAATTTCAAACCTTCCACAACTAGTGCAGTACCATCTGTCATCTGCTGATTCCAGTTATCGTTTGCATTTGTTGCAGAAGTTTTGAAGCCAGAAGGCATGTTCTCACTAACTGCAGCATTTTTCAACAATATTTTCTCAAAGGCATGTAAACTATCATCCACACATATGTCTTTGATTACTTGACAGTCATTGTCCTGAACTTTAATTCGTGTAACAGTTTTGTCTGAAATCGTCAATGTGTCAGTTTCAACCGTTCCAATCATTTTGAGAACATTATATGGAGCTTCTGTACATTTATTTTCATCATGTTCTTCACTAGCTGAATCTTCAGTTTCACAATCTGGTGGAACTGTAACTTGTCTTCCCCTTTTTAGTGTGTTTGCTACATGATCTTGGCTTTCTTCATGTGCAGCCACATTTTCAAGCATAATCATATTCAATTGGTTGTGACTGTCCCTCATGAGCCTCAGTGCAAGTTCATTACTGGTAGAGTTATGATGATACGCTAGCTAATTCACCATCTGCCAAGAGGAGATTGGATGTGTTTTAAGCAACTGTGCCAATGATGAATGGATCTCTGAAAAAGGCAATTGCTATTATGACTATTCGAGAATAATGAGTTGATCAATGTAAGTATCTTATTGAGAGCGGCTCAGAGAGAGGTGACTGCTATTGCAGCATCCTAATAAATAGACATGTTATTGCATGTAATAAAATGGCATACAGAGATCATCTTTCTCAATAACATGCCAATTTGGGATGAAATTACTGCAGCTTTGTCACCAAACAATAAATTTCAGCTACCACAGTCATAGTTATTAATATCTAAACTTGATTTTACCCGTGGGTATGGACTGGAATTTACCATTTGGTACCAAACTAGAATTTACTAATTGGCACAGACCGGAATTTAGCAGTCTGACCAGCCAAGGATTTAAATCTCCATCCACTATTGGATCGGTATAATACTGGATTGTTGGATATCCATCCACATTGCCTGGTGTCACCTAAACCATATACCAGACCATATTGTCTAATATTGGTCCTTTTTCAATAACTATTAACATACTGGTCGGTGTTTGAATCCAAGCAATCAAGCACCAATATTGAAACATATAGCTTGATAATGATATAATAAGAAGGAAAAAAGTGCATAAAGCTTCCAGTAATACACATAGTTTTACCTCTATAAAGGAGTAACCTTATTGTTCTATCAATTTTTGCCCTTGATATTGATACAATACTAATCATTTTATTCTTTTATTATTTTATTCAATAACACCAATATTATACTGGTCTAGGAGGATACTGTAACTGGTATTAGACCGAAATTTGAATCCCTAATTAACTATCTCAATTTTCTTTAAATTTAAGCAAGCTAGGAATATTGGTGGTAAATATGTGATGTAGTGACCAAACTTGAATCCCAATGAACAAGTTCTTGTAGATGAGTGTCCCCATATACCAATAAGCATCTTTTGCATGCAAATAACATCAGATTTGTCTTTGATCACATACATATATGCTTACGATGATCTATCCATGGTATGGTGCATGTGTACATCACAACATGGAGCTACCATTAAGCCATGCATCCTACATAGTTAAATGTGATTGTGAACCTTGACAAAGACACTGAGGATTCAAATCATATATACTGTAATACCCAATTAGTTCAACATGGGACGTGAGTTATGATGTGGATAACATATAAGTCATTACCCACACCCACCAAACACTTTTAGGGTTTTTTCTTCTGGGGTCAACCCAATTTAGTTTCAAGCAAGATGGTGATACCAAAACTCATATCCCATATGGGACCCATTTGGACTATAAAATCTCATCATATTAGTGTAACATCGACAAATTTATTTAAGTATAATAGTATAATCTCTCCTTTGTCTATCTTGATTCATAGTTCTCACTCCAACTCAAAACAAGTATCATTCCATAACTTATTACCAGTATTATTGAATTTCAAATAAAATCATAATATTTCATGATTCTCAATTTTTCTGTAACTAAAGCACTTAGGCTCCCAGTGAATGCCAAGTTAACGATGCATAAGAACAAAGAGAGAAAAGGCATTCTATTGTGGAGGACACAAAATTTAGGAACTTCTCCTTCAACAGGAGAAAAGCTTGGGGTGCAACAGTTAATCATAGAAAAGAACATAACTACATAACTTAAATTGGGCAAGAGATATCTTTAAAAGTAACATATATTTCTACATGACAGATCCAGTTAAACAGACAAAACAAGAAGCATCAGCTAAGAGGAGCTGTTATGGAACACAGATATATGAACCCATTACTAAAACCAAAATTAAATGGTCCTAATATTTGGAACATTGATGTGAACTTATGGTTCCAGCCTACTGTCACGGACTTAGCTGGTTTTGCCTAAGCCGTGCGGCACCAATGCGTATCACCGCAAAGGTCAGCCTCCCCGAAATCTCCTACAATCCCTTAGGACCAACAAAGAAGACGGAGACGAAAAGCGCTTCACACGGGATCCATAAGCCACTCTTTTAGCAAACACTTTATAGCCGATGCATATTCCAACCATGGATATTACAAGCTCAGAACAGTTGCACAACAAAGGTATAAAATTTGGTCCACTATATCAATTCTAGTACAAGTATGCACTGACGCAAACATTATGTACAAGCCTACAATGGCTACCAAACTTGCTCAAATGGGACATTTTGCCTTTGATAAGCCCTTTGAGCTTTACAAATTACAACCAACCAAAAGGGACACGGACAAGCATAAGCATTACACCGAACAAGCCGTTTACAATTTTGTCCGTGACATTCTCCCCCCACTTATTCCTTCAACGTCCTCGTTGAAGCCTTTATGACGCTGCAACTTCTTTTTTCTTTGTTGGATCTTCATCTTACTCGCTCTATGCTGCGATCGCCTCTTGGCTCCCATTTGTTCTCCGGTTGTTGTTGTTGAGTCGTCGAACTTTAATCCGCCATGTCTTTGACTCGCCATGACTCACTTTGGCGTGGGGTTCAAGTTGTCTTGAGCTCTTACGGATTCATCTCATGAAGGTAAAAGACCATCATTGATATCGTCGATCTTGAAATTCTTCTTGTCTCTTGAATGGATAGATGCTTGTTGGAGCTTTAACGAGCATTTTGAAATTTTCGACAAAAATTTGCCCATCGAATCTTCTTCCACTTAGTTGTCTTGAAGGGTCTTCAATCATGAGCTCCTCTGCATAACTAAGAGAGTCAGGGTACTTTTCGGTTTCACCCATTCTCTTGAGAATTGAGAAGGCAAAGGTTACTTGACTTCGCCGCCTCCTCGAGGTCAGACAAAGTGGTTACTAGACTTCGCCGCTCTTAGCTCACACTTACGAAGCACTTGAAGTGTTTGCAATCCTTGCAGACTTTGAGTCATCAATTCACCTTCTCATTGCCATTGAACTTCGAATGCAAGAAGTTATCACTCCAACTTGGAGTAAGTCTCCGATAAATTTAGTCGCCTTTGATTGTACCGCTTTCTCCATCATTTCGCATGTGACTCCTCCGAGTAGCAAGGTACAGCCTTTGCACTTTGCTCCGATCCTTGGTCATGCACTCTTGCATCGACCAAAGTCCTTCACTCACGGCTATCTTGATGGAATGTCATGACACCGGTCTTACGGTTCTCGCATCCCCTTCATTGGTACATGGAGTTTGCCAAAGCATTCTCCTCCTCACTACCCATATATCACGACCAAGTGCTCTCCCTCTAAGAGAGCAAGGGATTGATGACTCCCGGAAGTCCCGCCACGGCGATACACATATGCAAATCCGCTGTCTCGCATCTGCATCCCTTCTTCATGATCGGTAGATCCGCCTCTGCACATTGTGACACTCCTCCGAGTTCACCTTCAATCTAACCGATGATTGATCTTGGGTAGCCGAGTCCCTCTTGGACTCGCATTACTTCCTCGCCATATTTCGACCACCGCTTTGACACCTATGTGTTCTCTCGGCGCTTCCACTGTCATTGGAAAGACAGACTACAACTCCCATGTATGGCCGCCACTCATGTTGCAGGACTTGCACCATTTCTGCTCTCCTTAGCTTCATTGGGTGCAATGTTCAAACTACTCGGCCTTGTCCTCGGACTTGCCGGCTCCAAAGCGAATGTGAGCTCAAGTAGTTCCACTCTTCAGCACTCCGTCATACCTCTGATGATCCAACCCCTAAGTGGACTCCTCGTACTTGCATCTAAACTTCTTCCTCGATAGGGCACACCCGTTGTCCAAGGCTTCCATTCATGCAACATTCGGTGCACGCACGGAAGACCCGCCTCTGCGGTACCATGGCATTCACCGCCAATCCATAGCTCTTCTTGCCGTCGTGTTGTTCACCGACTTGGAGCTCCTAATCGCTCCCGATCATACTTCGCATGATCTAGTCCCCATGGGACTCACTGTGTGTGTCGACTTACCACGAACTTTTCCACCACGATTGCTGCAATGTCGCGCTGGGTGACATCTCTCTCAGTTCGATCCTGTGGTATGAACTCGAATGCGATATCTCCATGTGTGGACTCGCCAACACATCGCAAGGCCTTTGCCATCTTCGATTCTGTTTCGCCAGTGGCAATCGGCCTTCGCCCAAAATCCACCCACTCTCGGGTCACACTTTGAAAAGCTAGGTCTAGATATAGCAACTCTTCCAAGTCCCACGACTTGAAATAAATAGGTGCACCATTATGCGATCTGGACTCGCCCTACCAAGACAATCTCCGCTTCACCGCTTTCCTCG
The DNA here is from genome assembly GCA_024322285.1 of Musa beccarii. NCBI lineage: Eukaryota > Viridiplantae > Streptophyta > Magnoliopsida > Zingiberales > Musaceae > Musa > Musa beccarii. The sequence goes on along the minus strand of CM044397.1, from coordinate 9,536,991 downwards.
TACGAACTTGAATAGCAACACTACGGCATATTCTTCAAGAGTATCTCCTTTGCATCCTCTTGCCCGTGCGAGGCCTTCTAACACCAACTTCGCCATTAGTTGTATCGCCTTAATTCCTCCACAATGCTTCACCGAGATGAGGTGCATATGCCCGAAGTTCCCTTCGTCTTTGGCACCATACAAGATGAGTCCTCTATCGAATCGAGAACTCAAGGAACAACATGATCCTACTCTTGTCTCTGCAAGAGTCATGTCCTCGACTGACGCCTAAGAAAGCTCCACGCCTCGCTCCACGTTCTATCTTCTTTTTGCCAACTCCCTTCATGCGGTTTGGGTACATCAACAAGTTACCCCCAAGTTGTTCCGCTTCGATTTCAGATTCAATGGTGGCCCTCGCGCCAACTATTCCACGTTAGCCCTCTGTGAGTCCGATCTCACTATCGGCTCCAAGTGTGCCTTCACTTTGGTTGCAACTGATCTCGCTTGTCGTCCCACAACGCATCACAAGATCATGCAATGACTCCTTACCGCTCACTCGATCCATCGAGCCGTCTTGAGATACTGCGGTTCATTGCATTACGATTCTACTTAGAAACCGAGACTCATCCCTCCTGGATATCTCGTCCCGTTGGAGCAACTTCGCTCTTCGATCCTTCCTTTGGAAGTTTTGGAGACCACCATCCCCTTGGACTACTTCGCCTCTGTTTGAACAAACTGTACCTAACTCGCTTTGCAAATGCATTTGCTAAATTGTGACACTTCACCAATACATGCTTGCACCCCTCTGGGTCTAGCAAATCTGAACTCTGCTTTGCACATTCCACCTCTTATGAAAGTATCCTGCATACGCCGAAGAGAAAGTTGTAATGCTCCATGGTGCCGACCTTCTGGCGCTTGGATGGCCGCGAACAATCCATCGTCCGCGCAAGGCCATGCGTAGTGATCGAATTCCAGTTTACAACTCTTTCGATCGTTGAACAACCCACTCCACCTGCACGGTCTCATCCTTTGCTAAGCACTCGCTTGCCTCGAACACCATCAAGGATGGGTGTTAACGTCGAGCCACTGCTCGAACTCGGCCATCCCGACCATATCATTCTTCTTAGCTTGTTGTACTCGTGGTGCCTCGCTAGATCCCCACGTTTGCATGCTAAGTGTTTGTAAGTGGGCTTGTCCCGCTCTCGATACCATTTGTCACGGACTTAGCTGGTTTTGCTTGCCTCTGGTGCGGCACCAACGTATCACCGAAAAGGTCACCTCCCGAAATCTCCTACAATCCCTTAGGACCAACGAAGAGAAGACGGACAGAAAGCGCTTACACGGATCCGCAAGTCTTTTAGCAAACACTTTATAGCCGATGCATATTCCAACCATGGATATTACAAGCTCGAATAATAGTTGCACAACAAAGGTATAAAATTGGTCCACTGGATCAATTCTAGTACAAGTATGCACTCGACGAAACATTATGTACAAGCCTACAATGGCTACCAAACTTGCTCAAATGGGGCATTTTGCCTTTGAAATTACAACCAACCAAAAGGGACACGGACAAGCATAAGCATTACACCGAACAAGCCGTTTACAATTTTGTCCGTGACACTACGGTACTCAGAATGATATAACAACTATATTCATTAGTAACCAATAAATTCATGTCTCATATTGATCAAAGAGTGCAATATAACATTTGAATGCAGCCAGTGGACCAGTTAACCAAATCCTAGCATTGCTTGATACTCCAATATCATGCAAAATGATTAAATCATGAAGCATGCAGATATTCTGTATCTGGTCAACCACAGCAGCCAATCTAGCTACGACAAATATATTCTGTCCCTGCAGTCATTTTTATTGGTGAAAAATTGCTAAAAGGACTAATGCTGAAGCCCATGTAAGAACTTGCAACCACAATTGCTGCAGCTGACTAGGTCAAGTCTCCTCATAAGATGAAACAGCAGAGGCCGAAACCATTTATGCACATGATTTACATTACCAGGAGCACATTCACATATCTTTTGCTTTAACTGCTTTTCACAACCTTAAATTCTTTGTATCATGTGAAAATTAATGAATAAGACAAAAGATGCAATCAGGCAAAAGAAACAACTCATTCATACCTAGTTTGGAGATTTTACATGTCTCAAATCAAACCAGCCATCAGCAAAACAGCCCACTTGGACGGGTCAAAGTTCATGATGCTTCCTGTCAATAATTATTTGAGATCAATAGGCAAAGAAGATTAAAAGATATTAAAGGGGTGAAGGGTGATAATGCAATCTAATTCATTAAAGACATTTTCTAATTTTCATGATTGATGAATAAGACAGTTTAGCCAACAAAATGAAGGAAGGATTACAAAATCCTAAACTAGCAGCTTCCAGTAAAAGATTACGAATGCTTATAATTTTGCTTTACAGCCACAAAGTGATTTGCCTTGGTAATGCCTCATGATTCATGAAACACTAAATATTATATGGAAGGAGACAATCTAAAGCAACTTATTGGTGGGAACATTAAATGATGAAATATTAAAAGAAAAACTGTCGTACGAAAAGCAAGTGCAAACTAAAGAAATCCACATCTTGCAAAATCTGAATCGTACAAGAACTACATTGAACACATCTGAAAGTGAAAATAGATCATATGTCAAACAACAGTACAGGATTCACCACTGAGAATACAAGATACCATGAAAACCATCAGGGGTAAATACAGTTAGTTGATGCTCAGCGTGAAGAAAAAGGAGATCAAAATTATGTCAACATCTACTGCAACTAGAAGCAACCAAATTGCTACCAGAAGATTATGAAACAAAAGCAAAAGAGTACCACAACAAATACAGAGTGACATGAGAATGAAAGCCCATTAAGATGAAGAACCTCGTTACAGACTTCAGAATAAATCGTTTCTGGCTCAAGAAACAGAGTTGGATACCAACCATAAGGCTTTCTTTAACAAAATACATGATGAATCTCATCTGACAAGAAGTTTGACGATAGTAACCTTAAAAGACAAAATAGGAAAAGGTACAGAGTCTATTAACAGAAGGACACCTCAGATCGAATCGCAGCTATGTCAGACATATATGCTTTTGCTCATCATCGTCAGCATGGTAATCCAAATCTATGGAAACAAATCATAGGTAGCAATAACAAGTTTAGCCTCCGACCAAGGCCCGTGTGGTCCAGAGTAAGACTAGGGAACAGTAAGCAAAGGAACGAAGCGATCACAGAGCTGAGAAGCAGTTTGCAAGCAACATTTAACAAAAAAGATTTAAAAAAAATCCGAAATTCCAAAGTCATCTTCTTTCTCTTCAGTTTCATGTCAACTGTCTCTGAATTCCTTAGTAGGAGACTCTCTTTAGATCTCAAGAACTAAACGCACCGAGGAGTCCAAACATCCAGAACGGCCAGAATGATCTACCATCTCCAACACCTCAAAACCCAACAGAAAGCAGACATGCTTACACTTTTCAACAGGAACATGGCATGGAAGATCAAAAGTAACGTACCTGAATCCTTTCCATCTCCTTACGATTCCTCTGACCAAAAGATCAAAACTTTGAGCATGTCAGCCAAAGGAGAAGCTAAAAGGTGACTGCCAACATGCTAATCAACATGCAGAGGACCAAAAAAAGAAAACAAAATACAGAATGGAATTGAACTAACCGCAAAAACCGAAACCTTGGATCTACTAAAAGTGAAAGAGGATTTTTAAAAGAAATAAAAAAAGGACCTTGTCTTTCTGATCATTATTTTAAACATGGCTAAGGGTTTAAACCAGACTTCAAGGTTAAGAGGTGTCTAGAAAAAAGAAATAGCTATAAAGGTGGTGGTGGTGGTGGTGGTGGTGGGGAGATGGTGGGATTAAACAACACAGCCACAGAAGGTGGGGCGCTGTCATCATGACAGTAAAGTCAAATAGAAGAGGGTATTTATTATACATTTCCTCCAAGGGCTCCCCACAAGAGCTACTCTACCACAAGAGGAGGCAGGTTGGGGAATTCAATACCCCATATTTATTGGACACAGCGGTCCCTTCGACACCAAGATAGATAGAGATGACTTGATGGAGATACAGGACGGACGAATCCCCACGCCTTGCTTGCCGAAACCGTGGTCGTTTCCGGACGGGGATGTAGAATTAGGGTTAGGTTTATGACTAGAGTTAGGGTCCAATTAGGGTTTCCAAGAATGTATCTTTCTCGGAATCTGGGGGAGATAAGGGATCGAACTTTGCACCAAGAACTGGACACCAGGGGAGCTTCATTCGCGGCGGGATTCCGGTAACGGTCTGCACTCGGTGGCAGAAATTAAACGTCAGGAATCAGGATTTAACGAGGGGAAAAATATCGAGGAGCACATTTTTGAACGAAGAATGTTTTAGCTGAATTAGAAAATAGGATTTCGCTAAAAAAACACGAATTTTTTGGTCACTTTCTTCTCTTTAGAACTCCAAATATCTTCCTCGATAACAAACTGATGATTGCATAGGAAGAAAATTTACGATCAATTGTTGACTTCATGGATCGATCGCGCATTCATCGTTCCAGAACAACGACGATTGAATCTGACAAAAGAAGAAAGCATAAGCGCCACAAACTTACTGAACTGAATCAGGTTGATGCATTTGATGATCTCCAACCCAATCTTCAATTCAATGCACGCATTGATTCGAAGAGGTTCGAAGAATTGGAGTTCAATCAAATTAAATTACCAGCAAATCAATATGAAGGAATTTGGTGGTTGGACTTCTTGAAGAGCTATACTTTTCCCACCATGATCCGTTTACCGTAAAATGTACCGTGCAGTAAATGGAGAGCCTCTCGGATTTCCCGTGGGACCCAGAGAGGATGTGGAGAGTACCGAAAGGCGTTCTGCTTATTTATTTTAGGTGGATTCGGATTGGGTCCCGCTCGCATGATTAAAGGAGTATGGATACCGTGCAAACCGGAATCCTACGTTTTACTTGCAATTCTCTTGTATCAAAGATGATGAGGTGAAGAGGCCGCGCTCACCGTCGATTTGATGCTCGCTCTCGGTCTCTCTCTCTCTCTCTCTCTCTCTCTCTCTCTCTCAGTTCATACGGAAAGCTTGATGCTACCACCGTCAACAACCACCCTCTCTCTCTCTCTCTCTCTCTCTCTCTCTCTCTCTCTCTCTCTCTCTCTCAGTTCATAAGGAAAGCCTGATGCTACCACCCTCTCTCTCTCTCTCTCTCTCTCTCTCTCTCTCTGTTCATAAGGAAAGTCTGATGCTACCACCATCAACAACCACCCTGTAAAATTTAATTATTTATCCCTTTTTTTCATTTTTCCTACATTTTTATTCTGGAATTTGAAACTAAAGTGAATTTTTTTTAAAAAAATCTTTTTGAGTTATTTTTTATAAAGGCTTTTTAAAATATTTTTCAAAGAGTATCCCTCATTATTATAATCTCCAAAGTATTATTGGATAAGATAATTAGAATGTATATGTTACCTATGGGATTCACCTTGTGACTTGATTGTCACTATGTTGTGGATCAATTCAATTCCTCATTTATAAGATATATATTTTAAATAGATTTATGTTATTTTTATATCTTTTATTAAAATATTATATGTTTATTTAAAAAATATTATAATTAAAGTAAAAATGAACTCCAAGTCCAATAGAAACCAACTCACGTACAGTTTCAAAAAATATCCTTATTAATTGGGAACAAGACTTACATGTTAATTATAATATTTTTAATAAATCTATTTAAGAATATTATAATTAAAAAATTATACCGATTCATCATATGGACTCTCCTAAAGATGTCCTTCTTCGGTTGTCTTGTCAAAAAGATATTTTAGATATTATAAAGAATTTTGGAAAATATGAAAAGAAATATTTATTTTGATGGAAATTCCCCCTTGAAACTATTTACATTATAAAATCAACTGTGTTTTGGCTGTATTTATCTAAATAATTCTTATCATGTCAATGTGTCAGTAACATCAATATGGTGTAGCATGTGGTTGCTGCTAGTTATAATATTAGATGATGCACTGCCCAAAACCAATTCAATCATACGAATGCAGGTTTAGACTGCTACACACTCCAAAGCCAATTGAGAATTCCCAGGAGATCTCAGTTGTGGAGAATGGTGAGCTCTGTCCTGCTGCAGAGAAGAATCTCACACCCTCTTAATTCTATATGTCAGGCACTGAATGCACTGCATCTCTCTCTCTCTCTCTCTCTCTCTCTCATATAACTAACAAAGCAACAAAGGGAAGCATCTCCAAATGCAGGTTTGTGATGGATCATGTGGCATTGGATGATAAATATATGCAGTGAGCCTGTGATGTATATTCTGTAGTATGTGTAATGTTTTAATTCAAACTCTTTGTTTCTTTTAAGCATTGTTTGAGGGTTTTATTTACTATATGTACTACACTCTATTCTTGCTTGTGTAGTTTTCATTATCCTCTACAAGTTTTGTGTGCTTTTAAATGGATTTTAGAGGGAAAAAAATTTTCAAGAGATATAGAAAGGAATGAACAAAAATAAGTAGGAATATGAGTGGGAGATCTTTCTCTAGTACCCAAGTTGATCAAGACATAAGTATTCTTATTATAACAATCGCATGAGATTGAGAGATTACATTCCAAAATATTTCGAATGCCCGATAAAATTGCTAGAATGTAAAGTCAAAAATATATATTTTTTAATGATCTTTAAACACCTTAACTATATAATGAATTACTAACTTTGAAGGATATACATTTCAACATCAGGCCTTGTGTCATTTTGATTTGATTAGCTTACCCTACCTTAAACTTAGAGAAAGAAGTCTTCTTCTCCAAAAGTTAGAGGTATGCATGTTGGAGTTTGGACTGGAACAGCAAATGACAAAGCTAAGAGCTGATGGATTGCTTGCTTGCATAAACAAACTGTCACATGCAGCACATCTTTGAGAGTTTCTTCTTCTTGTCTCCAAGTTTCCCTTTGTAACAATATCATGAACTAAGTCAGTGGGGACTTACCTCAAACACGTAGGACGCAGAAGTCTCATTGGCCGGAGCTTCATTTGTTGAGCAATAGTTGATGGCTTGATAATGATCAGGAAATATATAATTGAAATGTGTTCCAATTTCCCACAAAGTCATAGAAGAACTTGCCTTGAGCATGGATCCACCACCAAGTGCTGTGGCTCATGTACTGGATGCTTCTATTTTTAGAAGTATCATGAGGATTGATTTGCCCATTTTATTGAGCATCATCTACAACCTATTAATGAAAACAAATATTAAAGAAGACTTATACACATGCATATTGTGTTGCAAATAATGATATGGGGTTATACATAGGAATAGAGATGAGGATTTTGCCCATGAACTAAGTCCCAATAAAAAGGATCTTTGTTTAACAAGTGTGAATAATTCACATGATAGTATAGATATAAATTTTGGATCAGATCATTTGGCAGGATACACACACAAAAAAAATATATATATATCGAAAATTAGATCATTGATCAACCTGGTTCAAATATTGAAATATCCTAACTATTTACATACTATAAAAAAAATATTTGTACTGTTTTAAAGATACATAATCTTGTTTTGTTATAAGATGAAAGGAAATTTGTAATTATTTTTATTGTCCTCTCTCGTCACATACGCGAACATCTTATATATATTATTTAATATTATAATAATTTTTTAAAAAATATCGATCATCGTATCATTACTATTATTGCATCTTTTTTATTATATTATTAATATTATTTTATATATTACAACAAACAATCCAATTGGTTAAATCATCGGTTTGACTAATGTCGTAGGACTCGATTGGTGGATTCGTGTTCAATCCGATTATGATAACAATGCTTATTGTATATAATTTTTTTGGATTTCTTAATATTTTTAATGAATCTATAGCATGAACTTGCATGACTCCAATCAATGTCATGAATCTCTTCGCTATTACGCAATTTACATGGGGTCAGATTTGGTGGCCTTCTTCAACTAAACACTTTATAAAAAGGGGGTGGGGGGGGGGATTATAAAATTTTGGAAAAACAAGGAGAAAATAACATACTTTTCATTAAAAAAAAATGTAGCATAGTTGCACAAAATTATTTGTAGAGGTAGATTGCAATTATGAATACAATTATTTGTAGAGGTAGATTGCAATTATGAATACAATTATTTGTGGGATAGAAATTTAGATCTGCTGTGTCTGCAAAATACAAAATTCACGAGAAGTGATTTCTGGTGATTGATTGAGTTGCACACAGCCTTATTTTTTAAATTTTATTTTGATGATAATTAATTAATTAATTAATTAAAAATAAAACAAATATTTTTCCTCTTCAGATTCCTTTCTTCTGCCTTCTGTTGCCGGCATTGGCACAGTGGCATTTTGGTAAATTTAGGGCCTTGATTCCTGGAAGGCGTTCATCTTCCCCTTTCCCTTCCAACCCAAGTCTTCTCTTCTCTCTCTCTCGCTCTCGCTCTTGCGTCGTGGTTGCCATCGTCTGCCTCTTCTTCTTGTTCTTTTTCTTCGAAGAAAAGGAGCGTAATGCTGGAAAGGCCGTGCAAGGTCCGCACTTCGACGGATCCGAAGCCCTGGATGTCCGACGGGCGCCGCGGCCGCCGTCCCTCGCCGCCGCCCCCTCCTCCCTCTTCCGCCGCCGCCGAGGCCGGGAATGGGGGAAATTTCGATCGAGTCCTCTTCAAGAACCTCGTCGAGATGGTCCCCCTCGTTGAGTCGCTCATGGTCGTCGGACATCTTCCGCTGATCGAGCTAAAAACTTGATTTTTTTTTTTTTTTGTTCTTTTCGGTTCGATTTTTGGGTTGAGGAAGTAGTGGTCACTTTGATCTCTGTTATTTGGTTGTTTCAGGATCGGAGGGCGAACTCGTCTTTTACGCGGCGGGCGTCGGTAGTCTACACACCTGCGCCATCCAATTCGAAGAAGGTGCGGATGAGCATGTCTCTTCTCTTTCTGTTCAATTACCTTCTGGAAGTTTTGCCTTTTTCCGTGTAGGAAGATAAAGATTTGATCTTGAAGTGTAGTTTCGTGTTCCTACTGTTCTTTCCTTTTTGTTTTAGATTTGGTTAATGTGTGGAAAATTGGTTTGAACAATGTACCTTGGTTACTGCAATTGGAGTGGAAGTAATGATGTTCTCTAATCTATTCGGCGTGATAATTTCTTGTTCTTGGTTCCTGATCCCGGCTGTGCCTGATCCATTTACATTTTTGTTTTGGATAATGCTTTCGAAAGCTATTATCTTCCTCTTTGTTTGTCTTGAAGGAAAATATTGTTTTGTTTTGTACATGAGAAATTATCCACATGAAATAGGATTGCAGTGTTTTCATATGATTTTTTAGCATGCGAAAGTTATAGTTAATATTATTTTGTGTTGCTTCGGATTCACATTTAAGAACTTTTAAGTTGCAAGGGTCCATGTCAATCATAACATTTTCCTAGCAATCGTCACTCTCTGTTCCTTTACACTTAATCATTTACGTCTAAATGGGGTGCTATAACCTTTTTTTCGTCTATCATGTCACAAAGTTCAGGCTGCTGATTCAAAAGATGGAAGAGCATCTCAAACTATTTCTGCAAAAAAGCGAAGGGATTTAGACACTGCTCAAAGAAACGATCAAAATGGTTCTTCTGATGACTTGTCTATCTTCTCAAGGAATGTGGAAGTTGAGAATTCCCTAAAAGATAGGGAGGAGTTAAGCATATTAAGGGAACAAGTAAATGACCTACAAAGGAAGATATTAGAGAAAGATGAAGCTCTAAAATCAGCAGAGATTGAAATCAACCAGATGAAAGCAGCATGTGTGTCCATTGATGAATTGAAATTTCAGATTGCAGAGAAAGATTCTTTGGCTAAATCTATTAATTCTCAGTTAAATAATGCTAAGGTAGAAAACTGAGCTGAGTAATCTCCTACAATTTACTGTTCCATGATGCTGACTTTTTCTATTTGGTTCCCGCATCCTCACCAGGGGATGAGCTGCTATCTTTGTTGGTTTTACTCTAATCACTTTTAAGGAAGTTCTGCTTGTGTCAGTGTTATTTCATTAAAACTATTCATCAGTATGTAGTGCCACGTATGCATAGAATCATGCGAATTTTGAATAAATAATGTTTGTAGATGGGCTTCAAAATTGTTTTGTTCTAATTTTCACCATCAACAGCATCAAACATCATTGTTGTCATTTCTTATTCTGCATCTGTATATTTGCTTTAACATTATATTAACCAAAAAATAGATACATTTACCATTTAGTTGTGGTGTAATTCTTCATTTCACGCTACCATCGATTTCTAATTATTTGAAGGCCCAAGAATTGTGACTCCATGACTATATTTATTCAGGCATGCGTTTTATATCTGGAGTTCCTGTTAGGAAGTAAGTAATAATGTCATTATGACTTCTTTTTACGTTATTGAAAAATTATCGGGAAAGTTATATAGAAAATATTAGGAACATAATTATGCAAATTTCATGGACCTGTGGAAGAAGTACGTTATTTATATTCAATTGAATCAAGTTCTACCAGATATTCCTTGTAACTATATTTTTCTTGTCCCTTTATATATTATGTCATGTGTCAAGATTTATTCGTGAAAATAAGGTATAAATATATCAAAGTTTTTAGCGTATAATATGTGTTTTCTAACTCAAACATAAGGACAGTTTAATGTGAAGAATTCCACTAGTACTGGTAACTTTAGGGATGTTACGGAGATGAAAATTCCCCAGGTACTGGTGACTATATAGTTGTTAGGTGGATATCATGGGGAGTGAACTCAACCAGCTGTTTGTTCTATATTGTTGGTGATATGTATTTCTGAATCATATGCACAAACATCCTGGAGATATTGCATTGGAGTTTTCATCTTAAAAGTTAAGACAGTACTCACTGCATTACCTGACAACATCAAAATAATGAACATTCTCAAAGATGGTTAAGGGAACCCCTAATAGTCTAAGAATGTAAAATAATCTGCTTGAAGTCGTTCTTTAAACTCTAATTGTGTCATCAGTAGTCCTATCCTTAGGTAGTCACTTCTTTACTAATTTATAAAAATTTCACTTGTGACACTTTTGTACAGAACTAGGTGGTATACATGATCCTAGTCAAAGCAACATTGTTTTTGTCTTATAATTCACCGTGATGTTCTTTTTGCTTGTTTAGATCTTTATTAAATTACTGGATAAAACATTCTCTATTGAAACTGCAAGTATTTCTGTTTTTACTATTGCTTTTAATTTTAGATTTCTTAAGGTTGCTGTTCATGTGTCTAATGCTATTGGTCATTGTACTTGCATGATAGTCGCCTAGGCCATATTCTGATCTGTTATTATCCTTATGTTGACTTGGCTGGCTTTTGTTTCCTTTTAATCCACAGATTACTCTTGCAGACAAGCAAGCAGCATTGGAGCGACTGACCTGGGAGGCACGAATGTCTAACAGGAAAATTGAGGAACTTCAAGGGGAAATCATCTCTATGGATTATGATATCGCTGCATTGATGCAGATTTATGAAAAATTATGTATAAACAACTCAGCTGTATTTTCTGATGACAGTCTAACTTCATACAATTTGGAACCCCTTCCAGATGCAGTAAGTTTGTCAACCATTCTTTTATTCTCATTATTCTTCTATTATCATTTCTTTTTCCTCGTCGTTACATTTCTGTCATGCCAAGGAACTTGGTGCTGAATATTTGAAGCAAAGTAGAAAATGATGAATGTATGGAATAGCATTTTCAGAACCAAAAATAAGATACTGAACCAATGCTTGGCTAAGCTAGTGCCATCTTAATGTTATTTCACTATAGTTTCACCTTGCCAAAAACCTGTACATTTTGGAGGGCCCGATGATCTTTCACTTGCTTTAACCAAAAATATAAAGACAAAGTAGAGTGTTAAAACTAGGTTGGATATCTGTCAAGGATGTCAATTATCACACTTCGGTGATTATCTATGGTCAATTGTAACTTAATATTGAGGTTTGAATCACCAGTGGCTCAGTACAGTTTGGTATGTACCATGCTGATAACTGGTTGGTATACCTACATGGATCGGTAAGACAAACCATGGTTTAAAGTTTAAACCACTAGTGGCATACAAATTTAAGGTAAGGTTGCATGCATCTACCATTGGGAGCTCTTTAGTATCAGGATCTTCATCTCTTGGCTGCCATAAGTTATTTTTATGATATTTTTCTATTTTCTTTGTTCTGCATGTTATATTGACTTCCTGAATTGATCGGACATGTAAAAGAGAAATTAATTGCCTCGTTTTCTCCACACAGAATGAAATCGATGATATCGAAATAGAGAAAATGGAAGAGGCAAGAACATGCTACCTTGCAGCTGTTGCTGCTGCAAAAGAGAATCCAACTGAGGAGTCATTAGCTACAGCAGCTGAGGCAAGACTAAAACTTCAAGCGCTGCTAATCTAAACTATTAATTTTATTGTTTGCGCCTTGTGTGAACCTGTGGATGTTATTGTTATTCTAAAACAACTTGCTTGTAGTTTTTTGTTTCTATTCCAAGAACATAGCAAGTGCTTCAACGTTAATAATTCATTTGATAGGGCAAACTTCCTTATTCGATTGCACCAAATTGTATGGTCAAATTATGCTTTGCTTATGATGTTTAGAAAGAAGAAATGATCAGTGATCTGTCGTGTGACAACATAGTCGAGGTGTTCAATGCATGTCCATGGCACCACACTTTTCAATTTTTGTTTTTTTGTTTTTTTAATGTTTTCGAGTATTTTTCTCATAGCAATATGTATAGGACAAAAAGTACTATCGGCAGCCCCATTTTGATATGTTGTTAGCGTTTTTTTTTTTATTTATGTCTTGTAAAATAAATAGTTTCTTTGTACGTGTCATTTAAGGTATATATCTCGTTCTCGCCATTTTGACGATAATCTTCATTACGGCAATCGCATACCTGTAGCAATTTCGTTCAATAAATCGTTTATCACTTGTGCATTCTTGTACACATTCTTGGCAGTGTGTTTTGTCATAGTTTTGATGTGTTTTACTTGTAAAAATGAAAGAAACGACAGTTTGCAACGTTGCAGTACGATTGCTCGTCGCATCAGACAAAACTGTCCCAAAAAGCCTCCGTTTTCGTGTGCTGCGACCTATTTTCTATAGATCGCAGTTACTTACGAAACGTCAGCAATCTCAGCACCTTGGAACCCCCAAGGTGGCATGGGGCTAGATAGGGCTTCGAGGTAGTGTCTGGCGTTGAACATTTTCACAAGTTTGCACATCACCTTGACGGAAACTTACTTTCGCGCCCGGCACTCAGGGAGTAATTGTTTGCGGACTTGCAGCTGCTCATTCACCCTTCTAAAGTCCTTGTTTTTCTTCTTTCTTTCTATTCTTTCTTGCACTCCAAGTGCTCGCTGAATTGCTTGTAAAGCTTTCCTTTTCGCGTGACGTCAGGACTTGTCCGCCGTTCATTTCAACTCTAATCAAATTTCTATTTTACAGGTCCTATGAGACCTGTACGATGTTGAAGCTTGGCTGATCCTTTGTAGACGCGTATGTCGCAAGGGCGCCTTAAGACTTAGGCAATCCCAACTAAGTATAATTGAAGTGGACGTAAGAGTGCTTCATGACTTAGGCAACTCCAGCTAAGTCCGGGACTTGCAGCAAGGGTGTTTCACCACTTAGGTAATTCCAACTAAGTGCATGACATTACGGTGTAAAACGTCGATTGTCTCAGCATTCTGAACCCCTTGGGTGGCATCGCATCAAATGGAATCTTAGTTATATGCTTGAGGGATTGTGCAATATCCTTAGTATCCATTTTGTATTCGACGAAAATAGTAGATGAACGAATTTGCACTTGCCTTCAGCATAAACTGGTTGTTTTGTTTATTGCAATCTCGATAATCTTTATCTTTTTTTAACACGACTGCAGCATATTACTTGTTAATTTTGTCTTTAACATACAAATGGACCGCACAAGGCTACGATATAAATTAACTCATTTTCTTGGGTGCAACCCCAATTAAGGACGAGCTGTTAAAATTGCTAATTTTTGTTCCATTATTTTACACCGGAAACAACATATTTGGAACATTATTGCAATAAAAACAGCTGTTACGAATAGCATCCCCTTTCTAAAATTTCTTATTTTTCTACTTTATTGTTCATTCAGCAATGAATAAATGAGAAGGCATCTGTGGATAGATTTGGAGGATCGATACATGTAGGTGGATTTCTTTTGTCCTTTCTTTCACTTGATTCGCACATTAGATCACTTCGGGGTGCACAATTAAGGCGCAGCTTTTATATTTCTACACATCCTTTTGCCGTTGTTCCTGCGAAACCAAGATACAAACTAAATCAAAGAACAAATGTCGATAACAATCTATACGTTACAGCATACATTCTTGACTACCAGACATTTTGCCAATCGCCATGAAATGGTTCAGATGGAATCATCAATCCGACACCTGCTAGCACTTGATCTCTACATCAACAAAAATATCTGTGTTTGTTTCTAGGGATACACGGACGGGAACTAAATCTTCATCCGAAAGTTGAAATGGAACTATGGGCGACAACAACATGACGGTTTGGATTAGTAGGAATGTTCTCTAGCTTGACATCATTACCGAGTTGCATGTCTGAATTGCTTGGCTGGCAAAGTATCTGACATCCACATCCGGATCCTCGCTGAGCTCAACAAGGCACGGCCGAACTGTCTGCTCCACCACCTGTGATTAGGTTTTCCAGCACAAACAGATCTATAAGGAGATCAAAGACAAGGGTGCAAAAAATTGATATTCTATTAGTACTTACGGAATGGTCAAATATGGGTATGAGTGACTGTAAGACCTTTGCCACATTGAATTTAATGTTTGGTACCCTGCAAATGCCAGAGAAATTATTAGTGCATGACAATTTAGAAAGCAAGAGAGTTCCGTTGATCTCCACTAATTTGTCAATTTACCTGTCCTTTGAGGCAGTGATGATCACAGGCAATAGCTTTTGGCAACTGCTCTCAGAACCCAAGACAGGAGCTAGAAGGGAGATTGATTGCAGAATGGTCATGCGGTGCAAATAATGGGGATTGCTTATTTTCTCCAGCAACTAGCAAAATTCAAGCAACATCAGACCCTTCAATTAACAAACTAATCATTTCAAGCATAAATGAAATCAACCTGTATCATTTTTTTGCAACCAGAACCATTAGTTAGTATGAAAATGTGAGCAGAAATGGTTAAAACACAGTAAGAGTTGTTATTTATGTCGGCACTAACAAGGCTGCACCGTGTGTGCAAGTATCAGTATGTGCTTGACGTAAATTTCATCTAATAAATGAACACAGATGAAGGCGGAGAGATCAACATTTATGTATTTTCAGTAGAGAAACACAGTTAATGAGAAAACTTCCTATTCTTATGGTGAAAGTTAATCAACATGTGAGAAGAATGTTAACAGGAGGCTTCTTCTAATATCAAGATTTGATATGGGAATATAGAAGGCTTCTTATAGTAGCAAGATTTATCAAGTAGAGGCTTCTTATGCTATCAAAATTAGCGTGCATAGGATGTGACTCAAAAGAATCAAATCTTTACAGCACCAAGAGCTTATAGATTTCAAAGTTTAATTTGTACCAGATATTAAAACAAAAAGTATATTGAAAACAGAACAATAAATTCATTCTCATGATATATAAAAAATCCTACAAGCTAGCACCCCACTGCATTAAAGTTGTATCTCCTTAAGGTCTAGCAAACAGTTTAAGCTTCAACAACTTGCAGGAATATTCTAATTCTACACGAGTTGAACTATGTTCCATCACGTCATACACGTGTGTTGGCATCTGTCTTAACTAATAAACTCTTATTGGCTTCCCAGGATTTAAAACCACAAACATTTTTCCAATGAAACAACTATAAAGTCTGAGTTCACAGATAATTCCATTTAGAATAACTGCTAATATGATATATTTGCACGAGTGACACGTTAAAGCTAACAGGAGCAATTCTGAGCACAGCAAACAGAAGCCATACCTGTGGCACTATATTCTGCATTGCCCATTCAGGGCCAAACACTTCAGCAAGACGCTTCAAGTTATTAGCAGCTGCTTCCCGAATAGAGAAAACCTGAAAGATGATCAATATCAATACAACAATCCATAGCCATCGATGCTATGGAAAAGAGAAGGTTATATACATGGTTGTCATAGTTTTATCTCCTTTGTTCCTCGATTAAAGGCTATATGTCACATTCGCCCTTGTTTACAGCTGAGAGCTGTATGCCAGTACTAAATTAGGTCATAGAATATAGAATTTGTTGGCGAACAAACAAACTTAGTTCACTTCTTTTTTAACTATGTTGCCTTGGTGAACAAAAGAAGAACAAAAGATTCCTCTGGTGAACAAACAAACTTAGTTGATTTCTTTTTAACTTTATTGTCTTAGTAAACAAAGGTAGAACAAAAGAACTTGCAGTCTAAGCCTAAATTCTGTACCAGATGGAAACTCACAGATGGTACCATAGCCAGACACTTAAATGCTCCAGGAATATAAGTATCACAAACCCAGAAAACCATAATGTCTGTTGCATGTCACAGAAACATAAATTACATTCAAATACATACCCAAGATTCGATTCCAATGGAGATAAATCACGAGATTGGATACATGTATTAGATGAAAATTTTGTTTACACTGCATGATTCTTTCAATGTTGAGAAAATATAAACATTAGAAACTAAACATAAAGGACCTTAACAACCATAAAGATCCATTTGAATGACATCATATCATCAATTTAATAAAAAAAGTCAGACAGGTGTCCAATTGGCTGATATATCATGTACATAATTATGAGTATACATCATATAATCAATTTAATCAAAAAGTTATATAGGTGTTTTATTAGCTGATACATTATAAATATAATTATGTGGACATTAGTTGATACATCATACACATAATTACATGAACGGATGCAAAAGTCCAAACAACCAAAAAGAGAGCAGATACGCAATTTGGAAACTGAAATTACTGACAGACAATCATTAGACGAAGTCAGAGACTCCAATATTTAGAAATACTAGCTAGAGCCACTACAGAAATTCTTGTTGAATCATAATTACTAGAGTTTGAATGTGATAAAAGATAGCACACCTTATCTTCCAGCCACTGCATGCAAAGAGCACCAAGTTTATCATTGAAAAAACCAACACCAAACTGACTGGCCAATAAAGGGATGTATTCAATTATAGCAAGTCGAACTCGCCAGTGTCTATCTTCTGCAAGCTCAACAATAGCTGGAAGCAGAGACTGCGAAAGCAGATCTATTCCAATAACCTGCTTAACATGAGGATTCTGATCAATTGAATTTTTTAGATGACATATTTACCATCATAAAAGCAACCAAATTCTACTTTCAGCATGGTCTCAAATCTAAAAAGTAAGCACCAGAAGCTCAATATGTTAAATTTGAAGGCTTGAGCATAGCAATCATAACATGAAATATGAAGCATGTTACACACAAAATCATAGAGCCCTGTGCCTAATCCATTATGGATAGCACAAACCGTCCTGTTAGATGAAAACTACAAACTGAAGTTTAATTAACAACTTCCATCAGTGAGAGTTGAAAATATTTCTGGATCAAAAAGAAAGATGTTGCAGACTTTAACCATCCAGATTATTTTCTCTTAGTTCCTCAAGTAGAGTACTAATAAACTGAAGAATCAATACGTGCCGAAGAGGAGTTAGCAATAACAGATGTTGACCATAACATGAAACAAGTCCCAACTACAATGAACCCATTGTGTGTCTCAGGTCTGAAATATAAATATTCCATAATAAATTTAGTTCAGCTAAAATCTGATCATTCCATATCAAGATACCAATCATGCTTTATAATATGGTGGATGGACAATCCAAAGCAAACAAAAAAGGCCTACTTGTAGGTCATCGATAACAAAATCTACCTATCTATAAAATTCAGAGGATAATTTTGCCACCCTATCATGGACATAAGGAACTTAATTCAGATAATAGATATGCATGTAAATAATTCTGAAAAACATATCAGAACATAAATAACAAAACATGCTCAAGATATGTTCTGGACAGAAGAATCCCAAACCAAAATATGGCCACCTGATCTTATAAATCAGGACTAACAAAAAAAAAACATACAAGCCACACTGCAGTGGAACAAGAATCCAGCCAGATATCCTCTATAATGGTCACTTTAGTCAGCCCACTTATCTGATCCGATAGTTTCTCGTTCACAAATTTGCTGCTTAGTTCTATAGTAATAAATGAACTGTCCTCATAGTACTTATCACAAAAAATTCAGCAGCAATTATGCATCAATATTTACAATGTACTTTTAAGTTATTACCTGCTATAGCATCTTATGTTACCTTTTCAATAAAAATACAGTCATGTGGACTTGAACCAGTAACATGAGATGTGTTAAAGAATGCTATAACCATAATGCTTTGAAGCAAGTTTCCCACAGCATATGCTTTGAGTCAGCATCTGTTTGTTTACGATGTTAATATTCAAATATGCATTCTGTGGACATAAGATGTTTTTATTTGCTAGACCTTATATCATCTTGATCGTATGCATATGAGTCACTATCCTGTGATCTGTTAAAAGAAATCAGCCATCCAGAAAAAATGAAGTTGTAGAAAACTGTGGTGGAACAGACACATGAGCATCAACCTAAACTTAAACAAGTCAATACTTATGGTAACACAGTGCACATCAATGATCAAACATGTAACTGAACTTAAGCATTTAGATGATTGAACATATAGATGACAATATTCTAAAATAAGACTAGGTTTCAAGTACAATCTAAACGAGAATTATTCTTCTCATGATCAGGTTAATATCTACCACAGCCCCAGTTAAATTTTCCTAAAGTTATACCTATTTTGTTAGACTAAGTTTCTATTCTTAGACTAGCTTGTTTACCCACATTGGTCCAGAAATGCGTGAAAACCTCACTTAACTGCCAAGGTATCTGGCAGGTGTTTCAAATCCAACCTGATATCTCCAAGTGATGATCTACTACCAACATCTATAAGGTCTCAATATCTTGTCCTGAAAACTTTGCACTACTACTGATTAGAACTCTGATGCAATAGGCTACCCTTTTCTAGCTTGGAACTGAATATGTACTTTGTGTAACTAAATATATATGTAGTTAGATATAAAATAGCATATGTACCATATATAACATTGAAAATGTTTTCCGTTTTGATCTTCTAAGTGATCATGTTCATTAAAACCAAAGATTGAAATTTCGTACCATACCGGAGTTTCGATATTTTCTAAGTACGGTACGATATTGTACGATATATTTTGGTATACCGTTCGGTATATATATATATATAATTATAAATATTATATATAAAAATAAATATTATATATATAATTATATATATATATATATATATATATTCCTTCTTTTCGGGCGATGCCGTATATTAAAAAAAAAAAAAAAGCTTCTCCTCGGGCGTCATCGAGGCGTCGTCGCACGGGCGACATCCCTTCTCGGGCGACATCAACTGAGAAGTCGCCCGAGAAGGGAGGCGACGTCACATATTAAAAAAAAACTGATTTTTTTTCTATTAAAATATAAAAAAACGATACCGAGCGGTAGCGAACGGTTTGTGTACCGGTATCCTATCGGACCGGTACGTACCGCCCGTACCATGTGGTGTCAGTATTGCAGACCATGATTAAAACAGCTGTTGATGTTGTCTCAGCTAGCATTACTTTGAATTGAACTTTTAGATGATCCTACAGAAACACTTGCACTCATTCAAAAAAATATAAGGCACAAGGAAATCATGGCAACCTAAATAGGCACCTACCTGATTCACTTGATCAAGCTTGCTAATAATATTGAGTCGAACATCAGGGAACTCATCTTTGAGCAGAGAGAGAAATATTGGAAGAAGCTCGTCAATAGTTGCATCCTAAAAAAATGCAAGTTAGTTAGATTGCTGACAAGAAAAAAAAGTAAAGGATGCCAATGATTTCCAAAAAAAAAGATCATGAGTCAACAAACATATTTGATGATATGAACATGACTGGAAATCATGAAGTGAATTAACTGGTGGTAGTTTCTTCAGAACAATCATTTCCAGCATGGACATGACACAGTAGATAAAGCAATAAACAGAAAGAACAAAGATGACCAAAACGTTGGCCATAGAACAATTGACTAAAATATTTTGTTAAAGCTGAATCATACAAGCAGTTTCATGTGTCAGGTTATCAACAACAAAACACAAATTAAGGATAACTTTAACAGATGAATCAATGATCAAGTTAAAGAATATATCTATAAAGGTAAAACACAACATGCATCCACAAGAGAAATGAACATGATCAATTAAAATGCATACCACTCTACATTAAAGTTCCTTTTTTTTGTCAAATGGAGGACAATTAGGTGCCAGTGACTAGACTTGAAAAAAGTAAACATATATGCTACTTGTTTACCAAGTCAATCCACATGAATTTTAGAAACCTACTTTTAGAGGGAAAATAAGAACCAAAATTGTTTAAGAAAAATAAGTGTAGACAAACTTAAGAACATAGCAGCCTACAATCAACAAAAAGCAAAACTAAAAACATACATCCATGCTTTCCCACCTCTAATAGCTCCTTTAACAGCTCTAAACTTCCTAGCTGAGACTATTGTTATGCACAAGTCTATAGAAGTTATCCAACTAAGTACTAATTGTATCAACATTGATCCTAAGAACCATAGCGAAATTGAGTTAAGCAGGAAAAAATGGAAGACATGAAAATATAACTGAAATTGCACTACTCAAGGTCCCTTTTTTATAATTCAAATACCTTTCCCAAAACTGGAGCCATTCCCATGATAACTGAAGCCAAAGCTGAGCGCACATGCTGGGAAGAATCTGATGACAATTCCTGCAGAAGATACATAAAAAGGTTACGAACTGTTAACAAACTGAACAAACTAAAATTAGTTAGAAATGTGCCAGTGAAAACCTTGCATGCATTAAATGAACACCAGCATGGGCCTAGTGAATACCTTTACACAAGGAAGTATGTGTTGAATAGCAAGGTGAGGGTTCAATATCCGGCAGAACTTTGTCACTTTTCCAGCAGCAGCTATACGCACTTCAGCCTCATTATCACGAAGAAGTCGGACATAAGCAGGCACCAAATCCGAACTTCAACAGAATAAATGCTAATTCAGAAGAAAATAAAGAAAGAATAAATTAATGTTATGAACAATTGAGTTTCCTTTACCATGTAGGTTCTGGTCCAACAGCTTCACAAAGCTCATATAACTGATTAGCAACCATATAGCGCACACGCCAGGATTTATCCTATCCAAAAGATGGCCCATATAAATTTAAAATGATGAACAATCCTTACATAAACAAAATATTAGTCCACAGTGGGAAATGTTCCACCAAATTAGTAAAGGCAAACACATCACAAGAAAGAAACAAATTTGAAAAACAACAAGCAAAACAGTCTCCAAACTACATAGACCAACAAGGAAGAATAAACAGATGATCCTGAAACAAAGCATGTATACCTGTGAGAAATTAACAATTACTGGAAGAATATGAGCTACACAATCTTGTGGTTCAAGTAGCTTCCCAAGGGCAGCACAACCTTCAACAGCCAATAAGCGCACTGAATCTTGATCTGACATGATGATAAGTAACCAAAACATATTTTAGATGACAAAGTAAAAGAATTGACCAACATACAGGTACTTCAAAGCAAAAGAATAAAATATTAGATCATGCTAGCATGTAAACTGCAATAGTAATATAAGAAACTACATTCAGATGACTAACAAACAACTACAAATAGCTTAAATACCAGTAGGATAGGTGTGTATCACCATATTTAATCCAAACACTATTGAAACACCATACAGTTCAATCCCGCTCATATACTGTTTTTATTACTATTCCAGTTATAGAGGATGTCACACGAAAGTACCACTTGGAATATCAGTACCGAGCGGGTCTGACAAGTTGCTGAAACTGATTTTGGACAGGTCTTTTAAACCTGGAAACCAGGTACTTTTTTAAACAAGACATTCGCTTTTTTTATTTCGCTCAATATAGCTATTTGCTTGTTGCCTCACACGCATGAAAATATTACAGTGGAGTCGCTGAACAATGCTTCAAAGTCTCAAAATGCTATGACAAGGCTAGATGGTAAAACGATGACAAAAATATTATTGGTGCAATATAAAAAAGAAAATTACTACCGTATAATTTTTGTGGCAAAAAGGAGAAAATTTATAAGTAACTACAATTAGTAATGTCCTAGCATTCTGAGGTCAACTATGTGGATTTTTTTCTCATATTGAATTCTGTGTAATGCAATATCACTACTTCATTAAAGAAACCCAAATTTCTTTTTACTGTTTCTAATAATTTTTTTTAGGTTTTTTCTATTTCTCCTTACATCACTAATCCTAATGGACTCATATTGTATGATAACATCTATAGTTTTCCTTGACTATGTTCATAATATCATAGATGATTTAAGCTAATTTTATCCTATTGGAGCAAAACATAAATATATATTAAATGTATATGGCTTTTATTTCGCCCTTTCTAGTAACCGAACACATCCACTTCAAACATTCTCATCTTATTTATACACTTATACTAATTATTTTTACATGTTGTTACTTAACTGTCCAGTCCTGTGATTATTAATGGATGGCTAACTTTAAAAATCGTCTTGCAATTTTTTACAGGAACATGATGATCACAAAAAAAACATCAACATTCCTCTCCAGTCTCCACTATAATCACCTAGTTTTTGTTTTATTAACAAAGCCTTCATCAATCTCTCCTATCTGTTGATGAAATGGATGCTAGTGTCATATAATCTTATATTTTCTAATTTCTTCCACTAGCAAGTTGGTGAATATGTAAAACTAAGTTCATTAAAATGCTCACATGATGCTTGATCCATCAAATCCAGGTTTGTCACAGTTTTAGCTAGATGTTTTACAAGTGGCTTTGTGACTAATAGGCAAGACACTTAACAGAATCAGAACTAAAATTTTCTACACCAGATCTTGGCGTTAAAATGACAACTAAATTTGTAATCGGTACAAGACTCAAGGTTCAACCAGATATGCATGATATTGCTGGAGGAAAAAGTGGTTCTGGCATTAAGAATAATCAGATCAAAGGAAACAAACTGTGACACACAATGTAATAGATTAATCTGATGTCCAACAAGTAAAAAAGAAATGAAAGTTCAAACAAGTACAAAGGAAGTAGCTAAATTACATAAAAATGAAACATTTGCATACCATCTTGTGTTAAATCCTCAAAAATAGACATGATATCTGTCTTGAGATTGTTTGCTTCAACTGTGGCAGCAAATTTCCCAAGATTTGATGCGGCAGACCTTCTAACCATAGGCATATCATCTTGACATAATTGCCCATACATAGACCGCAGCTCTGCCTTCAACAGCTCTGTCGCACTTGGGTGAGCAATATGAAACAAACCGCAAGAGGAGACTCTAGCAGTGAACCACTCACCACCTGCTAGTCTCTGAATGAATGAGAGGATAGCATGAGAAAAAACATTATATGATTAAGTAAACAACAATAAAAGAATGTGTTAGATGATAGGCAGTAGCAAAGACAAATTCTAGTTAAGAGAGTTTTAGAAAGTATAAACATAAATTATGAGCATCACCATTCTTGCAATATTTGTTTGTCTAACCTTGACTAAAGGAATGAACCACTCTACGATGTCACTTTCCTTCATCTGAGTTCCAATTCGACATAGAGATTCAACAGCCTTGTCTCTAACACAAGTTTCCTCCACTATACATAATGTTTCAAGTGGAGGGAGCAAGACATGAGCATATTCTACACCACCAACATATGGAACGAACACCCCCAACTCCTCAGCCATGGCAAGAAGCACCTCATCATCATCATCATTATTTTCACTTAGAAAAGGAATCAATTCTTTTCTAGTTCTTTCTTCACCAAGAGCCCGTGCTATGGTAGACAACCTACGAATGGAATTTAAGCGCAGCTGGATGTCTTCATTTTTCAACTCATCAATCAAGATAGCAATCGGATACAGTGGCTCATCGATCATAGCCATCGCAATCGAGAACCCCTTAAAGCTGCAAGCAAAGGAAAATATATAATGATGGTACTGTTGGACATTCATAATGGAGTCATGGTTCATGTACACTAGAAAATTGTACAGGCAAGATAGTACACAAAGTTGCCTTACCGTACTATCACAGTGCACATAAAAATTAAAAATGGATAATAATTTAACAATATCTCCCAGTATATTCATGTTAGCTCTACCAATTAAGACAAGAAATATTATAGCTTAATCTTCCAAAGTAGCATATAATGGCCTAATTTGTGCAGAATGGTCCCACGAGAGTAAATTTTCCCTTTCAAACATAACGGTGCATGTGAACAGAATAGCTATAATTTAGCTATGACCACTCTAATGCATAATGAAAACAATCATACTGACTTTATTTAGTTAATTAACAGCATCATAGCACATAGGAAGCAGGCAAGCACTGCCCTTCTATCAATACAAAGAAAACAACCAATTTTCTTTCTTTAAAGTATCTATCTATGACACGCAACAATTCTCCTTTCAGATTTTTTTTATAGAAAAAGCAGTTTACAAGTAGATATTACTAAAAACTGTTGGAATCTTGTAGTAATGGAACTATAGTTATTACACGACATATCCATCCATATCAAGTGCTCGTCTCATCTCCGGAAATATACGGACTACCAGGTGGAATTGCTAATAGCTAATGCAGCACCACCTGAATTTTTCAAAGAGTGTGGTTGAGAACCACAGACCACCATCCAAAGAGGAGTAACGGTTTTTTAAGAACTCATACTTTCTTCAAGCCTTGCATCCAGTAAAAATTCCGCCAACCCAAAAAAATCCAAAAACTATAGTAAAAAATGTAAAAAAAATAAATAAATAAAAATATTAATCTACGTGCAATTGAAATGCCATTTTTAGATACTTCTATCTATCAACCAGTTTGAGATCAGAGGTTTCCCATGATATCGATCGATAAAGGCGCACCAGACAACCCTTGATACGAAGACAAAGTCATTACGGCAGCACGGAAAGACAATGATAATCGCATGGGACGACCTATTAAGTGATTGGTCCATCATGCAGCAAGAAAAGAACGAAAACCGCGAAAAAATCCATATTTTGGCCCCCAAAAAAAACCAACGGCAGCCTAGAAATCACGAAACGAGCAACGATATCTGCTAAACCCCAGTTTTGTACCAACCCCCCTATTCCTAACAACACCAAAGGGGAAAAGATCCAGCGACACTTCCCATCTCTCGAATCTGTCGCCCGTGCTAGCGGTTCAACTAAATTCAAGATCTCAGATCGGAAAAGGAATGAGAGAGAGAAGGCGGGGAGGAAGGAAAGAAGGAATGCGTGCCTCGAGGGTCGGATGAAACCCTAGCTCCACTTCGCGAAGACAGAGGGGAAGGCGAAAGCGGAGATCGACGTCTCCAAACCCTCGACAGGGGCGTGGAATCCTCCACCGCAGGATCGGAAGACTTGACGCTTCAATTGCGAAGCCGAATCGTTCTACGGTGCTTTGTTTCCTCAGATCTGTGATCAATGGATCGGGTCATCTCTTTTAGCCCAACAAAGTTCGACCCAAATCAAGCTCTAAAATAAGATGGCACGCTTTGCCTTCTCAAAATAATATGTTTAATACTTTGGATAGATCAAAATACCCCCAACTATTTATTTATTATAATAGACATTTATTTTTTTATTACAAGGATTAAAAAAATAAACCTTATTATATTCGTTATCCTCTAATCTTCTCAGCATGTTTGTTCCCTTGTTGTCTTACCTACTATTATGTTTTCATTATATTATAAAAGTTATTTTGTAAAATATTATCTTTTTCTATTTTTAATGTAAGATAAAAATATATTTTTAATTTTCAAAAATATTAGACTTGTGATCCGATCAATAAACCCACTGGTTCACTCGATGACCTAATGACTTGACAAGGCCAATGTTTGATCCAATTTTGATAATTAGTGTATTGTCAAATACTATAACAACAACAAATCAAAATATAAATTAACGTTATTAAATATAAATATAAATTATATTTTTAATCAAATCAAAAACACCTAAAAATTTATTTATAAATATTTAATATTTTAAAATTTTATATTTTTTATCTCTCATCGTACTACTAATAATAATTATTTTAATCTCTTAACTATAACATCTATAGATTTTCTAAGTACATATTCATATCATCTTATCCATTGAACTATTATGCGATCGGTTAGTATTGTCCAAAGTAATTGAAGAAAATAATATCAGTTGTTTTCTCCCTAAAAAGATATTCAAGCCTTCACTATATAGGAATCAATTGTTTTCTAACAGTTTAAGCTTTTAAGATTCCTAATCACACAATTCAGAATATATATATATATATATATATATATATATATATATATATATATATATATATATATATATATATATATAGAGAGGTCCAAGTTAGTATTATTGTGCATCTCTCTGAAAATTATGTTAATTCTCTAAAAAAAATTATATTTAGAGGGACATAATAGACACAAGTGTATAGTTAAATCAGTGAAAGCAGCAACCAATGGGCAGCTTGACTTGACCTGCTTGGGTTTTGGTGAATACCATTAGGTGTTCGATAAAGAAAATGATATGAATCTTCAAGACCTCTTGCAGTGAATTAAATCTCAGTGGACTGTCAGTCTTGATCCAAAGTTCGCAGCTCACCATCTTAATAAATCACCCACTTGTAACCCATCTCATGAAGAGGCCACTCTTCTGAAGAAGGGAAGGACAGCATGTGCATTGAGTGGTTCTGCTTTCGAGTTGCTTGATTATTTTAGGGAGGCGACAATGGGATGCAGATCTGAATCAGTCCTCCCTTCTTTGCCGACAATTAGGTTTATTGTCGTCCAGTTCCTGTTTAGCAGAGTAAGAATCCCCATGCACAGTCGTTGCAGGCTTCTTCACGTGCAGGTTAGCTGCTGGTTGGAGGCTCTGCACTGTAATCTTCGTTCATCTTCTCTGCATGCAAGAAAGTCACATACCACTGGAGGTTTATGACTGTGTTGATGAGAGTTGCTTGGTCAATGTTACAGATAACACCATCCGGTGCTTGGATTCAAATTTAGGCTGGCAGAAGAGTCACTGGAGAATGTTCTGAAAGGGGTAGGTCTATTTATTCCCTTTGCTTTCTCATTTGGTGTCAGGAAAGAGAGTGTGTGCAAGACCAGAAGCCTCACATGTTCTGCGACATTGCATGTAGCTGAGGACCCTCACTTCTCCATACAAAGAATGAAAGAAAACTACTTTGTATTAAATCAGATGTGAACAGTTCAAGGGAGATGAAATCCCTGCCAAAACACAAAGTAGATAGAGGAGGAGGTGGGGCATCTCTCAAAACCAAGGAGACAGGAGGTGAAGCACCTCGCAAGAAAACAGAAGAGTTTTGTCTGCCAAAATTAGCTAAGTTATGTGTCGGGTGTTGGAGTTTCTGCTGATATGGGGCCATTGGATAACACTGATCGCCTTGGCATAATGGGAGATGTCATTGCAGAGGGATGCTACTGTTCTGTGAAGGTGTCACTGCTCCAAAGCTTCTGTTCTTCCAAGTGTCTGCCCTTTTCACCTGGTGAAAGATAAGTTTACTATGTATGTAAAAACTTTCTGACATCAAAAGATCATAGAAAAGCAGATATTGGTTTGATATATGTGGAACTAAATAAACTTCAAAGCAAACCCCAGATCAAGATTCAGAATGGCCTCATAAAACCTACTCATTCTGCAATTTGACAAGGCGTACACTGTATGATTCTAGTTCATGTCAGCATCAGGTCATTACGCTCGTAGAAGATAAGGTGCTACGGGTCAGCTGTGTTATCTACAGACAGGAGCTCAACTCCCTTCCAATGGCTCGCGAGTCGCGTGGCCAAACCCAAAGAGTGATGATGCACACAACGGATAATATGAAACCTGTGGGACCTGAAAAACCTCCATTGTCAAATGATGGAATCATTCCAACAAACTAGTGGATCCATCGTTTTGTGGCCTTGGGCTGGATTTGGCTGGATTCCACTGATTCTAGTAATGCACATGAAAGAAGAAGATAATAATGAAATCATAATGGAGGTTGTTGACCCTTTCTTGTCACCAACTTTGAAAACAAAGCGTCAATTATATCTTCAGCTAGACTAGGATTTTTCTGCACTATGTTCATAGTTGCCCTCTTACTATATCTGCAGCAAATTTACAGAGCAATTTCACAACCTTTATTTCAGATGTAAGTTGACATGGAGAATCAAGTTCCAAAAACCAGAATCTCCATGGAAGTTTGAGGGGACACTGGAAATCATAGGATTTCAGCAGCCTACATACATTATCTTTTGCCAATTTCATTTAACTAAATGTTAGCACATCGCTCTGCTAGTGTAGTGATGATGCACATGCACATGGATGATCCCTGAAGCATCACAGCTTCATGTGACCAGAAATCTTATCATTCAGCATCAGTCGAAAATTTTTGATGCAGTGTTATAATAAAAATCCATGAAGTACTGAATGAAAAGAGAAACGAAAGTCAGTTTATGAGAAAAGGAAATTCCAATTTTTCCCTCTACATTCATTAGAAGTGCACGAGGAAATTTAAATATGGACTTACTCACATAGGACAGAATCTTCAAGGCATGTATTTTCATCTCAATGATCCACAAGAACATATTAAATATGGTTTTATCTTTTAAATTTATGCATGTCTTGTAGCATCTTTCATCAGAATATAAACAGTATAAACCTCAGCATAGACTATTACAAGGCCCCTGTTTCAGATGAATTATTGTCCTAGGTGGTAGGTACACATCTTCCAATTTTTTATTCATCCTACGGAATAACCAGAAAGTAATAGATGGAAGGTATAAACGAATTTTATGTCTAAATGTCATTCTTTGAAACAATGCTTTATCTCAACAAAATTGCATCCGGAAACCTTGCAATGGAGTTTTGATGGATATCACACTTGAAAATGGATTCAGGAACTTTCAAGAAAGCAAGAAATGGTTGACCTGAATGCTTTCGAGGCTAATCATGAGGAAGACCCCAGAAAGATGTTGGCAAACTGTACAGTGGCAGCCGAAAAGCATGAGATGTTTGTAATGGTGCTAAAGTGTTTTCAATGGACTGATTGAAATTGAACGATGTATTTATTTGGCAGTACCCATCAAACCTCTATTACATTCTGAAAGGAAGCTCCTTAAATTTTTCTCTTCCTTTGGATGGATATTAGCGAAATAAAATATCCAGACATGATGATTGATATTTGTTGCATCTAAAATAATTTTCGTCAGATACCAAAAATTAGGTGTATTGTCCTATATTTCAAGCCTTTTTCTCCAGTGAGATCTTAGTTTAGTGGTCAACATCCACAGGAATGAGGCTTTGGAGCTTACTAGTTTGATTCTTCAACTTTACAGAGCAGCTTTCTTGCCACTGTTGTTGAGCACCAAACAAACAGCCTATAATGTTCTACAGCTTCTGATCCTTGAAAATGGAAAGGGCAACATGGCAAGCAGCAACCATAAGATCCTTCTGGATCCAAGAAGACAAGCGGTGCCTTTCATGTACCAGTTGATACTTGAATCGCTGCTTGCCATAAAGTGTATGCAGAAGTTAAGAAGCTAAAGTAACATGAATTCTACAACAAGCAGAATGTTTGAATTTTATGATTTTTTCTTAAAGTGATCATATAGGATATTTAACTCAGTGTCTTTTACTTTTTCCGGGTTGGAAGATACTCTAAAGAAATTTTCAGAAATTATAGAACAACTATCATCCAAAAGAGAAGAAGTAGGCTTCAGGTAACATGGTCCGCTTCTGGTCGCTAACAGTCCCTTTTAAGATGGCCCTCTTTCTTTGGGGATTGTGGACCATTTCTCAGCTATCTTAATGTTCCCACCACTTCCCTCATTCTTCTGCAAGCATTACAGTTGTCGCATATAATGTCTGACTTAATCTGACTTAATAGCTTCTAATTGACCAGTTGTACTAGAAACAGTCAATGTTAAAGAAAAGTCATGTTAAAGAACTAGTCACATAGAAAAACATTGGAAAATCTAATTTACAGTTAGGAAACAATACCCGGCATGGGTTGTTTCAAGATTTTAAATCCAAGTTGATGTGCTTTATAGTTCTAATTTCATTTTGACAAGAAAGTTGTTCCTGGGCAAGAATCAGTTTAAGCTGAAAACTCATTAATCAGTCTGACTAAATCAATGATCCGGGATTGGAACATACATGCAGTCACTCCAATTTAGCAGACAGAGAAACATTTTATTTCTGGAACAATACCTAAACGGATAACTCATGCAGTTCCTTGGACTCTAAAGTTACATCTTTCAGAAGTATGTTAGATCAAAAGCTTAGACAAACATAACAGAAAGATAGAATTCACCTGAGCTCGGGATGGTACGAACAGAGTCCCATATGCAACTTGTATAAGCCCCTGAACAAGAGCAGTAATGTTGTCATTGATAAAAATGAGAAGAGGATGATTTAAACCTGAGAACTTGTATCAAGCAAACTTGTTGGTGCAAGGTCACTTCTCTCGGAATCCAGTGCTGTGAAAACATTACTCCTTGTGAACAGTAATTCCAGCAACGACATGTTCCAGGAAAACCTCTTCCATGAGTGACTCCCATGACCAAATAATAGAACACATACTGCACCATTAAATTGTCACCTACCAGAATTTATCAAGGAAGAAAGAGCAGTGGGCCAACTACGGAGAGATCCAAAGATTTTCCTCCTCTGGGCATTGTAGATGACAGCAGAAAGGGAGATCTGAAGACTGCATCTACTGGGAAAGGAGGAATATATTTACCAATACCCTAACAACTACGATGATATTTCTTGTGCTTTTTATTCCTTCACAGTATCCTCTGCTACTTTAGTCATCACTCTCCACTGCCTCTGTCACTCGCTTTGTCTCCACACGGCCACCATGTGACCTTTGTGCCCATTCTTCGCTTCCTTCCGTGTCAGGATGCGGTGGTTCGGCTTCCACTTGAAAGTGTCCTGACTCTCCCACCGCTGCTTCCTCCCGTCCTCTCTTCCCGTGTTCCATACATGTATACGAGTCTCACTGCATCTCCCAGTCTCCTCTCCTCACTCTCTTCTTTCCTAAAATCCAAACTTTAGATCTCGCAGACCTTCAAATGGCTTCTCTCTTCTGTTCCACCACCATTGTGCTCCTGCTGCTCTTCCTCCATGTTAGCCTCACCGTTTCATCCTCCACCACCACCACCAGCTCTCCTTCAAAGTCACAGAAGACTAAACCTTTGGGACAAAAATCCATCATTGACACCGGAGAAAAGGGGGGAAAGGTTCAGAGTCCCACTGCGCTCAAGAAAAAACCAATCTTGGCAACCAAAAACCAGACCCAACTCTTGAAGCCCAAGAAAGCCAACTCCACCACGGCTGCTGCCACCGTCGCTACTGGTTCGAAAACCAGCAACAGCACCATCAAGATTAAGCTGGGTAAAAGCCTCAATGCTACCCTAAAAGCTTCAAATTCCACCAAGCTTCTCAAAACCATCAAGACTATCAAGTCCAACTCCACCAAATCCTCCAAAGACCATCTCAAATCTCCCAATTCCACATCCAATTCGACCAAGCCCTCCAAAAAATCTGCTTTTGATCCGCCCATTGCCAAGAGCAAGACCACATCCAGTTCCAAAGCGACGAAGCCGCAGCAACCCACCAAGCCACCCCCGGCGAAGAACCCTACCAAGCCCAAGGCGAAGCCGGCGGAATCGACAACTTGGGTGGAGGGCGATGACGACATCGACGATACGGATCTCATTTCCGATTTCCGGGATCTCCCGTCCCGCCTACTCCCGGACCTCGAGCGCCTCTCCACGACGTCCAAGGCTTACATCTCCGCCGCCAACCGCGGGATAGCCGAAGGCGTGAAGCCTTACGTGGGCACGAGCTTCGCCCCCAAAGTTGCCGCCGTGCTCTCCTCGATCTTCCTCGCGCTCCCCCTGCTCCTGCTCACCCTCCTCTTCCGCCGCCTCCGCGCCTACCTCCCCCTCCACCGCCTCCTTCTCTTCATCCAGGCCTACCTCGCCATCTACTTCGCCACCCTCGCAGTGACCGCCCTGGCGACAGGGCTGGAGCCGCTGCGGTTCTTCTACGCCACCTCACCAGCTTCCTACACCTGGACGCAGGCAGCGCAGACGATGGGCTACCTGGTGTACCTGGTGCTGCAGCTGCTCGACCTAGTGTCGGTGTTCTCCGGGGGCAAGGAAGCCGGCGGGAGCGGCGCGTCGGCGCGAGCGCTCGCCCTGGCTCAAATGGTGATCGGCCTGGCGGTGGGGATGCACTACTACGCGGCGGTGTTCCACCGGGCGGTGAGCGGGGCGGCGCCGCGGGCGAACTGGCGCGTGCACGGCGTCTACGCCGCGTGTTTCCTCGTGATTTGCGCGTGCGCGCGTGCGGAGAGGCGGAAGAAGGCCTACTACGAAGGGGGAGAAGATGGGAAGAAAAGCTAAGTTTCGGGGCCACAATGGGAAGCGCATTCCAGGGGGGCATAACGGGAAGACGCGAAGGTGAGACATGAAATGGTGATTCGGAAGGCCTTTATATTCTTTTCAACTATTTATCTTCGTGTCGTACTTTACATGTAATCGATTACATTGGGCCACGTAATCAAGCGAAATAAAGGGAGGGATAGATTGGGAAGAGAGACAAGACTCGTTGCAGGTGTTCCATTGTGCCCTTGGAAGCCTCGGGCAATCCGCACAATAAATCACACCTTCGCTTCGAGTCTTGCATGGTATTATCATGTCTCTATCGAAACATTACGATTACTAATGGCGCGAATTATTTTAGAATTTTCCTAAAATTTTGGCTCAGTAACACGCTTTTCAATAAAATTCCTGAGAATAAGTGAACCGGACACGATCACTTTACATTGTAAAATTAATTAGCCTAATTTCCTATGAATTTTGAGTAATCTATGAAGTTAATTCAGTGAGCAGTTCGACTGATGTTGATGTGAGCATCTTATTCGACTGATGCATGACAACGTAATCTAATGAGACTGCGACATAAAGTTGAATTGTTTGTTCGATCCTTATCAACATGCATTCATCAAATTCTTTGTTGATCACTTGAAAAAGAGTGCCATAATGTCTTCCCGTTACATGAAATGATTAAATATGTATACTAATTATATAGTGGTAATGTAGATTAGATTACGCTAATAATAAAATTTAAAGCCCTAATTTACAAACATATATCTTAACCACTATGATGTCCTTATGTGACATTGGGAAAATAATATCGATGGCCACCGTCACTTTGAAGTGGCGCCCACCGACAAAAAAGAGCAAAGCCATCAACATTTGAGCCACCCAACTGTCCGTCACGTGTTCTCACAACTGGCCAAAGAACTAAAACCCAAAAATAATTTACTTTAGACAACAAAAAAAAATTAAGAGAATTAAATTATTATTATTATTATCATCATCATCACTTAAACACGGGTTGAAATAGCAGGATCAAAATCTAAGATTTATATTACTCATCGACCATGAAAAGATTTTTAACTTGATTTAATATTTAAATCAAATTATTTTAAATTTAAATTTATAATGCTCACCAGTATACTATATAATTATTTGTGTTTTTTTATTGGTTCGAAACTGAATTGAAATCGTCGGTTTTGATTCTATTTTCTCAAAATTTTAGGGTAAAATCATGCAATTTAATTTAGAACCCATAATTTAGAACAGAAAAATAAAAAAAAAAACTATGTGACCTCGATTCTGATTTAATTTAGAATCCATGACTTCGTAATGAGATCAACTTTACAGCAAAAGCTCCTCATTTATGGAGCTCTTTTATTAAAAGTTTGCCAAACTATCGGTAATAAATCAGTCTTCATGGCTTGCTGTTGGCAATTACTTGACACTCTTCAAGCAATAAAGTCGGCATTGACGAGAAATGCTTTCTGCAATCAGAGAAACTTCCTCTCGTAGCTTTCACATAAAGTGTTTCAGAAAGTATTTTTTTCTTTTGCCTGGAAATTAGAATAAGAGTGTTCCAGGGTGCGGAGATGAGCTACACGCCTCGGGGCCACCAAAAAAGATGATCCTCGTGAAGCAACGCAAGAAGAGGCGCCACCGGTGCGGTCTCTCCACCTGAGACCGGCGAGTCCCACCGCAAGCATCGGATTCCTTCACCCGTCTCTTCCATCGCTTGCATGCTTTTTACTGTGAGAAGGAAAAGAAAAGTTGACGCTCCTGATCGTTGTAAAAATGCTTTTTACTCATAATAAATTATTAATATAATAATACATATAATTTAAATTTTAAAAAATTAATATTTATATTTAAAAAAACATAGCGTATAAGTTTCTTTTGTCAAGTTTGAGTTAATAGATGTTAAAGTATAATTACATGACATATTGACTCATAATAAATAATTAATATAATAATACATATAATTTAAGTTTAAAAAAATTAAGATTTATCTTGTTGAGGAAAAAAAAACGACAAATACCGTAGTAGTAGACAAAATCAGAGAGAACGAAAATGATGAAGAGTTGGATTATAATATCGTTAACGTAATCGATAAACGTAAGAGAGGATAAAGTAGAAGACGGTGGGGATGAAGATACCCAAGAAGAGAAAGAAGAATTATGAGACCATTGCGTGCTTAGCGTTGAATTGATTGATGCACGTTCACTTGAGATAGGACCGGATGTTCTTTAACTTGTTATCAACATAGGAGAAGCTGTGTATATAACACTTTACTAAGCAATGACAGCTCGGTGGTGCTACTAGTGGTTGCTTCCTTGACAACGCTTTATCTCACCATTGATGACAGTCTTAGTTTTTTTTTTAAAAAAAATTAAATTACATATGTTATTATATTAATGATTTATTATAAATCAGTAGACTTAACGGGAAGAACTTATATGTTATGTTTTTAAAAATATATAAATTATTTTAGACACAAATAAACTACAATGACTTAAATAATCCATAATCAAAATTATTAGATTTAAAATGGATATTAATTATCTTTTAAACTTAAATTATATATATCATTGTATTAATGATTTATTGTGAGTCGATATATATTCTAACATTTATTAACTCAAATTTTATTTATATATATAATATTTAAAATATAAAAATTATTTTAAATACGAGTTAACTATAAAGATTTCAGTGATTTATTACCAAAAATAGAAGGGTGGACCTTAACCCGATGCTACTTCTACTGTCTCTTCTAAATTTGTGTCTCTTCTAAATTTGTGACAGCTAAATTCCATGTATTTACAGCTGTTAAGTCACCTCACTCACAAATCACAAAGAACTCGACATCATGTCACTGCGTGTTGCATTTTATAATTATTAGCATATAAAAAAGGATAAATATCGATCCAAAGAGAAAAAAAAATTATTAGGAAATTATAAAGATGGAGGTACTCCCAAAAAATAAAAGAAAGATTTTTATCTGGTTTATTTTTAGTTTTATTTTCTCTTAAATACGATACAAATTAATTTACATAAAACTGTTGGAGATTATTTATTTGCAAGCCTCATTTTTCTGGTTAAACCTGATTAAATCTAATATGATGAAATTAGTGCATGGTAGGTCCAAATTAATTCATCTTCGTGCATGAGTTAAGTGGTGAAGAGGGATTAATGAGAGTCCACATGGAATAATTAGGTTGAGATTTATTGAGTCAAATTCCCAATTTCCGATCTTGACAGGGATTTGACATGTTAAGAACCGTTGGTGTACTCGTCTCGGTCGAAGCAGCAAACAGGGTAGAAAAGTATTCCCATTGGTCGACGGCGTTGGACCCCGAAGGCTATAAATTGGGGCCCACCGACCTCGTGCCAAGCGACGCGAGGTGACGATTCAAGCGCCAGCCGGCCCCCACCCCTAGGATGGTGTGGTCCCCGCGCACTCGTTGCGTGGATCTCGTTGAGCGGACGCGTCGGATCTGTGAAGAGGCGGTGGTGATTCGGCCCGACGGAGAAGCGGTGTGGCGTTGCACCGCTCTTTTGGAAGTTGCCCGAGAAAAAGATCCCATGGATTTGCAGTCCATGTACGGAGGGAGCAGCTGTCAATATCCTCCCACTGCACTTGGATGTCTCCTCCCCTTGTCTTGTGATGGGATGAGATGAGAATGAGCGAGAGAGAGAGAGAGGGAGGGGGGCGCTGAAAGTTACGAGTTGAAAGCCTTCGATTGTCAGATTCTCCCACCTCCGCTCCATTCCTCACTGGTCGTTTCTAGCGCTTGGTGTCTGCTTTCTGAGATGTATTCCCTAATTATTTTCTGTTAGTTTGGCTTCTTCGACCCCGCCCAGGCCGACCCTCTCGGTGCCGTTGGTTTGACGGTGTTTCTTGGGGCATCAGCTTCTCTCCGAGGTATTTAAGTCGGCAATCCCTTTTTTAGTGTGAATTTCCCTGCGTTATTCGCACAATATCAATAACATCGTAGGCATGGCTCGATCGGTGCTCTGCGGCCATTTTTCCGAGAAAGTGCCGTCTTTTGTAGTAGTTTAAAGGTTTTTCTTTCAGTAAAGATGCTCCTTTAATGGAATCACTAGGTTTGCATTTAGGGTTTCGTTTTCTCCCCCACCCCTTTTTTGAATTAGAAAAGGATAGCTTTTTTGGAATCTTTATTACGAATGATTATGGATGTTCGGTGCGTTTTCATGCTAAATTGTGGCAAAGTAAAGAAAGGCATGTGGTTCATATCCAAGTAGATTTATTTTGTGGTTCGTATCCAGGTCCATATCCAAGTAACAATTGTGTGAACTCCGTTGTAGTTGGGATCAATCACTTGTTCATATACTAATAACATTTGGTGCTTGACTTATTTTTATATAACGAGAATATGAGTTAATTCAAGCAATGGAGATCAGCTTAAATGTTTGGCTCTGTGGGCATCATCAACTGCTAGGCCATAACATGCTTACCATGTCAATTTTTCTTGTACAATTGCGATTTTATTCTTCAAGTTAACTCTTAAAAGTTTTAATTTTCTAGTTGGGATCAATAAACTCCTTTAAGATATACCACAGTGTCACTCTTTCTATAAGATGCTTATAGGTGGTTCTCTTTCTTTCTTGAAAACAAATTATTTGATTTGCTGATTTTTTAGTAGTCATGTTGTGTAACTGGCTTTTATTCTATGGGAATTATTTTTGAAGGAACTGATTGAACAATAAATCTAGCTCTGTGCTTGTTGTACATTTCAAAGATCTATTGTTCCTCTCGATGATCATACACTATATGAGTTATCGTAGCTAAATCTTGATGCATGTAGCTATGGCACTTTTGTGGATCAGGTCTTTTTGAGGGTCGAGATTTATGCTTTACGATCCTATTATGTCTGATTTATTGTTTAAAAGCAAATCTTGTTGCATTTAATTATGGTGCTTATGTGGATCAGGTATTTTTGAAGG
Source organism: Musa beccarii (assembly GCA_024322285.1). NCBI lineage: Eukaryota > Viridiplantae > Streptophyta > Magnoliopsida > Zingiberales > Musaceae > Musa > Musa beccarii. The sequence continues at coordinate 9,499,348 of CM044397.1, read as the reverse complement.
TGCGGATACACTTCTGAAATCGAGTCAATCATAAACCTGACCTGGTTCCTTTTGTCATGGATAAGATTCCACCAGACTGCCCCTACCCAGGTTGCTTCTTTTGCGTCATGAAGGAAGGCAATCCCAGCAAACGTAGGACGAGCATCCTGAAGTTCTTCAGGGAGCTTCCATCGCAGGATGATGATGGCCAAGTTCTCCCTATAAGTGGCCTCTGGAACACTGCCATGGCTCATCCAAATGACCCAGAGTTCATTAACTTGGGAATATTTGAATGCATGGCGGCATTAATATGGAAGGGCTTAAAGAACAGGCGCTGGCTTTCACATGACCAGAACATATATATCCCATACTATGCAGCTCATATAATAGGATCCTACACAATGAATATGGAGGAATTTGCTGAAAGGGCAATTCATGCAGGCGTCATTCCTCCCTTGGTTGAGCTTTTGAGAGGTAGACTGACCTGGGTGGAGCAAAGGGTAGCAGTCAGGGCACTTGGGCACCTGGCAACTTATTCTAGTACTTTTCCTGCAGTTGCAAGTCACGGAGAAGTGCTTGAGCTTGCTATTCAGCTTGCATCAAGTTCTCTAGAAATTGTCTATTCTCATTTTTACCAGTCCGTGGATAGGAGAATAAGCTACCACTGTGATCTGCTTACCCGTGGTATGGGAGGTGTGGAAATGGAGTCCAGGAAGGCAGAGGAATGGGCAAGCCAGTTACAATGCTGGTCTCTTCAACTTATTAACTGCTTTGCTTTCAAGCCAGAGTTTCTCTTCGACATATGCAAGCCAGAGTTTTTAGTTAAATTACCAGGCATGTGGGGTGGTCTTGTTAATGAGAACTCACCAGCAGGTATCGGTTTGCTGCGGACAATTTGTCAACACAAGCTTGGCAGGGGTCCTGTTGCTAACTGTCCTGGTATCATCGAAGCACTATGTAACATTGCCCGATCGTCAGATGACTGGCAGTGCATGGCTATTGACTGTCTTCTTTGGTTACTTCAAGACCAGAGCACTTCAAACAAGGTAATACAATAATATATGCCTTCTATTCCATAATATATCAATATTTGTTCATTGCTTACTTGCAAAAGAAGCTGCACATTAAAAAAAAAAGGAAAGAGGTTGGGCATAGTGGTGACTGCTTAGCTTGTACTCTTGTATGATGTGTTGTTTGGCAAGTTTTCCTGTCTTCTAGCTGGTAAGAAAAGCTTGTTCAGCTTCCTAGTTGGACTTGTTTATGACAAATAATGACTACAACTAGACCTGGTAATAGAATCTTGTTAAATGTAAATGCATCAGACTATGTTGGCATTGTAATTTGTGGTCCCATACCTGAGAGGTGCTCACTCCCAATATATGCTTCTTGGTGAAGAAATAACGTGGTACATTATAAAATTGTCCCTGCAAAAAATAAGTTGTGGCTTGGTTTTAAAGGATGGAAGCTTCAGAGACAGATGAAATAATAACTGATAAAAAGGCAGTCCTGGAATATTTATATCTAAGTTATGTCATCAATCGAGCAATAGACAGATTTGTCACAGCTGTTCTGGTTACTCTCAGCATATAACTTGATTGCCTCGATACCTCAATGTGCATTCTAAGGGCAGCTCAGTCCTTTGAAACAGTATGAATCATATGATGCACTATATGGTTTGAAAGAGGGAAAATCATTTGTGGGAGGTCTAGTTAAGTTCATTGGTTATCTTGTATTAACTATTACTAATTTCTACATTATAATCAGATTCAGTTATCTTCTTTATTGAATGATTACAAATACTTGTCATGGTTACAAACATTTACTTATATTACAGTTCCTGAAGGATGCTATACTTCTCATTCAATAGGTAATAGATAAGGCAGCCCCAGCACTCACAGATTTAGCAGAAATTTCCACTCTTGGTGACCATAAAAGATTAGGTGATACTATTGTCAGCGTCCTTCAAGAACGTTGCCAGGCACAAGGAACAGCACGTAATTATGTCAGCAGCCGTACAAAGGAACAGATTGATGAGCTTTTGGGCTCCAGGCAGAGATTGAAATGGGAGAAGAGCATGCCGAAGGAGGATCTCCAAATTAAACAAGCCGCAGCATTGGTTGTAAAGCTTGAAGGAAACTCTTTATTCTCTTCAGGAGATATTTCAGGGGCTGCATTGAAGTACTCTGAAGCTTTGGCATTGTGTCCGATGAAGTCCAAGAAGGAAAGAGTTGTACTGTACAGTAATAGGGCTCAGTGTCATCTTCTTTTGCAGCAGCCACTGGCAGCCATAAGTGATGCTACACGAGCTTTGTGCCTTCATAACCCCCCTAATCGTCATGCAAAAAGCTTATGGAGAAGAGCCCAAGCATATGATATGCTTGGTTTAGCGAAGGAGAGCTTGTTAGATGCAATTCTTTTCATCAATGAGTGCTCTCAGTCTACTGATCCTGACCTTTCTTTAAGGCACAATAAAGTTCCTGATTATGCTGAAAGGTTAGTAAAGAAGCAGATGCGTGCTGCATGGCTATTCAGGGAAGCAGCCGTAAAGCATGGGGGTATTCATATGGAGGAAGGGGCTGGAGATACTTATGGCCCAGAGGCTGATGACTCTGAGTGGGAGACGGCTAGTGAAAGTGACATAGAAAATGATGGCAGGGAAGCAGATGATGATGAAGAGAATGATAACATCCGGAAAGATATGTATGACAAGTCAACTACGAAAGGTATCAAACTGATATTTAGTTAGGAACTTGGAGGAAAAATAATATACTGCATTTTATTTTGCTTTAAGTGTCAGATTACTGTGTGTTTCTAGAAACAAGTTTCAGATTAACGTAAATATTGTGAAGAAGATCAAATTTTCCTGATGTGTGATATACCAATCCTTGCAGTTTCCTATACTTATTAAAGTGACTCTTTTTAGTTTTACTAATTCTGCTTATATGATATGACAATTTAATATGATGGTTATTCATAAAGCATTAGTTAAATAGTTAAGTTAGAAAATAAAGGTAAGGATCTTTACTTTGGGGTATTACGGAGGATTCTTTGTTAGGTAGTTTTTATCACTTATGATGATGTTCTCAACAAAGTTGATAACATTTGTGAAATTGTTACATTTTGGTTGCTTTGGATTTATTGATTGCAGAGACTAAAAATCAGCTCATTTGACAGTGACAGTTATCTGCTTGCTTAGGTAGGATATCTAGTAGAATTTACAGAATCATGAATAAGGAATCCTTAGTGTTCGTGGAAGTGTGTTTGTATGCACCATTTCTTAATGTCAATTGACAGCTCATATCACTAAAATAGTGCACAAAGACATTAGACACCGTCATCCCATATCATTGAATAGTGGACAAAGATATTAAACAAATAGTTTTGAACCTTTGCTTTTACTAGTGAAACTCAGTAATTGAAAAGGAAGACAAGATATTATGTCGTGTTGCACTGTGTGCACCAAAATCAGCTTAATTTTGCCATGTATATGTGATAATAGGACCATTTACCTATCTTCATGTGGGATCATATGACTATGATCGACAAGGTGAGTTGGCTGCAGGAATCCTTTTCTCACTGGTTTCACCTGCTGTTTTCTTGTTCATTTTGGTTTATTATCATTTTTTTGAAGTCGTTTAGATTGTGCTTCTGAGATTGATATCATTGAAGTTCATTTATACTTCTCAAACTTGCTTCTTGTGCAATGTCGTATTATGGTTTTGTTTATTATTTTTACCCTTAACTTCCATTGGCTTTTTCCTATATGTTTTTGCCAATTCTACTCTTATGACTGATCTATGTATGCCTTAATTAGAAATTAATGCCACGAGGGACAAGGAAAATGATTGTGTGGTATATTTAGTTCTTTCTCAAAATATTTTTGATGCTAAATAACTAGATGTATTAGGGATTGTGGAAACAGTGGGAACCAGGGTCCGCATGATACCGCATCAGACCGATGCAAATGAGAGTTGCTCGGTATGGTATGCGATGGTGTACTGAATGATGATGCAGCCGGGCGTATCGAGCGGTACACTTAATTTAGGTGTCAATTCCTCCGAAAATACCTGAAAATAAAAAAAAAGGTTAGGATATGGTTTTTAAGTTAGAAATAAATATAGTAATACAATAAGTTTAGCAAAATCAATGTAAATTAGGTAAGAATAGTATCACATATCTTTTTTCGGACTTTAAGGACTAGTCTTGTGTAAGGTTGGTATTTCAGTTCATTCCAGATTATCCTTTTGTAAATATTGAAATATCTATAGAAAAATCATTTGAATTGTTAGATGATTTTGTTACAATATAAACTCTAAAATTCAAATGAATTAAATAATCAAATATGTAGATATATCTGATTGCTAATTCTACCACCAAAATGAACGACGTGCCTCCACGGGTGGTGGATCGGGGTCCTCGATCCTATACATCTGCATATCAATATGATATGTTTGTTGGACCCAATTATGAAATTGATCCCACGACATAGTGTATTGATACACCGTATGCCATTGGTGCATCAATGTGGTGATGATCGTAGACTGATCATCATGAATCACATTTGTCCGAGGCGCACTCATGAGGCATATATTGGTGATGGTATCGAGCTTCTACTTTCGCCATGATTTCTTTGCTCAGTATCGTCAGTTGCTCGGAGAAGTATGACCAACTATCACCATATCTTGTTGTTGGTCATATGATTCTTCATAATATGACGGCTATGAATACGATGAGCTTCGTTCTGTGTCTACATCATGTAAGCTCTGTCGCATCTGCTCAAATTCATCCACTGGTTTCCCCTTCCCCTTCCCCTTCCGCGCATAAACTTGATGCGAACCTTGTCGAGTTCCATGATCTGAATCTTGGGTGGCATGTGTAAGATATTGCTCCTTGGTCCATGCACCACCCTCAAGTTGTGTAGACGAGGCCAACGATTGCCCGGCCTCGCCGCCATCATCCGTCGAGGCACTACTGTTCGTGTTGCTGTCATGTCTCTGGACCGAGCGAGTTGCTAAATGCGATTGTGAATGTGTCTCGTCACCTGACTCGATTCTTTCCGACGATGCGACTGATGCTCGCTTTCCTTCCCCTTTGCCGTTGCGTTGGGCGTGGCGCGCGTGATTGTTGGGTGTCTATAGTTCCTCGAGCAATTTGACTCGATGAACTCCTGCCATGTTGTGATCGAGGGGGACTTGTCACCTGTTGATGTTGTGCTTCTTCTTCTTCTATTGCCTCGGTGATAAAACGTGAAGGACGTTGAGGATCTCTCGTCTCATCAAGTAGAGGATCCTCTTGGTTCTCTGCTGCTTCAACCCAATCTAACATCGGCTCTGAATCTTCATTGTAGAATTGGAGGTCAATGGGATCAATATCTGGTTCCTCATGCGCTTATCCACTTCAAAGACATCGTAACTTTAGTCGCATGTTATAATGGACATATACTAGTTTCTCTAACCGTCTATATGAGAGTTTGTTACGGATCTTCGTGTGAATCAATACAAATGTTGACCAATTACGTTCACAACCGCTAGATGTTGTCGTTTGTGAAAGTACACGAACGGCAACCTTCCTTAAATGTGGTGCATCCCCTCCAAATTGTAGCCACCACTCGACTGCAAAAAATATAAATAAAAATTTATTAGCATAACAAATAATTAACATCAAATATAATTGATAATTGATAATCAATATATATAATCTTTCCTCACCATGATCCATAGTATAACGACACGATATTGCTACAACATCGGAGAATGAACCAACTGTTTCTCGAAATAATCGACCCTCCATAATAGCATCAGCTGCATCGGTAGTGTTTGGCAAGAGCCGATATATAACATTTCGTAGTGCTGTTAGTAAATCATGTTGTGTTCCGAGAGCATACTGATATTGAATTGCCGGGTTCAGATAATACGCTACAAGACATAATTTTATTAGTATAATTTTTTATTATATAAAAAATAGTAAATTAATTTATTCTAAATATGAATTTACCTGCATTATGGATATTCTGATCCATATGAACTGCGGTCCGACGATCGATGATCCGTATATATTGGTCGGCTTTAAAATCATCCTTGAATGCTTTCCTGACCTCATCTCTTGCTTGAATCAACATATATTTCGTGATATTTACATCTGTGGACGCTTGTCCATATCAACCTTTCGGAGAATAACATAAAGTGGTTTCACACCTTTTATGATTTCTGCCGTGGTGTCCCAAAATCTAGAGGAAAGAATGGACTTTTCTATTTTCTTTCCATCGCTTAATCTCGAATATCTAGAATCACACCACTCTTGTGAGGTGACCATTGCCTTCAAGCCATGCCTTTTTTACTGTAATGATTTTAATGCAATATAATTGGTAGCAAACCGAGTGACTCCAGGTCGAAGTATCTCACCGTTTACATAGTTTTGCATTAAAGCGTGGACCCAATGATGATTATATATAAATTTTATAATTGATTGTGCTCGAGCTACACAATTCTTGACCGCGTCCAACTCACCAATATCCTTCAATATTAGATCTATGTAATGAAATTTGCGCATACGGAGTCCAAAACAATGTATTTCTTTTTCCATTAATTGTAAACCGGCCTTCTTGAAATTTGCACCATTGTTTGCTATTATTCGACAACATACTTGTGGGTCCGATCTCCTCTACTATAGTGTCCATCAAACTTTCAATGTAGTTTGCATCTTGGATTTTATCAGAAGCATTAATTGACTTATGAAAAACCACTCTTCTGTTGCAATAAACAAGAAAGTTGATGATACTCATTCTTGTTGTTCCTGTCCAACTATCACACATCAGTGTCACCCTATATTCGTCACATTGCCTCTTAGAGGATTTGATCCAATCTTTCGCCTTCGCCACCTCCTCATCTAAGTACACACCGTAAATCTCCTTCGTGTTGGAGGTTGATACCCGAACCGACTTTTGAATAGAAGAGATCATGTTCTGATAATATGGACCTTGGGCTGTGTTGGCTGGAATCCTATGGAAGTTGAACCATTTTGAAATTGCCTTCCCAGATATCTCGCTTCTTTTCCTTTGTGTATGCATCATCAATCCGTGTCTGCTTTCGCATTTGTTTGTGGGGGATAGGCTTGCGGATCAATATCAATAATATCCGTGCGACCTCTTCCCGCCAAGACCTCTCATAAAACCACGAAGTCCACTATGCCTCATGCTACTAGTTCGGCCTAACTTAGGAGGAGCAGTTGGGTGTCTCATGCTAGTCGACCTCTGGATTCCACTGCCACTGTCGTGCTCTAATTGTGAGTCAGGTCGTCGATGCCTCATTGCTTCATTGACCATATACTGATGCTCCAATGATGCACGAATTCCAATTGTGAGATTCGGATCGGCTTCATCGCCGCAACCCTCATATTGATCATAAACTGGTTCCTGTGTAGCCCTCCTATATTCTTCATCAATTCTTGCCTTCTTTTTTAATGTATCTTCCTTTGCTTGTTGTAGCTTGCTTTTAAAAAATTTACGAATCTCCGTCGGAACCTTCTTGCATTTTACAACGTTCGGATACCCGCCGGCCAAATGCATCTTCACTCGAGTTATTCCTCCACCCTTGCCAATGTAATCACAATAATTACATTGCCAATGATGACGGTTCCCATCTAACTTTTTGGCATGAGACCAAGCGTCATCATGTTGTCGTTTTTCCTTTGATGTCATGCTTCTACCAAATTTAAATCAAATAAATATATTGAATTGATCATATATCGATAAAAAATCACTAATCACAGCATTAAATAACTTTAATAAAATCTAATTAAACCTATTTTACTATCATAAATATGTGAAACACATAAAAGAAGCATTAGATACGTAATTTTAATCCAATATATTTCAAATTATGATGAAATCATCATTAGATACACTAATTACATGATTAACAGTTAATTGCCAATTAATACTTCTCTTTCAACACTATAAACATGTTAAATACCCTAATAGGTATTAAAAACATTAAATTGACCTAAAATTGTTCAAATTTCGATTAAATCATCACTAAAATGACTAATCATAGCATTAAATAACTTTAATAAAACCTAATTAAACCTATTTTACCATGTGAAACACATAAAAGAAACATTAGATACGTAATTTTAATCTAATATAGTTCAAATTATGATAAAATAATCATTAGATACACTAATTACATGATTAACAGTTAATTATCAATTAATTAAATCTCTTTCAACACTATAAACATGTTAAATACCATAATAGATATTAAAAACATTAAATTGATCTAAAATCGATCAAATTTCGATTAAATCATCACTAAAATGACTAATCGCAGCATTAAATAACTTTAATAAAACCTAATTAAACCTATTTTACCATCATAAATATCTTTCAATATTTAATATGCATGAAATATAAATATTTGACCTAATAAGCTTCTAATTTCAAATTAATCAATACTAAACACACTAATCATAATATTAAATATCTTAATTACTCTCTAATTAAAGAAAGAAAATACATACCTCTTGATTAGAAAGTCCTTCCTCTTAATCTTCCCAAATTAGCTTCAATTCAATTCACAAATCGATGTTTTGTAAAGTTTAGAAGAGTTTGAGATTGTGTAAAAGAGTAGGAGAATGAAATGAAGTGAAATTGAGGGAAAGATGTGCTTAAAAAGACATGAGAAAGGGCTCCAACGATCAATTTGACCGTTGGAGTACTGCTACCAGTCGGTAACGATCGAAATCAACCGTTACCGAGCTGTGCCTGGCGGTAACGGTCGAAATTTCAACCGTTACCGCCCGATATATCTCCGTATCGACCGATCGGGATACCTCTTGGGCGGCACGCGCGTACAAGATCCTATCAGATTGTGCGTGCGCCCCATACCGGGCGGTACAACTCGAAACTGCATACCATGGTGGGAATAATTTAATAATATTTCTTAATGGAGAATAAGAAGAACTGGCCTTTGTGACTATATATTCTTGATGATGCAGAGTGTCAATATGACAGACTCAACTCTATAGGTTAGCATGCCCGTGCATATAATTAACGAAGTTGATTCTTCATGAATGCTCATCACAAGAGTGACTTCTCTGCCAGCAGGTATTAGGGCACAATTAATTTAACTCCAGGACTATTATTTGCAGTAGACATCACCGCTACAATAATTAACTTCTTTCTTTATTGCAGTAGATTAATTTTATGGAGGTAAGATTTAATGTCAATACCTCAGGAGTATTATTTGAACACTTTCTGCTCAGATTGTTATTAAATTTTATTGAATCTGGGGAGCTACCAATGTCTTTACTCTTCATGTTTTTTTTTTTTTCATTTTGCTGTTGTTTCATCTGAACCATTGCAATAATTTAACCATTTTTGTTATTCCAGAGGATCATTTTTATGGAGGTAAGATGTGATGCCAATACCTTGGAAGTTTTATATCAACACTTTTTACTCAGATTTTTATTATACATATTTAAGTCTGAAAAACTAACACTCTTCTAGCTTTTACTTGAGTATTCCACCATTATTATGTTGGAACCATACCAAAGGGCATTTGGCATGCTCTTCCCTTTGTGATGTAGCATCCTTAGACTGAATGCCTTCTTCACGATATTGTAATTGGATCTCCTGAAAACCACCAAACTTTGTTTTAGCGGCATCGGACACCATCATTCATTGTGTGTAGGCATTTGTTAACTCTAAAACGTATCATTGGAAGAAGAAAAATATAGTACTCAGATTTCCCTTGTGGAATACCTCTAATCGTACTTTGAACTATTTGAAACAGATTTGGTTCACGGATACAACATGCTGCTTGCAGAAGATGAGAGGTAAACTCTATGCAAGACTTGTCGGCACGAATTTAGCTTCTTGTTCAGACTTTAAAAGTGTTGATAGGTGTTTCTGCTAAAGTTCTTTGGAGACTTTGAGGAACCTGGGCCTTGTGTGAAGGTTGAATCCAACTGTTACCCTCATCTTATTATCCACAAATGAACTGCAATGTGAATCATTTCTTTTGCCGCTGTGATGAGTTGAACGAATCCAGTGTATTTATATCCTCCATGGATCAAACAAGCTTGTAGCTTTCTATATTGCATATTTTGGTGAATTAATGCCTACTTGATGATTCGTCCATTCCCATCAACTAATGCTTTTGCTACTGTAGCACATAGCTTCAGAGTTACCTTCAAAGAGCTCCAAGGAGACGGAAAAGAAACCTTGCCTTCCGATGGCCACGCTGACCTCGCTCCACGGTCGCAGTGGCCAAAATGGGATGCCAAAGTGAGTGAGCGAGCCAGAGAATGATGTGTTGGTCTACTCAGTGACATCAAAAATAAAAAATACTATTATTTTTGGGGTCCTTGTTTGTATTCGTTTGACTAAGATGGATGCATTATATGTGTTCTACCCTTCATGGCTGCACAGCATTATGTTGGATCTGTGTCAAGGTCATTGACATTTCAAACTCGTGTGCCATCAGCTACCCTTCTTGTGCTTGCTGTTCTTGTGAACTCTCAGTTGATACACGCATCCTACCATGTAAAGCCAAAGTTGGGTTGACTTTATACATGCAGACTCGATGTGTCCAGCCACAATTGGTCTTCTTATTCAAAGCTAGCCTCCCTTGTCTTGCCTCTTCCCATCATGCTGTGGACAGTGCCGAACAAAGGAATCGAGAATGGCAGAAGCGCATATGACTCCACCAACCCAAAGACCAGTCGTTGCCTCCACTCTCGCCTTGAGATCTTTCTTGGGACCACGCCCACTCATTTCTTTTTGTTTCTTCACCAAAACATGATAAGAGAGTGCGATAAGATGCTTTGATCTACTTCTCTTAGTCATGCGATTGGCATTCGGCTGTGTTCGGTAGACCGACTTCTCTGCAGTTGCTGCGGGGACGATGGCAGGAGGAGGATTCATCGTCGATGGCCCAAGTCAGGATTACGGCGCAAGGCTAACAGCATCTGTGATCATCACCTGCATCATGGCGGCTTCCGGTGGCCTGATTTTTGGCTACGACATAGGGATTTCAGGTGGGTTTCAAGCTCGTTCCACTTATTGCGTGAGCTGATTTGCTACAGTTCGAGGGTTGCTGTTGCTGATGATGGCAGTATCTGCTGGCTTTCTTTGGATCACGATTGGCTCCTCAGGTGGTGTTACGGCCATGGAGTCATTTCTGAAGCCCTTCTTTCCCGGTGTTCTGAGGAAGATGGCCGACGCCAAGCAGGATGAGTACTGCATCTTTGACAGCGAAGTCCTCACGGCCTTCACTTCTTCCTTGTATATTGCTGGGTTGGCTGCATCGCTTGTCGCCGGCCGTTTCACAAAGGCCGTCGGACGCCAAACGGTCATGTTGTTTGGTGGCGTCGCCTTCCTCGTCGGCGCTGCCATCAACGCCGCTGCCATGAACATCGAGATGCTCATCTTGGGCCGTATACTGCTTGGAGTTGGCGTCGGCTTCACCAATCAGGTGAGTTTGGCAATTGCCACGATCACTTTGGCTAAGTTGAAGCTTTTGACTTCGCACCAAGATCGATGGTGTTGCACGTGTTATGTGACAGGCCACGCCGGTGTACCTGGCGGAGACGGCGCCGCCGAAGTGGCGAGGGGTCTTCACCACCGGGTTCCAACTCTTTATCGCCGTCGGCGTGGTGGCGGCCAGCCTCACCAACTATGGCACCTCCCACAACTCCACCTGGGGATGGCGCCTCTCCCTCGGCCTGGCGGCCGCGCCGGCCGCCATCATTTTACTCGGTGCTCTCTTCATCCCAGACACCCCCAGCAGCCTCGTCCAGCGCGGCAAGCTCGACGAGGCCCGCGCCGCGCTTCGCCGCGTCAGGGGCCCGGCCGCCGACGTCGAGGCAGAGCTCAAGGACATCGAGCGCTCCGTCGAAGAGTCGTCCAAGATGGAGGAGGGCGCGTTCCGGAGGATAGTGCGCCGCCGGTACCGGCCGTACCTGGTGATGGCGGTGGCGATCCCGCTATTCCAGCAGCTGACGGGGATCATCGTGATCGCCTTCTTCTCGCCCGTCCTGTTCCGGACGGTGGGGTTCGGGAGCGACACAGCCCTGATGAGCGCGGTCATCTTGGGGGCCGTCAACCTCGCGTCGATCATCGTCTCCACTTTCGTGGTCGACCGCTACGGCCGCAAGCTCCTGTTCATGGTGGGCGGAGTTCAGATGATCCTCTGCCAGGTACATTCCTCTTTCTTCTGCATCCGAAAGCACGCAGTAATCTCGTGAATCCGCACTGAAACCTGCTCCGTTGTACGTGGAGGTGTCCGTGGCCTGGATTCTTGGAGCCAAGACAGGCTCCGACGGGCAGGCCGCCTTGCCGAGGGGGTACGCGGTGGCGGTCCTGGTGCTGATGTGCGCGTACTCCGCCGGCTTCGGCTGGTCGTGGGGGCCGCTGAGCTGGATCATCCCGAGCGAGATCTTCCCAGTGGAGATCCGGTCGGCCGGACAAAGCATCAGCGTGGCCATCAACATGGGCCTCACCTTCGTGCAGACGCAGACCTTCCTCGCCATGCTGTGCCGCTTCAAGCAGGGCACTTTCGCCTTCTACGCCGCCTGGGTCGTCGTAATGACGGCGTTCGTGGCCTTGTTGCTTCCGGAGACCAAAGGGGTCCCGCTCGAGCACATGAGCGAGCTGTGGAGGCGCCACTGGTACTGGGGCCGGTTCCTCGTCGATGAGCGGGAGCACGTCGCCACACCTCACCCATGACCGAGCTTAATTCTTCCTTCGTCCTCTCCTTCTCTTCGCCATCAGTCCTATGCTGCTTATAAGCAAGCTTCTGTAATGTACGTGGACGGAACCCAAACCATGACCGCTGAGTGGAAGCTTAAGCCTGTCTCCCTGTTCAGGGAGAGGGGTTCACTTTTTGCATTCACCGCATAGTTTGGGCCATAAAGCATATATGTTTCCAAATTCCATTGATGCCTCTGTCTTTGTGACTGGCCATGCAATGGAATCCAATTGCCATGTAGAATGAGTACTATCAGATGAGGCATCATAGATACTCTGATAAAATTCTATCTTTGTTCCTCCCGACTTCATGCAGAACATCATTGCTGTCGTTTACACTAGCCATGAACAACATTTCTTTCCACCAAATATTTCTTGGACAGATGAGTTAGTGAAGTTTTTTATCCTAACGTTTTACTACGCAGTGCAGCTCTTTTATCTCTCAGAAGGAAAAGGTGATGAGTGTCAAATTAAGCAGGTTAGATAAGATATATCATAGATTTAATTAGATTTTGATGATAATATATTATTAATTAATATAAAAAATTAATTATGATAAGATTTTTCAAGAGATAATTTGATGGTTGGAACTCTCCTAATTATTTATTTTAGATCCTCTATTCTCGTTTATAAATTGATAAAACCTTCTAGGAATTAAATGATTAAATAGAAATATGAGACTCTGAGACGTTGATACGTAATAGTTATTGAGATATTACAGTTTTTCTTTTATCCTCTCTTGTCGTTAATCCATCAATCATAGTGGTTTTGTAAAAAGATAGGAAGAGAAGAGAATGTGAGTTTGATTTTCATTATGAATTAATATCATTATGATTTTCAGGTCCGAGGATGATGCTTTTGTAGATTAGACAAAGTTCTTTTTAGATGCCATCGAAATGTATGAATCTAATAAATTATTATTTAATTTTAATCATGGTATATTATAGTTTTTATACATACTAATACGAGTTTTTATATTAAATACCTTAGATTAGTTATTTTTTTATTTACGATGCCTGAATGATCCATATATATTATCGATCTAACTTTTTATCTAGTCCATCTTATAGTCTACTTTAGGCGACATGAGATTATTTGCATTAGATCAATGGACCATCGTCGATAGCTTACTGGTTGACAATAGTATTATTGAGGACTATAATCTTTGATGATAGTATTATCATCGCCACCACTCCCAATAGTAGCCGCACAATTGTAGCAATATCTCTCACATCAAGTAGTATGTGTGCACAACGGTAACAAATGGGTGGCCATGCACCATGTTGGCTACGCATTACGGTAGCCACGCAGATGATAACCATGGCCATATATAAGCAATAGCCATACAAGCGATAATTGGGTGATAGCCATGCAAGTGATGATTGTTAAATCTAGGATTTTGATGATGAAACTAATTGATTGTGTTTTATGATCTAACTGCGTTTTTGAGTTACGCAGGTCTATTATCGATCAGGATTAGAAAGTTGACGCTGGAGGAATTAACGTTACATCAGAAGTGATCATGTCAGGATATTGGATGTCGAGCCGGAGGTTTGGTCGACAATCGGCTGAAGGCTTCGTACGTCGGGCATCGGGCCAAGATGCATGTTGCGCCAAGGATATCGGGGTTGTGGAGGTCATCCATCGATTAGGCAACAGACCGCAAGAGAGGACGATGTGCCGAAGGATCGGATGAAGCGCCGACCAATGACGTGCCGGGCAACTGAAAGGCCATTCGCGTTGTAATAATTGTCTAGATCGAAGTAGAGTGTTTGTTTATTTGTGTGTAGGATTAACTATGATAGACATAAAGCAAATTACTGGAGTCAAGTTGACTGGAAGTTCAAGAGTCCACCGGAAGTCTGAAAGATCGTCGGAAGTGCTGCCGAAGCCAACCGAGATGAAATCAGGGACTTGCCGAAGGTTTCAGAAGTTCACCGAAAAGATAATCGGAGGTTCGCGGAGATCACCGAGAAGGTTCAGAAGGGTGCCAAAGACTTGTTGAACACGCCATAGAATCTGGGAGTCAGTTAAGAGTCCGTCGGAAGGAATCCGAGGGAGTGTCGGAAGTCCGCCGAAAGATCGTCGGGAAGCTTTTCGGAAGATAACTTGACTGTGTCAGTTTAATTTGCTTTTAAGATTCGTAGTTAGCACTTGATTTGGGAATAGACTAGGTGTTAATCCTATCTAGACCTATGTTGGGCTAATTGGGCATTTATTGGGTCGTATTGGGCCGAAGGTTAGGCCCATACAGTTTCTGGTAAGGGCCGACGGTAGCACCGTCGGACCCAGGCGGTAGCATCGCTTGTTGACCCCAACCAGGCGGTAGTACCGCCTGCAGTCCGAAATTTCTGATGAGACCCTTTTAAGCGGGATTTTTGAATCTCAAAAGCTCTATAAATACCCCTTTACTTCTAGCTGGTTTAGCAATCTTTTGCAATGTTAGAATTGAGTCTAAGCTATAGCAAATTTCTGCTCAAGTGTTCTCATCCTTTCTTCTCCTTGTAAAAATCCTGTAAAGAGTGAGAACCTCTTGTAAAAGGCTGTAAAGGGGTGTTTGGTCCTTCCCCTTCAAGAGACTTGTTAGTGGAAGTTGGGAGCCTCATTGGAGGACGCTTCAAGAGTGGACGTAGGTCATTTGACCGAACCACTATACATCGCTGCGTTTATTTGCTGTGTAAGTACTTAAAATTCTACATCATAAATTTCTTAAGCTGTAAACTGATTGGATTTCTTCTCCCTACTTCCAATTTCATTTACCTGAATATTTTCAAGTTAAAGTCTCTTTCGGTGAATCAAGTTCTTAAGCAAATCTCCGGAATCGATTTTCAAGCTTTAATCCGCTACACTAATTCACCCCCCCCTTTTAGTACCACTCTGAACCTAACAATTGGTATCAGAGCCACGTTCTTTCTCTTTCGGATTTACACCCGTGAGAAATGACTCTAAATGATTTTCAAGAGGGCTTTTCGATTTTTCGTCCACCGTTGTTTAACGGTTCGGACTACACATATTGGAAAACTCGAATGAGAGTTTTCATGCTTTTAATGGATTTGGATTTATGGAACATCATCGAAAATGGCTTTCAACCTTCCTCTAAACCAATGAACGAATGGTCGGAGTTAGAGAAAAAATCTTTTTCTTTAAATGCAAAGGCTATGAATGCCTTATTTTGTGCTTTGGACAAGAACGAGTTCGATCAAATTTCTGTGCGAAATGGCTTTTGATATTTGGCGGACACTTGAAATCACGCACGAGAGAACTAGTAGAGTCAAAGACTCAAAAGTAAACCTCTTATTGTATAATTTTGAGCTCTTCCGAATGAAACCAAGCGAAACTATTGGCGATATGTATACCCGTTTCACGGATGTTGTCAATTGCTTAAAAAGTCTTGGTAAATATTTTTCGAATTTTGAACTTACTAACAAGATCTTAAGATCCCTTCCAAAAAGTGGGATTCTAAAATAACGGTGATAGAAGAAACTAAAGATTTAAATGATTATTCTATTGAAGAACTCATTGGATCCTTAATGACATATGAAATGAGTTTCCTAAAATATCTTGAACATGATGAACATGTGAACCACATTCCAAAGAACATGAAGAATTTGAAACTTTGGACAAATGAATGCCACTTGAGTGATGACTCAAGTGATGAGGACAATGAGGACATTAAACTTTTAATGAATCTTAATAAGTTCATTAAATAAAAATTTAAAATGAACAATGAATTTGAACGGAGGAAGAGGCCAAAGATGAAGAAGAAGTGCAAAGAAGAATCAAATGACGAAACGACGAATTGGGCTTTAACGGACTTCGACTACAAGGTAAGTAACTTGACTCCCTTGAATTACTTTGAAATTACATGATCCTTTCATGAGTTGCTTGAAATAATTGATAGTTTTTTTTTGCTTTTTCCTTTCTAGTAATTTTTTAAAATTAAAAATATGAATGATACATGATTTATGATAATGCTTAGGATTAATCCATGCATGTGTATCTTGATATTTTATATCGCTTTTCGTTTCTAAACATGATGCTTGATGATTTTGTAATATGCATTAGTTTTTGAAGTAATGTTGATTTGACTTTATATTATGGATTAACGTATTTTTGGTCTAATTGTTTTCATGACAAATTAAGATGATATTTTGAGATGATGAAATTTCATGTATACTTTCCATATCGGTTTTCAATCTTAAACATGATACATATCTATGTATGAATTTTCTAAAAATCTTCTGATGATAGATGTATGTATCTTGATTATAATTTGAAAACTTTCATCTTAGCTTAATGGGTTTTAACCCTTTTTATGATGAAATTTTTATTGATTCATGTCTTCATGAAATCAATTATATAGACCTAACCCATAAATTTTCAAAATGAAAGAAATATGGTTTTGATGTTGCCTTGTGTTATATTTGGACTTAATGATTTTCATGACGAAAATTATTTTTCAGATTTTTAAAATGATGTATGATTTTAGCAAAAATTTGAGCATTGATCATCTTGTTATTATAAATAAATAAAATTAAAATGATTTTGATGATTCATTATGAAAACATACTTAATGATTGTATCATACTTGATGACTTGAAATCTCATATTTTGAAATAATATATTCATAATGAATCCATGAATCTTGATGATTTTCGTATCACTTTTTGGGTTTAAACTTGATACATATTTCTCAAGCAAAAAATTTTGGGCATGCTTATGGGAAATCTTACTTGATAAATGAAAATATTCCATACGTATGATCATGATAAATTCATGAATCTTGATGATTTTACATTGCTTTTGAAATATTGATGCATGCTCACATGTAATCAATTTATGTTACTCTTATTAAAATTTTCAAATGAAAGATTTTGATGTATTTGATCTTAATAGGTTTAATGACAAACTTGTATTTTGAATTTATATAATGATGCGTTTCATATAAATGTTTGAACAAATATTATGAAATCATCATTGAAATGAAAATATTAAAAGTTTGTTATCATGCTTAATGATTTTGTGATATCATATCTTGATGACAAACTTATGTTTTGGTCTTAAATTTGATACTCATCTTTTGAAACACGAGCACACTTGTTTGAAACAAAATGAAACACATTATCATGATAAATTGAATCTCATAATGTGTTATATTGTTGTCTTGAAAATTTTTATAATGAAGTTTATCTTTCGATTTTGAATATTTTGATTTATCAATGGACCATCGTCGATAGGTTACTGGTCGACAATATTATTATTGAGGACTATAATCTTTGATGATAGTATTATCGTCGCCACCACTCCCAATGGCAGTCGCACAATTGTAGCAATGTCGCTCACATCAAGTAGTATGTGTGCACAACGGTAACAAATGGGTGGCCACGCATCATGTTGGCTGTGCATTACGATAGCCATGCAAATGATAACCACGACCATACATAAGCAATAGTCATACAAGCGTTGATTGGATGATAGCCATGCAAGTGATGATCGTGTGTCAAGTTGGTCGTGCAGGTGGCGATCATATATCATGGCAATCGCACACAAGCAATGGCCGCATAGGCGATGATTACATGCCTCACACAGCATATTAGGGGTTCTTTTGTAAATTTATAGTTTTATCTTTGTAAAACTCATTAATTCTATTTCACATCCTTTTCATAGTTCTGCTATTTAGAAACTTTTTAATTATGCTTATATCCTATCAATAAAATTATAATTTTACCCCTAAGAAGTTACAAATTTCTTATTTATATTCTTAATTATAAAATTGATTAATATGATTTATTTTTTTAATTATGATTGAATCTGATCATAATTTTATTTTGATTGAATTTAGTTTTGATAAATATGAGAAAAGCCAAAATTTTGATCAATTTTGACTTTGTTCAATGTTTTATTTTTGACTTACTTAATTGGGCTAATATTTAACCCAATTTTGGGCCCAAATAAAATTATAATAAATATTTTATTATTTATAAAATACTAATATTTTATATTATTATATTGGTCATATAATCATGAAAGTGGCTTAGACCAATAATTTATAGAATTAGATTAAAGAATTAGTCCTAAATAATATTAATAAAATAATATTCAATGACACATATAATTAGTAGATTTAAATAATATTTAAAATTTTTTTTAAAATAATTATATGATTGAATAGGATAATACTATTTTGAATATCGTTATAGTTTAGCAAAGTTAGCAATACCATTCCACATGGATTATATCAATTCTTAGTGGATTTATCAATATTTCATCTTTATCATATTTTAAAACTTAAAATATCAATATTATTTTATATTTTACAATCATCCTTCCTTCCTCTTCCCATCACGTGGGCAATGCTGAACAGTGGCAGTTGAGAATGGCAGAAGCGCAGCGGCCTCTACCAACACAACCACCAGCTTTTGCCTCAAATCTCACCTTTAGAACCTGCTTACGGACCATGCCCACTCCTTGCTTTATCTCTCTGTTCTCCGGTCGTCATTTGCTCCACTCGGTCGATGTTTCTCCACCGAAACATGATCAGAGTGGTATAAAATAGGTAGAAGGGAAACGGCAGCAACAGGTGGACTGAAACTTTGATAGGCATACTTCCCTGCAGTTGCTAAGGGGAGGATAGCAGGAGCAGGATTCATGGCTGATGGATCGACCGTGGATTCCGGTGGAAGACAAACAGCCGCTGTGATCATCATCTGCGGCATGGCGGCCTCCGGTGGTCTAATTTTTGGCTACGACATTGGGATTTCAGGTGGGTTTCAAGCTCAATCCATTTCTTGCATGAACCGACTTGTCTCATATAAGTGTTGTTCTTGCTGCTGGATTCATTGACATGGAAGAGAAGCAATTTATGATCCTTGGTTTATCATGAGGTTGATAGGATGCCAGTATCTCTTGGCATTCTTTGGATCAGGATTGGTAGCTGATTGCATTACATGTCTTCTGCACAGGTGGTGTCACGGCTATGGAGTCATTTCTAAAGACCTTCTTTCCCAGTGTTCTGAGCAGGATGGCTGACGCCGAGCAGGACGAGTACTGCATGTTTGACAGCCAAGTCCTCACGGCCTTCACTTCATCCTTGTATATTGCCGGGTTGGCCTCATCGCTTGTCGCCGGCCGCATTACGAAGGCCGTTGGACGCCAAAGGGTCATGTTGCTTGGTGGAGTCACCTTCCTCATCGGCGCGGCCATCAATGCCGCTGCCGTGAATATTGAGATGCTCATCTTAGGCCGTCTACTGCTTGGAGTTGGCGTCGGCTTCACCAATCAGGTGGCTGGCAATTGCTACGATCACTTCAGCTAAGCTGAGGCTTTGAGTTCGAACCAAGATTGATGGTGTTGCACGAATCATGACAGGCCGCTCCGGTGTACCTGGCGGAGACGGCGCCGCCAAAGTGGCGGGGCGTCATCACCACGGGATTCCAATTGTTTATAGCCATCGGCGTGGTGGCAGCCAACCTCACCAACTACGGCACTTCCCACATCTCCACATGGGGCTGGCGCCTCTCCCTCGGCCTGGCGGCTGTGCCCGCCGCTGTCATCATCCTCAGTGCTCTCTTCATCCCGGACACCCCCAGCAGCCTCGTCCAGCGTGGAAAGCTTGACGAGGCTCGCGTGGCACTCCGTCGTGTCCGGGGCTCGACCGCTGATGTCGAGGTCGAGCTCATTGAGCGCTCCGTCGAGGCATCATCCAAGATGGAGGATGGCGCGTTCCGGCGGATAGTGCAGCGCCGTTACCGACCGTACCTACTGATAGGGGTGGCGATCCCGTTATTCCAGCAGCTGACGGGGATCATTGTGATAGCGTTCTTCTCGCCCGTCCTGTTCCGGACGTTGGGGTTCGGGAGCAACACGGCTCTGATGAGCGCGGTCATCTTAGGGGCCGTCAACCTCGCGTCGATCCTCATCTCCACCTTTGTAGTCGACCGCTACGGCCGCAAGCTCCTGTTCATGGTGGGTGGAGCTCAGATGATCCTCTGCCAGGTACATTCCTCTCGCTTCTACAGCTGAAAGCACGCAAAAATCTCGTGAATTAGCACTGAAACTTGCTCCGTTGTACATGGAGGTGTCCGTGGCCTGGATTCTTGGAGCCAAGACAGGCTCTGACGGACAGGCCACCTTGCCGAAGGGTTATGCGGTGGCGGTCTTGGTGCTGATGTGCGCATACGCCGCCAGCTACGGCTGGTCGTGGGGGCCATTGAGCTGGATCATCCCGAGCGAGATCTTCCCGGTGGAGATCCGGTCGGCGGGACAGAGCATCAGCGTGGCCGTCAACCTGGGCATCACATTCATCTGCACACAGGGCTTCCTCGCCATGTTGTGCAGCTTCAAGTATGGCACCTTCATCTTCTACGCCACCTGGATCGTGGTTATGACGGCGTTCGTGGCCCTCTTCCTTCCGGAGACCAAAGGGGTTCCCCTCGAGTCCATGGGCGAGCTGTGGAGGCGCCATTGGTACTGGGGCCGGTACCTCGTCGATGAGCATAAGCACGTCGGCACACGTTAGCCATGAGCGAACTTAATGCTTTCTTTTCTTCTTTTCGCCATTAATTTTTATGTTGCTTATAAGCTTGTATAATGATCATGAAGAAATAAATACAAGGAATTAACATTGATTTCCTGCATCGTCCCTGCCGTATACTTGCTCTAAGCCCGAAGTATGACCGGTGAGAGTAAGCTTAAGCTCGTCTTCTTGTCCAGGAAGAGCTGTGTTTTTTGTCTTCACTCGATGACTAGTGGTTCGATGGAATTTTATCTTAAACAGGGATTGCTCGACTGTCTTCCAGGTTCTTTAGAAGATGCCATTTACTTGCTGCTTTAATTTGATATGTGGTCACATATACATGCATGATCTGTTAAAATCGTGATTTTTATTACTATCACTGGGAAGATCTGTGGAAAAGCCTAAACAGAGAGGATGAACTCTTTGAAGTCCAACATTAGACTGGGGTAAGAATTGAATAGGTGTCAGGCTTAGAGACTTGAGCTTGAAAATTGTGCACTATTCAAGTTGCTAGGGCAGTGCCAATTATTTGGTTTAGACATTGATAAGTGGTTTTAGGGCAACTATTTGAGAATTAAATGCTGAGATAAGATCATCTTGTTCACGTTGAGATGGAGGTTTCTTCAGCTTAAAATTAGTATTAGAACCCTTGACATGAATTATAAGCCTCAATGTTAGACCTTGATGAGAGCATATGGACTACTAATTCGACCACTTAGAAACACATTTTCTTTTTTAATCAAAAGAAAAGAAAAAGATAGTTCTGAATGAGATAATTTGTACATGTGTGATATATTTTGATTACATTTTAAGACTTTTCTCTTTCCTTATGTGATGAATCTGATAAAATATTTTTTTTCTTTATCCATGACATATGAGGCTTCATGTGGTGTCCAACAAATGGGGTAGGGGATTAGGTAGCGGAAAGAGCTTCTCCTTCATTGCTGTCGTTTACAATAATCATGAACAACCTTTCTTTCTACCAAATATTTCTTAGACAAAAGACTTGAAGAAGCTTTCACCCTAACCTTTTACCACACAGTCAAGCAACACAGCTCTTCATGTGAGATGGGAGTTAGATGTGACTTCTTAGTTTACTTATAAGAGTCAATCTCTTACAGGAAAATCCATTTAGTCCACCTGCCCACTCATTAGAGATATGGACAGGCAATGGCTCTTCTGAATCCAAGACTATTACAAGTGTTTGCTCCCAAAAAAGGAGGGTGTGTGTGACACATGAACTTCAACTTTGCCAGTTGTTGCTTGTGTGGCATTATCATTGATACCATTGTTAAGGAGTTGGAAAATGACAAGATGTATTATTCTTTTGGCTACTTGGATTCTTCCTATCATTGCTACTGGTTTGTTCTGTCACTTCACTGACATGACACCCAAGTCAAACCCTAACTGCCAGAGATGCCATGTTTCTTCTCTACTTTGAATATACTCCTCAAATTCATCTAGAAGGATGTGGTGGTTGCAATCCTCCTTATGCATGCTTGCTTGAGGAAAGCATCATAGTTTATATTGCATTTGCAGACATTTCTTTCTCTGCAGGTAGAGGTGGGCCTCAACACCTGTTGTTTAGTCTAACTAAATTATACATAAATGTGCCACAAAAGAATGCAAATCGAGATGAATTTTACTTATCTTTAATGCCTTCCCTTCTTGCTTTCATTGTTAATTGTGTCTTCAAAAAGATTATGATGCATGAAAAAAGGATTAATCTGTATGATAAACAGAAGCGCTTCACAAAATCCTATCAGCAGTGCATCTGCACTGCCTTCAGTTCTTTGCCATTGACCTGACCATTACCGTCCTGATGTAAACAGGAGGAGAGAGATTAAGAATCTTATATGATTAGAGACAGATGTAAACAAACAAATAAGAAAGAGGCATATATGGATATTATGTGTGTAGTATGTACAAGCGTGCGTGTATGATACAGTGTCATTAAGCACTGCATACGACGAGACAAGATAACACAAAAATCGAACACTCCCAAAGAAAGTTGAGGAAATAGAGACAGACAGCAGCTATCAAGACGTGGAAGAAAGAGTTCATGCAAAATCACTCATAAATGGATCATCAAACAAGATGTCAGGCCAGAAGGAAGGAGGATTAATCCCACTGTTACCGCAGATGGAAGGACTACAAGCACCACCCACCAGGCTGCCGATGGAGACGTCGTTGAGAGGAGGAAGAGGTGAATTAGGAGACATGAATGGTGATCCCGGTGAGTTGTCTCCCAGGCTAAACCCCGTTAAGTTGGAGGATTGGTTGGTCTCGCTGCTTATAGGTTGATCAAACATGGAGCACGGGATCTCAAGCTCTGGCAACAACGGGTTGTCGGATGTTTGGCCATTGATGTCTTGAAGGGGAGTTGGAGAAGGGATTGAGAGTAAAGAAGACATCTGGGAGTCGAGAAGACTGTTGGTCTCCAAGTCTGCGCCGTTGATAGTGCTAAGGTGATCGGTACCTGAACTACCTGCCATGGCGGCGGCGGCAGCCAGCTGCTGGAGGTACTGCAGCTGTTCAGCCTGGGCTGCCTCGGCCTGCAGCCGCGCAGCGTGGTCGTCCAAGGGGCGGCCGCCGATGAGCTCTCCGAGCTTAGCCAAGGCGATGAGCTGTTGGAGGGCGTCAAAGAAGTCGGTCCTCGGGCGGTGCGTCATGGGGTCGAACCCCATCTGGATCAGCCGCTTCTTGAGGTGGGTGTTCCAGAAGTTCTTGATCTCGTTGTCCGTCCGGCCTGGGAGGTGGGAAGCAATCGCCGACCACCTAAAACGCCCGACAGCAGTTTACACCGAGAGCTTTGAGTTATATAATCATTTAACTACAGTGCAGGAAATGCATGTATTACTTGTTGCCAAGAACAGAGTGTAGGTTGAGAATGATCTGCTCCTCCTCTGGGGAAAACCTGCCTCTTTTGATATCTGGCCTCAAATAGTTAGTCCATCTTAGCCTGCAGCTCTTCCCACATCTATTTAGTCCTATACCAGAACACAACCAAATTGAGATGCCAGCACCTCAGAGAGAGAGAGAGAGAGAGAGAGAGAGAGAGAGAGAGACCAGCAAGCCTTGGGAGGGCTCTCCAGCTGCCATGGCCGTGCTTCTGGACATACTGGACAAGCTTCTGGTCTTCTTCAGGTGTCCAGGGACCCTTCTTGAGGCCATTCTCATCACAGCAAGGGGATCTCCCCATTGAAGTCTCCAGCGGCCAGATCAAGGGTGGCAACTGGGTTGTAGAGAGAGAGAGACCACCACTCCCTCTTAGGTTATCCCACTTCGCCACCCGAAGCTCGGTCTCCCATTTATACACACGTAAAGCTTTCGGCTCGGTTGTCCAAAAAGACCAATTCACCCTTCCCTTTCACCTTTCATTGAGCATTACAGGGATCAGAACACAGCGGTAGATGTTTGGAATTCCGAAACACCGACGGCATGAGCCGTCATCGCCTGTACGTATACAGTGCGTACGTGATCTGGAGACGTCCACGTGCCCCAGGGCGTGGGGTGGCCAGGAAAGCTTTCCCATGCACGCAACACCTATCGAGAGCTTCTTCGTGAGGCTTCCATGTCTGTCGACGCTCACACGTAACTTTATTTTCCCGCTTGGCTTTTTCTCTTTGCATGCATACAACCATCCCACGTAAACGCGTTTTGCTTTTCTCGCGCCCCAAAACTTCGCAGCTCATTAATCAGCACAGTCTGAAAACGCAGCATTGAGAGAAGTCAAAATAATTTGATGCATGCATGCGACTTGGTCGGTCCATAATGCATGGATATCCAACTGTTTGATGTCATGTGTTGGTCATCCGAAGCAACACGTAGCCGTACACCTGCCGGGAATGCAGTATTTATAGCAGAGTAGGTGGACATGTCTTGTACATGGATTGATTCTGAGAGAAACAGTCAAAGGATGTGAACTCGATTAAAATGAAAAGCGGCGAGTCAGAAGCCTGCATGATCCAAGAAAACATGCAGCTTTTCAGGGAGACGATGAAGCAAACCCCGCAGTGCGAGATGCTTCAGAAGTGGACGATGCAGCATCCATCAGCAGTTGACATGGCGAGTGGCCATGGCGTAGGTTTCTTTGGGAGCAGTAGCAGATGCACGACACTCACAAGGGTCCGACCATCCTGTTCCTCGTGGAAGTTGACAGCTTTCCCACTCTAACCAAACCCTTCTCTCATAGGCTCTCATTGCCAGATAACACCGGGAGCTACTTGTTCCTCTTGACCCTCTTGGCATACCTTCATCAAGATCATTAATAAGTGTCACAAACGCAGCTCTTTGACATATGATTTAATTGGTGAGGACATGTATAATGCGACCATGAGATCTCACATGCACCTGTCCTCTGGTTCGTACTGGTCTCTACATATCATATCGCTCCCATCGTCTTCTCCTGACCAATCATCTCTGTTCCCAAGAAACAAGAGGTAGTACCAATCATCTGTGTTCTTCACAGTCCATGGAGGATAACCGAGAGATGGGAAAAGCCACCCACATTGTGTGGAATGTACCAGGAAGAGTCTCAAGTCTTCCTGTTGTTCTATCACCAACATCGTGGCATTATCTCTTGCGTGACCATTTATCTTGTCTTGGGAGATATCAAGTCATCTTGGTGACATTAGCGGATCATCTTGGTGAGCACAAGCATATCTTGAGAAGGAAGGCAAGGACTTGATCAAGAAGAAACAAAGCTTTCTTCCTTTGCTAACAATATCGAAGCCAAGGATCGTAAGATACATCTTAATGATATGGTAACGAAGGTCATGCAGATGTATATATATCTGGTCGAGAGTAAATAACTCCCGATACAAAGTAGAGAAAGAGGAGAGAATGTAGCATAAGATCGAGCTGCTTTCTGGAACACTGTGCTAAATCGTCAATGATCACATGGATATTTAGATGAGATGTGGCCAAGAGGATGATGACACTTGTTTTGACGGTGTGTATGGGGTAGCAAAGAAGTTGGTGCAGCCATCACCCAAAATCTCCACCCTCTCTCTCATCTTCAACAACAACGCCCCTTCCTTGAAGACATTCTTCCCGGCTGACGCATTTCCTCCCACCCAGCAAACCTAGACGGCCACCACCACCGCACATACGAAGCCGCACGCATCGTGTACAAAGGATTAGAAGTTGCAGAGTGCGTACGCATGGATTGTTCCACCGCGAGGTTACTCCAAGCAAAAGCAGCTCCTTTAATAAAGATTTTGGAGACCAACTAAACCTACAAAAGAATACACACCTACTGGCGGTGGCATCACTGGCTACAAAGAGCAAACGCAAGAGGACAGGAGAAGAAAGGTCTTCCTCCCTTCCTCCTTTTCTCTCTCTCTCTCTCTCTTTCCTTTCTGCTGCATGGTTCTTTTTTCTCTGGACTTGCATCACTGGGTGTGAGCAACAAGTTAAGCAATATGATGTTAAATCCGATACCGGAGGAAAGCCTACCGACTCACTTCCTGAGCTAAGCTAGTGTGTCTGATACTTTTAGGGTTGCTTCCACAATAAGGGTTCCTTGTCGAATGGACCATGCGTCCTGCGGTAAAGCAAATAACAAAAACGCATGCATCTACAATCGACGTCGGATTGGTTGTATCACCTCTACAATGATGGATATGTGCAAACACTAATCATCTGATTCTAATCATGTCTCTCACTTTCCGAGCACAACCCGCGGCAACTGCTCATGTAAATTGCCTTAAACTTTGTCTGCAAAGTTGAGACTAATACAGGATTTATGGAGAGAAGACAGAAGAGCGCAAATAGCGGTCGAGTCTTACGATACTATGCGATGTCAATGCCATTTGCTTCCGATCTAGTGCTCCATGGTAGTACTAGTAAGACAAATTGCGACTATGTCTTACCAATTCAGCATTCGATGGATAATAAAAGGAGCAGGACTACTAGAATGCCACACACGTGAATGGTATCTCAGTTGTTGTTTAGATCAACCCTGTAAACTAATGAGTTGTAGGACAGTAATAGTCAGATATATTGGATGTAGGGTCCTGCAGATCTAATGCTGAGTTCATCATATCTTTCCCATTTCAATGAAAGTAACAGGCAGGAGATTTTGAGCTCTCTTTAAGAGGAGTTGAACCTTCACGGCCAAGTGGTTATGATTTGAGACCATCACTGTCCATGGCATTAGCAGGTTCCTAATTACTAATGCATTATGAGGCACAGAATGAGGATTGTGATAGTAGAAGGCACACACAGTAAATGAGAAGGAATCAACAAGCCTGAGGTGAACAAAAGAAGACATGAAGGTTTTGTAGTAGGATGTGTCTGTGACGAGATTGCCGACAAGGTAGACAACTTTGGGACAACAACCCTTCGTTATCTTCCCAAACATTATAAGCAGATTCAGAGGATTCTTATCTTCAGCACTTTCCCATTGCTGCTTCACTCGATGTGTCGGGATTTTTGCATTGCCGAGACCTGTGAGCTGCTTGATCTCTTCTTCCTCATCTTACATTACGATCGTACACTCGGTGCTGACAAAAGATTGAAACTGATTCATCTTGGAGGATGCAAGTCCACAGATCATATCAAAGTTATCCTGCGTGTTTTTTCTGTCCAGCTAAATTGATCTTATTACTCTTTGCTTAGAAGCAAATAGAAAATATTTGGAAGTACAAAAAATTGGAAAATGGCCCTCAACAACGTCAACAAAGAAAATGAGTTGTCCTCATATCCTATCACAGCACAGGGGCTGACTCTGACTATTTGATGAGATCCAACCTGAATCAATTGTCCTAATCATGCATTTTATTAAAGGAAAACATACATTAGAATACTAATTGGAGTTCATATTTTAGTCACATGACAGTACAAGAGTCGTGTATTACTGTTTTATATGACCGCATATGGAAATTTATTCCTTTAAATGAATAATACAAGGACAACGGCAGGTTTGTGGCAACTGATTCACATATGTCAAGTACAGTAAATGGCGTTTTGACATTGCATTGATGTCATGAAGGAGAAGTTGGCAAGCATGAGCTGCAAAAGCGAAGAGAAGCATTAGCTTTCAACCACAAAGCCATGTAAACTTGCAGTGCATGAGGCTGGCCAAACATACCATTGGCTCAAAGGGAATAGAATGTGATAGCTTTCGAGAAGGCTGTCATCATATCTCTGCTGACACAGTCGGGTTAATCTACGTATGAACCTCATATGTGTCATTTGATATAATAATTTACTATTAAAAGAGAAATGTACAATCTCATCTCGACTTGGTTTCCTAAAAAATTGAGCAACAGTTTAGTAATTTACCTATAAAATAGTTCTTAAATGCATACAACTTGAGAGATGTTAGCTAAAGACTTTATGTTGTGTATACGACATATTTAAACATCTAAATGGATGTCTATAATCAAGATTTTAACTAATATATATATTATAATTCAGAAAGGTAAATATAATATTTCCGAACTTTAAAGGACAGACGTGTCAAACTTTTTTTTTTTTTTTTTGGAGAAAGAATTGAACTCGGCGGTCAAACCTACACTTGACTTTCCACAGATTTCCCCTCTCTTTGACATGACTTTTATCTGCCTCGTTCCCACGAGCAGGGAGGAGTTGAACTACCTCCACATTAACACCGCATTGAGTTAAAATTGTTGACGACAATGTTAGCTTTGACAGGCGAAGACCTACCTAAATCCGAGTTTAAATCTCAAGCATGAAAAAGCTCGAATCATATTGGAGTAGAATAAATCAATTTTTTAAAACATCGATAAGTTGGCCACGGCATATGAACATCCGAACACGTCACATCTTCTTTTAATTCGACACCCATCGAATATAATGTTAACTCGATCCATCGAACGGGCGATCCATGCGGTCAACACAATGATGCCAACCACAATGCTTAATGATTCAAGTGAATAATGTTCGACAAACTCAAAAAATCATTTTCATAGATTTAACTCTCCATTTAATCCCAACAATTCTATTCCTGTAACAAAAAAGTTTTAGACTCTTGCCTTCATCACCTTAGGCAAGATTTCTTTATCGATCCCAATCAAACCCCAACATCAAACTTACGACGGGCCAAGTACAAAACCAAGTACAAAACTTACGATGTGATATTTACCTGAATAAATATCACGTCGTCGACCACCATGTATCATCGATATCACGGAATAAATGACCATAATAGAGAAACAAGCCATGCTAGCAAATTTGCTTTTAGGTTTGGCTCAATTGCCACCACATCCCAATCAACAAGGGAATCAAGAACGAAAGAAACGATGACATAATCTAGTCCAGCCATTTATTTGTCCAAGCTGGTCAGCCTTAATTCCAAATACATGAAGAAGTTCCCAGTACAACAGGTTTCACATGGGCTTCCAAACGAGCACGAATCAGAGGCATTCTTCAACCAGAAAACATAATTCGATGCTAGCAAACTTATCCTACATCAAAGCTACTTGAACAGTTCAACAGGAAATCCCACTCTTTGGTTGATAATAAAGTTGTGGTTGTCATCTTAACTTTTGCCGCCACCGCTCTATTACTTCCTGGATACCTGAACTTGAGCAACTGGAGGTAGCAGTAGCTGTAGTTCATGCTGAATGATTTCGCTATGAAAAGGCATGCCACAAAAGAAAAAAAAGCTCTTAAACAATTATACAGGCAAAAGAATATGGATCAGAATCTTCGGAGTTGATTACTAACCTGCAGAATCACACCTGATCATGAAAGATTCAGTTAATAGGATGATATTGATCAGAAACTCGTTTCGGGGGCAGCTTCCGAAGAATAAAAAGAACAAGAGCTGATGGGAAAATCTCGACAAACTGGAAGATTTTTAGAGCAGATTGTGATTACCATCAAGAACTAAATAACAATGGTTAATAATAAACGTGACTGATGATCACTCATCCAACAATAAATACTTGCATTCTTTATTGAACAAAAAAGTTTGAAAGAAGTAAAAGAAAGGCAGTTTACCATATAATAGATGAAATTTAAAATAGGATGATCCATGACATCAAGGTCAGCATTGTTGTCAAAGGCAGAGAGAGCAACCTGGCCAATTCAATAAGCTATCAGTGCATATATACCGTAAAATATATTGTCTAGATGAAGATTTTGTGGCTGCAGGGACCCCAATCAGATCAGATTTAGGATAAAAGTCAGAATATGAATGCCCACTATCCTCTTAGTGATCCAATTCTTATCTTGGATGTGAATCCATGTATAATGAGCTTTTCCAAGCATTCTATATTAACGACACAACTTTTGCATGCATCAAAAGGGGCAGAAAAATTGAAAAATTCTTACCACAAAGCAACGTATCAAGAAACATGTGCAGCATATTGCTGTAACTGAACCAACCTGCCAATGAAGCAGATTTCAACAATCAATTTAACAGCCGACATTTTCCAAATCATAAGCTATTCCAACAAATTAACTGAGGAAACAACTGGATTTCAATTTTGTTAATTGCATAATATGAAAGTGCTCAATATAGCTTAAAAAATAAGAGGAGCCCAATTTGGTGTAGGAGAGGGAGGAAGCAATTATCCAGCTCAAAAGGGAAATTTGGGGTGTTTCTTATTGGAAAACTAGTAGTGAAGACCTTTCCAAGCTGGTCCAAGTCAAATTGAGACAAAAAGAGGACTCATCATAACACCCAAGTCCTAATGCTAGTGTTTGCTGAGATTTACAATTTTCTAAAACTATTTCAAATAAAATTTTTATCCTCATTTTACATTTACTTGGTTTTCTCAAGTCATTATAAGGACATAGTATAAGTTACACAAGTCGTTCTCCAGTTAAGATTTCTATTTTTAATATTTTAATTCATCACTTTCAGTGAGTTTTGTGAAGTGACAAAATCATTTCTTCTCTCTCAAGACACATAGATAAGTGAGCTATGTAAGCTCAATGCCTGGTTGGTGGTTGTTATTATATATATATTTGAAATATAATTTAGCTAAGTATCTCTTTTCCTCCCTCTTATTCTTTTGCAGGCACTACTGTCCCTCAACTGTTTGGTAGGAAGAGAACCATCCTATCAACTTCTTAACCATTCGTAAGAACTTCAAGAATGGATAATCAATGAAATGTTATAGTGGTCTCCTTAAAAGAAAAAAAAAACTACTAAAGATTACAGTCAGTATATTTTACGGATAGCCCACAGCACACTTCCAGAGTAAGACACTCACAGAGAAAAGGGTGGCAGGTTATCAAATTCCTTCCAGCAAAACAAAAAAGTATAACTAAATCTTATAACATATCAATTGTCAAATGCTTAAATCTGTTTTCCTTCCTTTCATTTGCTTTCCCATAAGATCAAGTGATCAGATGTCCCAGAAATGGTGTGCTAGTAACAAGCAAACTACCATTGAAACTTGAAGAAATAGAGTTCAGTGATGCCACCAAATAGGGCAGGGAAACAAATAATAGATCAGCTTCCAAATTAGGTATAGTGAAAATAGTTTGGTTTAGTATAATTGCCAAGAACTGCTACGAAAGATTCAAAAGCCACACTGTCAAATTCCTATCATATGACTGAAATATTAGCGATCATGAATTCCGACATGTTATGAAAGAAAAATTGGTCATCAGAGATATTATATTTTCAAGATACCTCATTCAACTTTTTTCGACGACCCTTGGACTCAATTGGGAAGCGTCTCAGCATGAAAAATAGCCTTTAATGAGAAGAAAACTACATAAGACATACATAGGAAAAAAGATATGAAATTTTTTTTTTATTTCTGTAGCAACTATATGCCAATAAGAATAATTACCTTCCACCATAAATTAAAAATCCCAGAGCAGCAAAGAAGGAAACAACTGTAAAACATAAAATATCCAACAAATACAGTCATTTCAGTATATGAATGACCGAATAATCATTTGAAAAATAAATTTTGATTACAAATTTTCCCTGTGAGAAGGTATTCAATTCAAAATAGCAACCAATACCCACATCGATAATGATAGTAAACAATGATTGAGCTTTGACAGCACATAGGATTGTATAACTAAAATTATTCCATTTATAGACCTGATAAGAAGAGTTTAGCAACTGCTGTAGCAACTGGCTTAGTACTTATTTGTGCATATGCCCATATGCAAATCTGCAATTCACAAACAAAAGTAACCTTATGCAAACTTATAGACTCAAGAATTATTTTTAGTTTTGGTGGTTTACCTGTATCAGATATACAACACCATTTATTATTAGATATGCTGGTCTAAGCTTAACAATTGGAAGGCTTCTAGCCTGCATATGTCAAATATAGGTAAAAGCTATAGGTTTTGACAAATGATTATTATAAGAGTGATCGAACCAGAAGAATATCAGTACCTGATAATATATCTCTGCCCAAAACAGAACAAGTAAAGTGTATGTTGAAAAAAACAACAGTCCAGGAAGGTCTAGAAGTGCCATTTCCAAAGCCTGAACTAGTAAGATTATCACACTGTTAGAAAATGTATATAAAAGGGCAAGTCGAAGATAAAAGATGGAAACCAAAATCAATAAGGTAACCATGATTATTGTCTTGGTTGATATCCAACAAATTATTTACCGCAAATCAATTTATATCCAATAAAAGCATCACTACTAACATGTTTCGGTTCTTTTTAGTTAAATCTGACCATGTATAATTGCAGAACAATGAATCCTGCTTCCAGAAACAGTAACAAAATATCCTTTATCATTTCAGTTAGCATGTAACTCAAACAATATATGATGGTTACAAAATTTTCAACGTAGCAAGAAAATTCCTATGCACTGTAACCATGTTTAGCTACATGGACACATACTAATTACACAATGTTACAAACATCATTGCACCGGACATCAAATCAAACAATAGCTACAATATTTGATTGCTGACCACATATAACAACAGATTGTTGGAAAAAATTGTCTAACCAAGCTACATGTAGTAACGCAAAAACAAAATTTAGCTGAACGTAGCTCATTTTAGTAGCACCATATCCACAAAAGAAACAGCCTACCTTTGATTTGATAAGGAACACGTCATGATATAAACCAAACAGAATCGCACGTACTGCAAATCCATGTGATAGTTAATGGGGAGAAGAACATAAAAATGGAAGAAATTTAGTCCAAAGCATCCAAAACTAGACATACGTCCATTCACCACAACATTCATCAGGTGGAAAAGTTTCTGCGTCGTCCAGCCATACTCTGGTACCCTGAGCTGAATCCTAATCAGTTGTACCTGATGAGCCAAAAAAGTCATAGCGAAGGTTACAAAAGCTGAACATAACTAAGCAGGTTCAAATGCAGTAATCCTGCTATAGTGTGACAGAAAATGATGCAACAAGCACAGTAAGTTGTAAATAATCCGCTAGACGTCTGCAGATTCTACACTGTTTTCCTGCTGATGGACAGGAATTTAAACACACATGTAGCCAACAACAGACATTCAAATTTCGAACTTGACAATGATCATAAAGTTTCATTGTTTCGCTATGTCCCGAACAGCGACAATCATGCCCAAACAAGAAGGTATCATCTTTGGTAGCAAGAAGCGATCTTTTCATAACGAGGAACCAAGAAGCCTTAGGCAAGCAGCATTCGCATCTGCGTCGATGCGAATCTCATTCTCGCACCCTCGATTAACGAAGAAAATGCCAATGCATCTCAGCGTGTCCCATCAAAAAGGGTAAACAACAGGGGGAAAGAAAAGGTGATTCGCACCAGAGCGACGACGGAGACAAGGGCGTAGGAGGCGCAGAGGGCGCAGAAGATCCCTCGCTGCCACTTCTCCGACCCGTCGATC
Source organism: Musa beccarii (assembly GCA_024322285.1). NCBI lineage: Eukaryota > Viridiplantae > Streptophyta > Magnoliopsida > Zingiberales > Musaceae > Musa > Musa beccarii. The sequence goes on along the minus strand of CM044397.1, from coordinate 9,465,312 downwards.
TCGTCCCACCATGCTATGGCGTCCGCCACCGTGCCCTCTCCGGCGAAGTACCCCACGGCCGTTCCCCATCGCAGCGCCGCCATCAAGGAGGCCAAATGAGAGTCTGGTCTTTCTTCCTCGACTTCCCTCTCGGCCCTCGCCCTCGCCCTCACCCTCACCGCACCACAACCATGAGATCCGAGAAAATGGAGTAGATGTGGGGACAAAAGGGTGCGGCACCGAGGCGGCCGAGGCGACTCACGTGGCGGTCGTAGATATCATCGGTCCCGTGTTGGTGGTTCCGCCACCGAAACCCTGTCAGCGTGTTGGCCTTTCCGTTCGTGTGCGACTCGGTTGAGTCGGACTCCACCACGACAACATATCCAAGTCGACTCCATCTCTTCTCCGTAGAGTCTTACCGGCCTTCTGATTGGAGGCGCAGGTGGAGCCGCCTGTTGTCTCCAGCCCGCAATGGAGCCCACGTAAGACCCAGTGGTATCCTCTAAACGTGTAGGTATATATATATATATATATATATATATATATATATATATATATAAAAGCCGTCCTCGGGTTTAGTTCTTAACGTTCCGCCATAGTAATTAAACATCGATGTAGTCGCAAGATATAGTGATCACGTCACGCTATTAATATTAAATATCTGCTTGTATGTTTCAATTAGCTGCCAAACTTTGATATACCAATTAATAATCAAAGGTTAAGATTAAAGATGGTATCTAAATGTGACTCCAAGTGTAATTTTGTTTAGAATTGAGATTAATTCTTAGTGCATGTTCGATCGATTGAGTGTTTTGAATAACACTAATTCAAGATGTGTTGTTTGTCTAACGATAGGAATCAACACAAAAGGCAAATATGTTTACCCATATACTCATCCTTGCCGATTCAATTATAGCATTTCTTTTTTCTTGGAGAAACGTCCAATCCAATTATACCATTTCCTTTTTCTAGGAGAAACTACCAATCCAATTATACCTTCCTTTTTTTTTTTTTTTTTTTGGGTGGGGGGAGAAACGACCAAACCAATTATACCTTTTATTTTGGAATAAACAATCAATCCACACACACACACACACACACATATATATATATATATATATATATATATATACATTTTTATTTTTTTAAAAGGACTCATCCAATTATGTTTTTTCAAAGAAATAAGAGGTAAAAAGATTATTGGCGTAGCATGTTTGTGGCAGGTTTTTACCAATACATTGGTTCAGTGGTGATGTACCACTAAAGGATTCGAAATTTTATTCATATATTTTTTATATTTAAAACATTTGTTTGATGATAATAGTACATCAAATCCACTTATTGAGTTCGAAATCTTATCCAATATATTTCGAATTTATTAGCATATTTCGAAGATATTTGCTAGTTAAACTGAGTGACCTTGATACCACAATATCCTGTGACTTGAAACTGTGTTTTCACTTATCTTTTGTTAGAAAAAACATCTCGAAAACAGAACTATCTCTTGAAACTATGGGCCATGGAAGCATCTGGCAATGTTGTTGGCCTTTGGTTCCTTTCTTTGGTGCCTTCCTACGTGAAGCTCTACGAAGCGGGAAGGGAACTCAACATCCGACGATGAGCAGTCCACGTATAGGGTTTCAAGTGAAGCACTCATCTCCTTCTTTTCTTCCTTTATCCTTCCGAAGCACTACGTAAGATGGCTTGCAATCCATCACATCATGGTGGGGTTGGGCTCGCAGAAGCTTGCAGATTACCCCAAGAAAGAGAAGATAAGATTATGTACGAATGCAGATGAACTCTGGTAGTCTTCCAAGGTCCAAAAGTCTTAGCACTAGCTAACGTACGTGAAACACATGACGCACGTAGAAGAGTTGTTTGACCGAGAATATATGCTGATTGGTAGCTTCCGAGTCGGGGAGATGAAGATGACAAGTCGAGGAAGAGGAAGATCACAGGATCTAGTATGTCGCATCATCTCTAACATGCACGATTCGGTGACGTAGTTCATGGCATCGTCGATGTCGTCTTTTCACAAAAGGTCACTCTCACAAGCTTGAGAAAGAATCGTACAGAAGAGCACTTGTAATGCGTCTTTGCTTTGAGCACACGTCAAAGGGAGAAGCGTTTGGTGAGTAGATCAGCCTCTTCTCAGAGGGATGAGATGATTCAACACTCATCTTGCATTAGCTGCAAGAAACAGTCGATGGTTTTTGATGGACTCACAGCGCACATTAATGCATGAAGGAGGAACGCAATGGTTTTCGACTGCGTGCAGTTTCCTTTGTTCGGCTGCCCACGGGAATGCAATCGCAAGATATATGCATATGCTGGAAGGAGAGATCAGAGATCAAAGTGACATTAAAGAGAAGCACGGGAAAAGTTCTAAGCAACCTGCAGATCTACGGCATCACTTTTTGATGTGTTCAACACAGAAAGTCCTTTTCGTTATCCCGTTAAGCTCCTTCACAATTTATATCGTAAAGCCATAATAGGTTCGAATCTTGCTGTCATCACTTACTTCGAACTAGTTCTTCTTTTAGAAACATGCATGTCGGGGGGACTGTACATTTCGAATGCTTGATTAACTAAGTGACATAATTATTATTTTTAATTTTTAGTTAATCGAGACTCGACAAATTAGGACAAGTGACATAAAGTACCACTAGATAGAATGATCTCTTGAGAATATAATGTAGCAAAAAGTTGATCATGAAGGCATCATTAAAATGTGATAAATATCGAGATCGAGTCATTGAAGACAAACTAATTAAGCTGAGATAATGAGAGAAACAAAATGAAACCCGGTTTTGATGAGCTGGTAAATGGATCGACTCGCTACCTAGGAGATGCGAAGTGGTGAAGGCACTCGCGAGCTGTTCGCCCGCGGGTCTTTTGGATTGTTTGACGTGCGTGAACTAGAAAAGGTCAGAGTTTGTAGGGTGCAAGAAACGCGCGAATTGCATGAGCCATGCAACAATTCGTGATCGTCAAACATGCTATAATGATGCTATAATGACAGCAAAAACTGGTACTTTCCTCTGCAAATAATATGAGTGGATCGAATCTGTACACTCGAGCTAATGACGCGGGTGATTTCTCTAACGATTACCCGGGATGCTATCAAGAGTTTGCTTGCTGAAAACATGCTAATCTCAGAAGAAATAGTTGTTGTGTGAATGCATGTTTTAACTGTAGTAACACAGAACACATGCTGCAATTATCCCGCCCATTCTTTCCCATAAGGTTTTTATTAGCGCATGTATATGTGTAGACAATCCATTCTCTCTTTCGTAATATATGAATAGTAATAAAGAAATCAAAAGGCCTTTTGCTTTGCTTGGGAGCACATTGAATCTATAAACAGCTAATGGACATTAATCAGCGAAGACTCTCCGAATGGATGATGCAACCATTTTAGCCCACGAAACCAACAACTCCGTCGTCTTCTTCTTCTCATCATCCGTCTGTTTGTCATCTTCACGGTCTCTTCCTTCGTTGGCAGCCAAGAGATATGGAGGATAATCTTCATCCAACGAGTCGAAATCTATAGCACAGTCGACGTAGTCTGCGCCTGCCATGGCTAGAGCTTCAAGTGAAACACCCATCTTCTTCTCCGTCTTGTTCTTCTCACGTCCTTCTAAGCTCTTTATCCTACTACTCCACAGGTATATATAGCAAGAGGCCACCTACACAGCCAGTCAGAATGATCTGATCTGATGTGAGTAGAGAAGATACTTAATGGGTGCATGTGTGTGAACTCGGAATTTTCTCAGGCCAGAAAAATTCAACTCCACTACAAGTTCATGAAACCTGTGACGAGCCACTTGTTGTACGTGACTTGTCTACGTGAATAGTAAAACCACTGACGGGTTGTTTGACCGGGAGAGTTCGTACCTGGGGCATCTTCTCAGACACACCACTCATGGAGAGCTAAAGATGATCACTTCGTTTGTAGAATGAATACAGAATAAGGGACCGCCAAAGTATTTTTGTCCAACACAGTTCCATTAAGCGTTCGTGAAACCTGTGATCGCTGCTTGGTATTTATATGTACATAAATCTATATGACTGCTAAAACAAGTGGAGCCATTTGACTGGAGAATGCATGCACGACATCCTCCACGAGAGGGAGAAGAGGACGACGACGGGTCTTACTCGGTGTCGCATGACATCATTGATGCCGTTCGTTGGCAGTCAAAACCTGCGTTCTACAGAACCTAAAAGACGACGTTGAATGCATCACCTGCTGCGAATTACATGTGATGAGAGAAGAAGGCCTGTTGTCTTGGGGGCATTTAAGCAAGCCACTCACAGGCATATCATAAGACATGGCTTGTTGTCCGTCAGAGATCAGTTTCATAAGAGTGCTTCAAGAACTAGTTCAGATATTGTAGAGATATACAACCACACTAAATTGCCAGATTTCTCAGATTCGGTACACTTCCAACACAATGCCATGGAGCAACAGCCAAACCTTCTGAAGCATCAAAAGATGGGATAGACCATCAAGAGCCATCAAGTAGATCTATCTATTTAGGAGGAAAAAAGGGTGTGGAAGAAGAGGCTGCTCGAAGAATTGTTGCAACCAATAACAACTAAAACCCAAAACAATTGGCGTCAATTGGTGTCAGTTTCAAATATGAAATCTACTATACATAGAGTAGAGGAGTATCTTGGCTTAATTCCTATCGGCCGTAGCGTATGCTCTTCCGGAACTAGGTTCGCCAAGGGAGACCGAGGCCAATGACTGGGAAGCCCAAGCCCTTGCATTCATTGCCCCTTCCTGCAAATTGCTTCGCTTGCATGGGTACAACCGACCGACACCCTGCTTGGCTTCTTCAGTGTATGCCCGCAGGTGATTCCAGAAATTTATCAAGCTTGCATATCGCATCTGCCTCCTCCATGCTCGCTGCAAACATGCATTAAGGCTCGGCAGGAGGAAATAAAGCAGCCTCGTCAACAGGAAACAACTTGCAAGTGCCAAATAACCATCCTGCTGCAGCAATTTCTCAGGTGATCTTGCCCATGAGAACGGGCAGCTTTCTTGCATGTCTTCCTTGGGCTCAGTATCATTTGGTGAGTCCACAAATTTATCCAGGGACATTGATTTCACTGATGAAGGACCAACACCTGCCACAATGAACAAAGTACGTTAAGCGTAAAATGTTGCAAAGCACATAAAACCATGACTCGGAATTTGTTAATTTGCAATATTTGTTTCATTCGACCAGAACAATGAGGCCCGCGTAGTCCGGAGTCTGGACCAAGTTTAAAAAAAAAACTCAATGCATAAACACAGATTAGTTTCATCTAACTGTACATTGTATAATAGTTTTTAATCACTGAAATAATTGTTTAACATGACATAGTTTATTCCTGAAAACAAGATAAAGAGCATAGATTGAGGAAGATTGGAACCATAAAAGGAAACCGGAACATAACTATGCAATGAAAAGTCTTGTAGAATCCTGCTACATCCAGAAAGGGTCAATAATACTAAAACACAATATACCTGTTATGTGATTGTAAAAAGCAACAAGGGAATTCACATTTCGTGAGCCATGATACTGCACCCTCATGGTTGAATTTAGAAGAAAAAGGGTTGGAAAACCATGCACTCCATATTTTGAGATTATGCTGCAATTGACGAGTTCCAGATGTAAATGCAACTTATGCATATATTTGACAAATCATGTAATTTGAACAAACTTTGTTCTATACCTTGGCCTGATAACAGATTCTTCAAATGCAAAATGATGGATGGTTGGGAACAAGTTTGACAAGATCTGGAAATTTGGTCGGCAGATTTTAGAGAAGGGACACCAAGATGCATAAAAGAGAAGGGCCACGTATTCCTCCCTGTTCTTCTGCACTATACTCAATGCCTTCTGCAAAATAGCTTCATCTCCCTACATACACGTAAAAGAATGTCTCAAATCATTATAAAATAAGTAAATTGATATAGTTTAAAGGATTTCTTCTGTTGGTAGAAAAAGAGAAAATGAAGTTTTGACAAGGTTTCCAAACAGTGTCCAAAACAAGAAAGGGCCCTTACAATTACCCTGGTTGATCAGAACTAATGGCTAACACTAATACCAAGACCAACAAGCACATCAAGCAACCATCATAGAAGTGCGCAAAAACATATCAAAAAACAAATAGCAGAAACTAGAAAAGCCATAGAGGTACCTAGTATGTCATGTCATTTTCCCAGGAACGGTTTGAGAAATTAATGAAGTTAATGAGTATTTTTGTCTGTAGTACAATTTTGTGAGGCTGTTATGATCACAGGCCCATCAGTTCGTCTTCAGCCCATGTCACTTTATTCAGAAGCAGTGGTTTTTTCATCCAACAATTTTGGTGTATAACAGACAGTTAGAACAGCACTATTACCAATTAATTATTGTTTTCCTTGTACCCTGTAATTATCACATTCCAATGTTTTATCCAGATTGAGTTGGATATCTCAATTCTCAAGGACAACCTTATTTAATAAGTGTCTTTGTACATCTTTCCCAAGAAACATTAATCACCCAGTTATGTCATCAGTAGACACTCCCATGACATCCATAAAATTGCTCATTGTCTTCTTATAGTTGCCACCAAATAACATATCTTTTATAGAATAGAATTTTTCATTTTACCAGTTAACTTAAACTAAGCAAATTGAGTTGTTTAAAAAAACAACTATCCAGAATATAACAATCTTCAGACTAGTTTTATGTTCAGGAATAATAGAAGCTTTTGGGATCATCTAGATAAATATTTTAGTCGGAAGTAGCAGATGAAAAGTTATACATGTAATACATTTTTAAAAAAGAAGGCAAATGTATGACAATCATGCATGTTATAATGACAGTTAAACATGTAACAAGACTAAGCAAGATGACATTACATTTCCCTGTTGACCCCTTATTTCAGGACCTCCAAATATTAATAAATAGATACCATAAATATGTTAGTAGTAAAAACATCAACAAAGATATGGTGATTCTATATAATCATACCCAGATAATATGTTAAGTCCAATTATTAGGACATTTCAAACCTTTAAATAAGCTCCTCTTCTACTAATCAGTAAATATTTCTTTTAAGGGCTGGAAAACTACTTTGAATCATGGATGAACAAAGGTTTTGATTTTTTGGCGACTGCTCTACATAAGAGTATGTCCCTCCAAAACAATCAATAAAATACAGCTATAAATCAAATTCTAGCAAACATTACAAATCCTAAATGTGCTAAATTACAGGTCATGTAGTACAGTACATTATGATGATCCTTCAAGGCAGTAACTGCAACAAACTATGAGTTTTTTAATCAGTCATTTCTTGCATAGAAATGACAATTCCAATCCGTAATTTTCAGGTAGCCGCCAAGCAATAATGAACCAGAATCAAATGGTCCATTGCATATGTCATACACCCGGTTCATAACAATTTGGTAATACCCTCACTGATCTATTGTTATCCAGAACTAATTTCGACGGTGAGTATCTATCTGTAAACAACTATGCAGTACATCTGATGTTACAACCTATTATAAAAGGGCAAACCAACTCAAATCGCTTGGTATCTTGGAAGGAACAATTTGCAATTTCAAAATTATAATTTAAATTATCCGCAAGCAAGATCCAAATTGACATCAGGGCTCCCATATTCTTGAAAGCACAAAAGCAATCTACCAAAAAAGAAGATCTTTCACCACGAAATCACAAGAGACAATTTTAATCTAAAGAGGAATAACACGCAATAATTAAAAAAAAAAAAAGAACCAAAGATCCAAAGCAGAGGTAGGCAAGCACCTCAACCACGCCGATCTGATAACCACGAAGCTCTGCCGTCGGATCCAAATCCCAGCACGAGTCCGGGCGACCCAAGATCGAGACTCCGGCAGAGGGCCTGGGGCAGACCGGTGAGCCAGCCGATGCGGCAACCAGGGCGATCAGGAAGACGAGCGCCACGCCCCGAAGGTTCCAATCCATGTTCTGATTCCACGAAGCGGAGGTAGCACGTGAGAGAGAGGAAAAAGAGCGAAGCACGGAGGAAACCCTAAGTAGTGGGCGCCGAGGGAAGATAAGGGGAGATGAGCGTGGCGCAGGATAGCACGGTTCCGGTGGTACCGGTGCACTTCAGCTCCGCCAAGCTCTTCTTGTCCGCGACGAGGCCGACGGAGAGATCTATAAGGATTTCTTTTGGCCTCTCTCTCTCTCTTTACGCCTTTGTGAGAGAGGCGCGGCGTTTACAACGGAGGAAGAGGGGAAGTTGGGGATGTGGTGTCAGGTGAGACGTGATCGGGACCGTGGGTTGTCGATCGGACGGTGTTGGTAGAGAAAGAAGACGAATCAGGGGCCAGCGGAGATGAGGTGGAGGTGCCGTTCAGCGCGGGCGTGCTGACAGAGACAGGCAACACCGTACTTGCAGCACATTGACGATGGGGCACTGCGCGACTGCAAAGAGCTGACGTCATCGTCTCCCCCCCCCCCGATGGGGGCCAACAAGATATATAGGAAGCCAGTTGCCTGATTCATACAAGACAGGAACGACCTCGCCGGCCGCCCACCCAACGCTGGGTTGACTTCGGTCGACGCGGGCGTTTGAAGACGAGGCGCAGAGAGAGAGAGAGAGAGAGAGAGAGAGAGAGAGAGAGTGGATTCCACTGAGGATAAAAGATAGAACAAAGAGAATAATTCTTGGCATGATAAAAAAGGCAATTAATTATACCATTGTTTTTTATTTGGGAATAAATAAAAAAAGGAAATGGTCAAAAATTTATTGAAAATAATATGGGAGATTAATATGATGGACTGGAAATATAAACCCTTTAATGAGTTAAAAGCACTAGTCTTGAAGACCTTTATATGAGATAGCCTCCACTACTGCCTTTTTCTATTTATTGAAAATATTGAATTTATTTACAAGAATAATTGATGCAGGAGCTGACTACCAGTTTGACAACCTTCAAGGAATAGAATCAAGTAAATATCATTCAGAGATTGGAGAATGCCTCAGGCAGAGTAGATGTGTTTCTGTGATGCCAAAAGCTTTCTATCTTCAATTTGAAACTTATCTGCAGTTGGTGATGTTCCATGCACAAGACAACAAACTCCACTTATAACAAGGCAGATTTAGAGGAATATTGATCCAAGTAGGTGCCTTGCCATTATCAAACATCAAACTCACCTGTCAAGGAACTCATATTCATCAGTTTGTTGTATTAACACACAGACAACAACATCCTTCTTTTTATTTTTGCACTAGTTTTTTTTTGGTCTCTATCCTCCTTGTTTTGTCAATGCTTTTTTAGGCTGGTTTTCTGATCCAATTCAGATTCAGCTGTGTTCTTGTACACATTCTACATTCCACATTGAATATGATTAAGTACTCATACAACATAGGCTTCCAAAGACATATTTGCTCATTTGCAAGTCATGCATATTATTCTTCTAAGACATAAAAAAGCTACTGGTCCACAGTTCAGTACAGAAGTTGTTCCATTTCCAGATCATGTCTTCAATTGTCATGAATCGAGTTCTTTTCCATTGTCTCAGTCATGTCCTTGACTAATCTCTCCAAGTGAGTATATGAAGACCCCCCTTGTGCAGTGGCTTGCTCTGTCAACTTCTTCCACTTCATAACATTCTTCCTTATCTGCTGCCCTCTCTCCCCTTCCATTAATTCCACAACAAGGTCCTTGATATGTTCTCTCTTCACTTGTTGGTCGATTTCCATTCCTATTCGCCATTCCTCACAAGCATATCGGCAATTCGTATACTGGTCAGCAAATCCAGGCCAGCAAATTATTGGCACTCCACCACAGAGACTCTCCAACATTGAGTTCCAACCACCGTGCGTAAGAAAGCCACCGATTGAAGGATGAGAAAGCACTTCGCTTTGATGGCACCAACCGGCAAAGAAGCTCCTCCCTTCAGTTTCTTCAATGAATTCTTCAGGCAATGCAGCATCACTGCTACCTTTGAGAAGATTGGGCCTAATGATCCACATGAAGGGATGGTTGCTATCAGCAAGTCCCCATGCAAACTCTGTTAATTGTTCGCTTGTCAGGGTTGTGAGGCTTCCAAAGCTGACATAGATAACTGAAGCATCCTTTTGAGTGTTCAGCCATTCCTTCCATCCATGATCTTCTTCCCAAAGGCTTAACCGCAGTGAGTTTTCAGGATTTTCTTTGATCTGGTTCAGTAGCCTGAGAACAGGCCCCACTGTGTATATCCGAGGAAATGAACTTTTAAGAACATCCAGGACCTGGCTTTCCATGTGATCAAATGTGTTGAGGATCAAACCAGAAGCTTTCAATGCGCAGTCAACTCCTTCCATCTCAGCCTTGAGGAAGTGGTCATCAAGATCTGTTGTTCTGATGAAACTGGAAAGGTCCCTCAGACGCATCTCTCTCATGCCAGGAATCCAATCTATGGTGGTGTCCAGGTATCCATTTGTGATGCAGTCGTGATCTGTAAAAAGCAGGAACACCAATTATGACATAGAATTGTATGGAATGATTTTGGTGGCTTGTTGATTCCAAACATCTCTACTTGTTTGCTACCTGTAAAATGAGTTATCAAATGGATACTTGAAATGTGAAAACATGAAAGCATAGCCAAAAAAAAAAAAGTTCTTCACAATACATACAAGTATGCTTTTTTCCCCCCCTAAAATAACAAAACTATGGATTCGGGTATTATGGGTTACACAAAAAAACCAAAGGAAAGCTCTCAGTGTTGATCTCATAGCTGCATGCCCATCACAACTCAGTCGAATGATCCATCGGTCTGAACATTAACTCAAATCCACAGTTTTGATTCTGATAATTGTGTGAATAAAGGAAATGGAAACATTTTCTCCCTGGTGATGTTTGGTCAAACTATCTTATTGATTATTGAACATATACTCAGTACCTAGAGATGTGAGTCAACTATTTTATTAGTCAATTACAATATATTTAGCACATCAAGATTACTTTGACTGGTCAACATTTTTTTACAGTACATCCATAGAGCACCCCATCCAACTTGCTATGTGGAGAGGTGCTAATCATTTTCTTATGTCGTTCCACAAGAACTATCAAACTTGTTTAAGTAGGAAAACATAATCCCTATCAGGCTAAAAAGAAATGAACAATATATCTGATTTTTGTAGAAACAAGGAGTGGCCATCGTACCGAGCAGGTAAAATCTCATTCACTGGATTTGTTGGACATAAAAAACCAATGCAAAACCAGGGCAGATCCCTGTAAAGCCTTTTTTCCATTTAGTCTAATTCAAGACCTTTTCTTGTATGGAAAAAGGTATGAAAGGGATCAAAAAAGGACTTTGAGTAAGAGGAAAAATAGATCCTTTGGGGGGAAGAAGAAGTCCAAAATGCTACCAAGATGTGTCCTAACTATAAAAATTGTACCTTTAAGTGGGGTGTATCCTCTCTGAATGAGCTCCTGAAGTTGAAGGGAACCGAGGAGACTGCAAGCACTCGTAGTCCAGAACACCAGATGAGGAACGCCCAGCCTCTCTGCGTCCACCGCGAAGGTCATCAGGAAGTTAGATATGACGCAAGTGATAGGGGGCGCATCCATGGAGCTGCTGAGTTTCTGCAGGAGCTCTCCGATGGGGGCAGCGCCAGTTTCTCTCACCGACGACTCCAACTCTTTGACGTCAAAGGAGTCAGAGGCCGACGATGAGTAGCCAACCGGAATGGCCTCGAACCGGAAGGACTCGGACGCGAGAAGCGCATGGCGTCCTCCATTCTCGAGCGCCCGGTGGTGGGCGAACTCTGTGTTGATGAAGGTGACGCGGAAGCCCTGGGAGTGCAGCAGCTTGGCCAAGTCCAGCATTGGGTTCACTTGGCCTGCCGCAGGGTAGGAAAGGATCGCTGCATGGGGCCTGGAGATCGCAGCACTTGACATTTTGGAACGGTAGTGCCTACTCCTCAACGCTTGATGCAAAGTTGAAGGGGATGCAGAAGAATTGGACATAAACAATGACCATCTCTCTCATGTTCCTCTGTGCTCATTAGAAAGTCCAATGGTTACAAGAAGACGTGAAAGATCAGTTATCATCTGGATCTTACCAAAGGTGTCCTTTAAATATGACATGATTAGAGATCAAACCAGCCACTTAGCTCATAAAATACTCAGAAAAACATATCAAATGGACCATCAAATACCATGAGAAAAAAACATATTGGATAGTTCACATGGGCCATGCAAATAGAGACAAGACAACAGAAATATATTACTGTTTAACTAAGTGATATATGCAGTGTTCTGATCCACCTTAAGATCTAGCAATGGGAGTGGACCAGCTCATTCTGGTTTCTATTGGTTCCTTTTGGGATAAGGAGAGTTACCTTTGTGTTGATCTGGTTCTTTGAAGATTAACATGAGATTCTTGAATCTGCTTTCAGTCCATTGGGGCAGTCACCTCTGCTTCTTGATTTGTTTGCTTTCAGAAGTAGGAGGCCTTTCTGAATTGAGATTTCTTTGCTTGAAATTGCGCAGAAGATAAATCCATATATCCATTGAATCTTCATAAACTTATGCAGGAGTGAAGAGATGCATGCTATAACCAGAGTATGTTTCCCCTTTTTCTTCCATGCAAGTTATCCTGTTCATATTTAACCCGCAGTAATAAAAGGCCATAATTTGGATTCTGATGCCACATGATAAAACACTGGTGGCAGATATAGCTCAGACAAAAAGTCATTTGTTTGATTGAGAAAAAACATACATAACTGATGGGCTTTCTTGAAAAGAAAGAATCACAATTTTGATCATCAAAATAATTACATCTTATTGTCTCTATTATTAAGTACTAAAAAAAAATGCTCCAACCATTTGGCGCGATCTTCAGCGATGATCTTGCGACACCATCTGTAACATCTCCTTCCACATCACTGGAAATTACTTAGTCACTTCCGTTTTTAGGATCCCAGTAGTACATTGCTTGCGCTCATCTTGTTTCCAACTGTTTCAAACGACCTTCTAGGATAATCTACAGATACATTTTCCAGCTATCCATCATAACTGATGTAAATGGCATCAACGGTGTTGCAAATCGAGCATTTTCTGCAGCTGGTTGTGCTATCACTGTACTATCATCAATATAATTTCTTCGACGATACTGATTTCCCACAAAAATGTATCCTCGGAGCTTCAACTGTTCAAATGTAGATGTATTAGCTCAGACTTGATCGTTAAAAACGGAAATTATAGAAACAGAAAAATAAATTCCTTCACTATTATTGAAGCTTCCAACTAAATGATACAAAAACAATGGAGTGCATTAGGCTTCATCTCTTAAACTCAAGAGGACAAAGTGTCAAAGTTCAATTGGATTTTCCTAAGTTAACCAAACTTCAATTAGATTTAAGTTTTCCTGTAGTTGCTCCCTTGCTGGAGATACTTATGCAGAAAATAATATAACACATAAAGCAATCGAAGGGCTATTTAGAAGAAGCAACAGCATGCAGATGAGGAAAACATCTTAACGCAAACTTCTAACACTCTCTTATAAATCCTTTGCTCTCTAAATAGCTTACGTAACATGTTCTGGTAAGACTTCTGTTGATCAGTGCCTTACAAATAAATCATAACAATATATGAGTTGAAATTTAGTTAGATATCCTCAAAAAGGTATAGTGACGATTAAATTCTCAAATATAGTGTCATAGCCATTTACCCTCTATCTTGATTAATTATATCACTCTTTAGTTGCAGCAGATTTGTTTGTCATTAAGAGGCATAATACAAAATAGTGAAAACGCAAAGCAAATTTGTATGCATTGCCCAGATCAAACAAACTGAATACATGTGAAACAGTGGCATCTAAATTAGAACAATTGGTCAACTACCACAATAGATTTTTATTTCATCTGAATGACAAATTGTTGGCTAGAGACTGGGTCTCGAGATGCAATTCTTATATCAGTGAATATAAAATCATCTCATGGCAAGGTGAGACCTCAACATAATTGATGATCATCTAAAGATGGATGCTCAGGAATAAATGCACATCTATTGTCTATAAAATTGAAGATATGAAATTATTAGACACTATATTAAAGGTAACACCAATTACCATATTTAGGTTCAAAGAGAATTGGATTCAACACCTCACCGTGGATTTCCTATGCTTCAGATTGCAGGACTTATTCACCACTCTGACTAGTGGACCTGAATTAACTGAATCAATGACCAAATATCTTCTTTTGAACCATGCGTGTAAAATCCAATGCCTTGACTAAAATACTCATTAATTCCCATATTAAGTCTTCAAGTTTGTTGTTCTTGCAACTTTTATACGGGCTACAAGGCTCTCCCCAGCACTGCCCAAGCCGTTCCTCCCAACTAATTTTGTACCGAAGCTACGATACAACATGCTCAGTCTATTGTCATCATCAGCGATTTCAGCCAAGTCCGTAACATTTTTCTTTGGAATCAAGCAATAAAGGAAAAGAGAAGCAGAACCCGAATTCTTGTCACCAATTCCAACTCGCACCAATGTGGTAGACTCAGACCCTGAAGAATATGGATCATAAAGAACTGAAAAACTACCAAAAGAGAAGTCTGGAGTTTGAAAGAGGTAATCCAAATTCAAAGGATCCTCCATAACATCTACTTTATCCATTACTGGCATTGTGGACCTCCTTCTGGCGACCCTTGCTATGTTAGCTGCTTCCCTGAAACCACTGAGCAAAGCTCCATGCATAGTCGCCGGGTACCTCCTGTTTGTTGCCTCGCCAGCAAAGAAGACCCTCCCATCTCCCACGCTCTCAGCTAAAATGTCATAGTCATCACCAGAAGACCCAACAGCAACGTAAGAATATGACCCATAAGTAAATTTATCTGACCCCCATCTAGTGCAAATCACTTGAAGGGGCTCTGGGACCTCAATTCCCTTAGGAGTAAAGATACCCCTAAGAACTCCAAGCACCCTTTCAACATGCTTTATTGGAGATGTATTCTCAAATTTAATGGCAGCCTCCCCAGCAACAAGAGCAACAAGAAGTGGTCCTCCAGAAACTGAGGAATAACTATAGAACAGAAAAAATTCACCACGATCGCTTGGATCCTCTGTCAAGTGCCCAAAAGTGTCAATCCCACCACCCCAAAAATCATGGGGAAACAGCATGAGAACCTTGTTAAGCAATCCAAAACCCAATCTTTCGATCGCCTCCTGCTTCGGCTGAGGTAGTTCAGGCACAAACTCAATACAGCCTTTCTTGAGCACACCAAGTGATACAGTGCACAGTGCCATGTCGCCACGAAAGACCTGCCCATTTGCATACACCATCACTCCATCACATCCATACTGAATTCGGGTGACTGTCCTTCCATAGAAGATGGGAATGTTCTCCACAAGTGCCCGAATGAAGTGTCCATTGCCGCCAGGAATGAAACAGTGGTCGCCACCCATCTCATAGGGGTCATCCTGGTCCCAGTACACCATGGAGAGGTCCGAGAGAGGGGCAGCATTGGCATACTCGAGGTTGGCAAGGTGCCAATTGAGCAACATCCTTTCCTCCGAGGAGTTGGCGAAGCCATAAGCTCTGCGAAAGGCCTCGAGGGCAGTCCCGAGAGAGACATCGACCGACCTGAGCTCATCAATGACGGCCTGGCGGAGCTTGCACACCTTATCAAGAAGCTGGTTGAAGGCTGCCTCAAGATGCGAATCGATGACAGTGTCCACCGGCCGGCCGTCTGGGAGATACAGAGGGCACAAATCTCGAATCTTGTGGAGCGGGAAGCCAAGCTGGCGAGCCAGGACTCCGAAAGGGTTGCCATTGATACCGGTGAGCACGCTGCCGCCCAGGTCAGCAGCTGCGACCACCCCTGGAGTGGTGGAAGAGGCGCAACATTCCATCTTTTTGGTGAAGACGCGGCCGCCAGGGCGGCCGCGGCCCTCGAGAATGGCGACCTTGAAGCCAAGAGAGAGCAGGTGGCGGGCAGCGGCCAGACCAGCGACGCCGGCACCGACGACAAGGACGGTGGGGGCTGGGAGGGAAGGCGGGCGGCGACGAGGTGCGGCGATCACGGCGGACGCGAGGCCGAAGTTGATGAAGCCATGGTCAAGAAGGAAGGCGTAGGCGGTGGAGACGAGGGCGCGGTGCTCGGACCGGATAGACTCCATGGCGTGGGCCTCGGTGACCCACACCGAGGGGTTGGAGCGCCACCGAGCGAGGATGTGGTTGCGGACGACGATGTAGTTGGATTGGGCGACGCCGCCCATGACGGGGACCACGTTGGCCTCGATCTCCTCCTCGGTGAGCGAGTCGATAGGGAACCCGACAGCCATGGCGATGAGGGCCTCGACGTCGAGCTCGCGGGCGAGGCGGAGTGAGGACGAAGGGGGGCGACCGCGGCCGCGGCGCCGAGGTCCCGCGTCATTGATCTGCATCTGGATCAGCTCGTCGAGGAGCTTCTCGTTATAGACGACGGACGCGGAGCGGGCGGAAGAGGGGCGGAGCACGCGGAGGCAGGCGGTGGGTACCATCCCGGGGAACTGCTTCTTGCGGCGGCGGCGCTTGCGGCCGGCAACGGGGGGAGGGGCGTCGCCGCCGCCACCACCGCCATCGGGCAAGGGAGCTATGGTTTCGGAGTCGTCGGGGAGAGGGTTGGTTCGAGGAACGTCGACGGGAGGGGTCGTTTCGGGAACCTCAGCTGGGGGAGGGAAAGGGGTATTACGGGAAGACGCCATGGCAGGGGTATTCCGGGAATCTGGTTCTTCCATAGCTCTCCCTCTCTCTCTCTCTCTCTCTCTCGCGGCGAAAGAGGGCGTGGAAGTGGGTAGGAGTATTTGGTTCGACGTCTGCAAAACTTAGGCTTTGATCTCGTGTTGTTTTGGACAGAACCTCCTCGCTACAATTATCACGAGAACACCTTCTCCTACTCAGCCAACCGTATCCGCTTGGGCATTCGGCTTCTCAGTGGAGCCCAAACATGGCCCAGATGTGGAGCCACTCTTGCTCCAATCACAAGACAGGGTCACAATCGAGTTAGAAGCACAATGGTAAGAAGTGTATTATTCATAACGAGTTAATTGCTCATACTTAGGCTTAGGCCAATTGAGACTTCTTGGGTGGATCGATCCATTATCTTCCCACCGAAACTTCTTTTATTATACGAGAATACTATGTCTTTCTCAGGTTTATTAGTAACAAATAATCAAGGTAATACGTCCCACATATCTTATTTATTAAATAATAATTATATGAGAGAAAAAGAAGGAAGAATTGAGTTAGCAAATGTGTATGCCCCAATCGAACTGTTTATATATAAAAGTATAAACCAACTGAAATCTCTTCTCCATTCGATCGAGTGTGTTGTTCTGGGATTCTCTTTGGATGAGAGTGATGCATGAGACTTTGTTCTTATGTTATGGATGGACAAGTCGACCAAAGCATCCTCCTCGGATTCTCCTCTAGTCAACTTCATCCCACCTTCTTGTACTCCTCCCTCCTGCTTGTTCTGCCAAGCCTACTCTTTCATGGGCATCACCAAGAGATGAAGAATTCATATGCACTCATCTTATTGTGATTTAAAACATCCATGCAAGCACTTTTAAAGGCATCATTAATGATAGTTTATATCCTTGGATGATTCGTATATTTGGCATAGTGTTCAGGTATGGTGAAGCTTAAATGATCAGACATATGGCAGTGTAGCCAATGATATGGGTGAGGCAAAGAGGGCTCTCTTGGCTCCCATAGTATTAAGAGCAGGAAAGCAATGCAACTCACACGTTGGCCGACCCTTCTTGCAGACCCACCAAGAACCGTAGAAAAGTCTCAGCTACTCTCCACCACCCGTATGATGAAATGGTGGAGACCATCAGCTTGTTTCTTAAAGTATAATATTAGAGAAGAAGGAAAAGAGATGGAGCGAGAGAAGATATGGAGTGTCACAAGAGGCGTATACGAGAAATAAAGGGCTGAGTAGGAGATGTGAGAAGAGATCATGCAGCTATCATCCGATGTCCAAGCCTCCAATATAAGCAAGGAAGCTCTCTGTGTTGGAAATAAACTTATTCCAATAGAGACTAATTAATTCAAGAAAAGGTTCATGCATGAAGGAGATTCATTCTCTCAAGAAGAAGAAAAGATAGATTAGATGTCTATGGAAGGACAAGTCAAAATGACCACTGGTTATTGTATTCATTCTGAATACAATAAATATGATGTATCTTTGGGACTATATAAACCCCATATGTTGGTTCATGAAAGAATAGAGTTTGTGAAATTGTAAAGAGTATTTTGAGAGAAAAATAGAGAGTTACTCTTCTCCTACTCTTCCTCTGTTTGAAATCTCTATCCCTTCTTCCTATCTAGATTTTCAACATTTGGTATCAGAGCATAGGTTGAGCAATGGCCTCTTCCCCAAGTACCATCCAAATTCAGATCCCTAGATTGACAAAAGAAAATTATGATATATGGTGCATCCAAATGAAGGTTCTTCTAGGCTCCCAAGATGTATGGGAGTTTGTAGAAGATGGATTTGTTGAGCCAAATCCAACGAAGAAGGAGCAATGAATGCAGAAGAAGAAAACAACTCAAAGATAGAAGGAAGAAGGAGAAAAAGGCTTTGTTCACGATCTACCAAGGACTTGACGATCAATGTTCGAGATCATCGCTCCAAAGAAATACTTGAAAGGAGGCTTGGGAAATGCTTCAAAAGCATTTGGTGGTGTTGATAAGGTAAAGAAACTTCGTTTGCAAGTTTTACTTGACTTTGAAAAATTACAACAAGGTGCTTCAAACTATTTCTGATTACTTCTCGAAGGTCATTTCTATTGTTCATCAAATGAGACGAAATGGTGAACAAATAAGTGATCAAAGAGTAATAGAAAAATATTGAGATCTTTAGATCCAAAATTTGATTTTATTGTCATTGCGATTGAAGAATCTAAAGATTTGGAAACAATGTCTTTAGAACAACTTATGGGTTCTCTTGAGTTCATGAACAAAGGATTACCAAAAGAGGAAAGCAGAACTTTGGAGCAAGCACTACAAACCAAGCTTACTCTTGAAAACAGAGGTGAATCAAAATTTCAAAGAGGAAGAGGTCATGGACAAAGAGGAAGAGGAGGCGAAATCGGACTAATCAGAATCTCCAAACAATGAAGGTGGTGGAGAAAATTCTAGCCAAAGAGGCCAAGGTTATAGTCGAGGGCGTGGCGAAGGCCGTGGACGTGGCGAAATTTTAAAAGGTCTTGAAATACAATGCTATATTTGCAAAAGGTACGGACATTACTCTTTTGAATGCTATTACAATCCTAACAACCAAGGTGATAAGGCAAATTTTGTTCGAAAGAAAAGAATGAAAATCAAGTATTGGCGATGACATATGATAAATTGAAAGAAGATCAATCTATGACATGGTATTTAGATACCGGAGCTTCAAATCATATGTGTGGTATTAAAGATTTATTTTCAGAAATAGATACAAGTTATTCGAAATATTACATTAGGTGATATGTCTCGAGAGACCAAGAAGAGGCAAAGGTCAAATTCTCCTTGAACTAAATAATGGTAAAGAGTTATGCATTTCGGATGTTTATTATGTTCCCGATATGAAAAATAATATTTTGAGTTTGGGACAATTACTTGAAAAAGGTTATAATATTGAGATGAAAGATATGACTCTTTCAATTCGTGACAAGGATAGAATATTGATATCACATGTGAAAATGGCAAAGAACAGAATGTTTCCTCTGCATTTATGTATTTTTGATCGATCAAATTGTTTTAAGACCGATATTGAGGACATTTCTACATTATGGCATCTTAGATATGCTCATTTAAATTTTGAGGCTTTGAAACTTCTAGAAAGTATAATATGGTGACAGAATGCCAAGAATTGATCACCCATCAAAACTATGTGAAGTATGTGTTATGGGTAAGCAAGAAAGAAAGCCTTTCAAAGTCGGAAGAACAAGAAGAGCATGGCATCGGCTTGATTTGATACACTCGGATGTTTGTGGTCCTATCACCCAATATCACTGGAGGAAGCATATTTTCTTACATTCACCGATGATCATAGTGGAAAAACTTGGGTTTATATATTAAAAGAAAAGAAAGAAGTTTTCATAAATTCAAAGAATTTAAGGAGTTGGTTGAAAGACAAAGTGGTTGTAGGATTAAATGTTTAAGAAACAGATAGAGGTGGTGAATATACATCAAATGAATTTGAAAGCTTTTGTAGAAACAATGGAATTTTTCATCAATTCACTATGCCATACACACCTCAACAAAATGGTGTTTTAGAAAGGAAAAATAGGACTATACTTAATATGGTCCGATGCATGTTAAAGGAAAGAAGAATTCCTAAAGAATTTTGGGAGATCTTTGTTGTTGCCTCTCAGCTTTATTTGTTTAACAGTTTCCAACAAAGCGAATTGGAAATGTTACACGGAAGAAGCATGGAGCTTTCGAAACCAAGAGTTGATCATTTGAGGATTTTCTAAGCATTGCATTTGCTAAGATACCAGAGGAAAAGAGAACAAAACCGGAGGATAAAGGTCGAAATGCATTTTGTTAGGTTATGCCAAAATTCTAGTGGTTATAAACTCTACAATCCTATCACAAATAAAGTTGTGATGTCAAGAGATGTTGAGTTTGATGAACAACATGATTTGGAACTGGAAAAGTGATGAGCGATAAGAAAGTCATAGCTTGAAGATGATGATATAATACAAGGAAACACCGAAGAGGCTTTACCGAATCATCACCTAGATCAGGCTAGGTCACTTGATTCAAGAAGTCCGATTATAAGAAGGACAAGACCAGAGTCAGAGCTCTATGATGTGACTCGAAGGATTGATACTAACAATGACGAACTTTCTTTATTTTGTCTTTTGCGAGATATGATCCATTAACTTTCGAAGAAGCTTGTAATGAAGAAAAATGGCGACAAGCAATGAATGAAGAGATTCGTGCAATTAACAAAAAAATGATACATGGGAGCTTACTACACTTCCGAAAGACCACCAAGCGATCGGTGTTATGGATCTTCAAAACAAAAAGAAATGCACAAGGGAAGATAGAGAAATACAAAGCACGATTGGTTGCAAAGGGATACAAACAACAATATGGGATTGACTACGAAGAAGTATTTGCACCAGTTGCTCGATTGGAAACAGTAAGATTACTTATCTCCTTAGCAGCTCAAATGAAATGGAAAATTTTACAAATGGATGTCAAGTCAGCATTTCTTAATGGAGTTCTTGAAGAAGAGGTATATATTCAACAACTTCGAAGGAAACTTGGGATGACAGATGGAACAAGTTTAAGGGGGGATAATGTTGGAAATAAACTTATTCCAATAGAGACTAATTAATTCAAGAAAAGGTTCATGCATGAAGGAGATTCATTCTCTCAAGAAGAAGAAAAGATAGATTAGATGTCTATGGAAGGACAAGTCAAAATGACCACTGGTTATTGTATTCATTCTGAATACAATAAATATGATGTATCTTTGGGGACTATATAAACCCCATATGTTGGTTCATGAAAGAATAGAGTTTGTGAAATTGTAAAGAGTATTTTGAGAGAAAAATAGAGAGTTACTCTTCTCCTACTCTTCCTCTGTTTGAAATCTCTATCCTTTCTTCCTATCTAGATTTTCAACACTCTGCACCTTCTGGATTACCATTCTGCTCTAGTTCTCTTTAGCTCCTTCTTTCTTCTGCTCATCTTCTCTCCCTGCATGCCTCTAGGGGTCATGGAAGGAGGAGAACTCACCAAAGAAGACGAAGAGAGGACCAGAAAAGGAGAACTCCGATGTTAACACAGTTGGCCTTCCATATTTGGTGAATTGAGGCTGTCAACTCTTCCTCGCTTTCTCTGTGGAGAGCGAACAAGAGAAGAGTGGGTATATGGCTTCCTCCTCCGCATCTTCTTCTTCTTCTCCTTCAACCTATAGTCCACGGAACAGATCAAGGTTCGGTGACACGACCTTCACCAAAGTCTTCGTTGGGGGACTGGCATGGGAGACCCCGACGGAGGAGCTCCGCCGCTACTTCGAGCAGTTTGGCGAAATCCTCGAGGCCGTGATCATTACCGACAAGATCACCGGACGATCCAAAGGCTATGGCTTCGTGAGCTCTCTCTCTCTCTCTCTCTCTCTCTCTCTCTCTCTCTCTCTCTCTCTCTCTTTCTCTCTCTCTTCGCCCCTGCGTTGGCTCTCTGTTTGTCTACTATCTATTATTGATCACAACTCATGAACGGCACACCATATTTGATGGCAGGTGACGTTTCGGGAGTCGGAGTCAGCGAGGAGGTCGGTAGCGGACCCCAACCCGGTGATCGACGGCAGGCGAGCCAACTGCAACATCGCCTCTCAGGGGAAGCCACGACCCTCTCCACGACAAGGTATAATGTTACGTCCATCTCCCAGACAATGGAAGATCGATGCACTTCTTCATCATTCTTCTCTGTTGGAGAAAGAAGTGTCTTCTTTCTCCGACTGAATCCATCTGCCGAAAGGGTATTGACCAGCAACGGTGAGTCCCCACCACCCATATGAAAACGAGGAGCACTCAACTGGGACAAGTTGGCTGATCTAAAACAGGCATGAAACGTTGATGCTCCAGCAAAAAGAGGGCGCCATGAATCATCATTATTCTATTGGCATGCATCAGCGAGCCGTCTTGATCTCTCGTCACGCTGTTGTGCGCAGGGAGGAGGCAAGACGAGAGCACGTACCGGGGCCCACCTTGTGGCAGACTGCCACCCCCAGTCATCTACCCTACTCCTCTCGGGTAAGGCCCCACTCGGAGCCCCATCCCATTGGTGGAATCCTCTGCCACGCATTCCTCTCCACCCGACTCGAGTTCTTGCATCTTATTGCATGTGTTGTGTTCTTGCAGGTATATGGCCTACCCATCTGCATATGGATATCAACAAGTCGGTGCTTCTTCTTCCTCTGTTCCTTTTATATGATTTCACTTCATAAACTTGCATTATATCCAAATATTTTTGGGTGCCAGCGCATGTTTAATGCATGGATATTTGGTCAACCAGGCCTCCTTCTACTATGAAGAGCTATATGGACCAACCTCACCTTCACTAGCTGTTGCTCCTCCTTACCGTCACCCTCACATGGCGTTCTCCCAGCAAACTGCAAGGGCAAGTTTTCCTTCCCCGGCACACGGCCGACGTCCGCCGTACGTGCAGCATCGTGCGCCCCACATACCCATCTCGACCCCAACTCCACCACACGGAAGACAGAACGCCACTGCAGGTTATCATCATCCGAATCCTTTGCCTTCCATGTTTGCTTATGATAAGGCTTCAACTTTTCTGAGAGATTTTGGCACCACCTGAGAACATTTGGGACATGATCACCTGCCACTTACGATGTTCGAGTGCAATGTAAGATGCAGATTGTTTTTATGTTGATTTTTACTCTGAAATAAGTTCTTCTTCTTCCCCTGTTTTGCTCAGTTTTTATATGTTGCTGCTGCTTCCGCTATATCTTGTTCATAGCTTCTAGAAATTATTAGTTCATACTTCAGGGAAGTTCTGCTATAATCAACGAATTATACTGCTACCATTATCTCATTGCACCAATGGTTGCAGACTCACAAGCTCCTCGGCAACCCTCCACAACTGAAGCAAACACTGATGACCAAGAAGCTTGAAGGTGGCAATCTGCAGCTTCCATCCCAACTTCTGCTCATCAACATTGTTGATTGATCCCAAGGAACCACGGAACATGGAGTGTCCAATCGGTGACCCAGCTTGACTGCTTGGGTTGCTTCTTCGCATTCAAGAAAAAGAACTCCAGGTTGACCAAGTTCATGATGAGCACTAATTGATTCCAACACTATTTTGTTCATTTTTATTCTAACTATTATTTCTTTGTAAGACATCTGCCCTAAACATCTTTCAAAATCCGACTGTGGATATGTCTATGCTTGTTATATGTATTTAAACAAAAAAAAAAAACATCAAACCAAAAGAGAAATATGCCAATTTCTTGAGTACTTGTAAACTTTTTTTTTTCCCACTAAAAAGAGAAACTATATTAAGTTAGAAAGTAGATGATTAATACTCAGCCTCTCACTAGATCTAGGAACAACCACAATATTTGAGCCTATCAAATGGAAGCCTTTCTTGGAGTGCTCTTTTTGTCGCAAGAAAGGCTCTCACCATCCTCTCAATCTTATTAAGAGCAGCAACTGGTATGTAGGATACAAAAGAGCATGAATGAGAGTAGCTAAAGAAATGAAATTAATCAACGAAACCCTTTCTGCTGCCTATGAAAGAAAGGAGGATTGCCAGTTACCTAACTTTTTTTTTTTTTTATCAATTTATTACAATCTGAGTTCAAAAATTGATAAGGAGCCCTCCTTAAGATTGAGAACCCCATAGATCTCATGTTCTTCCAGCTTAGGAAAAAAGATTTTAAATTTTTAACCTAGTGTTTTAACCTAGTCAAGAGGAATAAAACCACTCTTATGAAATTAATTAACTTTAGATCAACAATAGTACTCCAAAAACTATGATAAAATTTATGGTGAAACCATCCAAACTAAGACTTTTACCACAACCTAAAGAGCGAATAGTATCCTAAACCTCTTGTTTAAAAAAAGGGTAGCCTAAAAATTAAATTGTTATCGACTTTTAAACCATGAGTCAGGTTTGTTCACCTTCTTATGTCGATTAAATTTTAATAATGTCTAGTATTGCAATCTTCATCGAAGATTCACTTAGTTTTAGCCACAGCCCAAGATTTAAGATTTATTTGCCTAAGTCCTAACAAGCTATGAACCATAGATAATTGGATCTCCTCCTAATCGGTGAAATCGACTAACCCATCTTTAGTCTCAAAATCTTTAATTTATTTCGAGACATGAAATGCCTTATCCTCTATCCTATCCAATCGGGGCCAATACCAATGGCACAAAGAACCATGTAGGGATCTAAACATGTAGAACTAATAGGCTACCATTTATCCTTAATAATTTCATGAAACTTTGAATGTTCAATCCGAAAATTTTAAAAGTGAACAAGTTAATTTCTAGAAGAAAAGAATCTCTTAACATTGAAAATAAGTAGACAATAATCAGAGATACGGTCACATAATAATCATAAAAAAAGTTGAAGCCAAGCAATGTTCACAAACGACCTATCCAACCTCACCAAAACTTTTGCAAGACACGGTCGTTGCACCAAATATATTTCGACCTAGAAAACCACTATTATCAACAAAGCTCCGAAAACTAGGAGCATAACTGGTGACCAAAAACTTATACCTACCTAGTTTATCGCTTTCATCTAAAACACAATTAAAATCACCAATCATACACTAAGAAATATCATGAAAACCCACAGATGATAACAAATAAAAAAAAAAAAGGGCATTGCGAATCAAACTATGATTACTAGCATAACCAACAAACAAAAGCTACAGAGCATTATCTTTGTATTGACCTACAACTTGCATGAATTAAGGGTGGAAAGACATCACCTGGACATTAGCAGTATCCAGCTTTCAAGTCAACATAAAACCACTAGATGACCTCACCGCATCTTTGGAGGAGAAAGCCGAGGCTTTACCGAACCTTTTGTTAGCCTCTTCAAGCTACTATTAATAGTAGAATGTGTCTCTCGAAGCAGAATGAGGTCTACATTGTATTTATGGATGACGCAAGATAAAAACTTCTGTACCCGAACCCAATCACCTCTTCTCTTGATCTAGGAACCTCTTTCAATCACGACACACAATAGTTCATAGCCTCTCATTCCGCATCCTATTAACCTGAATCTAAGGCCCATAGACGTTCCTTTGAGGCATTAGACATTGTCGTCGGTCCTTCCAATAATATGGGTTGCTCGATGACACGGCAGGAGCACCAACCGAAGAAGACTCCATCTTAGGAGGGGAGAAGATGGACATGATGGGATAAAAAACAACAAGGAAGAACTTTTGTATATGAACAAATACTAACAGACTATAACAAAACGGAATTAAATGAAAATCACAATCAAATAGAATACCAAGAGTTACGTGGAAAATCCCTCCAACATGAAGGATAAAAACCACGGGGTAAACATGAGAAAATTCACTATAAAAATAATAAATGTATAATTATTTAAGTCTCTTACCCAAAACTCAAGCAACAATCATAAGAGAATAACTAAGATATAAGGATTACATTACTGTGCACAATATCCAAAATCTCCTCAACCAATTACAGTAAGAATTCACTACAGATTTGATCTAACCTAAGATGAGAATACTGTTTGGAGGAATAAGAACAATGTGATCCATGTCTTCTTCTCTTTTCTTTTTTTATTTTTTATTTTTCTATCTTTTTCTCCTTTTATTGAATCACATTGTTGCTGTAAAATTGTTACCCTTTTGCTGAATTAAGCCATCTGCCCAACAACCTCACCTTCAACTCACCTTACATCATAGAAGGAAAAAAAGGGCTCTTTTCATTTTTTTTCTTTGAATGACCCAAATGTTCAGCAATCTGCAGAGATTGCAGTGTTCATAGGCCTGAGCACTTCACTGTTTTCTGATATGGATTTTTTTCTTTCCCTCGTCTCTGTTCTTGCAGCACAATATGTGATCCCATCTACAGCAACAAGCTACTTCACACTGCTTTCTTTTCTTTTGCTGATCTCTGTTCATGTAGCACAGTGTGTGATCCACCTACAGCAGCTGGCAGTGAAGTGCCTGCAAAATGCCAAGCAAGCATTGTCATCATCACATGGTTGGTGCAAATGCCTACTTTGTCACCAAGAAAAGCCCACACTTCACAAGCTATATCTATCTTACAGGCCTGTTTGTCTTGTCTTGATTCAGGGAAACCTTGCTGTGAACTCAGCCATGGCTTCTGACAAACATTTACAGATACTAGACAGGTGAACAGTTGCTATGGATCCATGAAGAGGTCAATTCCTTTGAGAGAAGCTTTTCAAAGGCTCGTTGCTAAGTGACAGCTTGTCAAACATCCAAGTTAAGCTTTAACCACCTGCTAGGAGCATTGGAAGGAGATCAGTTTATGTTCAGAAATGGTTGCTCAATACATCATTAAGTACAATTATGTGATATCGATGCAACCATGGCATTGATACCGCCAGATGCATTACAATCGGATTAAACTGAAATTTAATTAGACTTGATATGAATTACCTAAAACTACAAGACTCTTAGTTAGCTGTAATCTAGATTCTAAAAGGCTCTTTTCAATTTTTTTAATTACCTTTCGCATAAAGCATGCATAAAAAATGGAAGAAAATTCACATTGCACTTTTGTCATGCTATTCTTATTACCTAATTCTGATGTCATTTCTGAAATTGCAACAAAATAGCAAGACTGCATGCTATATCCAGGAAATGATCTAAAGATGCCAAGAAAATATGAAGCCAGATCTGCTTATGCATAGTTTAAATGTCATTATGATACAGCTTGTTAGCTGAATTTATGATTTTGGAGACCTGAGAACAAAAAATAAGAAGAATCAAGATCTTGACTTAATACAATCATTGTGGTGTCCATTTAGCAGGAAGGTTTGGTTAAATGATTATACTAAGAAGATGGAATTAATCAGCAGAAACTAGACATAATACAAGTTATTATTATGCCAACTTAAGGTACACTCTCATATATGCAACTGTGCAGAACTTGGATGCAAATAGTTCATGCATTTGGAGGAACCTACAGCACATGCCAATAAGTTAGCAAAGATCTATGGCAACTGTTTCATGCACAGTTCAAGGTTTTAATGTATCAAGCAAATGCCAGCAAGGTCTCTCTGATAAGTTCATTGTACCAAGTTTGGATACAAAGTTACAGTCATTCTTGTTCAAGTCTTCTAAATTCTTGCACTTGGATGAATGCCTTCAACTCCATTTCCTTGCATTCTCTAGGAAAAAGTGCTGACCCAACTCAATGTTTTTATCAAAGATATGATTGATTCTAAATATCTTAGCATGCATGAAATGTGCAGTCATATAAAACAGAAACACCTTGTGCAAGAACTAACAAAAAAGATGGCCAGGACAGAACATTATGATCTAGGCAAAGATCAGTTTGCAACTCAGATTCATAGAACACTCCAAACCACTCCAGTGCCTGTTGGAGCAAATTGTTGCCCACACCCCAACTTCAGAGTGTGAAGAGAGGCTCCTTTTTGTTGAGAGTTCATTGCAAGGATGAGTGCTTCACCTGCCATGGCCAAAGGAAAGGGTTAGGTGGGATTCCATGGGCAGTCCCCAACTCTCTTTTGTCACATTTCTTGGAGTGCGATCATCCACCAAATCATTTGACACATCTACTTGGTTCTACTCAGCAATGGAGGTACCTAACAAAGCTCG
This sequence comes from Musa beccarii, assembly GCA_024322285.1. Classification (NCBI taxonomy): domain Eukaryota; kingdom Viridiplantae; phylum Streptophyta; class Magnoliopsida; order Zingiberales; family Musaceae; genus Musa; species Musa beccarii. The sequence goes on along the minus strand of CM044397.1, from coordinate 9,436,994 downwards.
AAGAGTTGGTGATACCATCATGGTTGCAAATGTGGCCAGTGGGGGATCATTTTGGTGGTTCTTGTGAATGAACAGAATGATCAGAGCAACAATCGAAGAGGAAGACTAATGTGGCATTGTCATTAAGGGAGCAATGAGGAAGAAAGGTATGTCATATGCTACTTATCCCTGTCCACTCTGGGGGGGGGGGTGGGGGTTGGGGGTTTGACAACAGTGATGAAACACAGACTCAGCACAATCATTTGAAGAAAATTGCATCTATTTGAAGCCTAATCTGCCTCGTCTTTTCTGTCCATTATTGAGAATCACAAACTTGCTATTTAGTACTATCAACTCAGATTCTGATCATCCACCCAAGAACAGAACACAAAGCAGAGCCAGTCCTCCTTTTTTTTTTTTTTTTTTTCTTTTATCTTAAAGTCGTCGTGCTTGCCATTGTGATGACGACGCCAGGGGTCTGGTGGAGCTGCTGACGAAGGAGGATGTGAGTGCCAACGTGGTTGTGCTTGCCATCGTCAGGATCGGCGGCATTGGTAAGACCACGCTTGCGCAGAAGGTGTTCGACGATGACAAAATCCAGGGCAACTTCCGGACCACCATGTGGGTGTGCATGTCCCAAGAGTTCACGGAGGCGGATCTTCTCAGGGATATCGTCACCAGCGCCGGGGGAAGTCGCGGTGGAGCACGGAGCCGGACTTTGCTCGAGCCCATGGTGGAGGGTCTTCTGAAAGGGAACAAGTGCTTGCTGGTGTTGGATGACGTGTGGAGGGCTGAGATCTGGGACGACTTGCGCCGCAATCCTCTGCGAGCAGGCGCAGCAGGGAGCAGGGTGCTGGTGACCACCAGAAACGAAGGGAACACGAAGCAAATGAAGGCGGTCCATGTCCACAGAGTGAATCTACTACCTCCTGAGGATTACTGGTCCCTGCTGTGCAGGAAGGCCACGACGAACGCAGACGAGGAAAGGGACACCCAAAATCTCAAAGAAATCGGCTTGAAGATCCTTGAGACCTCCCATGCTCTTCTGCCGAGTTCTTTCGTGCAGAAAGGGTGGGCGAACGCCGCCCCCATCAAGCTGCGTCGGCTGTCGATCGTGGCCCCGGACTCCGAGGAAATCGAACCTATCGTCAGCTCGACCAAAAGCCAAGAGTCTCCGAGGACGCTGTTACTGGAGGGAGCAAGAGCCGACGGGACGGATATAGACGACTATCTCAGGAACCTCTTGCGACTTAGAGTTCTGTACCTTGCAAAGGCAAAGATCCAGATCCTGCCGCAGCCCGTCGGAAATTTGATTCACCTGAAGTACTTGAATCTCTCTCATAGTGATCTAAAGGAGCTCCCGGACAGCATTAGGAATCTGAAAATTTTGCAGTTTTTGCTCCTTTTCGGATGTCGAGCGTTGAAGTATATCCCAAAGGGTATAGTTAAGCTACGCAACCTAAGAACACTGAATCTTAGAGATGCGCCGGTGGATAGTTTACCATCTGGAATGGGAAGGCTAGAACACCTCAATGTGCTCAACGGACTTGTGGTGAACAGAGTTGGCGGCGATGCTGCGAATGATTCGTGCTCCTTGGAGGAAGTAGGCAGCCTCCACAAGCTTAGAGATCTCTCCATTTACAAGTTGGAGAGGGTGGGGATCGAAGCAGAGCTAGGAAGGACGGCAAGCAGATTGGGAGGTAACCAAAATCTTGAGTACTTCGATTTACATTGCTCACCCAGACCGACGTCCGATGTTGCACGGAGGAGGAGACGGAGAGAATCGAGAAGGTGTTCGACACGGCACTTCGTCCGTCGTCGTCTGTTCATACGCTTAGGTTTCAGAATTTCTTTGGCCGCCGGTATCCTCGCTGGCTGGCGTCCACGAGCATCTGTCCGCTTCTACCAAACATACGACTCTTGGATCTTCACAACTGCGATCGTTGCCCACTGCTTCCGCCTCTAGGGAAGCTTCCCGGCTTGGACTTTCTTCTCATCGCAGGTGCACCTGCAGTGGCCACCATCGGGCTTGAATTTTTTGGTTCCGACGCTCAGGAATCAAAGCGTCCTTCGCCGGTATTGTTTCCGAAACTAACGCGGCTGTATCTGAAACGGATGCCGAACTTGGAGCGTTGGGGTTGGGTGGCAGAGCATGAAGGGGTGGCCATGCCTCGCTTGAACAAATTGGTCCTCGCCGATTGCCCCAAGTTGGAGTCTCTACCGGAGGGCCTGAGTCGTCATGCCACCTGCCTGACCACATTGCACTTGGAGAACGTCGGCGCTGTCAAGAGTATCAGGGGTCTCCCTTCGGTCAGGAACTTGAGGGTATGTGGTGAATCAGGTTTGGAGATCGTCACCGATCTCCCTGCACTGGAGGTGTTGCAGTTGGACAGGTGGTGGCATGTTCTATCGTTACCCGAGTGGCTACTGGGAGGTCTCCCATGCTTAACTGCGCTCCAGAAACTGGACATAGAATGCAGCAATCAACTGCTCCGCAGGTTCCTCCACAAGGACGCGAAGGACTGGTCCAAGATCGAACACCTTCCGATTGTTTACATCAAAGACGACCGACACAATTACGTAAACTACATCAAATAGTCCTACACTAGTCGATGACGATGAAGACGAAGGCGTGGCTGTCGAAGATGATGATGATGATTGAGGAACAGGCAACAACATCCTGCTTTTGCGATGTGTGGCGATACCATTTCTAACATGGTGGAATATACCGTACATATTCAACAGATTGCACTGATATCATCATATCAAAAGTTGTAGTAGAAGAAATATATGAAACAGAGAGAGAGAAAGCCAAAATAAGTTGTCCATCAGATCGCGCTGATATCACCATATCATAGGAATGTAGTATGGGTCGCAACCAACTTCTGGATCTGCATTTCTTCTCAAAAGTCTCGGACTTTCCGTGGTCAGCTCCAGTTGCAATGATCATATTAGACATGAGTGCCAATTACATCGTGAATGATGTCGATCTCCCTGCCATAAGCAGGAAGAGATAATTGTGAGTAGCCACTCCAAAACCAGAAGACGTTAGATGGTCGAGACGTGAGTATGAAAGGCAAGTTACCTCAATGATCATTGATGTCTTCTTCTTCTTCTTCTTCAGCAGGAGCAGCAGCATCGACTAGGTTTGTGTGGAAGGTGCAGGAATGCTTGATATAGTTTATATAATTGCATCGGTCATCTTTGATGGAAAAAATTGGAAAGTGTTTGATCACGGGCCAGTATGCGCCATTTTGGAGGCATCTGCCGAGGAGTTGGGTGGTTCCGTATACATCCAACCTCTGGAGTGTAGTGAAGCATGCAGGACAAGCCGCCAACCACTCTGGTAAATGATCGTTGCGACACCCAGTCGTGCCCAACTTCAAGAGCTCCAGTGCAGGGAGATCAGTAACTATCTCAATATCTGATTTACCACTTATACTTAGTTCTTTTACAGAAGGGAAACCTTTGATGGACTTGAGAGCACGCATATCGATCAGATCCAACGTGGTTAAGCAGGTTGCCTGTCGGATCAGGCCTTCCGGTAGAGACTTCAACTTGGGGCAATTTTGGAGCACCAATTTGTTGAGGTGACCCATAGCAAAACCTTCCGCTACCCAATCCCACCCTTGCATGCTAGTCATATCCGCGAGTCGCAGCTGCCTTAGTTTCGGAAACAACATAAGACAAGGAGGAGGAGCAGAAGAAGGGCGCTTTGAATTCTGTGCCTGATCATGCCCAGTAGCATCAGCTTCACACCCAAAAAATTCCGGTCCGATGTTGATCACCGCACGTGCACCTCGTATTTCAAGAAACTCTAAGCAAGGGAGCTTTCCTAGCGGTGGAAGCAGTGGCCAATGATGACACAAAATTAGTTCCAAACGTCTTATGTTTGGAAGAAGCCTACTGATGCATGTAGGCGCCATCCAGCTGGGGTACCGGAGGCCGAAGAAAACCTGTAACTTGAGCGAAACAACAGATGATGGTGGATGAATTGCCACATCCAACACCTTCTCGATTCTTTCAATCTCTTTCTCCGTGAAATCATCGGATATCGAACTTTGTGAGCATTGTAAACGTAGATGCTTCAATTTTTGATTTCCTTTTAATCCGCTTGCATCGCGTCTTGGTTCAGCTTCCATCCACGCCCTCTCCAAGTTGTAAATGGAGAGGTATCTGAGCTCCTGGAGACTGCCTAATACTTCCAAGGGGCATGTACCAGTAGCCGTGTTCACCATAAATCCTCGGAGTTCATTGAGGTGCTTCAACCTTTCTATTCCAGATGGTAAGCTCTCCAGGTGTGTCCGTCGACAATCGAGTCCCCTAAGATTGACTAGCCTAACTACACCCTGGGGGATATGGGTCAACTCGTAACATCCTTTGAGGTTTAAAAACTGCAAATGCGTCAGATTGCATATGCTTTCCGGAAGCTCCGATACACGGCTATAAGACACATTTAAGTATCTCAAATGCATCAAATTTCCAATATAGTGCGGTAGGCTCTCGATATTTGTGCCCATAAGATGAAGAACTCTAAGTCGCACGAGGTTCTTCAAGCAATCATCTATATCCTCCACGATGCCACGTTTTCCCTCCACTAACAATGTTCTCACTGACTCATGACGCTTGGTCAAACTGACGATATCCCGGATGTCCATGGTTTCAGTGGCCACAATCGACAATCGACGCAGCTTCGTCGGGGCGGCACCACTTCTCCACTCCTTTTGCACGTCACTAATGAACAAGCTCTCATCTCTCGAGAGGAAATGGGCGAGCGATCGCAGCAGGTCATGCATCTTGGAATAATCATTGTAGTCCAAACTGAAAGGTTGCGATTGTAGAAGGCTCATACGAAGCAGCTCTCTATAATATTGCTCCCCTGTTTCCTCCAACGTGACATCTCCTCGTGCTTCGACAAACCCCTCGGCTATCCATAATCTGACGATGGCAGGCTCGCGAAACTTGTAGTCTTCGCGGAACAAGGCACAGTAGAGAAAGCATTGCTTGAGATGGGCCGGCAGGTCTTGATAGCTCAGATACAGTGCTCCGTGCACACCTTCGGGAAGCCCGGTCCGTGACCATGCGGCGCTGCGGAGAACTTCCGCCCACGCACTTCTGTCGAGTCCTCTTTTGCAGAGGACCCCTGCGATGGTCTTGATGGCCAAGGGAAGCCCTCCGCATTTCTCAACAATCTTCATGCCTGTGTCCTTGAGATCTTGGGCAGCCCTTTCCTCCTCTGCATTAATCGTCGCCTTCTTGCACAAGAGGGACCAGCCATCCTCCGGTGGCAGCAGCTTCATCTCGTGGACGTGGGCCGCCTTCATTTGCCTCGCGATCCCTTCGTTTCTGGTGGTCACCAGCACCCTGCTCCCTGCTGCTCCTCCCTGCAAAGGATTGCGGAGCAAGTCGTCCCAGATCTGAGCATCCCAAACATCATCCAACACCAGCAAGAACTTCTTCCGTCTCAGGAGACCCGCCACCAAGGGCTCCAGCAGACTCCTGCAGTGTTCTCCATCATGGCTTCCACCAGCACCTTTAACGATGCTTCTGAGAAGATCCGTCTCGCTGAAGTCTTGGGACACGCACACCCAGATGGTGGTGCCGAAGTTGGCTTCGATTTTGCCGTCATTGAACACCTTCTGAGCGAGGGTGGTCTTTCCGATGCCGCCGATCCCCACAATTGCCAGAACCACCACGTTCTTACTGGGATCCCGCCTTGTCAGCTGCTCCACCAGTCCCTTGGCGTCCTCCTCCAGTCCCACGCCGACCATGTCAGACTCCATCACGGGGGAAGTTATGCGACTAACTCGAGGAACCACCTTCCGTTCCGCAGACGCATGAAGTTGCAGCTTGGACATTCGGGCCGAGATGTCTGCCAGCCTGCCGTTGAGATGCTTGATTTTGACGCCCACCTCATGTCTGAACTTGACCTCGCTTAACCAAGAAAAGATGGGAAACCTGTTGCCTTTGAACCGCTTCGGAGGGGGCTCTCCAGGGACGGACTTCTCGGCCGCTGTCCGGCACTCGTCGAGGATGTCGTCGGCGTCGTACATGGCATTCTTGAGCTCAGTCAGCCAGTACTTGATGGCCCTGTCTTCGATTCGGCGCTGCTCGGCATCATGAAGGACGGACTGGATGTTGCGGAGAGCGTCTTGGAGCTTTTGGATCTCCCCGGGAACGCCCAACACCAAGTCCACCTTCTCCTTAGCCATGTCGAATAATGTTTTTAGGAGCTTGGAGATGAAGAGATCCAGCACCACGGCCATTTCTTCTTTCGTGTTTTGCGTTCCTGGCGGAGGTCTTTGTATTTTTGTTGAAGACAGGTCAAATGATTGGGTGCTCTCTCGAAGCATTGTTTATGTTTGCCGTTTAGATTAGTATGTGCTGGTTTGGTAAGTGCACGTGGTCCCATATCTAAATTTTTTATTCTATTATTTTTTATTGATGTTATAAATAAGGACCTAGACTTTAAACAAACATCGTAAGAAAAATTACTTTAGATTTAATTTTTATTAAGTCTATATTAAGTCAAATATTTTGAATTTTTTTTGTTTAGTAATTTCAGATACTTTGTGATCTAGGAACAAATTCCTAAGGCATTTGTAATTGTCCCTTTTATAGTAAGAGTTTTGTTCCTCCTTCGTTTGTGGACGTAGGTCAATTGATCGAACCACGTAAATTCGATGTCTCTATCTTTTTATTCTTTTCTGCTTTATTATCTTTGTTGGGTTACTAAAATTACCCTTTGGTAAATTTCCTGGGACCAGCTCTAACAAACTAGTATCAGAGCCTGGTTTTGGAATCTTTTGGTAACAATGACAATAACAATGATCGTTGTCGAGAAATTCGACAGAAATATCAACTTCGACATGTGGCAACTCAAGATGGAGGCTATTCTGGTTCAAGACGGAGTTGATTTGGCATTACAGGGAGCTAAGAAAATTTCAGATAGTATGTTAGAGAAAAATTTTGTGGGTATGGATAAGAAAGCCTGATCTAGCATTATTTTAAATCTCTCTGATGAGGTTTTACAGGAGGTAGCTACGGAGACTACAGCTAAGAGCATGTGGGATAAGCTTAAAACACTGTATATGAAGAGGACAGTGGAGAACCGTCTCTATTTGAAGCAGAGTTTATATATGCTTCGGATGATTGAAGGTAAATCAATACTCTCACATCTTGATAAATTTGATTCCTTAGTTATAGATTTGGAGAATATTAATGCAAAAATTGATGATGAGGATAAGGCCTTGTTGCTTTTGTGTTTTCTTCCCCAATCCTTTAAGTATTTCCATGATACTATGATTTATGGAAAAGAAATAATTTCGTATCAGGAAATTAAATCTGCATTAAAATATAAAGAGCAAATAGATAGGGATATCACTGGAGAAAGTAGTGAGAATCAGGCTGTAGGTCTGGTAGCTTGTATATTTTGCAGGGAACTACAATCACAGGCTCTTTGCAGTCTTGTCATCATCATTGTCTGATTCTGACATCACCAAATTATGACATATGCGTTTGGGTCATATGAGCGAAAAAGGTTTAAGCATATTGAGCAAAAGAGGTCTTCTTTGCGGACAGAGTACTAGGCCACTAGATTTTTGTGAACACTACATTTTTGGAAAGTAGAAAAGAGTCAGCTTCATTCTCCGGCAGTTCACAAAATGAAAGGTACTCTTGACTATATTCATTCAGACCTTTGGGGTCTAGCTCATGTTCAGTCTAAGGGTGGTGCAAGGTATATTTTGACTTTCATTGACGATTATTCCAAGAAAGTTTGGGTTTATTTTTTGAAGCATAAAAATGATATTTTTCTAACCTTTAAACAATGGAATGCTTTGATTGAGAAGCAAACAGGTAAACAGATTAAGCGGCTTCAAATAGATAATGGTATGAAATTTTGTGAAGGTGACTTTGATGAATTCTACAAAAATGAAGGAATTGTTCGGCATCGCACTGTTAGGATGACGCCTTAGCAAAATGGTATGGTCGAACGTATGAACAGAACACTCTTGGAAAGAGCAAGGTGTATGATCTCAAATGCAGGGTTGACAAAGGACTTTTGGGCAGATGCGATTAATATGACCTGTTACGTTGTCAACCGTGCTTCTTCTGCAGCACTTAATTTTAAAACTCCGAAAGAAGTTTGGTCAGGTACTCCTACTGATTACTCTGATTTTAAAATCTTTGGATGTCCAGCATACATGCATGTAAATGAAGGAAAATTAGAGCCTCGAGCTAAAAAGTGTATTTTCCTTGGGTATGTTTCTGGGGTGAAAGGATACAGATTATAGTGTCCTGATCTTAAATCCCCAAAATTTATAATCAGTAGAGATATTACTTTTGATAAATTGTCTATGTTATCTTCCAAAGAGGAATCTACTAGTTGTACAAATGATAGTGCACAGAAACAAGTGAAGCTTAAGATTGGTAGTTCTGATTCTTTTCAATCGAACTCTTCTACTCAGCGAATGCTAGTAGATGGTCTCGAGTCTACTAACAAAGATGATCCAGAGGAAGAGTGATATTCCATAGCCAAGGATAGATCACGGAGAGCTATTCGACCACCACAAAGATATACAAATTTGGTTGCATATGCTTTGTCTATTGCAGAAGAAATATGTGGAGTTGGTGAGCCTACTACCTACTCAGATACGATTTCTTATGATGATTCCGCTAAGTGGTTGATTACGATACTTACGAAGTCTCTTCCGGTTACAAGTTCAAGCAGTGCTTGGACTTGATTGGTATTCATTGTTGGTGATTACTCGTTGAGGTTTTTGTGAAGAAGGTGGAGCAAGTTTTGCTAAATTGTCAATGTTGGGACATGCCAAGGTGGAGATTTGTTGGTTTGGCAAGTTCCATAATCCTACATCTGAATTTTCTATTCTGCTATTTCCTATTAGTGCTATAAATAAGGGTCTAGACTTTGAAGCTAGAAGCAGCACAGGCACTACAAGAAAAGTCGCTTTGGATTAAATTCATATTAAGTCAAATATTTTAAGTTTTTCTTGTTTAGTAATTTCAGGTGCTTTATAACCTACGAACAATTTTTTAAAGCATTTATAATTGTCTATTTTATAGTAAGATTTTTACTCCTTCATTGTCTTATTTTTTTACTCCTTTATAGTAAGATCGAATCATGTAAATTCGATGTCTTATTTTTTTATTTTTATTTTTGTTTTATTATCTTTGTTGGGTTGCTAAAATTATCTTGTGTGAACAGAACAAGGAGAAGAAAGAAACGAAGAAGGTCAGTCTTTGACCTGTGATTTGGCATGCTAAAAGAAAGGGTGCTACACAGTGTGAATAAAGTCAAGTCTATCTTCCTTGGCACAATCATTGACCGATTATAAAACCTGCTCCAGAATAAAATGGCCTTTGATACCAATCGATAGAAAGAAGGCGATTGACAAGGGGATGAGCGAATGATCGAGACTCGGTGGAAGTCAAAGACATCAACGATACAAGATCACTAGCGGGCCCCAGTTCGGAAGAAAATATAGTAGCATACCCTGGAAAGAAACAAGAGAAGCAGACATCTTGTGAGCATGTGCAGGAACTAAGAGCACATAAGACGAAACTGTGGATGTGAAAGTTATTACTTTGGTGATTAATCTATGTTTGTTTATGGAGAAAAACTACACTTCATCTGTTTCTGATAATTCACAAAAGCTGAAACAATCAACGTCGGTTCCTTAACTCTTCTCTTCACATATTATTGTGGTCATATATCCGATTGTTATGATCGAAACCGAAACCTTCAATAGAAAGGTTGACTTGAATCCTAATATCGTGATAATGTGTATGAGTACATATATGTCTATCGAAGTTTCTTTCAATATCATTTAGAAAATCTATGATTATCCATCAATAATCAGATCTATAATCTTAATATCTGATGTTTCATCTATAGAAGGTCAATTCCCTTCCTTCATAGATGAGAACAGATGGTCCGAAATGATAATTAGAGAAATCACTTTTATCAAGTTCATCTTCTTGTTCAATAATAAATGATCAATAATTATAATTAGAATTCAATGAGATCTATTATACAACAATCAAATGCTCTATAATTACCTCCAAAAAAAATGTAAAGGACTGATCCAAGATCAAACACCTTTCCATTGTTTATATCAAAAACAATTGGCACAATTACATAAACTATATCAAACAGTCCTATACTTAAAGAATAATCTAGTTGATGATAATGAAGATGAATGCATGAGGAACTGGACACATCACCATGAATATACCTACTTTTGCGATGCGTGGCGACACCATTTCTAATATGGTGAAAAGCTTTTGCATCATTTTCTCTTTTGAACATATTGTATTTGTGAATATATATATATATATATATATATATATATATATATATATATATATATATATATATAATTGAAAAAAGGATTTGAATAAATATGTAGTTGTGGAATGCTCCGAGTGTTTGATAAGCAAAAAAATATTTATTTTAAATATGCATCGGGTTATGTGTTATTTAGTAAAATTATATCTCAAAAATCCATTAAATATTTATGACTAATTTATCCTTCTAATATTTTTAATATTTATTCAAAGTGAATATATTTATTGTTAAATTAATAAGTAAATACATAAAGTAAATGAATAAATTATATAAGTCTCAAATAGATAGAAAATATAATCATATATACACATAAAAAAGTTATTTAAAAATAATTAAATACAATGTCATCTTATAGAAAATATAAATCGTATTGATTTCTCACTAACAATCTTATAATTTTAGATAAAGTCATAAAGGTACTCTTGCATTTTAAAAAATTATATTAGCATTCTACAAATACTGAAATACTAATATTTTCTTAACATAGCATCAATATTTGAGTATTTTCAATACAATATCTAAATCAAATATGAGTTAAATAATAATAATCAAACATCAATTCATATTTAAAATATGCATTGGGCCCTTAACACATTTAAAATATGTTCTCAAACATATCCTAACAGTTTCAATCAATATAATAATCAATAATCAAATGAGATAGCAAATATCATGAAAGTATAAAGTCACATATCTTTGTCTTATTATGATCGGGCATGCATACGTCTATCTTTGAAGTTTTTTTTATGGCATCGTGTAATTATTTTTATAAGATTTTTTGTGCTCAATAAAATATAATACTTTTTATTTTGCTTGGGATCTCGATTTTCTTAACTCTTTCGTTAGCAATGTATATTTTACCTGTGTTTGTTTCACATAGGTTTATGACTTAGGATGCTATGCAACTTAGTTCTAACTAAATACATGATAGGGTTATACTGTAGTAAGTACACAATTCAATTACAATGTGATGAAACTAATGCATCTATTTTGGATAAACTAAGTAGAACGGCTTATATGGGCAATCATTTCGAATAGACAAACAGACATTAATGGGGAAACAAATAATATCGTCCCGAAAGAGAGTAACATCTTGGCATCTATAATTGTGTTCCAATGGAATGAGCTTCCTCTCAAATAAAAAAGACATTATTTAAAAGACAACCTAAACATCATAGAAGCTACAAAGAAAAGAGATTGAGCTCGAATGATATCTTGTCATCACTTGACATAATTTTATGGAAGTAAAAATAATATATGAAGATTGAGGGCTAGAGCTCTGATTAGATGCTCGACATAGTCAATCATTATTTATCGAAACTTTATAATCCAATCTAGAGAGAGATTATCATTTATAAGTTTTTATTCGGGCATCAATTTTGATTAAGGAAAAAAAAATCAAAGTTTGATGGAATAAAAAAAATAAAGAAGAACTTTTGTATATAAACAAATACTAACAGGCCGTAACATAGTGGAATTAAATGGAAATCACAATCAATAGAGTACTAAGATTTATATAAAAAATCCCTCCAATGTGAAGGATAAAATCATGGGGCAAACCAGAGAAAATCCACTATAAAAATAGTGAATGTACAATTCTCTAAGTCTCTTGCCTAAAACCCAAGCAACAATCACAAGAGAATAACTGAGATATAAGGATTACGTCACTGTACACAATATCCAAAATCTCCTCGGGCAATCATAGTAAGAATTCACTACAGATCTGATCTAACCTGAGATGAGAATATTATTTGGATGAATGAGAACAGTCTTTGTGTGGTCCTTGTCTTCTTCCCTTTTCTTTTTCTCTTGTTTTTCTACCCTTTTCTCCTCTTATTGAATCACCTTAATGCTGCAAAATTACTATCCTTTTATTGTAGTTTTTTTCTAATTTTCGCAGCCACCACAGCCTCTTAATTAAACTTAAGGTTTAGGTTAAGGAGAGGTGGGTTATAGGCTGTTAAACCCTACTATGGGCTGAATTGGGTAATCTGCTCAACAATCTCCCCCTTCAACCCATAAGGGAGGTTGTCCCATAACTCCTCAGTGTAAAACTATGCCGACCAACTATCGGCAAATCACTTATCTCTCTTTCGGTAAAGCTTTTGTTAACATGTCTGCTTCATTATTATCTGTCTGAATTTTCTAAAGTTGCAACTGCTTTCTTCAAGTATATTTCACATCTAGTGGTATTTGACATCTATATGCTTTGACTTGGAATGAAAAGTTGAGTTCTTACACAAATGGATGTCACTCTTGCTATCACAATGCACCACATAGTTTTCCTGTTTCAGCCCCAATTCTTGTAAGAATTCTTTCATCCATAACATTTCTTTGCAAACCTCTGTAGCAGCAATATATTCTACCTTTGTGGTAAAGAGAGCAATACACCTTTGCAATCTGGATTGTCATGACACAGCTTCCACTGCAAAAGTAAATATAAAATATAATATGGATTTTCTTGTATCAATATCTCTAGCCATATCTACATTTATGTAATCAGTTAGCATAGGTGGTCCACCTTTAAAGCTTAAACAAACCTTAGAGCTTCCTCTGAGATATCTCAAGATCCACTTCACTACTGCCCAATATTTTTGCTTGGATTTGTAAGAAATCTGATAGTAACACCTACTGCATATGTGATGTTCGACCTCTGAAACATAAGAAACTTTTTTTATTTTCTCCTTATCGCTTGACGGATTCTACTCTAAGCATAACTTGAAGTGATCTAAAAGTGGAGAACCAACTGATTTTGCATTGCTCATATTGAACCTTTCTAATACTTTGTCGTTGTATTTCTTCCATGACAACCAAATCTTCTTGTTTTTCCTATCATGAGAAATTTGCATTCACAGTATTTGCTTTGCTGGCCCCAAGTCCTTCATCGCAAAGGACTCACTCAATTCCTTCTTCAACCTATTAATTGTATATATATCTTTCCCAAGGATTAGTATATATCAACATAAAATAAAAGAATAATAAAATCCTCACCAAACTGTTTGATGTATACACAATGATCTGAAGCCATTCTTTTATATCCATTTTCAGTCATAAATGAATCAAACTTTCTCTACCATTATCTTGGAGCTTGCTTCAACCCATACAAACTCTTCCTCAACTTGCAGATAAAATTTTCTTTAACTTTGACTTTGAAACTTTTTGATTGCTCCATATAAATTTTTTTCTTTAAATCATCGTAAAAAAAACTATCTTCATAATATTCTTGCTTTTAGTACTTGATTGGGGTTTAATAAGATATCAAATGACTGGCAGAGTATTTTGTTGTGCCTTATCATCATGATAAAGAAAACATAGAATAAAGTCAATTGGCTATTTTCTTAACATACTTTACGCAAAGTGTTATAATGTTGCATTTATTAGCTCATTGAGTGGGGGAATACAATTCCCAATTCTTTATGAGCTGCTGCATCATCTCATTTATGTAATTGCGAAATGATGGATCTTTTATTTATATTATATATATAATTTAAATTACGCAGATAAATGTGAATCCGTTGTAGTCTAGTTGGTTAGGATACTCGGCTCTCACCCGAGAGACCCGGGTTCGAGTCCCGGCAACGGAAATAGTTTTTGGAACTTATTTATTTTGTGGACTTAATGTTTAACTGATGCACATCACGTATTTGTTAGTTTGCTTGGCTGATGCTAACACATCACGTGTTTGATATTTTGCCTCGTCGCCCTCGTCATTGCGAATATTTCCGGCGTCTTATGACATCAGAGGTGAAGGCAGCTGGGCTCCATTCCATGACCTGTGAAGCACCCATCTGCTGCCCACAGAAAGCAGAAGAAGTTTTTGCTCGACGATCTGACAAATTGAGCTCCAAGTGTTTGTGATTTTGCTCGGCTGATGCTAGCACACCACATGTTTGATATTTTGCCTTGCCGCCCTCGACATGGAAACTATGTCACTGTACTTGCGAAGTCTCGCCACATCAGGGGTGAAGCAATCTGGGCTCCCATCCCATGTCCTTTGAAGCCCCATCTGCTCTTGTTTGTGTTCTTTCTGCTGACTGTCTGACAAATTGAGTTCTAACGGCTGACTTTGTAGTGACAGTATCCTACCCAAGTAATTATGAATCATTCAGGCAGAATTCAGCAAAAATAAATGAGGGTCTTCCCATTGTAGATGACAGGTGTTAACTCTGTTCTATATAGCTGAGAGCACATGATCACTGAATGCACACTAGTCATGGAAGTATGGCTGCAATTTGAAGACACCATGCATAATAATGTGCATGTTGAAATGTCAAAACAAGGTAAGAAATAGTGAAAGAAGTACAGACAGTATCAGACCAGCTCCCTGGTATCTGATTCCGGAATCGGCGATGATCATTACACCAAACCTGCAAGTACCAGTGGGTGGATCCTTGTTCGTGGTCGTCGCCAGGTTTTCGAAACCACAAGCCACAACGTCCTGGTCGTTCTTCTGGTAAAAACTGTTGAAAGCATACGATATATTCCCTCGGGCGTCCAGATCGCCACACCAAGTCTTGTAACCGAGACTAGTGCAATCTGCATTATCGAGGTTGACAGAGGGCTTCAGAACACACCACTTGTCGTCCAGATACTGGATATTCTTGGCACGAAGTAGCGCGCCAGTCTTCGTCGTCCCCAGATTCAGCTGATACTTTGGCCACCCATCGTAAGTGTAGATACCCCAGTGCCGCTGGAAGTTCCCTGGTTGGATGCTCTTTTCATCCTCCTCGATTAAACTGAAAAGGTATGCATCAATCGGCCCAGCCCTCATCGGTGTGCCCTGCCCTGTTGAGATGTGGGTCATGAATCCTTGATTGAACTTCTGAGCATATTGAACATTTGCATTCATGTCACCGTCTGTTGGCCAACCAATCTCACCAACCGTTCTTCTTCATGGCCCATACGAGAGCATCAAGATTTGCGTCGAACATGCTGCTGTATGTGACTGAACCATCAACGACAGCAGAGGAAGATCCTTCGAAGAATGCGTAGTCCACAGGAAAGTTGGGGTCGCGATAAAGGCTGATGAAAGGATAGATGTTCACGGTGAAGGGGTGCGGCATTGTCATCGAGGAACTTGACAGTGGCTAGCATGAGGTCGCGAATGTCAGAGCGGAAGTCCCCATCAGAAGATCGACCACTGGGTGACGCATAAACATCAGCATTTTGAGGAGGAGTGACTTTGACCTGGTTACTGAGGCCTGCTTTGATGAGAGCTCCATGGATATTTTGGAGTGCTGGAGAAGTAGTCTGCAGAAAGCTCCCATTGTAGGTCTGCAAGAAAGGTTCATTTCCAACTGCGACATACCTGTTCATGATAAGAGAGCAAAATTTTGCTGAGCAAAGCATCAATATGAATTATTCCTTCTGAAAATTTCAATGCGTGGAAACCGGAACACGATGTTTAAATTGCAGCATTGAACATCACAAAGTATTTCAGGTACTGTCACCTTGGTTCATCAGCCTTTTACACTAGACTGGACCTGCATGCTAACTGCAGTTCGAGTGATTGCCATTACAAACCAAGAGTCAAGAAACCCTCATAAAGAAAGGAGCAGCTCAGGTTTTATATGACGTGATCAATATCAACACATGGAGATTAGCATATATCAACATCGAATAGAAAAACATAAGGGAGAGTGCTTATGTCGTCAAAGAAGCTTCTTGTTTGAGAAAGGAAAAGGTTAAACAAGGGCATCGGAGAATGCAAATTGAACACGGATGTACGATCTAGGAATTCTCCAAATCCCAAACCTGATCACTGCAACAATAATCCCGATGGAAGTATCTCCTAAGGTGGCCTAATTATCACTTGTTACGGAGCTTCTCAGGAAAGTTTGAATAAAATCATACATCAGTTTATAACATGGTAGATTCCCAATGAGAGGAAACTAATAAATCCATAAATATTTAACCAATACAACAGGCTGTGGTGACCCTTGGCAATCACGTTTGAGAAGGAAAGTGAGGTGAGAGAAACCCTTCATGTCCATACTGTCCTAGAAGACCACGTTGTTATTCGGATTTGGTAATGGTATTGCTTAGCAGCTCTGTGCTCTTACATGCACAATGGAATCCCAGAAAGGTATAATATCTACCTAGCCGCTTCATGCTCATAAGAAAGTTAATGGTGGTGTATCATGACAATTATGATTGCCAAAATTAAAATGTTATGATGATGACCATAGTCAGAAACTTATGTCGCTTTAATATGAATTAAAATATGTCTTATCAGTAAGATCTATCGAAGAAGTTGCAGTTCTAACCATGCCACACATGGTTTCTAAAGGGAAGAGACAAGCATAGAACGCACTTCATAGTGGCAGGAACAATTTGAGATGTTTCTGTTAGATTTAGCATGATGAGAATTCCAATAGAACGAAATATTTAGCTTATTAGCAGAATATGTGATGCTGTTCTTTCAACTAATTTCTCATACATTTTTCTTTTGGTGAAATAAGTAATAACAGTAAAAAACAACACATTCGTTAAAGCAACTGTATAAATTTGACAAAGTCACTGATACTTAAACTGCCAGATCAAGAAAGATCTATAAGAAAATAGAAAAGCTAAAAGCAAATTATGAGTCATTGCAAGCAGAACCAGGAGCTCAGAAGACTGGACCTCAAACCCCAATTTTTTTGCTTCCTCTCCTACTTCTAGATCCCAGTGTCGTGTGCCCCATCTCTTTCTTTATTTACAAGCAGTTTCAATCGGCCTATCACTCTGTATTTAATAATTTCATGTGGTCCCATACTGGTTAGGATTTGGAGAGCCATGACTTCTCACCCAATTGTGAGGACCGCATAAATGCTGAAAGAATGTGGTATATTATGCAGCTAAGATGGGTCTGTTTACAAGGAGGAACTCCCTCCTTGGTTCGTTATTAATTCTTTTTGCGAGATTTTTGTTCTACTCGACTTGTCGTCGAGTGGAGGGTGTTACACACTGTTGTCCAATATTTTTTGTCTACATTTATAAGAAATTTACTAGTAACATACATTACATATGCGATGTTCGATACCATTACATACATTAAACTTTCAATTGCTTAAGCATAAATTTTTTTTTTTATATTTTTTCCTTCTCATCACTTGACGGACTCTAAAATAGGAGAATCAACTATTTAAGCATAAGATAAATCTTTCTAATTTTTTTTACTTATATTTCTCCTATGAGAATCAAATCTTTCTGTTTTTCTTATCAACCTTTTAATCCTTCCCGTTGTATTTCTTTGACAACCTCTTCCTGTTTTTCATTGCAAAAAGACTCACATCAGTTCATTCTTTAACTTTGCTTTGCTTGCCCTATATCTTTCTCAAGAATTAGCATATCATCAACATAAAATAAGAGAATAATAAAATCTTTATCAAACCGTTTGATGCACACATAATGATCTAAAGCCGTTCTTTTATATTTATTTTTAATCATAAATGAATCAAACTTTCTGTACCACTGTATTGGAGCTTGCTTCAACCCATACAAACTCTTTCTCAACTTACAAACAAAATTTTCTTTACCTTTGACTTTGAAACTTTCTGATTGCTCCATATAAATTTTCTCTTCCAAATCACCATGAAGGAAAGTTGTCTTCACATATAACTGTTCAACCTCTAAGTCCTGGCTAGCAGCAATACCAAGAGCAACACGAATAAAAGACATTTTAACAACAGGAGAAAATATCTCTTCAAAGTCAATACTTTTCTTTTGACCAAAGCTTTTCACAACCAATCTAGCTTTGTACTTTGGTTGAGAATAATATTCTTGAGTCTTCAATCTGAAAACCCACTTGTTCTTCAATCCATTCATTCCCTGTGGTAGTTGCACTAAATCATATGTGTGGTTTTTCTACATAACATCTATCTCTTCCTACAGAGCAACTAACAACTTTTTTACTCACTTTCAACTACTTCATGGTAACTCTCTGGTTCACCTGCATCAGTAAGCATCACATACTCATCTGCAGAGTATCTTCTAGAAAGCTAACGTTGTCTAGAAGATCTTCTCAACTGAGGTTCTGCGGGAAGCTACTCTTCAACTTTTTTTTACTCAACATGTTCTGCAGGTATATTAATATTTGGCTCTACACCATCTTCCTGCATATCTCTCCCATCACTCTGATATATTGGAGGAGTAACTGGGTCACAATCTGCTAATCCTTTTGCAGAAGTCTTGGTTGGTGCCTCCTTCTTCAAATCCTCAAGGGGTTGATCCTCAAAGAAAACCACATCTTTGCTTCTAAACACCTTTTGCTTTTCTGGATCCCAAAACTTATAACCAAATTGATTATGTGAGTAGCCAAGAAAATTACATTCTTTTGTCTTATCGTCCAACTTGGACCTCTCATTGTCTAGAATATATGCAAATGCACGATAATCAAACACTCAAATACCTATATGAAATATCTTTTCCTGACCATACATGCTCTACAACATCACCATCTAGGGCTGTACATGGAGATAAGTTGATTACATCAACTGCAGTCCTCAAAGCATCATCCTAAAACTTTTTGGGTAGCTTTGCCTTTGAAAGCATACATCTGATTTTTTCCATGATGGTGCGGTTCATCCTCTCTGCAATTGCATTATGCTGAGCTGTACCAAAAACTCTCATCTTATATTGGATGATATGTGACCTACAATAATTATTAAATAATCCTGTATACTCACTATCATTATCTAATATTATATATTTTAGCTGTCTTTCTGTCTCCCTTTTAACTCTGGCATGAAACTCTTTGAAGACATCAATAACCTGATCCTTGGTCTTTAAAGCATAGGTCCAAACTTTCCTGGAAAAGTTATCTATAAAAGTAACAAAATAAAGTGCACCACTGATACCAGGAACATTAATAGAACCACTATGAATTTTTATCCTCAAAGGACCACATACATCTGTATAAACATAATCCAAGGTATGCATTTTTCTAGATAAAGTAGGACTAACAAAAGAAACTCTGTATTATTTACCAACCAAACAATCAATATAAGGGTTCAGACGTGTACCTCTGAGGTCTGGTAATACCTCTCTATTAGAAAGAACTTGTAGTCCATTCTCACTCATGTGTCATAGTCGTTTATGCTACAACTATATGCTGAAGTCTTTCTCTATAGCAATCAACTGCTCACCATAAGCTTTAACCTGCAACCTATATAAAGTGTGATATTTCTTTCCACTAGTTATAACAAGAGAATCTTTACTAAGCTTCCATTGTCCTCTATGAAACCTACTATCATAGTCTTCATCATTTAGCCTTCCAATTGAAATTAGATTCAGCCTCAAGTCTACCACATGTCTCACATCCTTAAGCACTAACTTATATCCAAGGTTAGTCTTTATGTGAATGTCACTCATGCCAATGATGTCTGCCGTGCCATAGTTGCTCATCTTGATGATACCAAAATTTTTAAACCTATAGGTAGTAAAGAACTCCCTCCGTGGTGTAGCATGATAAGAAGCTCCTGTGTCAATTATCCACTCGAGATCCTGACATAAAAAAAAATATCATCATAAGGGGACAAAATCAAATAATCACCACATTGTACTATAGTTGTAGTATTCTCTTTTGACTCTGTAGACTCTACTTATTTTTCCTTTTTCTTGCTCTTCTTAGGTTGCTTACATTGATTCTTATAATGCCCTTTCTTATCGTAGTTGTAGCAAATAATCTCTTTCCTTGATCTTGATTTGTTTCTACCCATACGTAAACTACTTCTATCTTTAGACTTTGACCTTTCTTTGTTCTATAATATAAGTGCCTGTGAATCAATCTGAGATGTGGTTGAGTTCTTTCTTCTCAACTCCTCATTCAACAAACTGCTTGTTACTTGACTCATAGTAACAATACCATATGGTGTGGAATTACTGAGGGAAACCATCAGTGTCTCCCAACTTTCTAGCAATGAACTGAGAAGTAACAATGCCTGCAACTCATCATCAAGAGACATTTTCATAGAGGATAACTGGTTAGTAATACTCTGCATTTCATTCAAATGCTAAGCAATAAAAGCACCTTCTTTATATTTCAAGTTCATAAATTTTCTGATAAAAAAGACTTTGTTGCCACTTATTTTTCTTTCATAGAGACCTTCTAACTTTTTCCAAAGAGAATATACAGAACTTTCAATAGAAACATAGTGAAAGACACTATCATCGAGCCACTGTCGAATAAACCTAATCGTTTTTTGGTCTAACATCTTCCACTCATCATCTGTCATAGTTGTGGGTTTTGCACTATCCCCTTGCAAAGGTCCATACAAAACTTTGTAATACAAGAGATCTTTCATTCTTGATTTCTATATCATCCAATTGTTTCCGTTCAAGCTAATCATATGAGAAACACTACTAGCCTCAATGTTTAAACACAAATTAAATCACCAAAACCTTTCTTTGATACCAGTTGATGGGATAAAAAATAACAAGGAAGAACTTTTGTATATGAACAAATACTAATAGGTTGTAACACAATTAAATTAAATGAAAATCACAATTAAATAGAACACCAAGATTTACATAGAAAATCTATCCAATGTGAAGGGCAAAAATCATGAGGCAAACAAAAAAAAATCCATGATAAAAATAATGAATATACAATTCTTTAAGTCTCTTGCCCAAAACCAAAACAACAATCATAAGAGAATAACTGGGATACAAGGATTACGTCACTGTGCACAATATCTAAAACCTCCTCAAACAATCATAGTAAGAATTCACTATAGATCTAATCTAACCTGAGATGAAAATACTGTTTGGATGAATAAGAATAGTCTCTGTGTGATCCTTGTCTTCTTCCCTTTCTTTTTTTTCTTATTTTTCTATCATTTTTTTCTCTTATTGAATCACCTTGCTGCTGCAAAATTATTATCCTTTTACTGTATTTTTCTTCTAATTTTTATAGCCACCACAACCTCCTAATTAAACTTAGGATTTAGACTATTAAAACCCGCCCACCATGAGTTGAATTGAGCCATCAGCCCAACAGGAGAAAGAGCCGATTTATGACCAATACAACTACACTTAAAACAAACCGAAGGAATGTTTTTCATACGAAATAACCTGAAAAATATTGAACCGTGGCTTGCGAATCTAAACACCCTATTTAATGGGCAAGGACAAGTCAATTTGCATACAAATATCGATTTCTGTTCATATCCATTGAACTATTATCCAGACGCAATCTTAAGGATTGACTCATTATCCCAATACTTAAGAGGAAACAACGGTAATTGTCTCCACACCGGAGCAGACCGAAACTGCTCGGTGCTGGCCATCCCAATACCTAAAAATATGTATGCAACTTTCAATTGCCATGTTACCATGTGCGCCATGGTTTTTCTAAGCTTGATGCATGTTACCATGTCAAAGGGTGTCCTCAGCAACACTTTGCTCTCTTTTTAATGGAGAAAATGGAAGGCAGTAGCTCAACAATTCACAGGTTGCACAAGTGAGAGATCCCTGCAACAAGAAATGTAGAAGCTCCGCACGAGTAAAGGATTGAAGCATAAGAACAGAACAAAAGAAGGTCCAAGAAATGCAGAACAATAAAAGAAGACAACAGAGGGTGATAAGCTCAGCTACTTTGGGTGATGTTTAAGGACAACATCTGTCTGTGCTGCAGACAGAGAGAAGAGAGTTTTTAATGTATGGTGTTTCAATGCCTTTTAATCTATATCACATGCAATAAATGCATCTTGGTCTTTCACATTGCTGTTCAAATACTTTACTGATCTTACTAGCTGACAGAACGCTGAATAAGAATTTTGAGTGTTCGCTGGAATTATTTGTATATTGACTTGTAGACGAGCCAATTCTTTTGTGTGTGTGTGTGTGTTTGGAGAGAGCATCTTCTTTTGGAGAGAGTGAAACTTCTCCTAGATTATCTTTTTATTCTTTTGTATCATTACAACCTTGATCTGACCAGAGATTCTGCACAGAGATCACACTGAAAAGAACAAATGGATAGTAATATATGTGGTCATCCGTTTCACGAGTTCATAGAAAAAGAGATGTTGACACAAAACATAAGAGAGAAAGGGAACTCGATCTGTTTATTTATAGCACTGCGAAGGCAAGGCAAGAGGCGAGTTGAGAAGGGAAGACGAGACGAGAAGAGCCGAGATGGGCCCCTATGCTTCCCATAAGCCTCACGCTGTGTGCATTCCATATCCCGCGCAGGGTCACATTACTCCCATGCTTAAGCTCGCCAAGCTCCTCCACTCCAAAGGCTTCCACATCACCTTCGTCAACACCGAGTACAACCACCGCCGACTCCTCAACGCGCGCGGCCCCTCCGCCCTCGACGGCCTCCCCGACTTCCGCTTCGAGACCATCCCCGACGGCCTCCCGCCCTCCGACGACGACGCCACCCAAGACATACCCGCTTTGTGCCGCTCCACCATGACCACGTGCCTCACGCCCTTCCTTGACCTTCTGTCGGAGCTGAACGACCCGAGCTCCGAACCACCCCCGGTGAGCTGCATCGTCTCCGATGGCGTCATGAGCTTCACCTTGGACGCCGCGAGGGAGCTCGGCATTCCGGTGGTGTTGTTTTGGACCACCAGCGCTTGTGGCTTCATGGGATACATCCACTACCGGCATCTCGTCGAGAGGGGCCTTACTCCACTCAAAGGTATCAGCTCTATGAACGTCACGTACTTGCATTTGCGATCCACAGTTGCCTTTCCTACTCGAACTCATGCGAGCTTTGCGATCAGATGTCGATGAGCTTACGAACGGATACCTCGACACGCCCGTCGACTGGGTGCCGGGGATGAAGAACATGCGCTTACGAGACTTCCCAAGCTTCATACGCACAACGGACCCCAATGACACCATGCTCCACGTCGGCTTACACGAGGCTGGAAGAGCTTCCATGGCGTCCGCGATCGTCCTGAACACGTTCGACGAGCTGGAGAGCTCCGTCCTAAACGCAATGGCTGCGATACTACCACCACTGTACACCGTCGGACCTCTGCAGCTTCTCACCAGCCAGATCCCGCCGAGCCCACTCGACGCCATGGGCTCCAACCTGTGGAAGGAAGAGCCGGCCTGCCTAAGGTGGTTGCAAGGGAAGAAGCCCGGGAGTGTCGTCTACGTGAACTTCGGCAGCATCACCGTCATGACCAACCAACAGCTGATCGAGTTCGCGTGGGGATTAGCTAACAGCGGATACGAGTTCCTGTGGATCGTCCGGCCCGATCTCGTCAAGGGCGAGTCTGCCGTCCTGCCGCAGGAGTTCACGGTGGAGACGAAGGAGAGGGGTCTGCTAGCGAGCTGGTGCCCGCAGGAGGAGGTGCTGGCGCAGCCAGCCGTCGGAGGGTTCCTGACGCACAGCGGATGGAACTCGACGCTGGAGAGCATTTGCAGCGGCGTGCCGATGCTAAGCTGGCCATTCTTCGCGGAGCAGCAGACGAACTGCCGGTACGTGTGCGCGGAGTGGGGCGCCGGTATGGAGATCGATAGCGACGTGAAGAGGGAAGTGGTGGAGGGCTTGATAAGGGAACTGATGGGGGAAGAGAAGGGGAAGGAGATGAAGAGGAGGGCGACGGAGTGGAAGGAGGCGGCAGGTAGGGCAGCCCAACCTGGTGGCTCCTCCTCTGCGAATCTAGAGAGGATGGTCAGAGAGGTGCTTCTTCCTTCGAAGGAGTGTTGACATGTTATCGTCGTGTGATTGGCTCTGAGACGGAGAAATAAGTTGTCAAGCGTGAGACAGCTCAATCATTGACCGTAGCAGCTTTCATTGTGTGTGTGGTAATGACGTCTACTGCTTAGTGTCCGTTCTTGTCGCGCCTGGGATTGCATTATGCACCAGGATGGATAGCCTCTTCTTTGAATGGTACTGTCAGGCTATGTCGTGGAGATCTATGCATAACAATTTGAATGATTTCTACTGTTGAGAAAAAATATGTTAAAATAAAATAAATTTTTTTAAGATTCTTCGTCAAAATACCAATTTGATATAAAAATTAATATTAATCAGAACAATATAAATAATAAAATAATTAATTAATCACAAGGGGACTAAATTTTTTAACGTGCAAAACCCAATACGAAAAAAATTACTAGACCGTAGTCCACTTCAAACTTCCACTATCACTAATAATGATAACAGATTTACAATAAGTCTTCTCTAAAATAACAAGAGAATCATAATAACATTAAGACCATATATTTTGGCTCAAGAATAGCATGTCATCATCACATGGATGGATCTCATAAATAAAAAATATTTGTCTCACCAAATAGGTATAGTAGGAAAGCACTTCATAGAGAATAAATTGTAGATCAGCACCGTTAGGATTATAGAGCTTGCTACAAGGATTCTCCATATAAAATTTAGGCCAAACTAATGACTGATCGTCAAGCAAAAAACTTAATATCATAGTTTTCTCTCTCCTCTTTCTCTCTTTGTTCTTTCTCTCTCAGCGTCATCACAGTTCGCTGCATACACCGCTTCATTTCGCTTTTTGCTATTCACCCTCAGCTGCACATGCCTTTTTTTTTCTCTTTTCCTTTTTCCTTCTTTTTTTTATTGGTTTGGGCTCAAAAGTTTAATTGTCCGGTCCAAGCCCACATATGGGTTGGACCTATCAATTCTCCTCATCCAACTCATATAGTGGGCTGTACGAAGCTCGCTCTTCACTTATATGCTTCAAGTTTTTTCTTTAAGCAAAGACTTTGTCAACATATCTGATACATTCTCATTGGTATATACATTTTCTAACTATAATTCTTTCATCTCAAGCACATCACGAATCTAATGGTATCTCATATCAATATGCTTGAATCTAGAATGGTATGTTAAATTTATAGAGAGGTGAATAGTACTTTGATTGTCATAGTAAACAGTATATTCTTCCTGTTTCAAACCTAATTCATGTAAAAACTTTTTCATCCACAAAACTTTCTTATAAGCTTCAATAATAACTATGTATTCTGCTTATATGGTTGATAGAGTAACACAATTCTGTAACTTAGATTGCCAAGAGACTGCTTCCCCTGCAATGTCATCAAGAACCCCGAAGTGAACTTCCTGGAATTAGTATCACCTGTTATGTCTGCATTTGTGTACCCTTCTAACATAGGTTCACCATTGCCAAAACATAAACACAACCTAGAAGTACCTCTTAGATATCTTAATATCTATTTTACTGCTGTACAATATTCTTTTCCAGGATTAGAGAGAAGTCAACTAATAACTTCAACTGCATATGTTATATCTGGCCTAGTACAAACCATAGCATATATCAAACTGCCTATCGTAGATGAGTAAGGCACTCTAGACATTTCTTCTTTTTCTTTCTCACTATTCGGATATTATTTTAAGCTGAGCTTAAAATGACCTGTAAGTGGAGAACAAACTGCTTTGGCTTTACTCATATTGAATCTTTCGAGAACTTTCTCAATGTAGATCTCCTGAGATAGCCAAATCTTCTATTTCTTCCTATCACGAAGAATCTTCATGCCAAGTATTTATTTCGCTGATCTCAAGTCTTTCATGGCAAAAAACTTACATAACTCTCTTTTAAGCTTCTCGATTTTACTAGCATCATGGCCAACAATCAGCATATCAACATATAGCAGGAGAATAATGAAATCATCATCTGAAAACTTCTTTGTAAACACAATGATCAGATATAGTTCTATTGTACCCTTGGCTTATCATAAAGGAATCAAACTTCTTGTACCATTGTCTAGGTACTTGTTTGAGACCATATAAGCTTTTTCTTAGCTTACATACAAAATTTTCTTTTCCCTTGACTTTGAAACCTTTTGGTTGCTCTATGTAAATTTTTTCTTCTAGGTCACTATGAAAAAATACAGTTTTCACATCAAATTGTTCAACTTCTAAATTCAAGCGGGCAGCTAAACCAAGAACACCTCATATATATAATATTTTTACTATAGGAGAAAATATTTCTTCAAAGTCAATACCTTTCTTTTGACTGAATCCCTTCACAAATAGTCGTGCCTTATATCTTTGTTGTGAGCTATTATTTTCAGTCTTCAATCTATAAACCCATTTATTCTTGAGAGCTTTCTTCTCTTTAGGTAATTTTACCAAGTCATAGGTGTGGTTCTCAAGCAAAGATCTTATCTCTTCTTGCTTGGCTTTAACACACTTATTCTTGTGCTTATGTAAAATAGCTTCTTGATAAATTTCTAGCTCTCCTCCGTCAATAAGCATAACATACTCATGTGGAGGATATCTTGTAGATGGTTGTCGCTCTCTTGTAGATCTTCTCAATGAAATCTCAACTGGTGGTGGAGGTGCTTGCTCAGTTGGTTCAACTTCATCAACTGTAGGAACATCATCACTGACATTCTCACCATAATCTTCTTCTTCATCTTTCTCATGATCATCATAAACTATAGGTGAAGGAACTGGACCCAAACTTTAAGGAATATAAACAGAAGATTATGACTTCTCAACATTGTCACCATCATCAAACGATTGGTCTTTAAGAAACACAACATCCCTGCTTCTAACAAACTTCTTATTCATTGGATCCCATAATTTATACTCAAACTCTTCATGACCATATCATAAGAAAATACATACCTTTGATTTATTATCAAGCTTGGATCTCTAATCTTTAGGAATATGTACAAATGCTTTGCACCCAAAGACTCTCAAATGATCATAAGATATATCTTTCCCTTTTCATACTCTCTCTAGAACATCACCTTTCAAAGAAACTTATGGATAAAGATTTATCAGGTCAATTGTAGTTCTCATAACCTCCTCCCAAAATGACTTAAGTAACTTGGTGTGGGAAAGCAGACACCTAATCCTTTCTTCAATGGCTCTGTTCATCCTTTCTGCCACACCGTTTTGCTGAGGAATTTTTGAAACTGTTTTCTCTAGTCTGATACTATGAAACCTGTAATAATTCTTTAAAAGACGCCTGTACTCGCCATCATTATTTGCTCGATCACTCTTTAGCTTTATGCCAGTTTCTCTTTCAACACTGTCATAAAAATTTTTAAAGATATCGAGTACCTAGTCTTTAGATTTCAAAGCAAAAGCCCAAACTTTTCTAGAATGATCATCAATAAAATAAAAGTAACAAAATAAAGAGCACCTCTAAGAGTTCTAGTTTGTATAGTACAAACATCAGTATAAACTAAATCAATAATATTTGATCTCCTAGATGACGGATAAGTATGAGATGCAACTCTATGTGTTTTTCTAACTAAGCAATGATCATAAGATTTAAGAGATGTACCTTGCAACTCTAGTAAAAATTGCTTTCTAGCAAGAGTTTGAAGTCTCTTCTCGCTAATATGATTAAGCCTCTTATGTCAAAGGTCTATGCTTTCATCCTTTTGAATTGCATTAATCTCTTTGTGTAGCTTAGCTTTCATAATATAAAAAGAGTTTAAATTATTTCCTCACGTCACAACTAGAGAACATTTAGTGAGCTTCCATTCAAAATAGTGTATAAATCTCTCATAATCAAGTCTGTCTATAGATATTAAATTTAGACGAATATCTGGAACATGTCTAATATCTTTGAGTATCAATTTGCTCCCAGTACTGGTCTCTAAGCAAATATCTCTAATACCCATAATCATACATCATTCTAGCAAGAGTTTGAAGTCCCTTCTCGCTGATAGGACGAAGCCTCTTATGCCAAAGATCTATACATTCACCTTTTCAAATTGCATTAATCTCTTCTTTGTGTAGCTTAGCTTCCATAATATAAAAAGAGTTTAACTTTTTTCCTCTCGTCACAACTAGAGAACATTTAGTGAGCTTCCATTTGCTTTTACCAAAATAGTATGTAAATCCCTCATCATCAAGTCTATCTATAGATATTAAATTCAAATGAATATCTGGAACATGTCTAACATCTTTAAGTATCAATTTGCTCCCAGTACTGGTCTCTAAGCAAATATCTCCAATACCCACAATCTTGGATGTATCACTGTTTCCCATTCTAACATTGCTAAAATTACCAACAGTATAGGATCTAAATAAATCACTATGAGAAGTAACATGGAATGAAGCACCAAAGTCAATTACCTAGTTACTATTCTGAGCTGCAAGACTAACACATCCATCATCACAAACAATAATGATATCACCTTCAATAGCAACTGTATTGGTCTTTTTTTTATTTTTCTTCCTTTCATTTTGTTTTTACTTCCAAAACCTACACTCTTTCTTCATATGACCTGGCCTGTTGCAGTGGAAACACTTAATATCTCTTCTAGACTTGGATCTTCCTCTGTAATCATGTAGATTTCTACTATGACTTCTTCCACGTCTTTCCTACATTTCAGTAGCAAGTGCACCAGAAGAAGATTCTCCATGTTCTTTCATTCTGACATCTTCATTCACTAAACTATCTTTAACCATGCCTATGGTTAGATTCTCCTCTAACGTGGAGTTACAAATTGTTACAACATATGTTTCCTAACTTTCTGGTAAAGAGCTGAGAAGTAACAATCCATGCATTTCATCATCTATATTCATTTTTATAGCAACCAACTTGTTTGTAAGACTCTGAAACAGGCTTATGTGCTCAATAATATTACCACCATCTTTATAATTCTAATTAACAAGTCTTCTCAGGAAAGAAATTCTATTTCCCACTGTCTTTTTCGTAAAGAGATTTTCTAACCTTTGCTAAACAATATCATCTTTGGTTTCATTAGCAATATGCTTATGCATATTTATATCCATCCATCTTCTAATATAAGTAATAGCTTTTCTATGTTCGACCTCTCATTCCCCCTCGTCCATAGTAGAATATTTTTTCTTTAACTTTGATTGGCTTATACAAACCTTTATAATATAGCAAGTCTTTCATCGTATGCCTCAAGTAGAATAACTTGATGAGTTTAATTTAATCATATCATCCGACTCTTTCATTTCAATCACATAAGAAAAACTAGTAACAAATAACCTGTTGTTTTGATATCACTTATTGACAAAAAACCTGTTAAAGCGGAATAATTCTTTTCCCTCTTTATGTATCAAAATGGGTTTCTCATCAAAATACCAACTTGATATCAAAAGCAAATATTAACCGGAATAATATAAACAGTAGAACAATGAATCAATCACAAATGAGATCAAATTTTTTAACGTGAAAAACCCAATACGGGAAAAACCACGGGACCGTAGTCCACTTCAAACTTTCACTATCACCAATAATGATAATATATTTACAATAAATCTTCTCTAAAATAACAAAAAGATCATAATAATATCAAGACCATATATTTTGGTTCAAGAATAACATATCATCAAAGGAAAATTTTAAATCTCATTAAATAAGTATAGCAAGAAAGTACTTCCAAAAAAATAAATTACATATCCATTAAGATTATAAAATTTACTATAAGAATTTTCTACATAAAATTTAGATTAAAACTGATAAAGTTTGATCATTGATCGTTAAGCAAACACTCAATATCTTGATTTTCTCTCTCCTTTTTCTGTTGTCGCGCATGCACCACTTCACTTCGCTTTTCTACTGTTCACCGCACATGCCTTTTTTTTTTTATTAGTTTTGACTCAAAAGTTCAATTGTCCAATCCAAACCCTACTAATTTGACCGAATCATTAGAATCAAGTTCCCTAAAATACTTAAAATCAAACTTCTCCTAGATTATCCTTTTCTTCTTTTGTATCATTACAACCTTGATCTGACCAGAGATTCTGCACAGAGATTCCACTAAAAAGGAGAAATGGATAGTAATATATGTGGTCATCCGTTTCACGTGTTCATAGAAAAAGAGATGTTGACACAAAACATAAGAGAGAAAGGGAACTCGATCTGTTTATTTATAGAACTGCGAAGGCAAGGCAAGAGGCAAGTTGAGAAGGGAAGACGAGACGAGAAGAGCAGAGATGGGCCCCTATGCTTCCCATAAGCCTCACGCTGTGTGCATTCCATATCCCGCGCAGGGTCACATTACTCCCATGCTTAAGCTCGCCAAGCTCCTCCACTCCAAAGGCTTCCACATCACCTTCGTCAACACCGAGTACAACCACCGCCGACTCCTCAAAGCGCGCGGCCCCGCCACCCTCGTCGGCCTCCCCGACTTCCGCTTCGAGACCATCCCCGACGGCCTCCCGCCCTCCGACGACGACGCCACCCAAGACATACCCGCTTTGTGCCGCTCCACCATGACCACATGCCTCCCGCCCTTCCTTGACCTTCTGTCGGAGCTGAACGACCCGAGCTCCGAACCACCCCTGGTGAGCTGCATCGTCTCCGATGGCGTCATGAGCTTCACCTTGGACGCCGCGAGGGAGCTCGGCATTCCGGAGGTGTTGTTGTGGACCGCCAGCGCTTGTGGCTTCATGGGATACATCCACTACCGGCATCTCGTCGAAAGGGGCCTTACTCCACTCAAAGGTATCAGCTCTGTGAACGTACTTGCACTTGCGATCCAAAGTTGCCTTTCCTACTCGAACTCATGCGAGGTTTGCGATCAGATGTCGATGAGCTTACGAACGGATACCTCGACACGCCCGTCGACTGGGTGCCGGGGATGAAGAACATGCGCTTACGAGACTTCCCAAGCTTCATACGCACAACGGACCCCAATGACACCATGCTCCACTTCTTCCTACACGAGGTTGGAAGAGCTTCCATGGCGTCCGCGATCGTCCTGAACACGTTCGACGAGCTGGAGAGCTCCGTCCTAAACGCAATGGCTGCGATACTACCACCACTGTACACCGTCGGACCTCTGCAGCTTCTCACCAGCCAGATCCCGCCGAGCCCACTCGACGCCATGGGCTCCAACCTGTGGAAGGAAGAGCCTGCCTGCCTAAGGTGGCTGCAAGGGAAGAAGCCCGGGGGTGTCGTCTACGTGAACTTCGGCAGCATCACCGTCATGACCAACCAACAGCTGATCGAGTTCGCGTGGGGATTAGCTAACAGCGGATACGAGTTCCTGTGGATCGTCCGGCCCGATCTCGTCAAGGGCGAGTCTGCCGTCCTGCCGCAGGAGTTCACGGTGGAGACGAAGGAGAGGGGTCTGCTAGCGAGCTGGTGCCCGCAGGAGGAGGTGCTGGCGCAGCGGGCAGTCGGAGCGTTCCTGACGCACAGCGGATGGAACTCGACGCTGGAGAGCATTTGCAGCGGCGTGCCGATGCTAAGCTGGCCATTCTTCGCGGAGCAGCAGACGAACTGCCGGTACGTGTGCGCGGAGTGGGGCAACGGTATGGAGATCGATAGCGACGTGAAGAGGGAGGTGGTGGAGGGCTTGATAAGGGAACTGATGGGGGGAGAGAAGGGGAAGGAGATGAAGAGGAGGGCGACGGAGTGGAAGGAGGCAGCAGGTAGGGCAGCCCAACCTGGTGGCTCCTCCTCTGCGAATCTACAGAGCATGGTCAAAGAGGTGCTTCTTCCAAGGAAGAAGTGTTGATATGTTATCCTCACGTGGTTGGGTTCTGAGACGATCAAACGCAGAAAGCGAAATAAGTACCGTGGCAGTTTTCATTACCTGTGGGAATGTGTTACTTCTTGTCGCGCCTGGGATTGCATTATGCACATGGATGGATAGCCTCTACTTTGAATGATACTATCAGGCTATGTCGTGGAGATCTATGCATAACAGTTTGAATGATGCCTACTAATTTGACCGAATCATTAGAATCAAGTTCCCTAAAATACTTAAAATCTAATATAATAACAGGCTTATTTAGTTTTATATGCAATCAGAAACATCCTTTCACATTTGCTGTGAAAATATAAAAATATATTACAATTTACCTCACTTGGAGACTTTCTAAGTCTCATCCATGAGGTTTTGTTCTTTGTATTTGGACCTCTTAACATTACTAATATATATATATATATATATATATATATATATATATATATATATATATATGCTCTAATACCAACTTTGACGATATCATTTTGATGAAAAAAATTGAACAACTAATTTCATGAGCCTAATACTAACAATATGTCTACTTTCTCTCTCTCTTGCCTTTCCCCAATCACATTCAACCACTTGCACTGTCGATCTACTTCGTGACAACATCATGGCCCACGAGATACAGTGTCGCAATCATTTTGCTCGCTGATAATTACTGCTCACTGCACCATTCCAATATAGGATTCAAGCTACCATATCACAGACAACATAGCTAGGTGGAGACTCCTCAGCTATCTAATTCAAAATGGTAGCCCGACACGCCTAGTGCTCCCCAACATGTATGCTCAGTTCACGAGAGAGACCTCTCATACGACACAATCAATCCATCCCGCAGAATCCCAAGATGATAACTGCATCTGGTCTCGTCTTTTGAACCAACACGACCCCAAAAAAAAAAAAAAAAAAAAAAAAAGCAGTCCAACTCGAGAGAGAGAGAGAGAGCGAGAGACCAATCTCACCATCCATTAGTGTTAAGTGAATGGCTCAGCCGTCGCTCTCTCGCTGCTGCTCTGTACATTAAGAGTATCTATCGCAGCAGCTGCACTGCCATGCCGCGCCTACAAAAGAATGGCAACCTACACGCTTCAAACAGTTATAACAGGGAGGAAAGCCAAAGAGAGCGAGAAGGATCTTTGCAAACGCGTGCATAGAGACTAACGATTCTTCTCAAAACCAGTGCATGGAGAAGAGGTCCTCCGAAACTAAGGGTTGTAGAGGCGGTTGCCGCAGCTGCACTTCCACCCCAGGGGCTTGTAGTTGGAGTACTGGTTGCTGTAGGAGAACGGGTCATCCGACGGGCGAATCTTCCCGACCCGGGAACGAACCGGGGTGGACTGGACCGGGAGGGTAGGGACCTGGACCGCCGTGCATGGGTTGCATAGGTCGCACCGGTTGTGGCAGCTCGGCGGCGTGGAGCCCAACCGGATCTTGTCCTCCACCAGCACTCCCTGTTAAAGCAGACATCACAGCTCATAAGATGTGGGGCGGCGAAGACCAGGAACGATGGGCGTAAAGATACCTCGGGTGAGGGGAGCAGCGATTTATCAACACAGGAGACAGGGAGAGGGAGATGGAGGAGAGCTAAGAGGAGGCCGGTGGTGAGGAATAAAGCATGACTCAGTGAGCTCATTGTAATGGGACCATGTCATTTTGCCATTAGCTGGATCGAGATAAGGAAAAGCTTTAGGAATGCAGCGAAGGGTGGAGAGTTAAAGGTGGAAAGGGAGCTGAGAGGGAGCCCCGAAGGTTTCAGACTGCTTCAGATGACAAACTTAGCTCGAGGAAGACAAGTAGTAGTGGTGTTGAGTTAAAATAGATGAGAGGAGTGATGAAAGCACACCAGTGGAAAAGAACAACACGCGGGGAGAGAGACAAATGGGACGATTCCACATCAATATCAACGCAGGGGGCACTGAAGTCTCCCTCGCTCTCGGCCCTCACTGAGTGGTGAGGAAAGTGATGGCTAGTGAAGGCATGGGAAGCAGGAATTAGTTGACAACAGTCACTTCCATTTGGGAATTTGGGTTTGACTGTATCAAACGGGTGACATATGAGAGAGAGAGAGAGAGAGAGAGAGAGAGAGAGAGAGCATGCAAAAGTTATTACAATGAGAACAACAAGAAGGCTGCAAGGAATCATGAGAGCTTTCTCTCTCACACACTGTTGCCTTTTTCCTCACTTTTGGTACAGTGAGGATGGAGGTTAGTCAAACGGATGGCAGAAGGGTGGCAGAGAGAGATGCATAGGGCAGCAAAAAGAAGGGTTCACGTCTTAAAGAAGAGCAGAGGACAGAGAAGAACACAGCGAGACAGGAAAGAGAGGGGAGGGCATGGGCGCTTGTTTTTCCATCTTGTCCTCTTTTTCCAGGTGCAATGAATGACGGCCATTCCTTCGATATAGAGAGAGAAATACAGAGAGAGAAAGAGTCACTGAAGCTTTTCTACAGGGATGTATGGGCCAAGGAAATGTTCGGTCTCACCTCCTCAGGTACGAAGGGGAGAAAGGTCCGGGCGACTCCGGTACAAAATCCACTGTTTTAATGATTTGTTGCAATAATCACAAAGAAAATGTAAGAAGAAGATGGAAGGAAAAAGACAATAAGGCATTAAAGGATGCTCAGGTGTATAATCTTCAGGGACATGCATTGGTACAGTTACTCACATGGCAAGTGAGACACATCACATGGCATGAATTCTAGTCCTGCAAGCTATTGTATAATTGCAAGGTATGGTTTCAATGAGACAAGATAAGAAGACAAGGAGCAATAGTAAGGATGAGGTACATTCGCCCCATGGCATGTATGCATCATGATCTATGTCCGACATAATCTAAACCCCTGGTGCAGCATTTCAAGTGTGAAGCTCAAACATCTGTAAATGCATTAGTATAAAAAACGCTTGATATAAACCTAAATGAGCATAGAGATGCTGCAACATTCCTACCCATCTGCTAAATTCTGCTAGCTACACTAAAATTTAACGAGGGCAGTTGCCGAAGAGAATGTCAAGTTTTTAGACGTTTCATGCCTCTACCTTTTTTCTATTTTCATATAAACAGGATCATTTATTTTTTCTGAACCAAAATATTCTTGGCATTCATGGCATCCTAATACTGAAGTCTTCGGGATTTGCACATTATTGTTTAAATTCTTTGCTATAGCATATTAATTTCTAAAGACCCAAAGAATAATGCATATCGATCTTTGAGTTCATTTAACCACAACAACAAATAAAATATCAAATATATAGTACTTGAACCTCTTTTTATTTTTTTTTTTTTTTTTGCCATTTTCACTCCTTTTGTCTTTGGGACCACACTTCAGAAAAACCCTTTGCCCTTGGCATTTTCTGTGTTCCTATTCCCAACACCAACAGCTTTGCATTTGAATGAAATTATTTTAAGTAAATTATCACCTACTTTTATTATTCCACCTATTAAGTGTTCAAAGAGATCCTTTTTTCTATAGTTTGTGTTTGACGAAAGATTCTTCAAACTCTAATGATGATTATTAAAGAGTAAAATTTACAAACGTGATGTATATAAGATAAAAACAAAGTCTGAAACTAAAACAATATATTCTCATCTCAGAAAGAATAGACATTCAAGGATCTAGGAAAGGTTACATCTCTATGGATTCTCTTAACCATACCATTGTTAACCAATAAAAATGGAAAATATGCCTTGACTATGACAGCTTTAATTAGGCTTGATTGACTACATAAGGTAGGTTCAACCACGCCTTGATTATAAAAAAAGAAAAAAGAAACAATTAGTTCAACTGACCAACCTTCTCGTGATGACCAAGTATTAACTTGCATTGTGCTTCAAAATGTAATGCAACCTAACGTCTCTGACGACCAGTACCGGTTTGAAACAATATAGTACAAACCAAAACATTTAAAAGTTGACCTTCTTTACCATGCTAGAGTATATTTGTAAGATGAAAAAATTATGTAAATAGTCACAAGATTATAAATTCATGACAACTTCCCTTAAATTGATGTCATAAAACAATATTTTTAATGAAATATCCGACAAATCATGTATGACTCTACCTGCAAAAAATGTTTCTTTCAATGTCTTAACCAAAGAGCAACAGACTTGGCCCGATAAAAGTCACAAAGATTTCACCTTCAAACTAAGCATACGAGCCTGCAATGTGATATCTAGAAATGGGTAAGTGGTTATGATACCTTCAAGATGGCCTACATCTTTTGTGAAATAAGTTATCAGCATATGAATGCCTAATCTCAAAGTGAACCTATTTTGCCATTGGTCCAAACAAGAGCACCCCCAAAAACCACCATCGCCAGTATGGCTATTTTCTTGTTTCAATTAATATAGCTGAAATTGACCCATTAAGGGATGCTCCGACATTCTGAAATGTACAATGACATTCTATGCATAACCTTCTACCAACAGTGATGTGTCAATAGAGATGGTCCACAAACGGTGGTCCATGGCACAAGAATAATTTGCCGTCGCCAAAAGGGAAGCAGCTTATTTAGCATCAACATGGACGGAGACAAAATACCACCTAATCAATAGTACCTCACGGTAACTTCCATTAACAAGTTCCTATAACTTCTGTATGGACAACATTACCAATCAGATTCTGCTCCAACTTAATTTACATACAGAGGTTAAACCACTCAACTTTCAAGTCAAAGCAATGCACAGGAAGAGAAGTATCCAGGGCCAATTAGATAAAAGGGGAGATACTACTCTGATCTAATTTTGAGTTAAAAAGTTTATATATACCTGCTAAAATCATGTCAAAGAGAGCTTGCCACATGGTAGTTTTTCTTTCACCAAATTTGACACTGCAGCAACAATGACAAACAAAGGTTACTTTCAATGTTTCAATAAGGATTTCAAATCCCAGTAAAAGGTATCTAGTTTTAATTTTTTCCTACAAATAAGCAAGCAAACAACACATGGTTGCAACAGGATTATTTTCCCACAGGGACGAAAAAGCTCAATAATTTGCTCATACATAATGTATAACCATCACAAGCTTCTGTATCAACACAATCTGTTCGGGTCCCATGGGCCTTTCCTGAACATATGTAGAAAGTTGTAACTGTTAGTCATTTCTATGGTCATAACAATTTTATATCAAATAGTCTTAGATTTAGATTCTCACAGTTCTCAACATGATTTTCCTACTCACCAGTCTTATGCTAACTAATTAAGTTGAACAGCATATGCAATTGTTGATGACTTAAGATTGGATCAAGAGGAGAAAAAGATAATGATGTCATGCTATGCTACAAAGTAGACATTCATTGCTCACAATCTATAGAGTAGTTAATAAGTGACAATGACTCAAGATCACGAAATTTCTTCTGCATCAATAACATTCATACAGATGGTAATACCTGATCACTATAATGCATCGTACCTCATGACTTAGAATGGTAATTGCAGCCAATGCAATTTCCTAACAATCATTGCAAGAATGAACCAAAATGTTTTTTTTTTTCCGAGGAATGCACCAAAATGTTTCCAAGATTGTAATACTAAACCAAAGTAATAGCTTAACATTAATTCTCTAGGTACACATTTTTTAACTAACTATACCTGTTTTGATGTATTCCTGTTCATTTTCATGCTTTCTTTTTCTTTCCCTTTAATCTCTCACCAGTGTCTTATATCTACTGCTGCCGCTTGACACTTCTATCTCTCATTTTTTTGTAATTCGGATCATGTTATATTTTTTTGTCATAATTTTTTTTTAATTTTTAAGGTCCATGCTTTTCCTTCTGATTTTGGTATTTATGTTTGCACTTTTGATACCGCTACGCCCTCTTATTCATTTTGCTTGTTTCCTGACATTTATCTTCCTTCTTCTTGAGTT
Source organism: Musa beccarii (assembly GCA_024322285.1). Classification (NCBI taxonomy): domain Eukaryota; kingdom Viridiplantae; phylum Streptophyta; class Magnoliopsida; order Zingiberales; family Musaceae; genus Musa; species Musa beccarii. Next base: position 9,399,375 of record CM044397.1, on the reverse strand, counting down.
TTGTAATTGTCTTATACCATTGTTGTTGCACTCTGCCATATTTCTTTTCATGCAATTGTTTGTGGATTCTTTTCATTTGTTCTTTCCCTTTTGGCCCTGTGTTAGACTACTCAGTAAATACCATATTTATTATAAGTAATTCTTTCCAATTGAAATTCAAAAATTCCTGCTTCAATTTTGTTATGCATTTATCTTTCTTGCACTGGTGGCGAATTAATGGAATAACTCTTAATGACATCATATTTTATATAAATCAAATTTAGCTCCCTTTTTGCTCATATAGAATTTGATCATTCATCTATTTGGTTTACTTTAGAATTTATTCAGTCATTTGGTTCCTTTGGAACCCACGATTTCTATATATCAATCATATATTAGTCTTCCACGATTTCTATGTACATTGCCTAAATTCGGTAGGCAGTTTGCTTGAACACTAAAACAATTAGTGTGTTTTGTCGCCTAAATACCCTAATCATTCAAAGACAGCAATCCTTTTTTGGACCTCAGTTCAAATGCATTCAAGTCGCTTATCGTTCCAAACAGTGGATTTCAGACTGAATTCCAAACAAAGGAATTGCACAACCAAGAACTACAAGTGTGAGGTGTCGAAGGAAGTGTTTTTACTTCTACCCTTATATCAAAGTATAATTTCTTCAACTGCTAACCACCAATAACTATACATCACTACATTAGCATTCGAACACAGCAACCTTTTTGTTCCAAGAATCGTCGACTTTGGCGACAAGGCAAATGATCTCATCCGTCGACACCGAAAGTGAACTATTTTGGGATCAAAAGAGCAGGAAAAGTAATCGTACCCGATCGGGGCCTCCGAGGATTCCGATGGCCGCCTATGTCGGCGACTGAGCTCCCGATCAAAAGGGGCTCCATCGATGATGCTCTGATCGAACCCTGAAATCGCACGCCAAGGGGAGAAGAGGACTTTACACTTTCGAGAGCGATTCCAGACACGAGACTTTCCTTGGACTCCACAAATACCAACACGCGAGGCCCATCTAGAGCGCATTCTGGGCCCACTCCATCCGACCAATCCCAGAAGTATATCAGGTCAAATCGAGGACACCGTAAAGATGATGTAACGAGTGTGATTAAGACGAGTTACGAATTAGGCGCAATCAAATCAAATCGAGATGGAATTTACTACTTGGACTCACATCGGGTCCAATCAATTTGAATCGAGCTGCATTACATTTATGCAAACGAATCATAACATGAGGATATTTTATTTGATTGCCTGCATATATATATATATATATATATATATATATATATATATATATATATATATATATATATATATATATATGACTTTGAGTCAATGCTAAGATTTTAGTTACAACACAACTTGCAAAGCTGCCTGCGAACCAAATTATTACATTGATTTATAGTGGTTTTATGAATATATATAACTTAGTTATTTCGAATTAGCAGTTTAGACTCAAGAAAATTAAATTTTCTTTCTTAGGATCAACGCACAGTTTCAGCATTGGATGCTTGCAGACTTCAGATACTATCCTTCAAAGCTCGAGCTCCCTAACTCCTCCTGGTGTCAGCAATGTCTGCAGGTAGTTCAGTGCATTTACTGTGTGTGTGTGTGTGTGTGTGCATGCTTAAGCATCAGCAGCAGAAGAGAGCCTTGACGTAACGGAGTTAATCCTCTTTGAGTCTCAGAGAGGCATGTCAAGTGAATGCACGATGAAGCCGCTTTCACCTGCCATTGTTGGGAAGGTAAGCAGTAATAAATGCAGCAGAGTCGTCGCAGTTACCTTAAAGAAAACCCTAATTTACTGAGCTACATGAAAACTTCAACTCTCGTTTGGCGTCCTTCCTCATTGCAGAAAGGAGTCGACCGTGGGGTACGTGCTTCACTCGAGTACTCCTCTCCTGGCACCTCCATTTGTTCTATTGCGTGTGTCCTCAGCGTTTTGTTCTCTATATTAATATGAATCCACCGTGATACAGTGGACAACAAGAGATGACAATCCTTCATCCTTCTTACCGGATGCCATGAATGCCGAGTTTGATGGAGAAGTAGAGAAACAAGACATTCCCAAGGAGGAGTTGCACACAAAGTGGCGTATGTTTGGGATCTTGCACCGAGCCATTACCATCCCATTCACATGCACTTTAATTCATGGAGCAGACTGCACATCGACCTCATTCAATGCCCATTCAACTTACCTCCTCCTCGTTCATGGAGTGTCAACGTCCGGTCACCGAGCCCCAAGTAGGAGGAGCTCGACGCTGCCACATGGGTCACCATTAAAGCTTCTGTGTGAGGTAAAAGCATGGTCCAGGAAGAAAAGGTCAGATAACATGTGGTCGAAGCTGCTGGATGCACCAAAGCATGCAAGATCAGGAAGTCGATGACATACTTGAGTAGGTGCCATCTTTTACTCTCTCTCACTCGCTGTCTCTCTGCTGGAGATGTGAAGGATGAGGTGCTTCATGGATATGAAACAACTCCAATGTCAGGGATGAATCCAGATCAAACCGGCCGGTCCAGATTTCTTCAGCCCCGGTCCAATTAAAATCCTTGATTTATTTATTATTATTTTAAAAAATATATTATTTTGGTAAATGAAAACTAAATATTTTTTTCTCAAATAAATCGTCTACAACAATGTGGATATGATGGCGCAAAAACAAAAAAGAGAGAGAGAGAGAGAGAGACAAAAAAGTTGGGTCTTATTTGGTTTACATTTTGCGGTATTGTGCGTCTTTTTGCCAATTGCCGAAAATTTTCTGGTCTCCTCGGTGTCTGGTGACGATTCTGTCGCTGCCTCTCTAATCTCTCCTGTTTGGAGGATTCATCAAAATTGTTTCTTTTAAGCTCTGCGTTAGCACTTGTCCATCTCCACCGTTTCTGAACGCCATTGCTTTCTTCTCTTCCGGGATGAGCTAAATCACAACGTTTCATCTCTCATTTTTCTCTTTCTTCCCTTGCTTTCGTTTCTGTTTGTCCTTGTACTGTGATCCGTAGAGTTATCAGGAGCATATCTCGCACTGTTCTTTGCCAAAGCTGTTGTCTTTTTGATTGATTGGGATTCGGGAGCTCCTTCTCTTGCGCCGGAAGTAAACAACGCGTCTTAGTTCTGCTTCCTCCATTCTCGCCCTTTTTTCTTTTATTTAATTTGTTGGTCGGTGGCATTAGTGAATTGATTTAAGAGTAAAGATGCAGTCTTTTTCTTTTTTTATTCGGATCTCTCATGCCTTTTATCGCCTTGATTTGGTTGTCAAGCGATTCTATAACGCAAGATGATGGCTTTGGAGTCATGGAAGATCTTACTCCTGGTTCCTGAAACCTAGGGTTCTTGATCTCTTGATCTTTCCAATTTTTAGATAAGTTTCTTCAGCTTGGTTCTCTTAAGGGTACATTTCTTTCAATTAAAAGATGGGTCTTTGCCTTGTGTTTTTTGCGATCAAAGTTCGGATTTTTACCCCTCGTAGTAAATTGCGTTTGTTTGCTTCTTTCAGTCTTCCCCGTTGGGAACCTTTTGCATCTCGATTTCGAGTTCATGATTGCTAGATTTCGGTTTCCCAGGTGGCCAATGTTACAATGTGGAGAGGAGACCCTTTCTTTTTGTGATCTTTCAATCATATCTTGATCTGGTAATTCGGGTTTCACCATTTGATTCTGTTTTTCCCGGTACAGATTCTTTATTTCTTTACACATTTGATTCCTTCTTATGGTAGTATCGTTGGTTCTGCAATTATTGAGACTATTTCTCACATTAAATTGACCCCAAGAACTTTTCTTTCCCCTTAGTTTTCGAGGTCTTGATTTACTCTGCAACATTTTGAGTCAGTGCTTGTGGGTAGAATTTATTGGTGCAGTCATATTCATTCACATTATTGTTACCTGGGTGTTCAAACACAGCTTTGGGGTTATTCTCTTTCTTTGGCTTGCAGGATGGCAGATTGCAGTGAATTCAGAGCCTGGGAGGAGCTGATTCCTGATGCTTTAGGGCTAATATTCCGCAACCTCCCATTGCAGGAGATTTTGACTGTGGTGCCCAGGGTATGCAAATCTTGGTACAGGGCGGTATCAGGGCCTTACTGCTGGCAAGAGATTGACATCGAGGAATGGAGCCAGCGGTGCAAACCGGAACAGTTGGATCAAATGCTTCAGATGCTTATAACTCGAAGTGGTGGCTCCTTCCGCAGGCTTAGTGTATCTGGGCTTCTTACTGAATCTATGTTTACCTTCATTTCTGAAAAGTAAGTAGTGGTGTAGGTTGCATTTCTACAGTTCTCTCTTCCTTGGAATTCTTTGAATTAGTTCATGAGACTACCTGATTTTATAGATCTCACAAACTTGCCATTTTCTTTCTTTTATGTTCACATATCTTCCTTATTTGATTAAGGACTAATAGGATTGTAGAACACTGCTGCCGGTTGATGCTGCAAAGATCTTAAGATGAAGTTTATACAGAGTCTTGATGTTTGGTGGTGTTTATAACTATATGGTTTTAAATTTCTAATATTTACATCAGAAGTGAGAATTGAGATCAGAAATTCTTGGAAAGACCTATTCATTTGTGCTGTTTCCAATAAGTTTTCTTTGAATTGTGGATATCACATCATGTGATAAGTGAAGGACCTGCAGGATTAATGATATATGTCCCTTGAATTAAATACTGATGCTATGCTCAACAGTTAGTGGCAGGAAAAATCCATGTAGTTGATTCCAAGTTGCTGGAACTATGGTTAATTATACAGACTTGTGTGATACCCACATCAATACTAGATTATTCCAACTTAACTATTAATATACTGCTTCTTACATATGATTATTCTGTGGAGATTACTTCATTTGCACAAGTACTTATTAGGCTGTAGTTGTTTGCTAACCTACTTGTTAACCTCAAGTATAAAACAACATTATTAAAGTTTTTATTTACTCCTTGTTTGTAGCTCAATTACTGTAGGAACAATGATCGGGTACTAATAAATGCAATGTTACCAAATTGAGGCTCTGTTTGTACAATCTATTTGGTTTGCAAATTCTGTAGTTTCTTTTTTTTCTCATTATCCAAGATGAGACCAACGTGAAAAGAAAAGACAAGAATGTTGTTTAGGTTTGTTAATGTTGCATTTGATGGCTAAACATATTTGTTTGTTTTATAATTTTTTTCACTTCTTTTTTTTTGCAAGTGCTGGTTCCCTTCAGAGATTGGAGTTGCCAAGGAGTGAAATAAGTGATTCAATAGTAGAACGTGTCACGCCGAGGTTTTCGAATATCACTTTCTTAGATGTGAGCTACTGCAGAAAGATAAGTGCTCATGCCCTAGAAACTTTTGGAAAGAATTGCAAGTTCCTCGTTGGGCTTCGGCGTAGGATGCATCCACTAGAGGTGGCAGACAAAGTCTGCCAAGACGAAGAGGCCTACGCCATTGCAAATACAATGCCCAAGCTGCATCGACTGGAGTTGGCCTACCTGCTCTTGACTACCAGAGGTGTCCTTGAGATCCTCTCCCGGTGCAGGGATCTTGAGTACTTGGACCTGAGAGGCTGTTGGGATGTCAAGCTTGATGAGAAATACATAAAGGAATGGCATCCTGGATTGAAGGTGTTGGGACCGCACGTCGTGGACTGCTACGAGCGGAGCTTCTGGGAAGATTGCTCGGACTACTCAGATTCTTCCGTATACTCATGGGATTTCATGGATGATGGGGTCAATATATATGATGGTGGAAGTGATGATGATGGTATTTGGGATGATGATCAAGGACTAGAAGGTTTGGAAGTTCGGTTCTACGGAGGTGGTTTTAACGATGCATTTGCGGCGTTTGAATGGCCTCCATCTCCCTGACTTGTTGGTTCTTGCTCGAAGAAACTTGATGCTACTACTTAACTTACTTCTCTTCCAGAGCTTTTTAGAACCACTAAAATCTACTCTAAAATCCTCATCTATATGTCGATGCTTTGAAGTTTCTGGTAGGCATTTATGTGGAGATCAATCTCTAATGTTTAAATGGCGAATTGAATATGTCGGGTCTCTTGTACTGTTCAATGAAAATACTCATAAATATATGTTTGTACTGATGTCAAGCTGATAAAAAGTATTGAAGCCTCTCCAAACCATTGCAGCAAAATTTTTTTGATTCTGTGCTCTGTTGTTCCACAAGATGATATGAATGAGAGAATACTCACTGTATTCTGTATCACTTTGCTCAATGACTTAGCTTGTGCTGCGCAAGAACTAAACCTATTTCCCGATAGCCATGCATTAATGCTGGGTCTTCAATATCTTGATAGTGATGTACCTTTATTTTCTACAAGGAACACTGTTGGAGAAAATTGTCAAGAACTGTATATTGGCCTAGGAAGTTTTCCTTCGATGAGCCAATCATGGATGTCTGGTGCTTATGTCAACTTGTTATTCTTAATTATGTGATGAGGATGCTGCAGCAACTAAATTGAGTGATCTCAATGGCATTGAAGTGACCAGTTTTGATGAACTTGTTCCTTTTTTTTTTTTTTTAATCTCAAGACAAGTGGTTTAGAGATGAGGTTTAGCTTATATCAGCTTCAGATGAGCTTTAGCCCTCTATTAGAATTCTACTCCTGGTGTGGCATATGTGCCATATGTTGGCAATTGGCACATTATCAATGGAGCACAACCTTACTTCTCATTTACCATATTACCATATTATGGATATTATTGAGACAAATTGAATGCCATTGATTTAACCTGAGAAATTGACTTACAAAGAACTAAGATTCTTCTTTCTTGCTGTTGTTGCATGCAGAGACCGAATTTGCATGGGAAACAGTTTGATGCTGATTTGGTTCGCAGAATACAAGCATTCTGTCTTGCAATTTGATGTGTAATTTGATCAAATTAAAGAGATGAAGCGTGGCAAAGAATTCCATGCAATGCTCCTGCTTTCTCAATCTGAAAAATGCTGCTGGTGGAAGGAACTGCGGGGTCTAAAGAACAGGAGGAAAGAAGAATCAAAGGAAATATCTGAGGTTTACTTAGCCACAACACTTACAGTATCTAAGCTCATGTTTTGACCTCATCCTCAAAATGTCAATCTATACACAGTGGAGTTAGATTTCCTCTGTACAAAACACTCGGTATCTGTCAACAGGAATCCAGATCGACGAGGAGCTCAGGGCCGAGGTATGGAGCTCCGGTGACACGGAGATCGTCCGGCGTGTCCATCTCCTCCAGCAGCACAAATCCTACACCACAGAACCTAATCATATCTTATCCAATTAAACATATAATCTAACAACAAGAGCATGTTCTCGATGGTTCAAAAAGCGAAGACCACCACCCACTCACTCACCGGGAAGAGGAGGTATGGGGACGTCAACGTAGTAGGTTGATGGCCTTCCTTGCTCCTCCGAGTACGGTGGAGCCAAGACATCCAGTATGGCACAAGGAGTCAAGGCAGCCAGAGAATGCATGTTGCCGCCACTCTTGGGGAACAAAACTGATGTCTTGGATGAGGCTTGAAGGGCACAATCATCAGCTACAACCTTTGCTAACCCACCTATTATCCAACAAAAGAAAGGGTGTTAATCCTAAGATTACAGAGAACCACTGAGACAGATATGGAGATGCACAAACGGAAAGTGATGTGAATTGTCATTGTACGTTTGACTTGTTTATCTTGACTGAGGCACATACAAATTACTATCGATGTTCTGCAAGAAAGAAATTAGAACAAAGTTTAATTGAAGATTGTATGGCAATATATGGTCTAAGATTACGTCTTTGACATTCGTCAGAACCTTCTTTGGTCAAACAACGTCTGAGTTAGGACCAACAAATACAAATCTCATTTACTTGCATTCGCCGGTTTCGTCTTTGGTTGATTCCAATAGCAAACAAGCGAATTCAGGAAAAACATCAATGCAGTTTCTATTCACGATCTCCATAAGCTTCTTTTTCTTACGGCATTAGTTTTCCCTGTTCTGGGAAACATAAATATTCCGAGGTTAAAGTTCCTCCCAGCTACTGTTCAGCATGCTTAAAGAAAGGGCAAAGAATCGGAAGGTTGCTTACTTCTTTTAGGGTTGCAGATTGGGGTGGTGACCCAGTCATAGGACTTGAGTGATATGGAGCCATACAACACTTTGGTGAGGACTACCATCCTTGGATGATCATGCAGTGGAAGCCTTGCACCAGCTGGGAAGCAGAACACCCCTATCTAACCAGCCACATCTCAGTTAGTGACGCGAATCCATGTCAGATCCAACATAAGAATCTTACAATCAGTTCGCATTGTTTCGGTGACATGCATCGGTTTCTCAAAATAGTAGAGTGGTAGAGGGACACATTGAGTACCGAGAAGTCCTCGCATTCATGGATGTGTATGTACGTGATCTGCTTTATCGCGTGCCCCAAGATCAGTCCATGGCCGCCGCCGCTTCTCCCACTCGAAACGCTTCCTTCTGATGTTTCGTCTGACGTTGTCGACGCTCGTGATCTTTCATCTCCAGATCCGTCGCTGCCAGAATCCACAGCCTCATCCCCAGATCCATCGATGGCGACACAGCTCGTGCTCTCATCCCCGGATGAACCATCGATTCCCACGTCGGCCGGTTCCATGGCATCTGCGTTGGAAGCAAGAAGATGAAGTATGTGATAACAGTAGCATGCAGCAAGCACGCACATCAGAATCGGCGGAGAGTGCGTTACCAAGGATGCCTTGGAGCCATCCGAGCTGCCTCGGAGTGGGAAGTCCTGTCCTCCCGGAGGAGAAGACCATGTCACAGGCATCATACAGCCGCTGCATCTTGCTGCCTTCAGCTTCCATGGGCTGCGCGGCCATGGCCGAGAGTGGAGAGGCGGCAGCCTTATAGTAATGGGTGGGAATAGTATGATCCGACTTCAGCCTGCCGTCAGATTAACGTCTGTGTATATATAGATTTCAATGTCTTGGAGGTTGGAAGTCCCACCGCAGGAGGTTTTACCACCGTTGCACACGTTAAGGAAACCATGGGCTCCCACAACTTTACAAGGGGCTCTCTCTTTCTCCCTGTTTTCCTGTTGCGAGCTTATCCTCTTGCACGCACGCTACCGTGCGTGGTAATAAACAAAACGTGCGAGCACCAGGCTCAGGTGCTCCTCCTAATTCCCACCACCTCCTCGTGAATAATATATTTAGTACTATGTTCGTATGCAGATCGTTGTACGTATCATTCAAATAGATATTGGAAAATGTTGAAATCGTTTTTTGTCACCCGGTGGTGATGATAACCCCACGAGGAGGGAGAGGAACGGGTGGCAGCAAATCCAAGCCGTCGCGGCTCGAAATGGAAACAGCGGCAGAATACAAGCGGTCGCGAATGGTGGGTGAGCCTTTCTGCGCCGCCCGCTGGTCTGCCCCTGCTTCGGCCCCGGCAGGCACCAGCCTTTTTACCATCTTCTCATCATTGCGTGAGCGGCATTCTTTTCGCACTGGAAATGGATTCGTGCGAGGACTATGAGTTCTCAGACCTTCTAAAGAGAAGCTCCCTGAAAGGGAATCATCAAGTGATCATGCACGGCTCTTAAAGCAAACTGCACTGATTAAGATTGATGTGATGGAGGGGAGGGGGATCTTTATGTCTATGCTTTAAGATCTGCGCGAATGACTCCATCATGTCTCTTCCCCACCACTTGATAGCCTATGCTCGAATCCTCCACGAGATCACTGACGGCGACCACCAAGCCATTTATGGGGATCGGAAAGAGAAGCCTGGGTCCCTCTGTAGGACCAGACCGGAGGCCCTGTTCTATGGAGGTGGTGGGCCACCCTTCCCTGCGCTCCTGGTGTTGGGTGCCCACATGGCTGTTTCATCTGAACCGGACATCACCAACCATCCAACCAATCAAACGGCCAAAGTAACGAGATGGAAAGACTGCATCACATTATTACAAGTCACCCCTCTCTCTCTCTCTCTCTCTCTCTCTCTCTCTCTCTCTCTCTCTCTCTCTTATCGTGGGTCAGAGGAGAATGACCGACGGTAGAGTTGTGGAGGCCCCTTTCGGGCTCTCGGACGTAGTTCCGTTCATCCTCCAACAGGGATCTGCCAAGTCGGAACGGAGTGGCAGGTGAAAGAAATCCATCAGTGTCGTGATCTCGCTATTTATTGCCCGTTGTTGTCATGCGTTTGGTAAGAGAAACTTGGCGTGATAAGGATAGGGTGGCAGAAGGCGTCTGTAAAAACTGGGCGCCCACCCCCCGAAGGTCAACCAAGGAGTTGACCTACGAAAAACTGGGCGCCCATGACAAGAAAACGTCGTCAACAATAAATTTCTGATGCAACAATTTCTTTTCTTATCAATCAATTGAACGAATTTATTAAAGGTTTATTTATCTATTTATTTATCTGTTCTGCTTCACAATGGGCTCATGTGTTCACGGGTCATTTGGGTGGATGGCGAATGGTCCAGAAAAAAGATAGCTAATAGACTCTATTATATGTATAGTTAAAGAGTCCAACAACTGTTTACACTTCACACAGTTACGAGGACCAGCAAAGTTCCAATACACGTAATTACAGCAAATTAAATGAAAGCAATCAAAGAAATCAAGTCCGCAACGCAACTCCCACATAATGATATTTACTGTGTCACGTGACCTGTTCAATGGTACGACACATTCATCACAATGATCGTAACAGTGATTCGGCCCACCGATTTCAGATGCAATAAAGCAGGTAGCAAAAATTGTGCACAACAGATGCAGCTTTCGAAGGCAATTAAGTGTTCGTTGGAAGGCAGATCACAAGTCACCCTGACATAAGATCAAACAGCTACTGGGCAGATGTTTTGGGATCAGGAAGGTTTCCGATAAATGAAGAAACCAAGTCCACAATGTCCGAAACATCATTCACCAGTATGAACAGATCAGTAGAAACCAAGTCTGCAATGTCCAGCACATCATTCATCGGCTATGGAAAGGTCAGCATTGTCGGAAGAGTATGCTGCAAGTTGTAACAGTGTATGACTTGACTTTTGTGTATCCACTGCATGAGCCCACTGATTTATGCAGACTATTGAAACACGAGTTGTGAAGAGATTCTTGCATGAGTCCAGATGTAACTGGAACAAAACATGCAAACATATGCAGAAGAATTAACAATAAAAATTATTATCATATAATTCCAGAGTCAAAATCATCTGCTAACTTATGGCATAACATGCCACTTCAGAGACGTGTGTGCTAAGACATCAAAGTAGAAAAAGGCAAAGACAGTTCCAAAATCAAAGCTAAAACTCATAGAATAATGCAGAATACAACACCTGTTGAAACATATTGTAGTAAAAGAATGATAGTGGGTAAAGATTGTATCAGTGACCTCAGGGAGGAAAGCTTGGATGGATGGTGGCAGAGTGGCATCACGATTACTATAGCCACCAGTTTAAAGCCAAAGATTGGACTTCTATCCAACTAAATATAACTATGAAAATGAAGGAGTTGACCAAAATCTTAAAGATATGACAACGATAGAAAACACAAGTGTCACTATATATGACTGCAATAAATTCAAACGTAATCCTAACTAATCTAAACCCACGCTTAACCAAATCCAGCTGCATCGCAACCTTTTTTACATCGAGCATCAAGATGTCTCGACAACTAAAATCTACATACTTACCATGTTCTACTCACAATAAAATTTCATCTTAAATAACCACACAAGGTTTCTGTGAAATATAAAGAATGACCATAGAGAATAACATAATTCGGCTTGTAACCCTACATTCATGGACAAAAGATCAACTTTCACTATGTAAAAAAGCAAAGAAGAACAAGAGGAGTGCAGTAATTCCTGATACAAAAAGAAGCTCCATAAAAATAGCCTAATTAAAGGTAGATCCAGACTAGATCATCAAAATTGGTCCACACATTTACATGTGCACAAACATGAAAAATAAACCAATAATCAAATTCGAGAAAACAACAGATTGCTAGAGTTATAACTGGTCCTTGTTCTTACAATTTTCCAACTTAGCTCCTATAAGAAACAAGCTCAACTGAATGCGGTTCTTACTTTAGATACTTGAAGCTCATTCAAAAACTTGCAAGCTTTACAGACTTGTATTTATCAAAGTTCTGAAATCATATAGGACAATAGTCTCTCTAAGAACACATGGAATGTGCAGCACAACATTTAATCACACCCCTTGAACTGGAAAAGATATAACAATTTGATCTAAAGTTTACTTGCTATTTCTTACATATGCATATGTTACATTTAAATTAGTTACATTCTAATGCTTCTTGTTAGCGGAAGTATAAATATCTCATCTGCATACAAGCTAGTATTTGAAAGATGTGCCTCTACTACAAGGACAAGTTAGCATAATGACTAAACATTTTCATATGAAAACCTATCCTCTCAAGCTCAGAAAGAATTTTATCAATATCCGGATGCGATGCATCTCCTACTGAAAACAAATGAACCTTGTCAGCAATCTGAATCCAACTGTATCCTGGTTGTTTCTTGGCTCCATTCTGTTTCATTAAGCCTCTCATTTTAACTACTTCCCTCCACATACCATCTGCAGCATAAATATTTGATAGCATCACATACGCCCCCGACGTCCTAGAATCCAACAGAATTAGCTTCTTAGCAACCAATTCTCCTAACTTAACATGGGAGTTCATTTGGCAGGCTGCCAGCACAGCACCCCAAGCAGAAGTCTCTGCTTCATATGGCATTTCTCTAATATACTTACATGCTTTCTCTAAATGTCCTGCTCGACACAGCATATCCACAAGGCATGCATAATGTTCAGCCCTTGGATGTATCCTGTACTTGGACATCATCAGATTGAACCAATTTAAGCTCTCCTCAACTTTTGTCACATGCCTGCATGCAGACAAGATACTGAGGAATGTGATCTCATTTGGTATCATGCCCTTTTCTTCCATCTCATTGAATAGAGAAAGAACATTATCATAGTCACCATGCTGCGAACATGCTGCAATAATTGTGTTCCAGGAGACCAGATCTCTATTCTGAATGTTCTGAAAGAGGAACTGTGAATCACCAATGCAACCACACTTGCTGTACATAGTTATCAAAGCATTACATAGTGATACATTCAAGAGCAATTTAGTTTTAATGGCAAAAGCATGAGTTCGCTTCCCTTGTTGTAGCAATCCCAGAGCAGAACATGCTGTCACGACCGCAATAAGCGTAGCATGGTCTGGTTTCATGCCTGTTTTTTGCATTTGGATATGCAGTTTCAGCGCTTCCTCACCATGCCCATTGTGCACATAGCCTGCAAATAAAAATAAAAGAACAAAGATACAGAGATGAGCTCAAGCATGACTAGTTCGAACAAACGCTACATAAAATAGGGGCACCAGGAAATTGCTATACAGTTCATATTCTTAATTTCCATATGTTCTTTAAACAATGTAAATGACATGAAATTGACAACACTGTTAAAAAGGGTACCCAAGTACAATCATACAAGAAGGTATAGAATGATAAAATATGGAAAGACATGACCTGCTGTAAAGAACCATGACAGTGGAAGTGTGCGATGTGAAACTCAAGAGAATGGGAAACCAGAAAATTTCAAGTTTATAAATGAAAGAAGAATTAAAGACACAAGAGATCAGGATGAGACACTTTGAAGTCACTTGAGTAAGCTGAACGATATTGGCACATGCATCATATGCGTGGAAAAGTATCCAAGTATTATGTTTCACGGGTATAACAAATGTTGCATTAGTTGTTCACCACAGGGATCCTCACATCTTCCTAGGGCGGCAATCTCTTGCTTGACAGATAAACACTGCTCACCTAAGCCGGAAACTTAAGGGACCATCTATTCAATTGCCTCTGATCAACTATAAGAATTCTTCTCAGAACAAGATTTAGTTATGAAGCATTTTTACGAATTAAAGAGGCCCTTTGGAATTATTCAATGAATTTTCAGAAGCCTCCGTGAATTGTTAAACCTACATTGTTAAGATGAATTATATCGGATTTTTTTCACTTATCTTCCAGACAGTCCCTAACTCGAAAGAAATTCAAGCTAAAAATCTACCAACCATACCGGCCATCATCGCATTCCAACAAATTAGATCCTTGTGCCGAATCCCATTAAATATGCCCCTCGCCTTCTCCACATTCCCCTCCTTGCAGTACCCTGTGATCATCGCTGTGATGGCAGCCAGATTTTTCTCTGGTATCCGGTCAAACAAATACCTGGCCTCCTCGTACCTCCCATTCTCCACGCACCCACTTATCATGGCAGCCCATGAGACCGCGTTCTTCTTCGGCATTCTATCGAACAGATCACGGGCCCTGTCAACCTCCCCTTTCCGCGCGAGACCATCGACCATCGCGGTGTATGAGATCACGTTCCTCACCGGCATCGCCTCGAACAACCTCTCGGCTTCCTCGAACCGGTCATGCTTTACGAGCCCAGAGACGATGGCATTCCACGAAGCGACATTCCTGAGGGGCATCTTCGCGAAGTAGTCGAGCGCCTCATCGGGCCTCCCGTTATCGAGGCAGCCGGCGATGATGGAGTTCCAAGACACGGTGTTCCTCTGGGGCATGGAGTCGAAGAGCCGCTTCGACCCCTCGAGGTCGGAGTTCTGCCAGTGGGCGGTAAGGATGGCGTTCCAGGAAACGGTGTCGCGGGTGGGCATTCGGTCGAACAGTTGGCGGGCGGCGTCGAGCTGGCCGGCGCGGCCGAGGGATCCAATCCGGAGGTTGTGGAGAAACACCTCCCTCGGGGACATGGCATGCGGGAGAGGTTTCGCGGATCGGAATAAAGCATTGGTTTTGGAATAGAATGGCATCAAATGGTTTTGGAAGAAAGAGAAAGAACAATTGCAAACGTTATTCTCTGGTAAAAGGAATTCGTTATTGGATTCCACGCGTGCATCGATACTTAAGATGACACATACATCCAAAGAAAAACAATATGAATTTGAGCCATTTGCAAACCAAGAAGTCTTTTAAGTGCAGTTTTTGAGGGAAGGTGGGGAGTGGATGTTGCTAGTATTAAGAGCCACCTACTGGTTTTAGCCACTGTATTTAAATTAATCGAGACACTTCTTTGAATTGGGCCAATTAATTATCTTCGATATTTTTATACTTTTAACAAAACCTTTTTTATTTTTTATTTTTTAAAATTATCTTTTCAACCTATATAAACATCTCCATACATCACCTTGTTAAGTTTAAAGATCCAAATTTGATTTTATAAAAATATAAAACCGAAATGTTAAAGATAATTAATTAAAAAATAATATATATATATAATTAACTTTCCTATATTTGGAGAATACATTTATATTAGTTTGACAAAAGCTTTCTTATGTTGAATGGAAAGCATCATTCTCGATACGCGCATTCAGCACATCGACCGAGCAAAATAGCAAAGGCAACAGCCTCGATGCAAGCATAACGTTCATCACAACCAGACAACCAGCATATAATAAAACAATGGGCAAGAAAACAGCTGCCATCTGAATGCAATTGAGATCATTGGCAAGGCCATACTAGATGCGAGCAACTAATACTCAGGATACCTCGTATCACAAATCTACAGAAGAGACGATCGCATATAGATTCGTCTCGGTTACAGAGTGGCACACCAGAACTATCAGTCATCAATAACAGGATGGATCCAACAGAGTCATACTACTATGAAACCTACTACTACAAGTTCAGCTTGTTTTAAGCACAAGAGCAACATCGATAACACAAAGTCCAACAACCGTACAGCAAGTGTCATGCGTAACAGATGAGACAGAAACAGCCATCTTTAAGCCCTTTCACCACGGATCCTCCGGGCCAATTGGATATCCTTGGGCATAATGGTCACACGCTTGGCATGGATGGCACACAAATTGGTATCCTCAAAGAGACCCACCAGGTAGGCTTCGGCAGCCTCTTGCAAAGCGAGCACTGCATGGCTCTGGAATCGCAGATCAGTCTGCACAGAAGAAGCATTTGCAAGGACTCATAAATCATATGAACCACCTACATATAATGTCACCATTTCAAACTTCTTACCTTAAAATCCTGTGCAATTTCCCTAACAAGCCTCTGAAATGGCAACTTCCTTATCAGAAGCTCTGTACTCTTCTGATACTTCCGTATCTCACTAACATTTTTTTCATTCCCAAGCCGAACAATAAGAAGTTGAAGACAACAAAAGAGGAAAAAAAAAAAGAACAGATCAGCACAACCCCACCAGTATCACAGAGCATACCGTAATGCAACAGTCCCAGGCCGATAGCGGTGGGGCTTCTTCACTCCACCAGTCGTGGGAGCTGACTTGCGAGCAGCCTAAACAAGCAACAGAAAACAATCACATGGAGAAAGTGAAACAGCAAAGACGACAGAAGATACACGCATTAAGATAGAAGCAACAGACACGGATGTCAAAGTGTTAAGTAGCAACTTAGTAATCAGACCTTGGTGGCAAGTTGTTTCCTAGGAGCCTTCCCTCCAGTGGACTTGCGAGCAGTTTGCTTAGTACGAGCCATCTGGAATGGGGGTAAAAACCATTAGGTGTACTTGAAATATGACAGATCAAGCACATCTATAGCTAGTCACTTGGGTGCATTGCAAAGGTACCTAAAGCAGTTCAAAACAGGACCGGCACCAGACTCTGTACAGAAGTTCCACAAACAGAGATAAAAGACTTTATTCCAAAAGAACCCACCACAAGGATCACATGAGCATAACTAAATCGAAGATCCCTCACACCCTCATATATGTATGCATTTGTGACACAATTACCTCATGTTGGCAAATGTCATAACATAGATGAAACACAATCAGATAAATCAGAGATACAGTTAACCCATGCAGTAAAATTTAAATTGAAAAGAAAAAAGAGGCATGTGGTGACAACTCATATAAACTTGTTAACTTCATAAGATAAATAAAAACCAACGCTTGTCAAGAGATAGACATAACACATGGAAACAAATTCAGGAAATATTTATTAAATCCAAAAAATTTAAATGCCATTGTGAAGAAACATTTGTTACAAGAGAAATTGATAGCATACACTGATTAAAGATTTATTTTATACATCAGTCGATGAATATATTATTCTGAATCACCTGGACAAATAACAAACAAGATGAATAGAAGCACCATCTGAACAGGCCAAATAATATTAACCAAACATATTAGTTGAGTCTCATACAAGCCATACAGATAAGAAACCAAAGCTGCACATGTTTATAACCACATTTGTACTCTAATTTTACAGATTTAGATCTTCTAAATGATCCATGCAGAGATAAATGAACTCTATTCACACTCCGATTGCATTAGAAAACAATAAGATTTAGTTTTATATTACACTTGACTCGGTCTTCCTGTTCAAGAAACATAATTAAGAAAATGAGCAATCACCTTAAAAGTTATTTGCAACACATTTGATTCATGTATTGATCAAATTTATTCCCACCTGAACCAAGTTTCCATCAATATCCATCACAATATAACCCATATCCATAACCATATCCACTAACTAACTCTAAGAGGAATATAATTTTTCCAATTCCCCAGGAGCTTTTAGCAATAGCTTCAAAAAATAAAAAAAGTTATTCCCTGGCCTAAGTAAACAACCAAGACAGAAGCCTAAATTTCATGCAGACGGGGGCAACTGTAATAAAAATCACTTGCGCCCTCAATTTGAGAAACTATTGATGAGGAATCACAACGCCATCATTGAACTAAAAGCTCCTATCTCTGGCCACATATAATCAGCTAAAGTGTCTACGAATCAGTTCTTTCACACAGATTATACACAAAGCACATAGGACATCACTCTAAAGCATTTCCTGATTTCAACAGTGTGGAGAATGATCCCAGCCCCAAACGAACATGCAGTAAACCTCAAACTTCATAGCACCTATCGTTCTCATTCGCACATGATAGGTTATAATTACTCAAGAAAATTGCACGACCGAGACGCAATCCAAGAAAGAATAGCTAACCCCCCCAATCAGATCAATTAGAATTGCTGTAATTGTTTTATGTGTGCACAATAAGATCTTTCTATTACGACGATGCACTATTTGACCAAACAACGTACAACGTATGAGAGATTAAAGATTGCAGGCAACGACAACAAAACCCTCCAGTATCGAACGAACCACAATGTGCAACGATGATATCAGCAATCGCTTCGAATTCCGACACCCAAAGACGCAAATGTGGCAGCGTTCCGCCGAATCCAGAAAAGAAAATAAAACCCTCCTAACTCAATCATAACAAAGAAAAGAAGAAACGCCAACTAGATAACATCAAGAAATCAAACAGGAAACCATCAAGCGACCAATATATCCGAAACAGCCCAACAAAATTACAAGGAACCAAGCTGGATTCCTACCTCTCGAAAGCTTCGAACCCAAAGCCGACGGCCGAAACTCGAACGCAGTCGCAAGTCGAGCCCGTCTAATAAACCCTCCCTCGATCTCCCTCTCTCTCTATCTCGATCGCTCTCTGCCTCTCCGTCTCGTCTGATCGATGCGATCAGCGGCCGAGATGAATCCTACTTGGTTTTCCGCTCGACGGTGTGGGGACGGCTGAGATCCCGTGTTGTTGTGTTTCCTTGCCATTGGACCAACGGTTGAGATCTATGCATAGGTCCCGAGGTGGATCGTGACTCATTGCTGGCGGCCTGCTATTGGCCAAGAGCCTCGTCCATGGATTATGGGAATCTGTTATTTAAGGACGGCAACGGTTGCCTGTGGTGCTGCTGCTCTTTTGAGGCAGCAGACAAATTTTTCTTCCAATGGCAATCGCACGAAACCATGGCACCCACACCTGCGGGCCATACGCGCATGATATATATATATATATATATATTCCATTTAGTTGTCGTCTCACGAAGACACACATGGCGATTGTTTTCCAGTCAAAAAATAAAAATAAAAATTGCCCTTTTCTGAGAAAAAGAGATGCTATTCCTATTTTGTGGCGATCAGTATCTAAGTGATGCCAAGCGGCAAGCTTTTGTATGGCACTCCCATCTTTCAGCCTTCGACCTGCTTTTGCCTTGGAGCTGCAGGGATCGGATTGCGTCTCTGTAATCTGCAGCTTCAAGCTGCTACAGTGCAACCAGCTCCAAACTCTTCAGTTGGTTAACATCAACGAATCTAAATCTCTCGCGGTCTCTGCGAACTCGTAACATCTGATTCCAACCGGCATAAACAATCGGGAAGAGGGTTCTCGTAGAACGCTTCCTCGGATCGAAACCTCTCGTTCCCTCTGGTTCCGGAGATGGGACCTTTTCTCTTACGAGGCGACCCTTGTCTGATGAACTCATGCAATGAGATCAATGCCGAAGCAAGAACGTAAAGATGCGATTTTTCGATGATCACATACCGTCTTTTATGGATTTCCGATATCATATCTGATAGCTTTTTTCCTTCTTTAATCGATCCCCGCTCGATTTTATCAAACAAATGAACCAGTGCCTTCCTGCAGGGCATAATTGAGTGAGATCGATCGAGCTTTAATGGCTGCTTGTATGTTAGCAGGTTACCTATCAGGAGTGATGGTTCTTCTGTGGCCCAAGAAGCGGCGATGGCCCTCGACTGCCCTCGCCATGTTTCCCAAGTACGATGAAACGAAAACATCACTCTCCACAGAGACGATGTAATCCAACGCAGCCATTTGAGCTGCATACGGTCTGAACGGCTGCAGCTCATCTGCTGATGCTAACTTTTCCTACGAAGCTACGAACTTGAGACTCGAGAAGGAAGGGAGAAGAGATTTCAAGGAAAGAACACTTTGAAATGTATTTGTACCTTGCTCATTAGTATTGGAAAATGGGATTGCAGATCAACCATATGAGAATCACCTCCGTAAATGTCACCTGCTGCAATGAATATTGGGGTACTTGATGGATATCCTAAAGCAGAGAGGAAAATGCCAACCTCTTTTGGCGTAAGGGGACAATAGCCCTTTGACCTCTGTTGCAGGGGGTCAATATCTTTCACCTTCCAATATGGAATACTTTCTCTGCCAAAGTAGAAGAACGTAATAAGATCGAGGGAATTGATTGCTCAGGCAAAAGAGATATTGATCTGTCAAAGTTCTTACCTAATTGTTGTCAGCTCATTAGCTTCAGCAGCACTCAGACCATATGTGCAACCACTAAAAGCAAGCATGTCCTTCTCATACCGCAAGTGTAGAGCAATAAATGGACCATATGATCTCATTCTCTCGACCAATAACTACAATTTGCATGGAAAGCAGATTACCACAAAAATAAGATCCTAATGCAAGTATGTTAATGGATCGACAGGTATAACTAGGCTGTTACTTTTCCTAGTTCTTCGATGCCAGGGGCAAAACGAAGAGCCTGATAGAAGGCCCGGCAACGAAGCTTCTGTATGTCGGGGGGCAAATTGTTGTTAGCAAGACGAGAATCTGATTTCGCGGCACGAATGACCTGCGAATCAACTTCAAGAATTAAAATGTATGCAGGATGGTGTAGAGGTTTATTTTTCTCCTTTTAGGTGATACAGAGACCACACCTTGTGATAATCCCATAATTGAGAAATCTTGTCGCGGTAATATTCTATCCCGGACCAGCTTTTGAAATATTTCACAGATTTGGTGGCTGCAGCAAACTCCTTTGGTAGTTTCTTCATGATTTTCACATCATTTGCCAAAGAATGTATGAAATAATCTTCATCAAAGACATCTGAAAAATTGCTGCCATGAAATGATGCATCGATTAACACAAGATGAAGTTTCAAAGATTTTAAAGGAACATGAAGATTTGAAGTACTACCTTGAATCTTGCCAAAATGAGTTCTTATCAAGTATCGGAATCACAAGAGTGGCATTTATAATCCGTGCGATGGCCACCATGTCAGATATCTGCCATGAAAAGCACAAATGCACTCGAAAGAAATTAGGAATAGTTGATCACACAGCCACTGAAACATTCTAATGGATCTTTGGAATAACTATTGGGTTTAAAGAGGAAACTTAACAGTATTGGCAAGATTGGGAGGCAGCAAAATAAAATTCAAGGATTAAGATTTTCTCAGGCATTACTGGCAAGCAATAGATTTTCAAGCATTAAGATTTTCTCATGCATTAAAATAAAATTCAAGCATAAAGATTTTCTCATGCATTACTGTGATGCGACACAAAAAGAACTGTTACTTTTCAATAATTTAGTTTAATTTTAATTGAAAGCCCATTTTTTGCTAGTTTCTTAGTTGGCAATTCAACCAGGACAACTACTTTGGCTAAATCCAATTACAGGATTCTCTGTGTAGCAATCAAAGAGTGATAGCCGTTCATGATATATCTTAGCTTTTCCTTCAAAACTGCTAGGTAGAGCCAATATAGATAGGGTTCATAACAACTGGTCAGAATTTGATGTCAAGATTGTGACCAAACTGCAGGACTCTCTGTGTAGCAATCAAAGAGTGATAGCCGTTCATGATGTATCTTAGCTTTTCCTTAGAAACTGCTAGGTAGAGCCAATATAGAGAGGGTTCATAACAATTGGTCGGAATTTGATGTCAATTCTTCCATCTCCAGAACCTGCAATTGACTTGACTTGCTTGAAATCAACATAATTGACTGATTGCATTCTTGGTTGCAGAAGATGCATCTTTTTTTTCCTAGTACTTCCTGCTTTGCCTTTATGTTTTTCATTTGGCAATTAAAGTACTATTGCCACACACACACACACGCACAATATTATTTATGGATGGTAACTTGCTATCTAATTATTTTCTTTATTGCTCAATAAGAATAGAAAGCAAATATTAGCAAAGAGACCGATTAATTGACAACACTATGTTCGTGTTCATGTTCAATCAACTCAAGACAGTTGACATATGCTTGCAGTTAATTAAATTTTCTTCTTGGACAACTATTTTGGCAAAAGTAGAAGTGCAAATTGGATTCGTTCTTTGACCATCTAGAACAGAACACAAGCAAATAGATAGGGAACAATTGCTTACCCCTGCTCTCATCTGGTTCAGCCCACCATTGGTGCTCACCAACAAGTATCCTCTTGACTCTCCAGGAGCTGCAGCAAGAGAAGCCATTTCTTGACATGAACAGCCAAACGAAGAAAGAAGAAGGAACAGGAACAAAGTGGATCAACATTACGTGAGTACGATGAGGTGGGTTTAACGCAAGGCACGAAACCACCATGATTTGATGGAGGCTTCCACAGCTTCTCTGATTCCTGCGACGCCTCCTGGTTGGTACCATCCCACTGTCAAATCTAGAGGAGTGAAAAGAATGGAAGAGATGGCATGGTTTGCTTAGCGTTCCAAAGACTGACGCCAAGGAGTCAGGCAGTGAGGAATTGCAACTTTGGCGTTAAGCTGAAGGCAAAATCTATCGAAGCCATCGGGCGGAGAGGTACCTGACGGAATGCGGTGGGCGCCTTGGAGAGTTGAGGAGGAGCCACTTCTTGCATCCACGCGAGCTCAGGACGCCGACTTGCATACCCAAGCTCATGTCTCTGCAGTTGATTGTCGTATTGTCATTGCACTGTTACGATATCTTCCACAGAACAAGGAAGAACAGTGAGGTAGAAAAGGAATGAGAAGTTATATAACCAAGAAAGAATCTGTAGCAGAACAGCTTCCCATCGAACAATTCCTTTCGTTCAATTTCATTCAAGAACCATCAAGAGAACTAAAGGCGGCGGTTTCTCAAACCGAAATATTTGCTGAAGACACAAAAAGAATCGATTTTTATCCAAGAAACATCATCGACAAAGAGGCATGAACAGATCCTATCGCTCAAGAACCGGTTCTTACTCAAGACACATCGATAATCAAGAGAGATAAAACGAAAAGAACATCACCTATCGCTGAAAAATCCAAAGAAAACAGCATCAAGAAGCAGCCTTTACCAAAGAAACGTCGAATGGCCAAGAGAAGCAAACAGAGGGAGAAGACAAGGAGAGACCTTGGGGAGCGTGTAAGCCGGGGGGAAGGGCGAGGAGGAGGAGGAGGGGGAAACGTGCACGGCCAGCAGCGCCACCAGCGAGACGGTGCCGATGGCGCATGTCAGCACCCACCGCAGGGCGGCCACGCTGCTCGGCCTCAACCTGCGCCTCTGCATCCCCTTCTCTCGACCGATTACCCTGCTTCTCTTCTTCCTTTCCTTTGTCTGCTCACGGCCGTGCTGTAGAGCGAGTACCTTGCACCTTTGCAGGAAGGAGGACAGGGCTTATATGTGCGAGCGAGAGGGAGTGCGCGTGAATGCGTGCCCGAGAGTGCAGATAATTGAATAAAGAACCCCTGATAGGACGGGGATCGCAGACAAGCGAACCAAAATCCTCAGCTTTCTTCTTCCCTTCCATGCTCCACACGTCCCAATACAACATATTTCACTGTCCCCACTCGGATTCGAACACATGTAACACCATCCTCGTTCGTGTTTGGGGCAGAGATCGTAGGGTCTCAGATTGATTTACTCGGAACAAATCTGGACGCTCCTCCTCTCTCCTCCTCCTCCTCCTCCTCCTCCTCCTCCTGCTTCTCCTTTGTTCCCTTTCTCTCGTAACTCGAGGAAGAAACGCCTGCCATTTCAATCCACCGCAATGAATTGTTACCGTTGGCGAGACTACTGTGCTTGACCGAGGAAACTGCCTCACCCAACTATGTATTACGCATGTATCGAGTGAGATGTGATGTTTAAGAGTTCCTATGTGCAGTATAAATGAAATCTGTGATGTGTTAGGTTTGCTTTTTCCCAATTAAAATATTTATTAGTGATAAATTGATCATTAACCTATTATACATGACTATTTATTTTTTTAAAAATTATCCTTCATAATAATTATCATCAATACTATCTAAGAATTATCATGCGAAAATCTAACTCACTTTTCGAGAATCAAATCTGATCCTAATGTCATTCATAATATTATTGTTTGTGTGCTTGAGTCACAAAAGAAATATTCTTTTATATTAATATGTTAGATTTATTGATTAGGTTTCATAATTGAAATACTGACGATATCTTCCGATTGGTAGACCCATAAGCTAAGACACAAAATTAATAGAATTTTTTAAAATATTATAATTCTATATCTACATTTATATCGAAAATTCAAGTTATTCACTTCCATATTATTAAACACTGAGTGTAATCATGGAGGGATATGTGTAAAAGAGATTTATTGAAGTGAATTGATAGCTATGCTAACATTGATGACAATGTAGCAATACTTTAGTGCTCGATCAAAGACACATCTTTTATATGCAACATCAATAATGAGGTAGACAAGCTTTGTCCCCTAACTAATAGTAATAAGAAGAGTCCTCCATGATGTGATGCAAACCCAAGAATGAATTGGCATTGGAATTGTCCCATGAGGCATGTCGCCAAATGATCATGTCCTCCTGCTCAATAATGTAGCAATATATACTTCCAACATTGGAATCATATGCATCGTGTTTTCATTTTACAGGTACCTAATGTTTGTTTGCTGCAGAGGGCATGCATCTTTGGACAGAGAGGGGTGGGGCAGTAGTGTTTCAATCACACTTTCTAGAGCAAAAGATTCCATACGATGTAAATATACATAGCGATAACTTTTTGATTTGATGGCCGCTTGGAAATTTGTGTCCTTGAGTTGATGGGAATGATGTTCGTATGCTATCGAGACATTATTTATTCATTTATATTTGGATACTTTTGCGTCCAATTTATCTTTTTTTTGTACTCATTCGATGGACTTGGATTTAAAAAACTCAGTTATTTAACACCACCAATTCCAAATCATTAACCTCTTGTGCAAGTAAGTGATAATTGTAATCTTGTCATGGTAAATTTTTGTTGTTCCATATGTCGAGGTTTGGAGTCGAACTTAGGTTCAATACATTTTGATATCGGAAAATAATCGAGCTTCCTATAAAATTGTATTGGAACATACAAAAATCTTTCGATTCTTGGGTTAGTGTCAAAAATAATTGATGGATACTAAATATTCAAAAAGTTCGAGCAATCTCTCGTGAAATAAAATAGTTGAAATCTTTTGTGATGATTTTTAATAATTTATTCGAGTAAGTAGAAGTTAATTCACAATTCTAACATGTTAAAATTTTAAATATGTAAAATGTGCTAACACTTTCGTAAATTATTAGAGGGGCAAATTGTGTATATATATATATCCATATTTTTTAGTTTTGTAGGAACATATATAATTAAAATTTAATCGCTTAGCTTAAGATTATAGAGAGAGAGAGAGAGAGAGAGAGAGAGAGAGAGAGAGAGAGATGAAGTACAATAAAAGGCACAAGGGGTAGGTAAACTTAAAATCCAAGAGCTAAGTGGCAACTCCACCTTTCCACCAACAAAAAGGTAGCGGAATCTTTTAAAGATGATAGTGGACTTGAATGAGCAATAAATGTAACCTAATCCAAAGGTTTAATAAATAGGAAACCGTGTTAGTGCTACAATCATTGTTGCATCGACACCTTATAAAGCGAAAAATGAGTTGCACGAAAAAGGTCGAACAAGCACTATGGTTAGCCTCGATTCTTGTAAATTAGAGGGCATAATAAGCATCAACAACTCAACTTTGTAGCGGTACTTCTCATTTAGTCACCCAAGCGTGATCATTGTCTAATCTCGTAACCATGTCATGTTGCCATACTAAATTGATCCATGCGATAGGAACCATAGTCCAACTTGCTACAACACGCATGGGTGTGAATTGGTGGGTCGTCAGCCACCACCATTCACATAGCGAGCGCGTGAAGGCCACTTTGGGCGTGTCGCGTCGGTGTGACGACGACTTTGTGTTGGTGGTCGCCGTCGAGAGTGCTGCGAAAGCTTTGGGGGCCGCCCACGCGGCCGCCACAATGGTAGAAGGAAGACAAGAAGGGTCGAGAGTCAATGCCATGCGTTGTCCTTGGACTCTCCCCCACCCCATTCCACGCCTCCACACGCAATGTTGTTGTTGATCGATGGAAGGTCGCCCACTTTACCGTTAATGCCTTACTCACGCTCTTAGCTTTTTGTTTTTGGATTTGGTAATCATCTCTTAACAACAAACTCACAATAGACCCGAATCGAGATTGTTTTCGTAATTTGATATCTTGGATAATCAAAATCTATATCAACGCTTGAGTAGTAGTGCAGTTCATGTTATACGGTGCAATGCATGCTTCATGCAATTAGCATTTAAAGTAAATGATGATGATTATTGATGGTTCGGTGATACCACTACGTGTGAATGTGAAGTGAAGTGGTGGTGGAGGACGAGAGGAATGGAATGAGACAACAATTGCCATGATATGGACGTTAGAAAGTGGTGAGGCGTGGCGAAGCATTCCAAGATTTCAGTGCGCGTTGTGGAAGAAAAATATTTTGATTGTTTTTCTATAATAGATTTAAAGATTTTGGATTTTAGATTTGGAGTAACTTTAGAGAAAATTATTCTTAGACATTTTACTGTACTAAACGACGTAAGTGTTATCTTTACTTCTTTTTTTTATATTGTTCTTATGATATCACATTCTATTATTTTCCGTCGTAATATTATGATACTGACAAAAGATAAAAGAGGATGCTTTTATTAAATAGACTAAAAGGAATTTGAAAGAAAGAACCAAATAATAATTTTTTTTCCTTTCATCTTTATAATAAATAAAAGAGTTGAATATTCTTTGAAAAGAAATTAAACCTTATGTGTTATGGGAAAATATTATTGACATCTATGTCAGTATAGTGTGATCCTGATCTATATGTGAAGAATCGTCTAGAGTAGAACATGATTTCTGTAGACTCATTTTCATACATAAAAACTAAGGTCATGGGGCCTCCTAAGTCGATCCCTCTAATGCCTAAGTTAGTATTAAGTTAAATCTTTTTTTCTCTCTTAATTTAGAGTTAAGAATATATTTTTATACTAACTTTGAGGAGGAAGAATATCTCATAAAGATCCTATGGATAAAATAATTTTTAACTGACTCGAATTGCCTATGAATATTCCATCGAGGGCCGGCTTATAACTAACCTAAATTGCATTCTAGGTTTTCAAAAATATTTCTATGAATATTTTGAAAATAAACCTATGAACATTCCATTGAGGGCTAGTTCAAAGTCAACCTGAACTGTATTCTGGGTTTTTAGAAATAT
Source organism: Musa beccarii (assembly GCA_024322285.1). Lineage (NCBI taxonomy): Eukaryota > Viridiplantae > Streptophyta > Magnoliopsida > Zingiberales > Musaceae > Musa > Musa beccarii. Next base: position 9,372,255 of record CM044397.1, on the reverse strand, counting down.
TCATATGAATATTTCGCTAATTGGTTTGGTTTGTAATCAACCCAAACTACCTTATGAGATTTTGAGAATATTTCTATAAATATTTCTTAGAGAGCTAGATAATAATTGACCTAAATTGATTTCTTGGATTCTAAGAATATTCATATAAATATTTTATTAAGAGACTAGTTTGTAATCGACCTGAGTTATCTTTTGAGCTTTTAAAAATATTTCTAGTAATATTCTGCTAGGGGGTTAGTTCGTAATCAACCCGATCTACCTTTTGTATTTCTAAGAATATTCCATAAGGAGCTAGTTCATAACAGATCCAAACTGTCTATCATAAAGATTCCCATAAATACTCCATAGGGAAAACAACTCAATAACTTAATAGCTTAACAACTTAGTAACTAAACCGAGCTATCTTTAGAGTTATTATCTTTATGGATCGAAGAGTATTTGCCTGATATTACATTGGTGTAACGAATGATAATTAATTAATTTTATATTTTTTTATCATTATGAAAGAAAAAGAATTAGCAAGATATTCATTCAACAAAAATACTTTTATCATCACTATATAAGTTGAAAAATGGATCGGGCCGAAGAAGAAATCTTCATTCCTTAGTGGATCGAGTCAAATAAGAAGAAGCCCGATTTCAGAATGTGTTGGTGTGTATTATGAAGACTCGTTGAAGAAATATGAAAGCACTTTATTGAAGTTTTCAGCTATACTATACATTGGAAACCGGATGTGCTATTTCGATCCTTTGAGCCTTACAAAACACTTTTCTTTTTTCTTCGTATCAATTCCAATTTTATTCTTTTTCTTCGTATCATATTATTCATAAGCTCGCAAATATTTCTGGATTCATTTACCTTTTCTATGCCCATCAAGATTATGGTATTTCTGAATTGCTGAGTGGTTGCATGCTATGCGGCTTTACTTTCTTACAGGTTTCTAAAACTTATATTGAGATGGTTCAAATATATATATATATATATATATATATATATATATATATATATATATATATATATATATATATATATATATATATATGTTTATGCTGTCTTCTGATATCATATTCTATTTTTTTTTCTCTCATAATATTATGATATTGACAAAAGACAAAAGAGATTGCTTTTATTAAATAGGCAAAAAGAATTTGAAAGAAAGAACCAAATAATAAATACTTTTTTCTTTCATCCTTGTAATAAATAAAAGACTTGAATATTCTTTGAAAAAAATTTAAATATTATGTGTTATGAGAAAATATTATTGACATCTATGTTAACATGATGTGACCCTAATATGTATGCAATGAGTCATCTAGAATAGAGCGTGATTTCTCTAAACTTATTTCGTGCACAAAGACTGAGGTCGGGGGGTCTCTCGAGTCGATTCTTCCGACGCTTAAGTTAGAACTACGTTTCACTTATACTAACCTTAAGGAGGAAGAGTATCTCATAAAGATCATGTGAATAAAGCAGTTCGTAATTGATCCGAACTGCCTTCTAGGCTCTCTAGAATATTCCTACGAATATTCTACTAGGGGGTCGGTTCGTAATCGACTCGAATTGCTTTCTAGGCTTTCAAGATTATTTTTACGTATATTCTACTAGAGGCTGGTTTACAGTCGACATAAATTATTTTTTGGGCTTTCAAAAATATTCCTGTGAATATTCTGCTGGGGTCGATTCATAATCAACTCGAACTATCTTTGAACTTTCAAGAATATTTCTATAAATATGCCTTAAGGAGTCAATTCAAAACCAACTCGAATTGCTTTCTAGGCTTTTGAGAATATTTCTATGAATATTTCATTAGGGGTCGATTCGTAATCGACTGGGATGAACCACTTTCTAAATTTTCGAAAATATTCTTACAAATATTTCTTGGGAAGTCGATTCATAACCGATCTGAATTATCGGGTTTATAAGAATATTTCTACGAATATTTAGTAAGATTAGCAGCTCTACAACTTGATAACTGATCTGAGTTGCCTTTTGGGCTCTTGTCTCCGTGGACCAGAGTATTGGCTTGACATAACGTTAGTGTGGCAAATAATGACTAATTGATTTTATATTTCTTATCGTTATCGAAGAAGAACTAGGAAGACATTCATTCATCAAAAATACTTTTATCATCCTTAAATAAGTTGCAAAATGGGTTGGGCCGAATGAGAAATTTCCATTCCTTAGTGGATCGAGTCAAATAAGAAGAAGCCCGATTTGCGCTGGTGTGCATTGCGAAGACTTGTTGAAGAAATATGAAAGCACTTTAATAAAGCTTACAACATAAGGTATACGATGAAAACCGTACGTGCAATTTCGATCCTTTGAGCCTTATACGATACTTTTCTTTTTTCATTGTATCAATTCTAATTCTATTCTTTTTCGTCATATTATATTATTCATAGGCTCATAAATATTTCCAGATTCATTTGCTTTTTCTATGCCCATCGAGATTATAGTATTTCCGAATTGCAGAGTGGTGGTTGCATGTTATGCACCGTTACTTTCTTCCAAGTTTCTGAAACTTATATAGGAGATGATTCGAAAAAGTATATGTCACATATTTAAGAAGGTTTGATAGTGATGTTCGCTAAGATTGTGTACATATAACCGCATCAAAATCCAACTAAATATACGATTACAAGAATTGTCTCCCGATCCAATCGAGACGTCGAGGAGAAGTCGGCTGATGTGGAGACGAAGCCCGAAGGTGGAACTCCCAATGTGATACCGAGTTGCTCTTAAAGTATTTGCAAGAAAAGGTCGGTGTCTGATATTGTTGACTCGATCCTTTTGAAACCTAAGTCAATTGGAAATACAAAGTAGTAGTTCATGTGCCCATCGAGCGTATTAATTGTTGATGGGTACGGGGCCGTCATGATCGATCTAATGCAACGACCATTAACGTGGCATGGAGGATTTTGTTGTTTTGGGTCAAGCCGGCATCGATGACAATGCACACTCGTCAAGATAATAGAGGAGGGTGATGTCGCCATATCAATCAGGATGAGCCATTGTAGGTCAAACGTGAAATGGGCTCTCGTAGCAGAGTTCATGACAAATGAGTGGGTAAAATTCTAGAGTTCAAGATTGGCATCATCAGTTACTCTTAATTCATCAAGAAAAGAGGAAGAAGAAAATATGATGCATGAACTTTTCCTCGATCCATGTCTAGATTCCGCCTGATGACAAGAAGGAAAAAAGAATAAGCCATCCATATCAACGAGTGACCGGTGATGAATATGATGAAACTTATTTAGTCGATTTGGAATTATCAGTTCTCGTAGTTTTGGTTCGATTCGGAACCGTTTAATCGTGGACATGATTTGACTTCGATTTCGGGGCGGTTCGGGTATGAACCGAACCGCGATCACCCGAAGATGTCACTGTACTTTTTACTTGAATCGGACCGAACCAATACGTCGCTCACTTGCTACGAAGGCCACCGGCGTTCGAGTGGTCGCTTTCGAATTCAATGCCGACATGTCTTTTGCATTAGCCTTCATCTCAAAGAGTGATGAACCTTAAAACACGTTTGATGGTCGACGACCATTAGAACATTCCCAGGAGAGCTACTCTCACATCTCATCTTCGAGAAACAGTAATAGGAATGCTAATGAACAATTTAGTGATGCAGATTGAACCCGAGAAGATGGAGACAGTACTATTGACTCCGCTTTACATGCTCATATAACTCAGATCATGCAGAGACCGTAGTAGATTGGTGAGGGTTGCTGGACTGCTCTCTGCGCGGTCCACTGGATTGGTAGCCTTTGTCTTCAACAAACGAAGCGATGGAACAGGAAGGTACACAAGTCCATGTGACAGTTACTGTTAGTGTGGCACTTACAGACAAACTCGCATTCACTGTTCATCTCGGTGACTCGCGGATCGCAACAAAAGAGGCTGCTGTCACATTGATGAGGAACAGGCGAGACGGGTAGCTTATCTTCGTTTCCATAGTATTCATTCATGGCAGCAGCAACTTCCCAGTAGCAGCTTATCAGACTCCCCACCCATCTCACCGGAAAGATCGAGATCGCAGTGAGCAAGATGTGGCCGTTTCCACTGGGTCAATGGGAAAAGAAAAGATGGCATCCAAGGATGGGAAGAACACGCTGTTCTTTTTCCCTGGGTGTTTTAGACGACCAAGTCAGTGCAGTGGGCTTTCAATCACGGTGGGGCATGCAATAGAGACACTTCGTGGTCCCGACGACTGCAACATGTTTTGGGTCCCCGGGAAAGTCTCCATGAACGCCATTGATGTCGAGAAAGGAGCACGGTCACCCAAGCATGCACCCTCTCGGAAGTATGAGAGTAAATAAGCTGTTCCCTCTTCTTGGAGACGAGTAGCAGCAGTGCAATGGTAGGAACTGAGATGGTGGATTTATCTGCTAACCTTCCACAAAGTTCGAACTGGACAAACCTGTCCGCATGGATACGTAATCTCAGTCTGAACAGTGGGCACGCCACCTTGAAGGCAACTGTTCAACGTAAGATGCCTGCACTCATCCACCCTCTCAAGGTGGACTAAGCTAGTTGCCTTGTATGCCACTCACCCTCCCCGGGGCTCAAAGTCAAACGAGCGACACTGTGACTTATCTACGGCACCCCGCGGGTGACCGCGGCTAAGTCTCTGCAGGGTGGTTGCAGCGTTAGCACTATTGGTGAACAGCTGATGCTTGACATCACACTGTACTGCATTCATGGATGCGAGAGACATGCTGAAACAGCCACAGGCATGAAAAGGTAGGAGGAAGAAACTGCTGATGCATCAGTATGGGTTTTGCTGGAACAGCTACGGGCATGCAGGAGGAGTAGGAAGACCTGCCTCACTCAGATGGAAGAGTGTTTGGATGCTTACTTGTTATGGGTAGAAATGATGCGTAATTTATCTGCTACTGTCTCCGGAGATGAGCGAAGTCATTCGTACAGTGATCACGTGAACCACTTCTTCCTCTCACCATACCACATTCATTATTTCCCGTTTTTGTCTTTGTTTCTTCTCTCTTAATGACAGCTTACAGGTTGTAGGTTATTCGAATCTAAATCCGCCCGTATTAGGTTCTAATTGGATCTGATCTCCGACCAAATCAAATCAGATTCCTTGACATTTTGTTGAGGTGGAATCAGTACAAGATGGAGTGGCAACAGGACTTGCTTCGTGAATTCAAATTGGATAGGGATACTGAACTGTGTGGTCTTTTGGAACGATCTATCAATAGATTAAGTGCACATATATATTCTATGTTGTATGTAAATTACTGCATGCGCATTATACGAGAAACCAAATGGGGGGTGATTTCCGAATCAGATCAACCTCGATCCATATTGAATCCCATCGAAGTATGCCGAGGTAGAAAGAGATAAGCTTCCTTTTAGCCATTTGTACATTACAGAGCACAACAACAATGGAGAGGGTAAAAAGAGGAGGAAAAAGAAGGGATACATGGAATTTACGTCTCACAAAAATTTTTATTACAGTGCAAACGCCTGCTCTCATCTACCATTATTGTCATCGTCTCCGTCCACAGCCGTGGCTACTACTAATTCCAGTGATCGGGGTAGTACCAGTTGAGAGTGGGAGGCTGCTCGTCGGAGAAGAAACTGGTGAAGGGCTCCTCGCGGCCGAGGAACTCTTCTTCTTCTTCCATCTTTAACATGTGGTGATGCTGGTGATACAGGAAGCCTTCTCCCTTGGTGGGCCGCGCGTGATGATCCGGGGTCAGATGTTGTGGTGCAGAAGTTGGCACGGAGGAGGTGGAGCTGCCGAGCTCTGCGGCGGCCGTTGGCGTCGCATCCTGCGATGAGGACATCCCTCGTCGACGGCTGTCGTAGTCTTTGAGAACGGCGTCGTTGAGGACGGCACTGGAATCGCTGTCCGACGATCCGTCCTTGTAGATCAGGGCCGGCGGCTCCTCCTCTGAGGCTGCGGCCTTGGTCTCGGCCTCGGACACCACCGGCTCTTCCTTCACGGAGGAGACGCTCAGGCTCTCCTCTCCGGTCAACTTGGACTTCAGCTCCTCGATCTGCACCCCATCCCCAGAAGAATTCACGAGTGACGATCCAAATTGCCTTACACTAAATAGGCTTCAACCGGCGGCTAGCTCTGTAACTTACTTGGGCCAGTAGAGACTCCTTGTCGCGGTGGAGCGAATCGTAGTCGAGGCGGAGCGCTTCGTAGCTGGCCTTGAGAGTGGTGTAGTCGCGCTCCAGCTGCTTGGTCTTCCACCGGGCGCGACGGTTCTGGAACCACACCGCCACCTGGCGCGGCTGGAGGCCCAGATCTTGGGCCAGTCTAAGCTTGCGCTCCGGCTCTAGTTTGTTCTCCACCTCGAAGCTCCTCTCCAGGGCTCTCACCTGCTCCACGCTCAACCGCCGCTTCTTCTCTCCCGGCGCCGCCGCCGCGGCGGCGCCGCAGTCGTCCTCATCCTCCAGCCCATCCATCAAAGGCTGGAATTCTCCCCCGTACGTGCCGCTCTCTCGTGCTACATATATACCCGACGCCAACAACAAAAGAAACGCTCACTAATCAATCACAATTCTCAAACGGATGAATGAGGAGATAACTGAGGCGAGCATGCAGTACCAGATGGGCAGATCGGCATGAGCGAATCCAAGTCCGCGATGGGCCTCTTCATTGTCAAAGGAGATATCTAGAGAGGTGCAACAAAGAGATCTTTAAGGAAGAGAGACGTAGTCCTCAGTCTCTCTCTCTCCCCCTCTCTCTCTAGCTAACGAGTTGTTTCTTGGCCTAGAAAAGGTTGGAGAAAGGGCTTGAACACAGCAGCTGAAGCAGCAGCCTCGTGGGAATGAGGGAGAGAATAGAGGAGGGGTGGGAGATCCTCTTCCATAACCCCTCTTCTTGCTCCTTCTGACCCATCTTCTCTTCCTCAGAGCTCATCACCACACACAGCATATCCCTCTCCACTGCTATGATCATATCCAAAGGTCCTCATAGCCCTCGATAACGCGGCGAGAGAGAGAGAGAGAGAGAGAGAGAGAGAGAGAGAGAGAGAGAGAGAGAGAGAGAGAGATCCAAAGGGATCGCAGGGGAGGCAGTTGGCAGAACTGAGAGCTCGGGATTCCCTGCCTCTATAAAAGAATAAGCAGAAGGCAGCAGACTCTTGAAGGGTTGAAGTTAAGTTTGTGGTTGAGTTAAGAATAGCGAGTTGGGTTCAAGGAAATGAAATGAAATGAAATGCTCAGTAGTTAATTTTAGTTTGTATATATATGTATATAAGAATAAGAGGTTATACACACACAAATATATATATATATATATATATATATATATATATATATATATATATATATAATATGATTTGGAGGAGATATTTCTATGAATGCATGGAGACGAAGAGACCACATGGCTTTATGCCATTGCCTATAGGAGGAATTCCCACATGAGTCCAATTTCATCTCTAAGTCCGTGTTGCGAGTGTTCCCTAATTAATTGTGAGACCAAACAAGTTTGTAGATATGACAGTGAAGTCCCAAGATTTCGGAATCCTCTACACTAGTCTTCAGATTAAAACCTTGTCCTTAACATGTTCTTATCTTCTGTAAAGTTATCGGACAGTAATATATCAATCCATCACCCATTGGCACTCGTTAACAATGAACAGGATGCTGATGAACGACCAAGAAAAATCCCCAAGTTGATGTGATATTTGGGATGATTGGCAAACAAAAAGGAATGGGATGCAGGCAATTTTGTCTTGATTTAAACGCTCACATTTCTCGTGTCAAATCACATCCCCAAAACAAACAATTTGACAAGAAAATTTCTCGCCAAATCAAGATTTATCTAAAAATTGAGGTTTTATCAATATTATATTATAATCGTACATTGTCTTTATGTTTTATCAATATTAGATCATGATCATGACCAGCACAGTGTCGAATATTGAGCTGAGAAAAGAATATTCCCAATATGAAAAGAGAAACTTTTTTTTAAAAGGTTTTTGCACTATTTTCGAGATTTCTCTTGAGCTTTTTTTCATTCATAAGTAAATTTCTTCTTAGGATCGAATATTTTACTATGACAACGTTAGGTATTCTAACTATATATCATACATCCTATCAACATGTCAATTGAATCTATCTTACAATGATGATTACTGGATGTCAATAGGGTAATCTATTTGGTTAAAACGATAGCTAGTGGCATTCAATAATAACACCAACCATTGCTCTATAACGAAAACATATGAAGCTTCGACCCATTAATCTTTACCTCGACTTAATATTCACCCTCACACACTACAAAAAATTCCTAGATGAATCTTAAGACCCCAAAGTCAATTTCTACTCATGCTAATTTCTAAATTATACAAATACCTATTAATTTATACAATCATAGGAGTGTTTATTGCTCTCCACATAGTTTTTACATGATTGTCCATTGAATTTATTATTTTCTTGACATCCTTACCTGTGACGGGTGCAAAATTACACATCACTTGGATCCAAATTACCTCCATGTGTCAAACAATCAAAAATTGACATATCATAAATTTTTTTAATATTTGTTTATTTATTTATTGAGGGACATGCTATATTAAAATTTACAGAGGTAAGTGCATTATTAATCAAACCTTAAAATATAAAATAAAAAATGTAGCCAAATTTCATGGACAGGTGCATTAAATGGCACCAATTTAATACGAAGCTTCCTATTCACAATCTCTTGATGTTGACAACGCAATAATAATATTATTAGTTTACTATTTATAATCCTTATATTATTGATTTTATTTTATTTTATTTTTTTTCTCGTAACCTCATATTTCATCTCACTCTCCATCCTCATCATCTTCTCAACATAATCTTTTAAGAAAAAAAAAAAGAAAGAAGAAGATGACCAAAAAAATGAAAAAGGGCGTAGAAAAAGAAAAAGTATTTATGTGCATTTGTAAAAAGATAAATAAAAATAAAAAATTTAAAATAAAATTATAAATAGTAAAAAAAGGGATTATAGATAATAATCCTCTCTCAACAAACAGTTGTCAACCTTGCACTAAGAAGCCTTGTAATGCAAGTGTAATCACAAGACGGTGGCCCACCCTCCATTGGCCCAAAGGCATGGGATTTTTTTTGTTGGTCGCGGTCATAGCGTGTTCCGAAAGTCCACAAGAAAAAGAAAGCTTCGGAGAAAAAAAGTATAAAAGACAGAAAGGGAAACAACGATTGTCTTGATCTGATTGGGTGCACCGTAGAATAGTAATACTAGTAATCGGCATCATGCAAATGTCGTACGGAGTGATTAGAGATGTTGTTAATTCCATGGACATATGTGGAGGACACCAAAAACGAATCGATCACCTCCACGCGTCGCGAGTCACAATCAGGAACGTGATTAACGTTGTGCCAAGAGCCTTGATCACCCTCATTGGCACCAATCGCGAGGTTAATAATACGTTGCGAGCAGACGATCGATCGGTGGGGGTTGACATCCCCATGCATTGGATTGTGACGCCACGAATGGGCGCTCGACACGCCGCTGACTCGTCTTTGTGCATCTTTTGCTTTTTAAAGTTACACATGGGTGGGCCATGCTCCCCCTTCTTTTTAATTACAATTTTATTGAAATTATATGGCATAAATTATTCAGGATCTTTTTGTTTTTGTTTTTATTTTTATCTTATTTCATATCTCCAAGATAGCCAAAATTATTATTATAACTATCGATGGCTAATTAAAGTTTAAAAAGTTGCTCTTAGTATTCTTACGCATAATAATTATTTGGGTAAATTTTTTTAAAAAGATATTGGTATCAATTAGATTTATCTCATCTCGACTTACAATAACTCACTTATGATTGTATATAGGAGGATCAAAAATTTAATTAATTAATTTATTTTTTAAATGAGTTAGATTTTGATCGTTTGATTCGGAATCAACTCAAGTTCACTTTTGAGCATGAGGTGTCAAGAAGTTATCTAAAATTTTATAAAAATTATATCGATAATATTCCTAATAAAACTCAAGAGGGTTCAAATGATATAGTCCAGTATTAGTATTAAAGTTAGAGAGTCTCTGAAAACGAGTTATGAGAATAACGTAAAAGATTTTTTTTATAATACATTAAAGTTACAATAAATACAAAGAATAGTTACGCACATCATTCGATCGTTAATGAGTATGAAATTATGTATCGAATTGTCAATGTTATAACTACCAAGGTAATAATTTTATCGAGACAACTTCCTCACTAGTATGGTATTATCAATTTTGTGGGACTCTATTAGCATCCACATTGTCAATCTCACGAGACAAGATCTTATCTAATGTGTTGACCAAATTACTATGACATGTATATGACTACTTATGTATCATCTCCCATATCATTTTCTAATATTAATTATTTTATTTTTTTAATAAAAAAATAATTATTTTAAAAAATAATTTAACCCATAGAAAATAGCTATAAAGATTTCTATAGAATTCTTCGTAGCCCACATGTTTTACTATGATGGGATTAAAGCTCAAGGAGATGAGAAATAATAATCACCACATTCCAAGAAAGTGATTGCATGAAAATGGATGTGTTAGAAAAGGATAAGAAAGAAGGAATTGGTGACGAGACGTGCGAGTCCCAATTGGTACAATGTCGACTACTGACATGGCGGATAGAGTTGTTTCAACTTCCAATGACTTCTTCTGCATCTTAATATTAACCGGAAATTTAAATTTTAAGAGTTGTCTTCAGTAATTGATGAACCATTCATTAATTTTCCAATTATCTTAGAATTCAAAATTTCTTATTTCTTATATACGTGATGAATTCAAGTGGCAAGCGTTGAGATTTAATTTGATCTCAAGAAAAAAGTAAGAAAAATTTGCTGCTAAAGATATTACGTGTACTTTTATCCTTAAGAAATTTTCTCATGAAGGAGTGTAGCATCCAATATATCCTCTTAAAACCATAAATTACATGGATGCGAGGAACATTTAAGTCCATAAAACGACAGTAAGTATAATTCGTATCAATATGACATTACAAAGAAGAAGCACGAGATGTGACCCTCTCAATTGGGTCTCGATGGCTTCCGTAGTGCTGCAGCGCGCAGGATAATTAATGTGGAATGCAGCATATGAGGCCATTTTAGGCAGGTGGAAGATTAGACAGTTGAGTGTTCCATTTCTTCGTGTACGTACCCCATAAGTCATCTCAATGTGAACCGTGGGAATTTTACACCATGGATACATGACAGCATTCAGTAGCAATCCTTCCACGAAACCTTGCACTGTTCTGCCAGACTCTCCACTTTTTTTTGACAAGAAAAGACCACTGTGTTGGTGATTGATGGACTAACTACTGTACTGCATTTTCCTGAACAAGTTAGGCATCATGTCTTCACCTTTCTCTGTCTTCTTGCCAATGGAGCCTTTTTTTTTCCCTCTCACTGTGGGCCTTCCTGCTCTTTTTCTTATACCTAGAGCTCGTGGTACTTTGTCTTTTGCTGTGACAACGAAGAACTCCATTGCTGATCGAGAATGAACTATTATTATTCAAAATCATAGCAAACTCCATTGCTGAAAGAATTGTCAGCACAGACACAATGATACAAAAAATCATGAACAAGGACACCTGATAAATTGATGCTTTTTTGTTCAGTATTGCCACTTATTTAGCTGGTAACAATAGATGGATGAAGGTGGATTGACAGGGAGAGAAGATGACCTGGGAATTCCGAGATAGCAGAAAACAAGGAGTCATCTTTTGCTGCTAGTGGTGGACAAAGGCATGCTCGCAGTCACGTTCCCACTGGCTGAAACCTCAAAAGAAAGCTGTGATGTGACCTCCACTTTGGGGGATGGATCCAAGGTTTTGCAGACCCGCGGAGGCCCTTTCCGGGGCTCCATTCCGCGCTGCGTGTGGGTGTGGCCGTGTTGTTCCTCTTGTCACTGATTGCTTTGCCTGGGCGATGCCACAGGTTTGGTTGTTATGGGAGAAGGACGATAAAAGAGGTCGTCAAAGATGGCATGCATTAAATAGTGTCGCTGACTTGAGGGTGGAATACAGCCCTTTGCTTTCTTTTCTTCCCCAGCTTTCCCCCAAGCCATGATTGCTGCATGAAGTGCTCCTCGATGGGGTCTGATCTGATGACCTCAGTAATGATTTGCTTCTTCATGGCTGCTTTGTTGATAGGGCAAGCGAACCCTGTGAGCTCGGTGTTTGATAGGTGCTCCCCCCTCGCAAAAATAAAAAGTATCTGAGTCACTATTCACCTGCATATTACTGTATGTATGATTCACCTGCTGCAAGAGAAAAGAAGATCAACATAACCTTCTACTGCAGCTCCCATAAAGGACAACCTCAGTCTACCGCGAAGAGCTCCAGCTAAAACATTCCGCTTGCCGAGCGGCGGTCCTGAAGTCAAAGTTCAAGCAATGACATTAATGGTTTCTGTACAGTATGCATTGATTTATGTATTAAAAAAGATATTAATTCTTAAGTCCTGCCCTGATAGCTACAGACAAGTAGGTAAGCAATAAATTATAATATGTGATGCAGGGATTCAGATTTGCAACCCCATAAACCACTGATAAGTAGTGGCAGTTTAGACTGCAGAAAAGCTGATCCAACAAGTCTCAGAGAAAATACCCCAGATGATACTAGGCTTTTATACATAAGAGGAAATATTGCTTTATATTTGGATAAATCTGCAATCTAAATACACCAAGGAGGCTGTTTGCTTGTCTATGTAGAAGAACTCTAGCATCTTAAAGAAGAACCAAGTCAAGTTTCAGGCATATATTTTGGTCATCTCCTCTCTTGTTCAGCAAATTATGTTCAATATTATAGTGATTATCAAGTATTTAATCTGGTGACTTCTCTTTTTATATTTTCTTTTGAAAAATAGGTGGATTGAGCTGAGCTATAATTTGATGAGACATCATAGGACCACTGAGACCTCTTCTTTCTTTTTTTTTTCTTTTTTCCCCAGACTTTGACGTGAGGACGACATATAAAAAAAAGTGACTTCGTTCAAATTGGAGTGAAGCCACACTGAAATGTTCTCCCAAAAGTTTAAAGACTAGTTTAATGCATTTCTAACCCATAAATGCTGGAAGTATTGGGGTTTTACCTATGCAAAATAATTATGACTATGATGTTTCGTTAATTACCATTATTATAGCTAACAGGGTCAATGCTTTTGATCAAATCATGTTAACCACCACTCTAATCTACATTGTTTAAGCAGTCGTCGAAGATGGAATTTTGCAACCATTCAATAGGACACCATTTCTTGTAACCGGTTGTAGGCCTGTGCAAGCAAAACCAGTCTTCTCCTTGCCATGTTGAGACTTGAAGAGAGGTTGGTTGATTCCATAATACAAATGGGACAGTGAATTTTTTTGATCTATTAAATGCAGATTTGCCTGTACAAATTTATGGCTAATATTATAGTGGACTAAAACCAAGTAAAAAGAAATTTGAATTATGTAGCATCCATTGAGGTGTTTGCTCTTCGTTGCAAGTACTGCTTCATATCTAGATTTCTTAAAATAACAATTGCAGTCATCACATCAGTCAGCAACACAGCCGTCTTCTTTGAACAGCGTCGGTTTATTTACTCCACGAGGAACAAAATCATGTGGTGAAACATGATATTGATTCCTAAGAATTGATCCATGGTAGTCCAGAAGGCCATATCTACTGCAATGGATGAAGTTTGAACATAATTTTGGTGTCGAGTCCATCTCGAAAGCTCATAATCACCTGGATGACCTTCACCTAAAATGACAGGAACGCACATCTCTCTTTCCTCTTCGACTTTCCAAGCTGGCATGGAATCCAGGCAAAGCTCACAGATCAAAAGAACAAGACGTCCTCTCACACCGTCCGCAAGCGAACAACTGCAAAGCAGCCACAGTAGCATCACTCTCTCTCTTTATCTACAGGTTTAGGAAAGCGATGGCTTGGTCTTTTTTCCTCGTCTCTCGGTCGAGCGTCTGCCTGCAGCCCAGCGAATGGAATCGTGCACGAAGGGAAAAAGCGGGGGGAGAGGCGAAGAAAAGTTGGTGGACCGGCTGCTAATTTGTTGCGTGGTGTGTACCATGTGGCGTGGAAGCCTAAAAAGATGGGGAAAGGTGGAATTATTTCTTTCTCTCTTGCCTCCATGGTCACATAAAAGTACAAGCCAAAGGTTTCAAGTGCTGAAACTTTAGATAAAGAAGACGTGCTGTCATTTGCCACGATATCAAAATGCCCACAATAGCAGAGAACAAGGACGCACGTACCATGAATCTGGTGGCTTGTGATTAGTGAATTGTTTACACTGCGTAGCAACCTTAGATGAATATTACGGTGATACACTTTAGATCTCTCGATAAAATTATAGTTTTGTCATTCAAAAATCAAACATTTTTTTTAACATATATCTTTAACTATAAAATTTAACTGATTTGACCTGCTTTAATCAAATTTTGATCAAAGCCTAATTTTAGTCTAATTCTTGATCAATTTGTTTCTAAATTGGATTTTTAATTGAACCTAATCTTGATTGATTTGGTTGTTGGGTCTACAGTCTAATTTTGGCTCAATTTTAGGATATCCAATTAAATAAGATTGATCGACTCATTTAGGTCAATTAAAGAATTTAAAAATATAAATTGTGATTGTCTTTTTTAGTTTTCTTATATTATATATTAATAAAAATTTTAATTATGATAATTAAATTTAAATTATTATTATTAAATATTTATATATTTATTCACATGTGTATGTTTAAAATTGTGAAATAATATTTATTTTTATATAAAAGCATGATTTATGTTTTATCATGATTAATGTTACTATATGATTTTTTTATTTTAATTAATATTCAGTAATTATAATGATTATTATTTTATTATTATTAAACTATTTTTTGGCATAAAATTGGATTAAAGAATATCTGATGAATATTATTTGTAACTTATATATATATATATGTAACAAAATTTATTTGAATTAAGAGCCTTAGTGAAAACATCGACAAATTGCTCATAGTACCTCGGTTATTATCTTTTATAATTCAAATTAAAGAAAATGATCAACCTAAGAGAAAACTTTGTCAGTTTTAAAATTTCTGAATTGAGCACAAGTATGGTGAAGATATTAATAGGCAGAGTTAGGTTTTTACTAATTAATTTGATCAATCCCTGGGATTGTTTTCTTACTAATTTTGAACGATGAAGAATATTCAAATAAATATAATTTCTTTTTTTTTAGGGAATCTTGAACATAGAATCTTTTACACATCGAAGTTAAGGAAGCTTAAATGAGTCTTAATTAATAGGAAAAAAGCTTACCAGTCTTAATAATCTATCTCAAGCTATTTTCAGATAAATTAAATTGATATAGTAAGACTATGATTATGATAAAATGGACAAATGACCGGTGATCATAACACCAAATCCTATCACAATGTGATTAACATGTGTATAGATAAAAATAAAATCCAATATATTTAGAAATTTATTTTCAAGATGAGTAAATTAGGGTCAAAGTTATTTATTCTATTTATGAAATTGGGTAGTGTCTAAGAATATATTTATATTTTTAATATGAAGTTGAAAAAAAGATTTAAGTGAACTATCTGGTACACAACAAATGATAATTGCATTTTAAAGGTGTATTGAGATAAATATTGTTCGGTAAAATTATATTTTAAAAATATATTCAATATTTTATGATAATTTTAACTTTTTAATATTTTCAATATTTATTCAAAAGTAAATACACATTTTTAATTTAAATTAATAAGAAAATAAATAAAATAAATAAATTAATGTATGTAATTTTATAAAAAAATAATCATATAAATACATATAAAATAAAGTTTAAAAATAAATAAATAAAATATCATATTATAGAAAATATAAATCATATTGATTTCTCATTAAATCATTTTGGTAATCTTGTAATTTTAAATAAAATCATTAGATATTTCAAAAAAATTTTAAAAAATATATTAGCATTTGGCCATATTAGCATTAGCATTTGAACAATTTTTAATGCAACATCGAGGCCAGATTGAATTTTTTTTAAAAAAATACCAAATACCAATTTATATTTGAAATATCCATTAGACCTTTATGCACCTTTCAATTATATTCCCAAATACATCTTTAGTTGATTGCCACTACACTCCAAAATCAACCTTGCCTACTCTTCATATGATTTTTAATCATTGCATCTTTAAACTATCATACCCATTGAGCAGGAGCATAAAAACACTTGGAATGTTCTAAGATCCATAGGTTTTTGGAAAAATATTCAGTCAAGATGGCTACATCATTAAACTCTTTGGAGAA
Organism: Musa beccarii; assembly: GCA_024322285.1. NCBI lineage: Eukaryota > Viridiplantae > Streptophyta > Magnoliopsida > Zingiberales > Musaceae > Musa > Musa beccarii. The sequence goes on along the minus strand of CM044397.1, from coordinate 9,355,947 downwards.
TGTTTGGACACCATAGTGGACTAACCGATTTTAGTTTCATCATTTCCATGATAAGTGTATGCTTGATGATGATTGGGTTCAGACTTCTTTAATCTTCGTTCTTAGATGTAAGTGATCTTAACGAATCATATAAATCTTAATGAATCATATAAAACCTTTTCTCCCCCAAATTATCTCCCACGGGTGGATAACTTTTACAACTAGCCAAAACATCCAAAATAAAATTATAACAATATAAGAAATCAGCGACTCAATATATAAATTTAGAGGTAATAGTCCTTTAATGATAGAAGTTTTAAACTTATAATAAATTATCTTGGCAAATCATGTTTTAGAATTCTTAAATTTTTTAGACTTATTTATCGCTTAGATTCAAGCTTGTATACCATTCCTCAATATGCTGATATCATCAATGATAAACCTTTGTCTTAATTTACATAGTACTAAATAAAAAGGAGAAACCTTGTCTCCTTACCTTGATGCCATTATTGCCAAGTTGTAACAATTATCTCCCATTAATTTGAAGCATAAATTCAAAATTTCTTATCTTACACATGCCAATGATATTATCCTCTTCTAGAGCTGCAAAGAAATCTTAGGAAACTATTTTTGAGATATTTTATAGGTATGAGAATCTCAAAAATATAAGTAACAATGTTAACAAATATAAATTTCTTTTCACTAGATTTACTAATAAAATTATAGGAGAGGAAATCTATACACAATTAAATGTTAAAAAAGAAAAATTTTCTTATAATCATAGGGACCATGATTGCTCCCCATAAAGTGCTTGTTTCTGATTTTGATTGTAAAATTTAACAAGTTCAATAATAGATTGATAATTGGAATGCTAGTTGTCGATTCCAACTTGGCAGGGTCTCTTTAATCAATTCTATCCTTCTAAGTGCTTATTTCTAATTTTAATTGTAAAATTTAACAAATTCAATAATAGCTTGATAATTGGAATGTTATAGTTGTCTCGCCTTTCTTATATGACTCGGATGCCTAAGCTATTTTTTAATCAATTGAAGAGCACTCTCAAACCTTAGCTCCGGATGAGCTAACTAAACCACAATGTGAGGGAAGACTTCTATACAACAATTTATCTTCGTTTTTTAAACAATGAGAAGCCCCCTCCATGGAATTGATGGATTTAGTTTAAAAAAATTTATTTATGTTATTTTTTTTTCATGGTTTTAAATTTTTACATGTAGGGAAGAAAATAGATGTGCCAATTAGTTGGCTAATTTTACATATTGCATCTAAAGTTATATAACGTTTTTTAAGAAAATCAAAATTATATTTGATATGCTGTTCTTGCAACAAATTTTCTATTTTCTCATTGGTGAATTGGTGTCAAATCTAATTTATGATAATCCTAACCACTTTGAGTTAAACTTATCATCAACAATTTTAAAATCATTAATATTTTATCAGAGCTAAGGTAAAGAAAAAAAAATGATTGAGTAAAAAAAAAAGTGCTTGATATTTGTTATAACCAAATGAAAATAGAAATAGGTTTAACCGAACTATACAAGAGGAGAGAAGATTGAGTCGATATTAAAAGAATGTTGATATATGAGAGATTGAAATAAAAACAATGACATTCGAATGATATATATTAGATTTGAAATATAACATGACGAACATAAAGTTTTGGGTTAAATTGATGTCCAACACAATGTATGTATATTAATCCTAAACCGTTCCTACTCAAACTCGTCATATCATCCAATCTTAAATTCTTTACATCATTGATACAAATAAGAAAAAAGAAAGAATAGAGAACTGTTTGTGCAATTGGTTTTAGTGTTAACGTATAAATCTTCATCTCCCTTATAAATATCTATTAGGAAGTATATGCATATATATATCTTTACACATTACTGCATAAAAGATTGATCCAAGGAAATCGCTAGGAGCTTGAGATAACATTATTATCCTGCAGAAGCAGATTATAAGAAAAAGGATAAAAGGAAACATTTCTTCAGATCGATAGCTCCTGTTGCTCACCGCATGGCCGAAGCGTATTAGAGTAAGGGAACAACGTGAGGCTATGATAGTCTATCAGCGATGACAACTTCTCGAGTTCTCCATTGTTAATATTGTAGCTGTACAGCACTGAATCTTTGGTGAAGACAAGTAGCTTGGTCGACGCCATCTCACTTAGCACAACGTAGCTCACGTAATATGGTTCCCTAAAGCCCAACCCGGCCAAGCTTATCTCTTGCACCTTCACCCATCCTGGTGCACCGTCGCTTGTCTTACTCAGCAGCCACAGAACGAACTTGCAAGAAAACGTGATGTGACGGATCAGGCATAGTGACTTCCCCTCCCACTGGGATATTCCGATCGTGTCGAAGAAGTCGATGACTGCATATTTCGGCATAGTGATGATCTGCGTGCTCTCGTCCCCCACATCGAAGGCAACGACACATGACTCAATACTCATGTACGACCCCACTTCTGACGATGCCCAGAACACGGTGTCGTCGCAAACCACCGGGTGCTCCAAGTCTAGTTCCCTTCCCCCGAAGTCGATTTCCTTGTCCATCGTCCACGCCCTGGCAACTGAGTCATAGACCCGACAGCGTTGCAACGGGTTCCATCTCCGTGTGAGATAGACCAACTTGTAGCCTGTCGTCACCCCATCTCCGTTGTTCATGAATATTACCGCGATCCCACCCTGGCTAAACTTGCCCGGCGGGCAAGGGAGCTGGCACCGAGTCCCACGGGCTGGGTTGTAGACCCATAAGTCAGGGGCATCATCGAACCATCCATATTTCCTTAGCAAGACAAAGACAAGGCCACCAGCTGAACCAAGGATTATGGATTCTCTCTGATGTAGGAATTCGATGCTTCTACTGGGCACGCCAGCATAGCCTTGTTGTAGTATGACTGTGAAAGGAGGAAATGAGAATCTGACGAGAGCTGGTAGAAGGTCTTGCAAACAGGGAGGAGCTTGAAGAAGGCCTTCGCCGGCAAATAGGATATGATCTCTGCGAGCACGTCGTTGGGAAGGGGACAACTCATGCTTCTGAGCTTCTTCGGACCAACAAAGTCGATGCTACAACGATGGGAAGAGTAGAAGGACTACCCCCGTTATATATGGATGAATAAGAGGGAGGGAGATATGTAAAGGGAGGAGGATTAGGAATCGTGGAGTGAAAAGGAATCAAACTTAAACTCTTCTTATTTGAGGCGGAGAAATTTTGAGACTTATGTTTTTATTGTATTATGTTATTTGTGGGATATTTTGATCCCTTTATCATCCATGAAAAGAGAATTATGTTATGTTGTAAGGATTGTAATGTTCTTGTTATGTTGTGAGTAGATAGGGCTCCATGACGTGAGAAACTAAAATTAATGATCATCAAGAAATAAGTGAGATTATATTATGTCATGACTCTACTACATCATCTATATTCTAATATATTTTCATCTAAGATCTTTCCTCGAATGAGTCTAATATTACTGTTCTAAAATCTCTCTTATCTCTTAGTCACTAAATGCTTTTGATGTCCTTTGTCCTATGTTATAGATCCTAGCATTTGAATTTTTGATATCCTTACTTCTATGTTATATGTCCTTAATTCTTGTCGGCACAGTTTATGTTTGCTTCTTCTGGCGGTGCGATGGTCTGTGTGCTCTTCGTCTTCATGTCGAAGGTGACGATGTTCAGCCCTAATTTCGTCGCCCAAAACACGATCTCATTGTAGACCACCAAGTGCACAAAATCTAGTGCCTCTAGCCCGAAGTCGAGCTCTTTGTCCATCGTCCATGCCCCGACCACCGAGTCGTAGACCCGACAATGGCCCAACCAGTTCCGTTCCCTGGTCACTGAGAGTTAGATTAGCATGTAGTCTTTTGTGACCTCGTCGTCGTCATTCAAGAAGCTCACCACGATATCGCCAATTAGCCGCCGCGAGGATTATGGCTCGTCTCTTGAACATGAATTCAATGTTGCTTTTGGGTACCTCGACTTAGGGGTCAATGAGGAGGAGGGATATGTAGGCACCATAGCACTGGATGAAGAAGCCAGCGTTGCTGTGGTATGGTTGTGAAAGGAGGAAATGAGTTTGATAAGAGCTTGCAGAAGGCATTGCTGACGGAGAGGAGCCTAAAGGTCTTTGCCGGAAGGTAGCAGAGGATCTCTGCGAGCACACCATCATGAAGGGGACCATTGCTACTCCCCAGCTTCGTGGGAGCAACAAGGCCGATTTTACGAGTACTGTTGAGTGAAAATTATATATATATATATATATATATATATATATATATATATATATATATATATATTCATGGTATTACAATAAAGTGAAAATCATAACATTCGTCATATACTTTTATGAAAATGATAATAAATAATTATATTTAATATCATCATTTGGGACATCATCTGAAAATAGTAATTAATTATAATATTTAGTGTGATCTGTCTTAGAACGCCCCTCTATTAGCGTATAGATCCATAGCACATAGAGAAAAAGTTTAAATTGATTTGAATTAAGTGAAAAAGACCAACATGTAGTGAAAAGATAAATTTAGAATATTGATAATGAGAGATTGAAAAAGAACCAAGGAATAAGGAATAGACTGAAAGAGACAAGTGACGTATGCTGGATTTAGCAAACAATATGCAAAGTTTAAACTTTTGGGTTGAATTGGTATATTAATTCTAACTATTTTAACTCAAACTCATTGTTATTATATATATTTAAATTCCTAACATCATTGATACAAACACGAAACAAAAAGGAGAGAACAGTTTTTGCATTCTTGTTAATGATAATGTATAAATCTTCATAAATACTAGCAAGTATATATATATATATATATATATATATATATATATATATATATATATATATATATATATATCTATCTTTGCACATTACTCTATAAAAGTTTGATCCAAGTATTTGATACTATTATATCGCAGAAGCAGAGAGAAAGAAGGACAAGGAAAAAGAATCTGGTTCAGATTTCTTCCAACAGCTCCTCTTGCTCACCGCATGGCCGAAGTGTATTAGAGTAAGGGATCAACTCGGCGAAACGGAAATCCGACGATGCCAGTTTCTTGAGTTCTCCATCTATAGCAGTATACCTCGGTAATTATGGTGAAAACAAATAACGTGGTCTTTGCTGGGAGGTAGGAGAGGATCTCTGTGAGCAAGTCATCGGGAAGGGGACGACCGCTACTTCCCAGGTTTTTCGGGCTAACAAGGTCGATGCTACGATCGTTACTGAGCGTACCGCCCATTCCAACGATCAGAGATTTGAAAGAGACGATTGTCCATCATATAGAGAAGTAAGAGGGAAAGAGATTGGTAAGGGAAGGACGATGACTCCTAGAGTGAGAAAATATCGAACTCTACTTTTCCGAAACAGAGAAATATTTCGAGGACCGATTGTCATATTTATGGACTCTTTCCATGAAATTATATATATTGCATATTTATTGTATTACAATAAAGTGAAAAACATATCATTCTTCACATATATTTTTTTTATGAAAATGACAACGAGTAATTAGATTTAATATTGCCATTTTAGACATCATATGAAAATAATAGTTAATTATTAGATTTAGTGTGATTGATCCTTCTAAGCATTCCCCTCTGTTAGACATTTTCCATGACATCTAACTTATCGATTAAATGATAAAATTGATTTGAATTAAGAGCCTTAGTGATTACTACGATCAATAGATAGTGAAATGATCAATAAATTGCTCACAATGCCGTGGATTACGATTTTTTCCTAATTCAAATAAAGAAAATGATCAACTGAAGAGAAGCCATTTTTAGTTTCAAAATTTCCAAATGAACAAAAGGACGCTAAAGATAGAATAGTTGGGCGAGGGATTACTTTACTACTGATTTTGAATGTCTAAGGGTATTGTTAATGAATGGAATTGCTAATTTTTAAGGAATCTTGAAAAAAGAAACTTTGACACTCAAGAAAATTAAAGATTTCGAAGCTAAGAATGCTAATATTAGCCTTAATTAAGAGGAAAAATAGCTTACTAGTCTTAATAATCAATCCACTTCAAGCCATTTTTGGATAAATTAATTTGAGATGGTAGGTTAGCACATAGGAGATTGTCATCTTGATGGACAAATCCAGGGTAAAAATCATTCCGTGATAATTAAAATAAATGATCTTGGGAAGCATTTATCCATGTTTTAGAAGTCTTCAATGTCTCAAGCTTATTTATCGTCCCTCCATATGCTTGCATCACTCATTCATAGTGAGCATTCATCTTATTTTACAAGAGAGCTACTAAATCGATATTAAGATAATGCCGATATGTGAGAGATTTAAAAAGACCTAAAAATAAGGAATAAACTAAAATAGTTGGGTGTTCGGTTAAATTCGGTGTCCAATACAATGTAGATCAATCATGATCGAGTTGATATTAAGATAATAATGATATGTGAGAGATTAAAAATGAACTAAGCAATAAGGAATAAACTGAAACAGTTGAGACTAATATATAATATATATTAGTCCAATATAATATCCAAAATGTCCAATATAATATATATTAATTCTAATCAATTTGATTCAGACTCATCATTATCATTGTAATTTTAGATTATTAGCATAAATGATATAAATAATAAAAAAGAGCGAGAGCTGTTTGTGCATTCTTTTTAACGATAATGCATAAATCTTCATCCCTCTCATAAATCTCAGCAAGTCCATACATATATCTTTGTGCATGTCTCTATACGAGATTAATCCAAGGAAATCACCGAGAGCTTGACATAATAAGTCTACTGTAGAAACAGAGAAAGGAAACAACTTCTTCGTATTGCTTCCAACAGCTCTTCGTGGTCACCGCATGGCCGAAGCGTATTAGAGTAAGAGATGAACTTGGGGGAATAAGCGAATCCTCAGCAATCCTGCCACTTGAGTTCTCCTCCATTCTTGATATTGCAGCTGTACATCGAGTAATACGCGGTGAAAACAAGTAGCGTGGTCATCGCCACCTCAATCAGTTCGACGTAGTTCACAAAAAAGGGTTCTCCCGTAAACCCCATATGGGCCAAGCTTATCTCGTGCATCTTCACCCATTCTAGTATACTGTCGCTTGTCTTCTTCAATAAGCACAGACCGATCACCCCAGAAGCTGAGATGAAATGGATCAGGCATAACGACTTCCCCTCCCACTTGGCTATTCCGAAAATTGCAAATAAGTCAGATGATCGCTTCACTCGGCAAAGGGATGATCTGTGTGCACTCCTCCCTCACATCGAAGGTGATCACATATCGGCCAATCCTCGCGTACGACTTCAAGTCTGATGATAACCAGAACATGGCGTCGCCGCAGACCACCGGGTCCTCCAAGTCTAGTTGTTGATGCCTGAAGTCGAGCTCCTTATCCATCATCCATGCCCTAGCAATTGAGTCATAGACCCAGCAGTGGTGTGATATGCTCAATTCCCAGGTTTGTGTGAGGTAGACCAACTTGTCGTCTTTTGTCACCCCATCTCCGTTTTCATGAATTTCACTGCAACACCCCCGGGGAACACACCCGACGGAGAAGGGAGCTAGGATCGAGTCCCACGAGCCGGTTTGTAGACACATATGCCAGTGGTGGTAGCATCGAACCATTCATATTTGTGATTCAAGACGAAGACGAGGCCACCAGCTGACCCGAGGATGATGGATTCCATATCGGCTATGAATTCGAGGCTGCTACTAGACATGCCGGCGTGGGGGTCAATGAGGATGATGGACTTCAAGATGTTGCCACTATGGATGATAAAGCCGAAGATGGTCTTGTTGTGGTATGATTGCGAAAGTTGGAAATGAGAATCTAACGAGAGCTGGCAGAAGGTCTTGCAAACAAGAAGGAGCTTGAAGAAGGCCTTCGCCGAGAGGTAGGATATGATCTCTTCGAGCATATCGTTTGGAATGGGACAACTCCTACTTCCGAGCTTCTTCAGACCAATAAGGTCAATGCTACGGGTGTTCTTGAGCGTTTCAACCATTATAACAATGGAAGACTTTCATGTCAATCAAAACAGTGACTGATATTTCAAAGTTCCTTCAACTTTCATCGTTTGTGGGTTAGAGTAGCCGTCCAATGCATGCACTGTGTGTGTGATAGGTTCAACATGTTCATCAGTTTTCATACCTCTACGGTCGGAATCCAACTCTTCTACTTCTAGTTCCTAATCAATTGGTTCAATCATCAGGAGTTTTCCTTGTTTGTAATGGTGCTCCTTACTCTAAAGGGCTACGACTCTCCGTTGTATATGGTGGAGTAAGATAGAGGGAGAAATGTAAAGGGAGAATAAATAGGAATCATAAGGACATGAGACATCAGTCTCTCAACAGTCCTCAATTAATTAAAACCCTAATTAGAATAAGCAAATTGATTTCAATCAAATTCAATTCAACTAAGGCCTAACATAATCAATATCAAATCATTATAGAACCAGTTTGGAATTAACCTATACTGGTCTAATTTAGATTTATTTAATTTTAATTAAATTAAATAGGTTTAAACTAATCAAGTTAGTTTAGAATCATCCTGATTAGCTTGAATCGATTAAACCTATCTGATTCAATTAATTAATGAGTTCAAACCAATAAAGGGAGAGAAAAAAAAACTATATCATATAATGCTAGCCCATATTGAATCAACCCACTTGTGTCTTGGACGAGTCACGTGTACCACACATGCTTATCCCTAGCAGCAGATTGGGTTGAAGTATAATGAGTCGGATAGAGGGGTAACGATATGTCTGTTGGAAAATCTAGGGGCGACATCACATGCGTAGCAGAAGAACATAAAATAAAATTCTTAGATTTTAATAAAAAAAGCTTCGTCGTTATGCGAAGATTGATGCGTATAAACCCATGAAATTGAAAACTATATATATTAGTGATTTGTGTTACCTAGAGAGATTATATATCTCTGAATTCCTTCAGATTTATGAGAGAGGCTGAAGGAGGTCAAGTGTTCTCCTCTCTAGCAGTGATCCACATGACAGGGGCTACAAAAATGCTCCTGAAATCACTGCTCAAATCTCCACGCATCAAGGGCTACTGGCTAAGGAGTAGAAGGGGAGAGGAGAATATGAGATGGCAACTAAGAAAGCTCTAGCCTATGGGCCTTTAGTTCCCTCATATTTATAGAGGTCCCTTATCAACTTAATCATAATAGATCTTGCCATATTGGATATTGGATCTTCATCTAACTACCCAAGCCTCTTAGATTAGTGGGTCTCTACCCAATAATCTCTCATAGGCTCTTATTGGATCTTATGCATATAATCCAATAATTCAAGGGATTATTGAATATCCAATAAGATAAGAGCTCTGGCGGATATCTCATATCTAAACCTCTACTCATCGTAGCATCTACCAAATATGTGTAACCCTTTGTGCCCAATATCAAGCTGGTCATGAGTTATACCTGTCAGAACTCCTTCTGACTCAGTAAATTATTATCTATATAATAATTCACTCAACTCATCGACTATAGATGTACTAGGCCACTACGTCGTAGTCCCAAGATGATACATGAGAATCCAATCTTTTAGATTTATATATCCTCAGTTATCATATACTTATAGTCCCTCAGAGACCATATATTGGGCATGATGTTATTAGGCCTATACAGTTTCTACTTGAGTCTCGTTCTAATCAGATTCTCCCGAAGAACTCTTTTTCTCTCAATCTGAATAATCATGACTAGGGATTTGTTTGAGTAAGAATATATGTGATATTCTTCTTATGATACCGAGAGCAAATGATCCTCTATTAATACTTAATTATCCTCGTAAGGTTGACTGCCACTCTTAATGACCGGTTATGTTAGATTTAAAACTTATAGACCTATAAATCCGATATCAAAGAGTGAGGTACTTATACAAGACATCATTGGTATCTCAAGTCTAAGAACCAAGTACACTAGTGAGGCAATGAAATCTCTATGACAATGAGGTATCATCAACCATCCAATATTCAATGAGCAGATCAATCAGTGAACTCATTCTCTAATGAGCTCCTACACTGTATCCTTAGTATCTCCACACGAGCAGCTATAAGACCAGTCTCCACCATCATATGAACGAGTATACAACACATCAGTCTATCCGATTATATCAATATCCCTCTCGAGTAACTATGACCGAGATTATTTAGAGTTTATGTTTAAAAGCGAATCGGTCTCATTATTGTGATCTCATCACGATCCAATTCTCATTGCACAGATTCATGGATATCACAATATATGTAACAAATAATATAAAGTAAAAAATATCAAATAATAATAATAAGAAAAAATAGTGTATATCATGTCACACATGTCATCACTCACGTGATTGGCTTGCAGGGTACCTATGACTAGCAAGATGAACTTGGACTATCATCTCTCTATGTGTGTTCTCTGTTAATACTTCATAGACTTTTTCCAACCTCTATCATCTCTTATTGTATTCGTTTATTTGCCAATCGACCTTTGTCCAGCCATTCACGGGTCACACTCGGAGAAAGCATAACTCTAGAATAGTTTGTTGTCTAATAGCTCTTGAAGTTTATTGACTTTGCTGAAATTAGTATATCATTGTATGGATCCTAGGCCCCTACCCCAGTGCAATCTCCGCTATGCACCGTTTTCTTCACGGCAACTCGAATGATAGCACTGCAGTATATTCTTTAAGAGTACCTACTTTCATATCTTCTTGCCCTGTGTTAAGTCCTTCTAATCCAAACTTCGCTTCCGTAGGTTGTGTCACCTTGTTACTTCATTAAATGATTCGTTGAGATAAGGTGTATATGCTTCAAAACTCCATTTGACTTTGGCATCATACAAGATGAGTTCACTCTATCAGAACAAGAGATCCACATAGAATAATATAATCTTGCTTTTGCCTCTATAATAGTTTATGCCCTTGATATCTATTTAAGGAAAGCTTTATGCCTCCGCTCCATATTTCATCTTCTATATTAACACCCTTTATGTGGCCTACACTTTACCAAGTTTCATCTAAGTTTTTTCACTCCTCGATTTGTATTGAGTTGATGGTAGTCCTCGTGCCTATCATTCCATGGCTTAGCTCTCTGTTGAGTATGATCTTCACATCGGGTCTAAGTGTGTCTTCGTTTAGTGTTTCCTTGGGTTGCTTCCCAACTTGTTCCCATAATGTGTCCACCAATGCATTGCCTCGTGTGAGACAACTCCACATTGCTTGCTCGGTCAATTAAGTTTTATGGAATTATTGTCTTAAGGTATCCTTCCTCAACATGTGTAGTCCGTTATATATTATTCTTTCTCTGGAGAACCAAGACTTATCCCTCTTAGATATATATCATATTGGTGCAACTTTCCCTTTTGCATCATTTTATTTTGAAGTTTTAAAGACTATTATCCTCTTGGACTACTTCGTATTGCTGAACAAACTGTACACTGTTATGCTCTCATGAACACATTTGCTAGATTATAACTCTTCACAAATATAGCCTCTGCCATACCTCTCAAGGCATAGCAACATGTTGAACTTATTATACATCTCAGTTTTACAAACATATCCTTCTTATGCAAAAAAAAAAAAATTCAATGCTTTATGGTATCAAGTTATGATCGCCTTAGGATAGCCAAGGATAATCTATCATCTGCATATAAGCCCTTACAGGAGTATCGAATTCTTCGAGTTAGCAATTCTCCTCGTCTATGTGAGCTTTGCATAACTCTTTCGATCTTTGAGCAACACATTCCTCCTTACATGATCTCATCATTTACCAAGTGTTCACTTGCCTTGAGCATCATCAAATTTGATTATCAATATTGAGCTATAACTTGAACTCAACTATTCCTATCTTTGTATACTATGCGTTCTTCTCAATTTGTTTGTCATTGTGATGTCTCTCTGGATTGATCATATCTCTGAATACCAATGTTGGATGTCCGTTCATCTAAGCAACTTTTTTTCTTATATCTCAGCACTCGTTTCACTCACACAATCATATAATTTTTTTCAATCAATTATCAATTTCTTCCTTGCATGTGTGTGTGATTATATATTGCTCATCATGAATCCGAATGCTTACGATATATTTATTTTATCATTATAAAATAAATATAAATATTTTATAGTGACAAAATAAATATGCTTGTGTGATTATATATTGCTCCTTGTCCATCGTCCACGCCCTAACCACCGAGTCATATACCGGCTCAACCAGCTCCATTCCTTGGTCACTGGAAGGTAGACTAGCTTGTAGTCTTTTGTGACCTCGTCATCGTCGTTCAAGAAGCTCACCGCGATGCCGCCAAATAAACATTTAGTCACTGAGGACGAGAGCCGACATCGAGTCCCACGAGCTGAGTTGTAGACACATAACCCATCGTCCAAGATGAAGACAAGGCCACCAGCTACCGTGAGGATTATGGCTTGTCTCTTGAACATGAATTCAATGCTGCTTTCGGATACCTCAACGTTGCTGTGGTATGATTATGAAAGGAGGAAATGAGTCTGATAAGAGCTTGCAGAAGGCATTGCTGACGGAGAGGAGCCTAAAGAACGTCTTTGCCGGGAGGTAGCAGAGGATCTCTGTGAGCACATCATCGGGAAGGGGACAACTGCTGCTTCCCAACTTCTTGGGACCAACAAGGCCGATGCTACGCGTGGTGTTGAGCATATCGACCATTACAGTGATGGGAGATCTGAAAGACTACAAGTGTCTATTAAATAGAGAATTAAGAGTGAAGGAGATTTGGAAGGAAAGAAGGAAGAAGGTATCGAACTCAAACTATCCATACTGAAATAGAGAAATGATTCATATCCACTTCTTGTTATAATATAATTCTTGTTAATCCCAACTCTCCAAATTTTTTAACAATATTTTGGTATGTTCATTAAGATTTAAATTCTTCCGTGTGATAAAAGGAGGAAAATGTTAGTAGATTGGAAAAACTCAATGTTGTATTGATGTCAATTAAGAATATGTGTGTAGAATGCTGATAATGAGAGATTGAAAAAGAACTAAGGAAGAAGGAATAGACTGAAAGAGTCAAGTGACATAAGCTGGATTTAGCACACAATATGCAAAGTTTAAACTTTTGGGTTGAATTGGTATATTAATACTAACTATTTTAACTCAAATTAATTGTTATTATATATATTTTAAATTCCTAACATCATTGATACAAACACTAAACAAAAAAAAAGAGAGAACAGTTTTTTGCATTCTTTTTAATGATAATGTATAAATCTTCACAAATACTAGCAAGTACATATACATATATCTTTGCACATTACTCTATAAAAGGTCGATCCAAGGATTTGATACTATTATATTGCAGAAGCAGAGACTAAAAAGAGGCACAAGGGAAAAAAAAATCTACTTCAGATTTCTTCCAACAGCTCCTCTAGCTCACCGCATGGCCGAAGTGTATTAGAGTAAGGGATCAACTTGGCGAAATGGAATTCCGACGATGCTAGTTTCTTGAGTTCTCCATCCTTTATATTATAACAGTATGCCTCGGTAAGTACAGTGAAAACAAGCAACGTGGTTGTCGCCACCTCACTCAGTATGATGGAGCTCACGTAGGAGGGCTCCCTGAACCCCATATGGCCCAAGCTCACCTCATGCGCCTTCACCCATCCTGTCGGACCGTCGTTTCTTGTTCTCAGCAGCCACAGTGTGAACACCCAAGTATACATGTCGTAATGGATTAGGCACAGCGACTTCCCCTCCCACTTGCCTATTCCGATCGTATCGAAGTAGGCGACGGCTGCTTCTTCCGGTAGTGGGATGATTTGCGTGTGCTCCTTACTCACATCGAAGGCGATGACATATTGGTCGATCCTCTCAAATGATTCTGAATGTGATGATGCCCAGAACACGATGTTGTCGCAGACCACTGGGTGCTTCAAATCTAATTCCTTCCCACCGAAGTCGATTTTCTTGTCCATCGTCCACACCTTCGCAAACGAGTCATAAACCCGACAACGGTGCAACGAGCTCCATGCTGAGGTCCGGGAAACATAGACCAATTTGTAGTCTTTCGTCACCCCATCTCCATTGTTCATGAATCTCACCGCGATGCCGCTCCGTGGACAATACTTGCCCGGTGGGGAGGGCAGGCGGCACCGAGTCCCACGAGCTGGGTTGTAGACACATAAGGCACCATCTTTCCTATGCAAGACAAAGACGAGGCCATTAGCTGACCCAAGGATTATGACGTTGTTGTAGCATAAGAATTCCAGGCTTTTTCTGGGCACGCCGGCGTAGGGGTCAATGATGAAGAAGGGCCCAGAGATGTTGCGACGGTGGAGGAAAAAGCCAGAGGTGACATTATTGTGGCACGACTGGGAAAGGAGGAAATGAGAATCATATGAGAGCTGGTGAAATGTCTTGCAAACAGAGAGGAGCCTGAAGAAGGTCTTTGCTGGGAGGTAGGAGAGGATCTCTGCGAGCAAGTCGTCGGGAAGGGGACGACCGCTACTTCCCAGCTTCTTCGGGCCAACGAGGTCGATGCGACGAGTGTTATTGAGCGTACCGCCCATTCCAACGATCGGAGATTTGAAAGAGTACGATTGTCCATTATATAGAGAAGTAAGAGGGAAATAGATTTGTAAGGGAAGGACGATGACTCTTAGAGTGAGAAGATATGGAACTCTCGTTATCTGAAAATGACAAATATTTCGAGGATTGATTGTCATATTTATGGACTCTTTCCACGAAATTATATATATTACATATTTATTGTACTACAATAAAGTGAAAAACATATCTTTCTTCATATATTTTTATGAAAATGACAACGAGTAATTAGATTTAATATTACTATTTCAGACATCATATGAAATTAGTAATTAATTATTAGATTTAGTGTGATCCTTCTAAGCACTCCCCTCTGTTAGATATTTTCCATGACATCTAATTTACCGATTAAATGATAAAATTGATTTGAATTAAGAGCCTTAGTGATCACTAAGATCAATAGATAGTGAAACGATCAATAAATTGCTCGCATCATATCACTATTTTTTCCTAGTTCAAATAAAGAAAATGATCAACCGAAAAGAAGCCATTTTTAGTTTCAAGATTTCCAAATGAACATTAGGATGCTAAAGATTGAACAGTTGGGCGAGGGATTACTTTACTACTGATTTTGAATGTCTAAGGGTATTGTTAATAAATGGAATTGCTAATTTTTTAGGAATCTTGAAAAAAGAACCTTTGATACTCGTGAAAAATTAAATATTTCGAAGTTAAGAATTCTAATATTAGCATTAATTAAAAATAAAAATAGCTTACTAGTCTGAATAATCAATCCACTTCAAGCCATTTTTAGATAAATTAATTTGAGATGGTAGGTTATCGAATCTAGGGTAAAAGTCCTTTCGCAATAATTAAAATAAATGATCTTGGGAAGCATTTATCCATGTTTTAGAAGTCTTCAATGTCTCAAACTTATTTATTATCCCTCCATATGCTTGCATCATTCATTCATAGTGAGCATTCATCTTATTTGACAAGAGAGCTACTAAATCGGTATTAAGATAATACCGATATGTGAGAGATTTAAAAAGACCTAAAAATAAGGAATAAACTAAAATAGTTGGGTGTTGAGTTAAATCGAGTGTCCAATATAATATATATTAATTCTAATCAATTTGATTCAGACTCATCATTATCATTGTAATTTTAAATTCTGAACATCAATGATATAAATAATAAAAAAAGAGTGAGAACTGTTTGTGCATTCTTTTTAACAATAATGCATAAATCTTCATCCCTCTCATAAATCTCAGCAAGTACATACATATATCTTTGTGCATTTCTCTATAAAAGATTAATCCAAGGAAGTCACTAAGAGCTTGATATAACATAATGACACAGTAGAAGCAGTGAAAGGAAACAACTTCTTCAGATTGCTTCCAACAGCTCTTCTTGGTCATCGCATGGCCGAAGCGTATTAGAGTAAGGAATGAACTTGGGGGAATAAGCGAATCCCCAGCAATCCTGCCAATTAAGTTCTCCTCCATCCTTTATATTGTAGCTGTATATCGAGTCATATGTGGTGAAAACAAGTAGCGTGGTCGTCGCCACCTCAATCAGTTTGACGTAGTTCACAAAAAATGGTTCTCCCGTAAACCCCATCTGGGCCAAGCTTATCTCATGCATATTCACCCATTCTGGCACACTGTTGCTTGTCTTCTTCAATAGCCACAGATCGATCACCCCAGCAAATGAGCTATAATGGATCAGGCACAGCGACTTCCCCTCCCACTTGGCTATTCCAAAAATTGCAAAGAAGTCGATGGCCGCTTCACTCGGCAGAGGGATGATCTGTGTGCGCTCCTCACTCACATCGAAGGTGACGACATATGGGCCAATCCTTGCGTACGGCTTCAAGTCTGATGATAACCAGAACACGGCGTTGTCGCAGACCACCGGGTCCTCCAAGTCTAGTTGCTGATCCCCGAAGTCAATCTCCTTATCCATCGTCCACGCCCTAGCAACTGAGTCATAGACCCGACAGTGGTGCGATATGTTCAATCCCCAGGTTTGTGTGAGGTAGACCAACTTGTAGTCTTTCATCACCCCATCTCCATCGTTCATGAATCTCACCGCGACACCCCCGGTGTACACTCACCCGGCGGGGAAGGGAGCCAGCATCGAGTCCCACGGGCTGGGTTGTAGACACATATGCTAGTGGTGGTAGCATCGAACCCTTCATATTTATGATTCAAGACGAAGACGAGGCCACCAGCTGACCCGAGGATGATGGATTCCATATCAGCTATGAATTCGAGGCTGCTACTAGGCACACCGGCATTGGGGTCAATGAGGATGATGGACTTCAAGATGTTGTCATTATGGACGATAAAGCCAGAGATGGTCTTGTTGTGGTATGATTGCGAAAGTAGGAAATGAGAATCTAACGAGAGTTGGCGAAAGGTCTTGCAAACATGGAGGAGCTTAAATAAGGCCTTCGCCGGGAGGTAGGATATGATCTCTTTGAGCACGTCGTCTGGAAGGGGACAACTCCTGCTTCCAAGCTTCTTCAGACCAATAAGGTCAATGCTACGGGTGTTCTTGAGCATGTCAACCATTATAACGATGGAAGACTTGAAGGACTACGACTCTCCGTTATATATAGTGGAGTAAGACAGAGAGAAACATGTAAAGGGAGAATGATTAGGAATCTTTGAGTGAGAAGGAATCCTTAATTTCAATTGAAAAAATGGTTCAAGGACTGACTAGTTTACATAAACGGTAACTTTTCTAAAAATACTTTTGTCTTTGTTTCCTTTTCCACCGACTATCTTAATATTAATTTTTTTCCTTGAAACTTCTATTTTTCAAAATGATAAAGATAACTTCAATTATTCACCTATCTCGCCCTTGTCAAACATATTCAATCAAATAAACTAATTCAATTAAACCAATTACCTAATCCAAAAGTTGGACCATTACAAAATGAAAATATCCAAAAATAAATAATATTAATATATATAAATAAAACCTAATTCACTAGAAACTAGACTCATAAATCTTTTTGTGCATAACTGATTTACAAATTTTGGAGTATAGATGTAAACTGAAACATTTGTTTTAGCCTATCCTATGGATTCGATAAAATAAAGATAATATTTTTTTAACCTTTTGTCATTGCATTATTTATAAATCGCTATTGAAAACTTTAATTTATACAAAACTTAATTTATATAAAATTAGATTGATATATCTTTCGAATGACACTAATTTTGAATAAATTAGAGCATAACTGATTATTTAAATAATTCAAGAAATGTGCCTCTCAAATTCTACTAGAATTGAGTTTTGTTAATTTTTTCCTATTCATGCTTCATGAAATTGAATTCAGCTAAAATCCTTACTTCATTTAAGCTTTACATTTTTATTTTAAAAATTATGTATGCACTTGTTGTTAAATAATTTGCATGCCTGAACTTATTATGTAAAGTTTATGTTTATATTGTATTGTTTCGCATAAGCACTTGTATGTTTGTTGTTTCGCATGTGCTTCCAATGTACATCAATTTTATTGCTCATATGTCATTTTATACTTTGGTGACTGTGGGATTATCTGGAGCTTTGCTAGAGGTAAAGGAATTATTTGGACATTTACGAAAAATGATAAAGAATATATACTTAGAGCCCATGATGCTCTACCGACCCCTTTTGACTTCATCCAGATGTGGATGGATGACACTCCCAAACGTGGGAGATTTTGTTTGAGATCCCACTTCACCCTATGTATTTTTTATATGATATCAGAAGCATTACTTATGTGTTTATATATGCGCATTGGATGAGAACGAAATGAATGTAATGTTAAATATGATATTTGAGCTTCTGTTTCTTATTTGTTATATTGATATACTCTGAAATATCTCATATGTTATTGTTATGCTTCGAAATATGTTTCAAAACATCTCATTTGCTATTAATATGCTCTGAAATGTTTCATATACTCATTGATATGCTCTGAAATACTTCTTACGTCATTGACATGTTCTAAAATGTTTCATATGTCATTGCGATGAGGATGTCGAAGGAATAAGTGAGGGAGAATGTCATGAACAAACTTATAAACGGGATGTTCTATATAATACTTATGCATATCTGTGGCTTTTATTTTGTTCATACTTTGTACAACATATAAATGGCTGGCCGAAGGCTTAACAGCCTCATTTAAGTGAATTTAATGGTTGTTGTAGGTTTATACATAAAGTTTGTGTCATGTTGATACTTGTAATAGATTTCGATCTATAGTTGACCAATTTTGTATCTTTGTTATGCAATCATTTTGAGCTTATGAAGTCAATGGTTGTACTTTGCATTAGCAAAGAATTGTTTCCTAAAATGGTTGCCTGTAGATCCCGAGTGAAATGCTTTATCTAACCCGTCTTCTCTTTTGTAGGTCCTAAGGGATCGTAAGAGGTTTCGGGAAGGCTGACCTTTACAGACGAACACACAAGGGTGCCACACGACTTAGGCAAAACTAGCTAAGTTTGTGACATTTGGTATTTCCTTAGGCCACTTCCCAACTTATTCCCACAATGTGTCCACCAATGCATTGTCTCATGCGAGATCATCCGATAACTCCTCATTGCTTGCTTGGTCCATTAAGCTTTGTGAAATTATTGTATTGAGGTACCGTTCCTCAACATGTGTGGCTCATTACGTATGATTCTTTCTCTAGAGAACTAAGACTTGTCTCTCTTATATATTTATCCTATTGGAGCAACTTTTTCTTTTGCATCCTTTTCTCTTGAAGTTTCAGAGACCATTATCCCCTTGGACTATTTTGTATTGCTGAACAAATTGTATACTATTCTACCCTTATGAACACGCTTGTTAGATTATAACTATTCACCAATATAGCCTCTGTCATACTTCTCAAGGTATAGCAATATGTTGAACTTATTACACACCTCAGTTTTACAGATATATCCTTCCTATGTAAAAGAGAAAATTTCAATACTTTATGACATCGAGTTATGACTGCCTTAGGATAGCCATGAATAATCCATCATCTACATACAAACCCTTGCAGGAGTATCAAATTCTTCGAGTTAGCAATTTCCCTCATCTATGTGAGCTTTGCATAACTCTTTCGATCTTTTAGCAACTCATTCCTCCTTACATGATCTCATCATTTACCAACTGTCCCACTTACCTTGAGCATCATCAAGTTTGATTACTAATATTGAGTCATAGCTTGAACTCAATTATCCCTATCTTTGTACATTGTATTCTTCTCAATTTGTTTGTTCTCATGATGCCTTTCACGCGAAGGATTGATCATTTCTCTGAATACCAATGTTAGATGTTCGCTCCTCTGAACAATTATTTTTCTTATGTTTCAACACTCGTTTCCTTCATACGATCATACTCTTTTTTTTCTCAATCGATTATCAGTTTCCTCCTTGCATGTGTGTGTGATTATATATTGCTCATCATGAATCTCGATGCTTGTAGTGACAAAATAAATATGAATCTGGTTTGCACATCGCTTTTGACGACATGAGTAAAGTATGTGATCTTTATAGTTCCTAATCATTAAATAAATAATATAATATAATCAAATTGAATTCTTGATCGGACGTACGATAAATATATGGTGAAGGTTTTTCGACCTATAATTCAAGAATCCAAATACTTAAACTAACGGGATTCAACATATATTAGATTCTAACTTTCCAAGTTACACAGAAAACTAAATTAGGCTTGACGTATGAATCACAGCCAAGTGAATCATACAAGTCAATTACGGAGAAGTAACTAAAGAATGTATTTTCAGACTCATGATTTGATTTGATGTCATAATGAAGATCTTAATTAGTTAAAAAAAATTCCAAAGACTAAAAAACTCATAAGATCAATGAATATATTTCAAACTCATGATTTGATTTGATAATGATGACAAAAAGATCCCAAAGACTCAAGCCGATAAGGCATGACTCAATACATATCGTATTCTAAAAATAATGATGGATAAATACCAGTATGGTATTTTGAAACCCTGCATCTGCATAGGGTGTTTATGCATCAAATTAGTGTGCATCGCATATACGACCGGCTTACCATAGGATTTCAAGAGTGTGTGTATCACATTATAATCAGATTGGCTTCTCAATGGGAATTCAAGTGCAACATGACAGAGTCGATCGGGTCCCCATGAAGCCAAAAGCTGCATTATTAGACCTAGTAAATTTATTCGGGTCACCTCCACTGCTTCCACTAAGCTTTCGCATCTGTCTTTATGGTGTGGCCTTGCCAAAAAAGATTCATAAAGAAGCTTTTGGTGTGAGGAAGGAAACCCTACCAGCACGAAGTGGTCACCCGTAGCCGTCGCCATTTCAGCAATGTGCTTTTCTTGCCTTGGTCAAGATAATTTGACTGGTTGATGTTTACTGAAGAAGACGCGATGAGATTTATAGTTAAAGCTTTTAAATATATTATGTACTTCTTGATTAATTTAAATTGATATTAATGATATTCCAATCAAAATCTTATTGTGACATCAGAGCCCGTCGTGAGTTAAAACTTATGTTTACACCTCTTCATTTCATCCCGTGTTTGACCAATACTTACGTGATATTTGATAATAATTTATATATGCAACCAATAGAAAGATTCAAGTCTGAAGGATAAAAATTCCTCCAAAACCTATAGGGTTTGTTGATTCTAACATAAATGGTCAACCAATTAATTACAGAATTTTCTTCCTGTAATACATGTGATATTTTACAATCATTCATAACATGCACTAGATGTAAAGAACTCAATGAAGACTACCTGATAAACCAAACATAACCCTCCGAAAGCTATCTAACATTTGAAAATTACGATCAGAGCATGTCTGTATGAAAATTATAATCAGAGCATCTCTGGATGAGATGCTCTTATGGGTTCCTCCTTTAATTTATGATGAAGCTCATCATAACACTCCATTAATGAACTTAGAAAAAAGAATTTTCCATCATATTTTGCAAGCATTAGTTTGTCCCCACCAATAAAACATCTTTAAAGTTGTCAACAGCACTTTATTTATGTCATTTGTGTGTCTGAGAGAGACAGAGCTGTTTCCCTCGTGTTATTATCCATCCCCACTAATAATCAATTGCAGGCCATTTGGTGCTCGGTGGAATAGAGAACATCTTCTTTAAAAATGCAAAACAGTAGTTTCATTGCAGAATAATCTACAGCAGCCCAGATGGTGAGAGGGAGGAGACAACCCAGCAAGCATATTTCCATGTGCAGTTCACATCACTCATCCCTCACCAATACCCCCTCACCCAGTCAATTTAAAAATACTTGGAACAGCAAAACAAATTGATCCACAATGGATCATCTGGTCCTGATTGGCTTCACCTAACCAATGATTTCTTCCTCTCCTCACATAAAAAAATAATCTGCCATCTGTCACAATGATTTGTTACCCCTCACAATAAAATATCTCCCCGTTTGCATCATTTGTGGTGCTCTCTGCTGCAGCAGCAGAAGACTTTTGACATGCCTCAATGGAGTGTGGCCAAAACCTTTGAAGAAGCTTCCTCGCAATCGGAGTGCAGTCAAAGGAGTGCGTCTTTTACGTGAACGTAGAATACCACGTCGTCGCCTGCGTGCACAGAGGCGGGCTTTAACCACGTCCGTCCGTCCGTCCGTCCGTCGAATGCATCACGACAAATCTATGATTCCACTCACACGATACGTGGACGTCGCTGTCCCGTTCAAACATGTAACACGTGGGACTTTCAAATTGGATTTTACTCTCCAATACATTTATGCATCCAATTTCTGAATTCAAATAAATTATTATCCCATGTAACCCGACGCCTCTTGAATGATATTTAAATACCATATAGCTGTAAAGTAGTCATATATTATTATGAGCTGGCAGTGACGTGTATCAAATATTATCACGGTAGGTTCGAAGGATCAGGCGGCTACCGTTTCCTCTCCACGGTTACTTCCTATTGACTTGTCTATTTGCGGTCTTTGGGCCTTCAGCCTTTATAAGCTTCGTCTCTCCTCCTTTGTCGGCCAATCCCCTCGCACTCTACGACTCTGTTTAGCTCTCGCATCTGCTCGCGGCTTCCATGGAGTTCTCCGGCGCTGGTCTCCGCCTGCTTGTGGCTGCGCTGGCCCTGCTCTTCGTCACCTCCTCCGCCCAGGCCCCCGGCCCCGCCCCCTCCGTCCCCCCACCCCGCCGCCTACGCCCGCTCCCGCTCCCGCCACCGCTCCCCCCACCCCAGCGCCTACGCCCGCCCCCACCGTCGCACCTCCCACCCCGGCTCCGGCCCCGGTCCCGGTCCCCGTCCCGGCCCCTGTCGCCCCCACCCCCGCGCCGTCCCCTAAGGCCCCCTCCCCGGCACCGGAGGCTGCTTCCCCCGCCCCGAGGCACCCATCTCCTCCCCTCCCGCTCCCCCTCCCGCCGGTGAGTCGCCGACCGAGGCGCCCAGCCCGCCAACCACCAACACTGCTGCCGGGATCCGCTCAGCGGGATGGATCTCCGCCGCCGTGGCCGTCGCCGCCGTGGTTTACGCGTTCTAGGCCCTGGAAACAATGTCCGCTGCGGATTCCTCGTCGGGTGGCGCACGAGGAATCGGCACAAGTCCGCGACTCTCTCTTTCCCAATTTAACTTCTTGGTGTTATATTGTGGCGTTTCTTGTTTTCTTTTCCTTTCTTCCTCCTCTCATTCCGTGTGCTTTTTCTGGATATTCTTGTTCTTCTTCTTCTTCTGTAAACTGATCTCTAAGAGTGGCTTCTCGTTACTATGTGTGATAATTAATATATCATTGTGGTGAATTCTTTCGTCATAATTCGCATTGTCTTCTGCAATTACATACCGTCGGAACGGCAACACTGGAAATTGGACTCGATCAAGAGAAGAAAAATGTAGACAAAAATGTTCCCCAACTCTTAGGTTATTATAAGAGCTTGAGAAAGAGAGAGAGAGAGAGAGAGAAAGAAGGCAAGAATGGTAAATAGGGACTTCAATGGACGAGCCATATGAGTGCATGTCCCTGCACACGTTTGCCTTCAGAAAACCCCATCCCCTTCAGTTCCTTCACGTAGGGTTTTCGCAGCGCTCCTTGACATCTGGTCGTCCTCTAACTATCCATTTGTTCCCAGCAATCAATCCAAGAAAGCTTCGCCCTACAAATAACGCAGTATACTCCAGCCACGTTCTCCCACTTCAGTTGTTAGTTGTTCTCTGCGGATTTATCTTTGCGTCAGCCTGTGGTTCCATGTTGGGGCGCCTTTCCTTTCTATCTCTTCATCGAGAGAGAGGAAACAGGAGCCATTCCTGGGTTGAGATTATGATTCTTACTATCAATACTAAATTATTCATGCAATACATCTGAAAGAGACAGTAAAGAAGGGGCTTCACATTAATCGGGATGTCCGACCAAACAGGAGATTGCATCACATCTGACACCCACAAGTCAACAGATCTGACCTATAAGTAATCTTTAGTTCTATCATGAGCTTGCGACAAGGCGTTGATTCGGGGCTTGGATCAGGTTCATTGAGAAGGACTTGCAGACATAGGTTGAGGAGTTATATTACTCACCATGTTGAGTTGAATTTTGTAGGATGCTTCTTGTGGCTTTACTTAAAAGAGCAACGAATAAAATAGTCTTTCTAATGACCAAATAAATTTTAAGGTTTTAGAAAAGACAGCTTCACTTGGTTGAGGACTAATTAAGAATAATTCTAGAAGAGGTTAGCATTGAGTTTATGTTTGATTATAACATCTTGTCACTAATCTTTCATAAAGCCTTCATGTAGTAATCCAATCATTATGCGGATAAAACTACTATTTGATGGGCCTAATCTCATAGCCAAGGCACTTAGGCATTTAGCTCCCAACGTGTGATCGTTCGTCTTCTATTATTTGATTGAAATAGTTTTGAATTGAATCAAATTAATTTGTGCACAAGTGACAATATAATTCTAACATTGTGATCAGTGAGGGTATTGTGTTGGAATTGTGTTCTTCTTTTGAGTTATAGGAGGAATTAATGAGTCAAATTACCATTAGGAGGCACACTAGTTGGAAGTGGAAGTAGAATACCTGTCATTACATCGGCAACCAATTCTATTAATTACGATCTGCAGGTAAATTGCTATATAAATTACATTAATATTATATGATAAAACAAATATATCTCTTCTTTCTTTTCCAAAGTGCATTAAGGTTTCTCTGTGTGCAGTGAAAGCATGACTTGACTGGATATGGGAAGTCATATATCAGAAGAGAATGAGAGAGATTAGAACATATAGATCCTTTGATGAGTAGAATGACTGCATTTTCCTCCCCCCGCCTAAAAAGAGAATGAGAGAGAGAGAGAGAGAGAGAGAGAGAGAGAGAGAGAGAGAGAGGGTCTGCTCTTATGTAGTAGGTTTGGTTATCGGTCTCCTCTTAATCCTGATACTGTCAAAAGAGTCTGCTCTGATGTAGTAGGTTTGGTCATCGGTCTCCTCTGAATCCTGATGCTGTCAAACGCAGTACGCCAACCACCTTCATTTCTGCCTCCAACCACTGGTTGACAATTTCAGCTATGTGGCTAAACCATGGATGTGATGAGCTTTGTCACTGCGTCCAGAGGACTTTCTCCTTTCTTGAGGTAGAGTTGGTAATTTGTTGGTCTGTCACATTAATTGGATGTCCACACATGGCATGGAGAGAGAGAGAGAGAGAGAGAGAGAGAGAGAGAGAGAGAGAGAGAGAGAGAGAGAGAGAGAATAGCTTGGGAACAGAGCAAGGTTTTTAATGGTCAACAACACAAAGGAAAGGCCCATATCTGATGGATGATTCCAATCTATCTACTTTGTCTGTCTATTCTTCTTTAAGCACAATTCTTGTGAATACATCATTTTTAGTGCATTTGCACACTTCCTCATGGGAAAGCTTCCCTTGAATTTGTTGCCTCTCAGCACTCAAGCAATTCCAGTTGTTGCCCGTATGTCTGCAAGGTAATAGTGAACTCAATGTTGATTCTGATGTCCCCTTTTCTGGATTAATTTGATGGTCTATCTTTTTTTTCTTCTTTTGTTTGCTTTCTTCTTCTTCTCTGAAAATGCCACCAGAGGCTAGATAATAAGATCAGATCCCTGTTTTTGTTGGGGAAAGCAGCTCGTGTACTTCAGTGGTAGTGTCTCACTGACTCCTTCCTCACCCACTCCAACTGCTTTCATCCTACTTCGGCTTCGTTAGCAGCTTTCCCACATAAATCAAGTCGATCACTCCTCATTTTCATTTCCATGTTTTCAGATTGCCACCAAATCTGCTCCTCTCAACAAGGCAACAACGCGAGCATGACAACCATGCAAGAGAACAGAACAACTCCACACATACACTCGCATAAAGTTTTGAGTAAAGATGATACAACAATGACCACCATAATAAAGCTCCCAAGTCACAGTGCAAATTATCTACTACCGAATCAACCAGAAACAGAGGATCATGAGCAAGAGCACTGTCTCCACCCTGGCCAAGCCTAGAGGAGCAGCAGTTTGAGCAGCATCAGCCCAGTTAGCGTCACCATGTAAGGCAGGGAGCCAGTTCTGGGGCTGGATTTATTGGTGGACGGGGTAGTGGTGGACGGCGTGGTGCCGGCGGAGGGTGGCGTGGTGGTGGAGCTGGAAGGAGGGGAGGGCGAGCTGGTGGAGGATGCCGTGACGGGGACCGCCACCTTCATCCCGTTGCTGCAGTGGCCGGCAACCCCGCAGATGAAGTAGTACGTGCCTGCCTTGGAGAGCGTGACCGTCGTCTGCCCGTTGCTGTCGGTGCTGAGGGCGTTGCTGGCGGAGCAAGAGCTGTAGTCGGTGGCGCTCACTTGGTCTACGGTGTGTACTCCGGCGACATAGTTGAACACTGCAGTCGCCATGATACTGTTGAAACCTTGTCGAACATGCAGAGTACATACAAATACAGACGTGGCGAAGAAAAGCTTACTGAGGGTGTCGCCGGTGACGAAGGTTTTCCCGGTCGTCCACTTCGAGTAATCGAACCCGTTGGTCCAACCCGTGGAATCTCCCACTGTGTAGTCGGTGGCCGCGGCCCATGTCGAGCAACAGAGGAGGAGGAGAACTGCCAGAGCTGCGGAGGTGCTGCACCCGGCCATTCTGGGCTTCGTCCGAGAGATCGAAAGGGAGTGGACGCAGCAGAAGGGAGGCGGAGGGGTTGGATATATAAAGGGAAGTGGTTTAGGTGGAGTGAGTAGGAGTAGGAACAACTTCTCCAGTGTTGCACTACGCTTTGCTTGTTTATTGAGAGGGCTATGGGAAGGGAATAGCTTAGGAACGACTCCATGGCCGCCCAAGTGGGCGACCACATCTACTGTGCTTTTCTTCTTCGTCGCCATCTTCAAGTTCCATATCTGATATGACGACAACACATTTGCAAGGCTGTCAAAGATTCTTTACAGCCACTATTAGACTTTGAACCGTCCCACTAATGTGTTTTGATAGGATATTAGTTGTGGTAGGTTGAGTTTCTATTGTTATTAGCATGGAGAAAATGTAGGGGGTTTTACATATCAATCCTTCCAAAGGTTAAATGTAGCAATTTTGCCGCTTTAAATTTTAATATTACAAAATTTGCATATATATATATTTAAATATTTATATCTTCATACATATCACTCCCATTAACATCCAATTTTGCTACTGCTATTTTCCAACATTTAAAAAAAAAATTAAATATCCAATTGAATTTCAACATCATTATGTTAATAAAAGGAATGATTATTAAGTTATACGGATATTGACTACAATGTCATAAAATGTTTAGTTGTGGATCATAAAATAATTTTCTTCTGGGACTTCAAACTTAGCTTATAGCAACAGTCCTTTCTTGATTAGGGGTTAAAATTTGGTTAAATGATTAATTGGACCTCTAAAAATATGATTATTATTGGATTAAGAGTTTCATTAACAATTGTCTTTGGTACCTTTGGCTAAATCGAAATGATTATCGATTTAACGATCATTTATCCCCATAGATTTTTTCTATTACGTAAGATTATTATTAACACAAATGATCTATGTCATGTGTCTAAGAAGGTCGACTTATGATAGAATGTTAATGTAGAATAAGTAATATTTTCATCCCTAAATCTTGAATGTGATGGCTCATTTGACCTGGTTTCTGGACTTACAGGAAGAGGGTATGTGATGAAGGATCGAAAAGGTCAAATTGTACTTGAAAATAAATTTGTTTACTAGGCTTCATCTTTCCTCATGATAAAAGGCTATGCAATGTTGGAAGGGCTCAAATAAGGCCAACTTCACTATTTACATTCATCTTAGAGTTTACTTAATTTTTTCAGCTCTCAACGATACTACTTGGAAGTCTATAATCGTGTTTGACATTTTAGTTTAACTTTATCTTTTTCACACATTTGAATATATCTCTTAATCTTATAACTCATGGGCTCACCAATCTTTGTATGACGTTTGTTCTTTTTCATCTTTGGTATTTCCTAGAGAATCTTTACGCTTTTATTTCTTGTATTGATTATTAATTTAATATAATATTTTTTTATTAAAAAGAGTTTATAGTCACGTACTAATCTAATCATTATGATTGATGATTTGTTTTAGTTATGGGCGCGGATATAATTAATGATTCTCATACTTTATTTGTCAACATATTTTATTAATGAATTTTGAGTTGTGGGATTCTAGATATTTCTAATTAGAATGCATGCTAGTGATGAAGTCCCATCACCCTTCTTATCATATTAAAAATCGAATAATGATGAGTGGAATTTCAACTCACGCAAATCAGATAGAAATTTAATGGACCAAATCTAATATTATAGAATTCGATTCTTTTAAACCTTACCAATATTAGACGATTCTAAATTCTCTCGCTCCATCTCTCAGAATAAACTCTCTCTTAATATGAAATAGGAGGAAGGAAATGGATCCTCCCAACAAAGAGAAAAAGGAAATATTATATCAAGCAAACAGCGGGCATCGTATTTGATATCTGAGCCATGCTTTCTCTTTTTCTGCGAGATTCGGGCATCATGTGATGTTAATAATATCATGCGAAATAGCATGTCATGTCACCTAATAAAATGCAAAAGGAAGGTCTAAAATAAATAGTAAACAGCCGTGTGGTTCTCTTCTGTGTTGGCCAAACCGGGATCCAGGAAAATATAGTTAAGATCGGAGTCATCCCCTACACATGAACCTGTTTCTTCCTTTTCTGTAGATCTGAGTACAAAGAAGCATACTGAATCCAATTCCCCAAGTAAAGTCACATTCGATCGTCGTCCTCTTGTGATATCACCAGCTTCTGTATAATGTAACGCGTGGAATGTCCCAAGACGAAGCAAGCTCAAGCATCACAAAGAATCCAGTAGTAAAGCTGGTACGGGAAAGGATTCCGTCATCTGAAACCCAGATCATGTCTTGAATTTTCGTGCAGGTTTGGCACACCCGCCGTGTGCAAGAAGGCAATCTTAGTAGTATTGCAGCTTCTGCTGCATGTTTGGATGTGAACGAGCCAAATCCATATCCTATTGATCTTCTTGGATTGCTTTGGAAGACGACTTCAAGTTAAATTTCCCTCAATTACATTATATTTTGGATCACATGAGGGTTGTGAAGAGGAGGGGAGTTGGAGAAGATGTCGCGCCATGATCGCAGAGGAGAGGAGTAGCAAATCTCACAGCCTTTAATCTCGCAGTCGGAGAAGATGCAGTGCCTTTAATCTCTTGCACTAAATAACTACCAGATCAGCTGTCTAGTCGAGCACAGGATCCAGCTTTTCAATCCAGTGCTCCACGCATACATACCAACGATACTTCCCGACAGTTTCCTCATCCTACGTGGCTCTTCCGAAACCTTAGGCGTGAGGCCTGTCGGTGGGCCATACGTCAAGTAGTCCACACGCGTAAATTGTCATTAGACTCTTTCTATAAGACTAATCAACAAGCACGCGTTTGTGAGAGGAAGCCGATGAGAGAGAGAGAGAGAGAGAGAGAGAGAGAGAGAGAGAGAGAGAGAGAGAGAGAGAGAGAGAGAGAGATACTTGGGTCAAACTTTGTTTCGTGTTCTTGGATCGAAGTAATATTCTCTTCTCTCCTCCCTTTTTGCCCCATAAAGTGAGAAAGGCAAATGCCCAATATGAACTTCCATCTTCGTCAGCAAAAAAATGACAAACATATAAATTTATTTTTCTTATATATTCTTCACGCAATCAAATAAGTGAATTGATTAGCTTGTAAAAATGTTTCTCTTCTGATCGAATATGAATCATTTTCACCAATTGGTATAACAAATTGTAATTACTTATACAAACAGATACAAACAATGTCGATTACGCAGCAGCACTTCCTCTGCTTCTTCTGTCTTGCAGATCCTTATCCATGGCTTTTTCAATTGGCTTTTGGCTGATCCGTGCTTTCATTTTCCTCCTCTTGGATCTCTTTCTCCGACTGTTCTTTCTCAATTAGTGGCTTGACTAATGTGTCTACTTCTTCCTTTGCAACATCAACCTGCAGATTTTGGACAGTGTTGTAGAGACTTGTTAATGCTACTTCAAATCCAGGTATGGTCAGAATACATAGTACGAGTTCTAGATGGATGTAAAAGGAAGATGATTATACAAAGTCAAATACTTATCGGTCATCAAATCTTTTAATGGCAGAGAGTTGACCTTAAGCAACCACTCTGTTGCTTCCTTGCAGTAAAAGCTAATCGAACACGGCATGATATTGTGAAAGAAAAGAAACAGTTCTACAACAAGAGGGGATATCGACCTCATGAATGATGGCTTCAGCTAGTTTTGCGTCGTGATCTACTTTCTCGGCTATCTTCTCGATCAGCAACACCTTCTCCTTGAGACTATCACCATCAGGAAGTGCAGCGGCAACATCAGACGCTATCTTCTCCGTCACCTCCGCCACCTTCTCCACTGTTTCTAGAGCAACTTCTACAACCTTCTCTATGTTACCTGTTGCATCAAACACAAGCTAAGCATAACCTAAGCTGGATTTGCATGGCCAGTTGGGAAGAGCAAGTTGTTTCAGTACCTCCTTTCTTAACTATTCTCTGGTAGAAGGGTATGGCAGCGATGACGAGGGAACCCAATACCCATCTGGCCCTTCATACATCAAACACAATGAGAAGGAAGAAAGGAAGAGAGCAGATGAACAGTGTGCACTTATCTCGTACCATATTGGGATGTTTGATATGGGAAACCCAGAACCAGACGATCCAACTGCACCTGCAGCAACATTTCTCCAGCTTCTGCATGGAATCAGTGCACTCATTACCCACTCACGATCATAACACAAAATCATCTAAGCTATCTATAAACGAAGATTGTACTTTGAGCGCTCAGTTTTTCTGAAGCTTCCGCCGCTGGGGTTGGATGAGGCCATTGCTCGAGCAACGGAAAGCCGATGTGTGCCAGAGGACGAGGAGGATGCTATGAGCTGAGGAGGAAGAGCGACCCTTCCGCGAGAGATGGAATGGAAGGGATAGGCTGAGGAGAGACGGGAAGAAACGAGAGCATGAGCCATGGTTTTGGTCTATGGTTGATTATTTCCTGTGAATCCCCACCAATATATTAATGTGAGGATGAGATGGCGTAGCTTCCAAGTTTTGCATGCAATAAATGTTGACCAAATCAAATTCTTGTAAAGGTCAAATTGTCATGGATTGCAATTAGTGGATTCTGTCATTGGTGCTTATCGCATTTCTTCTAGAGAGATTTAGGAATTGGAGGATTCTGATGATGGTCAATGAATAATAAAAAAAATACACCAAATTGAGACTGGTCAAGTTGGATTAAATTACCGAAATATAAGAAAAGGGTTATTTAGCGATGACCAAACGGGATTGTCTCATTGGACACAATCTTTTTGATTTAGTAACTAACAACACTAAAACGACTTTAATTGGTTGAAAAATATTCATCACAATCATAACATTTTCGGATAAGTGTGAGTCAAAATCCACATGCCATTCTCGGACATGAATTTTAGTGATAGGGGGGTGTTGGAAATCCATAATCATTCTATATTTAAGTATGATGATCCCATAAGTTTTCCAAAGGCACACTTAGCATTATAGATGGTTAAGCAATTGGTTTTTCAGGTGGGAGAAAAGTTTAACCCAAATATGACAAAATATCTTAACCCAAAGATATTGCTCCTTTGTTGAGTATGGAATGACAAGTCTTTTAACTCCAATGGAAGCTTTGATGAGAGAGATGGCACATTGCGGAAATGGAAATCGCCCAAAATTGTTTCTTTTCTACACGTTAATCAACTTGACCACGTGGGAAAATTTGCATAAGTAATGTCCGTACAACTTCGACCACCTAACGTGAATAAAGAGAACTGTACGCTAGTTTCATATTGGCCAACACTCTTATCATGTCGATATGGTCAATGACCTTTTCAAACGCCACGTCCTGCCTTCCTAGCTGACAACATCCGATCAATTGGGATGCTAGGAAAGATCTATAGACTAAAACGAGTCACGTTAAAGATACATTCAAAGAGGGTTGGAAAGCATTTTCCATCATCCATGATGATGAATTAAAGTAGCGGTGGGCTATCACCGCACGTCTCCACCGTGGATCCGACAAAAGGCGTTCTCACTTTAATTTCCTTGAAAGTGTCGTTTACCAACGACTGGTAACGGAGGAAAAATGAGACGGACTTGGGGAAATAACGATACATGTTCCTCCACTTGAAATAATAGACCATTGTGAGAGATTAATATGTACTTGTTTTGGGTTCAGCTATGGGGGTTGGACTAGATAATTGAATTAAATCAGTTAATTAAAAAAAAAGAAAAAGAGAAAAAAATAGAGTGTGCAGTTGAGATTGAACAGAACTGCAGCGAGAATAGTGCAGCGTGCGACGGCACAGTTAGAGAAAGAAGAGAGAGCCAAGAGTAAAGAGAAAATTTAGGATATTGAGTTTTTTTTCTTGATGATTTGTGATCAAATTTTATCCATTTTGACCTAAATTTGACATGAAGAATCCTTACAGTAAACTCTACAATCCTAATGGTATCGATCTACAGTTTATCCTCTCTAAGGTGCTTTCCTATCATACCTACTTGGTGAAATCTAAAATTTTTCTTCGATAAGATCCATCTATATGATGACGGCGTGAGCTAAGATACGTGATCTTGATACTATTATGATCCTCTTGTTATTTTAGAGAAAATCTATTATAAATCTGTTATCATTATTGGTGATAGTAGAAGTTTGAAGTGGACTATGGTCCTATAGTTTTTTTCGCATTAGGTTTTCCATGTTAAAAATTTGGTCTTACTCGTGATTGATTAGTTGTTTTGTTATTTATATTATTCTGATTAATATTTGCTTGTGATATCAAGTTGGTATTTTTGATGAAAAACCCGATACACAAAGAGGGAAAAGAATTATTCTGCATTAACAAATTTTTTCCAACAAATGGTATCAGATCAGCAAGTTATTTGCTACTAGTTTTTCTTGTATGATTAAAATAGAAGAGTAAGATGGTATGATTAAATTAAACTCATCAAATTATTTCACTTGAAGGTGTATGATGAAAGACTTGTTTTATTGCAAAGATTTGTATAAGTCCATCAAAGTTAAAGAAAAACCCTCTACTTTGGAAGAGGAGGAATGAGAGGTCCAACACAGGAAAACTATTGCTTATATTAGAAGATGGATGGATATAAATTTGCATGAGCGTATTTCTGATGAAACCAGAGCTGATATTGTTTGGCAAAGGTTAGAAAATCTATTTACGAAAAAGATAGTAAGAAATAGAATTTTTCTCCTTAGAAGGCTTGTTAATTTGAAGTATAAAGATTGTGGCAACATTGTTGAGCACATAAGCCTATTTCAGAATCTTGCAAACAAGTTGGTTGCTATGAAAATGAATATAGATCATGAAATACAGGGATTGCTACTTCTCAGCTCTTTATCAAAAAGTTGGGAAATGTATGTGGTGACAATTTATAACTCCACGTCAGAGGGGACTCTAACTATAAACATGGTTAAAGATAGTTTACTGAATAAAGATGCCAAAAGGAAAGAACAGGGAGAATCTTCTTCTGGTGCACTTATTACTGAAAAATAGGAAAGACGTGGAAGAAGTCACAATAGAAATCAACATGGTTACAGAGGAAGATCCAAGTTTAGAAGAGATATCAAGTATTTCCACTGCAACAGGCCAGGTCATATGAACAAAGAGTGTAGGTTTTGGAAGCGAGAACAGAATGAAAAGAACAAAAATGAAAAAGTGACCAATACAGTTGATGCTGAAGGTGATATCATTATTGTTTGTGATGATGGATGTGTTAGTCTTACAGCTCAGGACAGTAACTAGGTAATTGACTTTGGTGCTTCATTCCATGTTACTTCTCATGATGATTTCTTCATATCCTACACTACTAGTGATTTTGGTAATGTTAGAATAGAAAACAGTGGTACATCCAAGATTGTGGGTATTGGAGATATTTGCTTAGAGACCAATACTGGGAGCAAATTGATACTCAAAGATGTTAGACATGTTCCAGATATTCGTCTGAATTTGATATCTATAGGCAGACTTGATGATGAGAGATTTACATACTATTTTGGTGAAAGCAAATGGAAGCTCACTAAAGGTTCTCTAGTTGTGACGAGAGGAAAGAAGTTAAACTATTTTTATATTTTGGAAGCTAAGCTACACAAAGGAGAGATTAATGCAATTCAAAAGAGTGAAAGTATAAATCTTTGGCATAAGAGGCTTGGTCATATCAGCAAGAATGGATTTCAAGCTCTTGCTAGAAAGCAGTTCTTACCAGAGTTGCAAGGTACATCTCTTAAATCTTGTAATCATTGCTTAGTTGGAAAAACACATAGAGTTACATTTCATACTTATCCGCCATCTAGAAGATCAAATATTATTGATTTAGTTCATACTGATATCTATACTATGCAAACTAGAACTCTTAGAGGTGCTCTTTATTTTGTTACTTTTATTGATGATCATTCTAGAAAAGTTTAGGCTTTTGTTTTGAAATCTAAAGACCAGATACTCAATGTCTTCAAAGAATTTCATGTTAGTGTTGAAAGAGAAACTGGCAGAAAGATAAAGATTGTTCAAGCAGATAATGGTGGCGAGTATAGGGGTCCTTTTGAGAATTATTGCAGGTTTCATGGTATCAGGTTTGAGAAAACAATTCCAAAAACTCCTCAGCAAAATAGTGTGGCAAAAAGGATGAACAGAACCATTGAAGAAATGATTAGGTGTATGCTTTCCTACGCCAAGTTACCTAAGTCATTCTGGGGGGAGGCTATGAGAACTACAGTTGACCTGATAAATCTTTCTCCATCAGTTCCTCTGAAAGGTGATGTTCCAGATAGAGTACGAAAAGGGAAATATGTATCTTATGATTATTTGAGAGTCTTTAGGTGTAAAGCATTTGTACATATTCCCAAAGATGAGAGATCCAAGCTTGATAATAAGGCAAAGGCATGTATTTTCTTGGGATATGGTCATGAAGAGTTTGGATACAGATTATGAGATCCAGTGAATAAGAAGATTGTTAGAAGTAGGGATGTTGTGTTTCTTGAAGACCAATTGTTTGATAATGGTGATAATGTTGAGAAGCTAGAAACCTCTGTTTATATTCCTTGGTGTTTGGGTTCAGTTCCTCCACCTATAGTTCATGATGATCATGAGGGAGATGATAAAAAAGAATATGGTAAGAATGTTAGCGATGATACTCCTACAGTTGATGAAGTTGAACGAACTGAGCAAGCACCTCCACCACCAATTGAGATTCCATTGAGAAGATTCATAAGAGAGCGACAACCATCTACAAGATATCCTCCACATGAGTATGTTATGCTTACTGATGGGAGAGGTCCAGAAACTTATCATGAAGCTATTTTACATGAGCACAAGAATGAGTGGGTTAAAGCTATGCAAGAAGAGATGAGATTCTTGCTTGAGAACCACACTTATAACTTGGTAAAGTTGCCTAAAGAGAAGAAATCTCCAAGAATAAATGGGTTAACAGATTAAAGACTGAAAATAATAGCTCACAACAAAGATATAAGACATGATTAGTTGTGAAAGGATTCAGTTAGAAGAAAGGTATTGTCTTTGAAGAAATATTTTCTCTTGTGGTGAAAATGTCCTCTATCCAAGTTGTTCTTGGTTTGGCTACCCGTTTGAATTTAGAAGTTGAACAACTTGATGTAAAAACTGTATTTCTTCATGGTGATCTGGAAGAAGAAATTTACATGGAGCAACCAGAAGGCTTCAAAGTCAAGGAAAAAGAAAATCTAGTGTGCAAGCTAAGAAAAAGTTTATATGGTCTCAAACAGGCACCCAGACAGTGGTACAAGAAGTTTGATTTCTTTATGATGAACTAAGGATACAATAGAACCACATCTGATCATTGTATGTTTACAAAGAAGTTTTCAAATGATAATTTCATTATTCTCCTGCTATATGTTGATGATATGTTGATTGTTGGTCATGATGCTAATAAAATTGAAAAACTTAAAAGAGAGTTAAGTAAGTCTTTTGCTATGAAAGACTTGGGATCGGTGAAACAAATACTTTGCATGAAGATTTTTTGTGATAGAAAGAAAGGAAAGATTTGGCTATCTTAAGAGACCTACATTGAGAATGTTCTTAAAAGATTCAATATGAGTAAAGCCAAAGCAGTTTGTTCTCTACTTGCAGGTCATTTTAAGCTCAGCTCAAAACAATGTTCGACAAGTGAGGAAAAAAAAGAAGAAATGTCCAGAGTGCCTTACTCATATGCAGTGGACAGTTTGATGTAGGCTATGGTTTGTACTAGGCTAGATATAACTTATGCAGTTGGAGTTGTTAGTCGATTTCTCTCTAATCCTAGAAAAGAATATTGGGCAGCAGTAAAATGGATATTAAGATATCTAAGAGGTACTTTTATGTTTATATTTTGGTAGTGGTGAACCTGTGTTAGAAGGATACACAAATACAGACATGGCTAGTGATACTGATTCCAGGAAGTCCATTTCGGGATTCTTGATGACATATGCAGGGGGAGCAGTCTCTTAGCAATCTAAGTTACAGAAATGTGTTGCTCTATCAACCACATAAGCATAATACATAGTTATTACTGAAGCCTGTAAGGAAACTTTATGGATAAGAAAGTTTCTATAGGAATTGGGCTTAAAATAAGAAGGATATACTATTTATTATGACAGTCAAAGTGTCATTCACCTCTCTAAAAATTCAACATACCGATCTAAGCATATTTATGTAAGATACCATTGGATCGTGATGTGCTTGAGATGAAAGAATTATAGTTGGAAAAGGTGCATACCAATGAGAATGGATCAGACATGTTGATAAAGTCTTTACCTAAGGAGAAACTTGAAGCTTGTAGACGAAGAGCGGGCTTAGTACAACCCACCATATGAGTTGGCGGGGAGAATTATTGGGTCCAGCCCATAGGTGGGCTCGGACCAGATAATTAAGCCTTTGAGCCCAAATCAGTTAATTAAAAAAAAAAGATATGGTGTATAGTTGAGAGGGAACAGAACTGTAGCGAAGCGAAGCATACAGCGTGCGGTGGCACAGTGAGAGAAAGAAGAGAGAGAGCGAAGGAGGAGAGAAAAAAACTAGGATACTGAGTTTCCTGCTTGACGACCCGTGGCCAAACTTCGTCAGTTTTGGCCCAAATTTGATGTGGAGAATCATTACAGTAAACTCTACAATCCTAATGGTGCCGATCTACAGTTTATCCTCTCTAAGGTGCTTTCCTGCCATACCTACTTAGTGAAACTTAAAATTTTTCTTCGATGAGATCCATCTATATGATGACGATGTACTATTGTTGAGCCAAGATATGTGATCTTGATACTATTACGATCCTCTTGTTATTTTAGAGAAGACATATTATAAACCTGTTATCATTATTGGTGATAGTGAAAGTTTAAAGTGGACTACGGTCCCGTGGTTTTTTTCGTATTGGGTTTTCCATGTTAAAAATTCGATCTCACTTGTGATTGATCAATTGTTATGTTATTTATATTATTCTGATTAATATTTACTTGTGATATCAAGTTGATATTTTTTATGAGAAACCCATTTTGATATAAAAGGGGAAAAAAATTATTCTGCATTAACAAAGATTTTTCCCAAAAACTTAAATGGAAGATATCTACATAAAATATAGGAGTCCAAAAGTGACATTAGAGTGTTGAATTTTACGTGACAAAGGGTAGACTTTTGGAACCGATTGTTGCATATGGAATACTGTACCTATTTTTCTAATTAATTTGTTTTATTAGAGATTAAGATTATTATCAAAACTAATTAATAATACTAAAATTTATAAATATTAATAAAAATACTTATATAGTTTGCACGTCATAACAATATATAAATACAAATATATCTAAATACAAACACAATCATAATCATATATTTATAATTAATAAATATATTATATATAATATAATAATATAAATAAGGAGAGAATGGGTATATGGACGATGTAGCGAGTGTCATGCCCACATCCCCCAATCTTTTATATGCATGTGTATAGACCCAAGTTCACAACCGGCTTGGTGGGCTCCTTCTTGGGCTCTTCTCGGGTGCCTGTTGGATTACAATCGATCTCATCGGACCTAAAAAGGAAAGACCCTGATTTGGTGGCTCGATTGCTTCCGAGGGATTTGGACAACACTCTAAGCAGGGTTACGAACGATCTTTCTTTTGTAGTTCATTAGTTTCACTTCTCTTCTTTTCAACCTGTCATGCATTTAAGATAACAAGGCAATGGTTGAAGCCATCTCATAGAATGAAAAGAAAATAACCTGGCAACACATTTGTGTTGACACACAGCTGCTTCTTGTTTATGGAGTATTGTCTTGTTAGATGCATGTAATTTTCTAGGTCGTTTCTTCCGAGTGGCATAGATGATACTAATATGTTGGTGATGTAAAGTTACTCTAGCAGAGTTAGCTCGTTCCAGAGGAAGGGTGGATGGAGTCGTCGCTTTACAGATCAATCCATGATCTCAAGTAGCTTGCATGACCATCGAACACTTCAATAATGGAGTCCACAGTAATCTTCAACTAGCTGATGCTTCTTCCACATGTTTGCACACACAGTACCTGCAATGGTGCTTGACTTTCGGATCCATCTGCTTGTTGTTTTCCTCCGTAAGCTGCTTCATTGTCATTTGCAATGACATGCAGGGCATCACCACTTTCAATCATACTGTGTTGTACTGTTCGAGGGGGACCCTGAAATATTTCCTGGAAATGTGCATGTCTACAGGCTTTAGGAACACCTTTTGCTGCAGTATTCTACACACTCTATTAGCCTACGGATGATCGGTGAGTGGTCCCTTGTGGATTCATAGATCTCTGTTCATCAACAACCTGCATGCTTGTCTCAGAGAAGAAGCACAAATGGCAGGACAATCCTCCAATAGTTATGTCGATCCGCTGCATGGCAATGCCGTTTTAATCTTGTTTTGCTAATCATTGAACGCTTTTGCCTTTCTGGACAATGTTGTATTCAACCTTGCAAGTTTCACAACTTAGAATTCCCTTTTCCGAAGGAAGCTTTTGTTGGTGGAATACAGCAAAAGTTCGCTCCTTTGCCCTATTCTTTAGATGGAAGAGAGCAGAACTTAAATTCGTATATGTTCTTCTTCTCTACCTTCTACTTGACCTTCACTGTTCAATGCTAGATTGGTCTGATCCATCAGACATCAAGCGTTGTCATATTTCTCCCAAAGTTTGTGTGGGTTTCCTTCAGAATTCGAGTCCAATGAGAACGCTTGACTGCTCTCAGGAAGAGTTCTTCGAGACTGGAACAATATAAAATGGCCTTCTTGCTTGTTGAATTCATGCGCAATATCTCTCCCAAATCATTGAATAATCCAGCCATATTACAATCGTTGTCTCATCTGTTAGACTAATCCGATCTTTCAAGCGTGCCTTTGATAAGTCTGGCATATAATTAATACGGTGGCGTACTCTCTATGATAACTACAAGAGAAGTTTTAGAAGCTACAATCTCGGGAAGATGATGTACTAATATCCTGAATGCTTTCTTATTCTTCTTCCTTCTCTTTCTTTCTTCTTATCAGAGGGGAAACGACACTGCGATTCAAAGATGCCGATGGAACAGTCAACTCTCTTCATTGGACCAAAAGGAAAAGAATATTGTGGAGGACATAAAGAAATGCTTCATCGCATCTTGTGGGATCTCCGGATATACTCTCTCGATACTGAATTCAGAAAACATAATTGTTTTTGCACTCCAAGACATTCTCGTCTGAAGAACTAGGTAATGACCTCCACAGGTGTTCATAGTTGAATATAGGTCATAGATCACCCACCTGTTCTAATCGTGCTCGAAATCCTACAATCTCGGAGGAAATCGCGGGTCTTTGATGCATCCCACCATGAAATTGGACGTTGTTCTATGAGAAATCTATGGCAGACATCCCTCTGTGCCTTTTCCTAATGAACTCAGCTCATATCATTTACACTTTAATGTGTCCGACGGTAGATCTCCTTCGTCTAACAATGCATTAAAAGACTCATGGAGTGATACAGTTTCTCTCACGCAAAGTCATTTCATTAAGCAGCAAACAGCAATCTAATAGAGCATACAATTATGACATCATAGGATTAGTTTTGAGTAGCCTCCTCCTCGACCCTTACAATTATTTGGTGGACTGCTGTGGCAATCACATCCACCGATGTACACTGGCAATCATCTTCAACCTGCACCAACAGGAACAACGTTGGCTCGCAATTCATGGCGTCGAGAGAGGAGAATGGAGTCAAGAGACTGCCGTGGCGGGCTCATCGTACCTTGAGATTGAAGCAGTAGAGAACCATTTCGTCGACGGTGGTCACGTTGAGGTGAAGCGTCGTCAGCCGCAGGCCTTGCAATCCCAGCACCAACTCCAGCAGCTGCCTGGGTCGCCACCTCGAGAAGATCTTGATGTTGACATGGCTCTCAAAGATGGTGACCTCGATGTCCGCCACCGCGTCGCCGGTGCTGCCATCGTTGGCAGTGCTTGAGGGGCTTGAGGAGTACTGAGGGAAGGTGAAGAAGTCAGCAAAAGGAGCTGCCTGAGATCTTCCTCTGATCCGTTTCCGAGCCTCGAGAGATTGGACCAGGTGTTCGAGCTCTTTAACGAAGTTTATGGCACCTCCAACTATGGATGCTTGATCACCCTGGCCAGGTAGAGTAGAGTGAATTGAAAGGACCTGAGACAGCAGGTTGTAATCCAATGTGCCTATTTCTCTCAAGAAAGTGAGAAGTCATAGTTCCAAGTTCCAAGATTGGATTCGACTATAGTTATTGAGTTGATTTTAGGCTATAGATGTGGAAACATGTGGGAGAAGATGGTGCAACTTTTTACTGTACTGATAACTGATGCATGACAGCTAGAATCTTTACCATGTTAGACACAAAGCTGTCACCGTTCTTACCCACTGCCATTAGTGTCTTCAAAGTGAAGACTACAAACCAGCAAGGCAGCAACAAGTCATCTGATGAGATTACGAGGAAAAAGTGGTACATATATCGAATATAAGGAAACCAAAAGCTGATATGAGTGGAAGAAAGCACTCAAATCACTGCAGAGTGGGAGAATATGAGGTATGAGAGAAGCTTCAGTAGGGATGGAACCATATGCTGCAAGATGCGGAAGCTTATAAGGCTGAAGAGAGAAGGAAGACGAACCCTTTGGGCGTACGAGGCCGGCATGAGCGACCGGAGCACCGCGAGGTACTCGTTCATCAGCTTCCGCCGGTTGCGCTCCACCGCAATGTGAGTCATCCTCTGATTCTCCACCTCTTCCTTGTTCTTGAATCTCTTAACCCGCCGTCTCTTCCGCCGGCCTGCCACCGCCTCTTGGAAAACAGCAGCCGCGCCGCCTTCCTCCCCGGTCTCCTTCGGCGCCGGCGACGATGGTTTCACATCCCAATCGTCGGGGTTTTGCACTATGGTGGAGCAGCAAGTGTCCCAATTACACCCACGCTTTCCATCAACCACCTCCCGACCTTCGCCGCCGCCGCCACCTATCTCGCACTCTGTCAGGACTCTCTTCTCCTCCTCTTGCAACTGACCACCACCAAAGTCATAGCGCCATGCTGCACCTCCCATGTTGTGAATCTCCTTCATGGTGAAACCGTGTTGGAACACCGCAGCTTCCAGCGCCATTTTCTCTCTGTTAATTAGCTATCTACGGACACCCACTCCAAGGAAACCTCCGACATAAACAAACACATAAAGACCAAACTCGCTTTTCTTGCGTGGGGGAGAGGAAGAAGCTGCTTAGGGGAGTCTTAAAGGCCTCAGCGCAAGCAAAACAACAAGACAAGTTTGCCATATGAGGCCAAGAAGCGCAAGTAACAGGTAACATGGCGGTGAGTTGGGCTAGAGTGTTCCTTTGTTTGTGTTAGGGTGGTGGGAGAGGGCTATTACGAACATGTATTATAAGCATGCCATGGCCAAAGATGAGAGGAAAGGGTGAGGGAAAAGGCTGCCATGAAAAAGAGGTGGCATCCAACAGGAGCTCAGATGCTCTGCATGCCTTGATATCGAGACTTGGGAGTGACAGCCAAGTGTGAGGCAGCATGGTTCTTGCTGGGGCCAAGGGGCCATGTGATCACCATGCCCACCTTTGTCCCTCTCCAATCTCATCTGCCATAAAGCCTGAACTGATATTTTTCCTATATTTCTGCCACTCTCGGATCATACACTTCACCAAATTTCTTTTGACGCAATGTATCAGATCTACTGTTTCATGTTCTGTCAGTCCTTCTACGTTGCTTGGGAGTTTGGATCACGGAGGAGGGAATCAAATGCCGAATAGTACAAGACATCATAGTATAGGGGTTCCTGCTCTCGGGCGTCAGAGGAGATGGGAAGGTCAGCTCTAACTTTGTAGATCACTGTTGACGCTTTGATTACTGGAACGAGAAGATTCACCTTGAACAACGGGGGAGTATGATTATTGTGGTCACGACACTGTCAAACTTAATCATGCCTAAGAATGCAGAAATGTCTTCAATCGATTCCATCAGACAAGATTCCAATCAGGCTTCTGTCTCGAGCGATATTATATTACTGACACTGAAGTAGGGGGAGGGGGGATCGAGCAATTATTGTAAGACGTGGTTGTCTGACAAGTAATTCCACGCTGCTTGTGGATCCTGTTCATGGGGGTGTTCATCTCAGTGAGTCCCAGAAATGGAGACTTGGTGTGGGGAGTCTATGCGACAAATGGGTGGACCAATACGCATCAAATCATCTCACCTGGCTATCCTTGGTCGCAGGCTAGAAAGAGATTGGTTTGCATTTCACTGTCATCAGCTCGGCCGTGATATTTCTGCATCGTCTGCTCATGTGTTGTCTGCAAGAAATTATGATTCTTTCGCTGTATGATCATCATCTGACAAGCCAGAGGAGGACATATCTGTGATCAAGAGATAGGCAGCTGTGACAGTGCTCCTACTGCTTTGCCATAGCCCAAAATGATGGATGCTATGAATTGGAGTAGATTCCGAAACCAAGTATTTTAGAGTTGTTAGAACAATGCAAAATCCATGTGTCATTCTCTATGCTCTGTTTCTGAGGCTGCAACTCATGAAATCTTATATCCAAATCCAAAGATGCATCTCTTGCTTTATGATGCTGAAACAATTGGATGTCAGATAATGGGAAAAACACAAAGTGGGCTCTCAAAATGACTTGTGTGTAGAAAGAAGCTGTCTCTCCCCTTCCATGAGACATGTCATTGCCGATTCATCTTGACATGCTTGCAAGTGATTTCATTTGCTCACGTATCAACCTATAGATGAGGTTGTGTATTCTTCTACGAGC
The DNA here is from genome assembly GCA_024322285.1 of Musa beccarii. Lineage (NCBI taxonomy): Eukaryota > Viridiplantae > Streptophyta > Magnoliopsida > Zingiberales > Musaceae > Musa > Musa beccarii. The sequence goes on along the minus strand of CM044397.1, from coordinate 9,312,552 downwards.
AAGATGAAGAAGAAGAACAGCTCAAGGATGATTGATCATATGTACCATGGGGATGGGGAAACCCTGAAGACCCATGTCCGTGTGGAATATTGAAGCTGTCATGTTATTATCAAAGTAGCAGTAGGCAGATCAAAGCTTTGTCTCTTCTTTGTGTGGCACCCTTCCCACTGTGACAACACAGCCTCTTCATATCCACAGTGGATTGCAGGGATTCACCTCTGTGGTGTATTTGTAAAGCATCACAGAAAAATGCTATGCAACACTCGATTCATTCAACATTCACCCATTATTTTTTTTTCCATTTAGTCTGAAAAAAAGGATAATATGAATAACCACTGCATTTTATATAAGTAGAAGATCCAAGAAGCATCAATAAATAAATAAATTCAGAGTGTCAAGAATGCATGAACTTAGATTTATAATGCAATCAATCACATCCACCACCATGAATGGAGGAAAAAAATCAAGAGAATCCCCATACATTGGTCCTGTGTATGTATCTGATTGATAAAAACCAGAATCCAATCCATGATGGAGTGATGTTGATTTAAGCTACATGGAAAGAGACCTCACACTCAACTGGACCAGTCTACCTTCAACAAAAGTTCTGTGCCTTTTTTCCTTTTACGTACTTCCCTTCGTACATGCAATAGCTTTTTGGGTTTCTTTGAAGCATCTAGGTCCATACAACCAAGAAAAAAAGAAAAAGGTTAACAACAAACAAGGATTTATATGGATAAACTAAATTTAGGATTTACCCAAATTCACTATAAAAAGACCCCTGGTGCACCATATAATCTATTTGGAAGAAAAAAAATCATATGTTTCTACTTTCAAAGTCTTCAAATCCTTATTAATTTAAATATCGGATGAGTTTTTATCAGGTACATCATAACATAATTTTCGTATGATCATTATCAAATCTCTTATTTTTCTCACATCTAACTTATGATAAGTTTGAAAACTAAATCCAAATGAACTCTGAACCGCTCACGTATGAGACAATCGAAATATAAAGTAACAAATACTAAGAAAAAAGTTTGCGTCCTTACGTGCACATAAATTTGTCATATTACCTTTGGATCAATAATGGATTTGTACATTGGTTATTCTAATTAGAAAAAAAAACAAATTAGATATCGAAACATTCGAAGTATTCATTATATCTTGGAAGAGTGGAAGACAAGCTAACACAATTATGATCTATTACACTCCAGAAGAAAGGAATCAATGGTGCCATTCCTATAGATCAATTTTTACCTACATGATTAATTGCTCCTCTCAAAGGGCTTTAATTATCTTTTTGTGAACTATGCTGCATCAAAATCAAAGGAATTGATTTTAAGAAATCCAGTAAAATCAGGAGTCTTAGGATCTGGTTCTCGTAATGACAAACGAATAAATACATCAACATGATCTGATGACAACGATGTAGATTTTTGGGTGACAACGTTGCAACCAAAGCTGGCAATGAACAGATCATGGCATCTACATACAGGCAAAGACAAGCGGAGAATTTGGAGGCGGCCTGCCAAGTTGCCAATAATTCATCCGCCACAGGCGGAGCTCAGTGCAATCGTGGACGCTACCGGAGACGAGGAGGAGGCACGTCGAATCTTATTGCAAGCTTTCTCCTGCACTGCCGATGTTGGCGTTGCATGTGAGTGTGGAGACGGATACGTGTGTGCTCGAAAAGGCCGAGCACTGTGGATTGTCCATTTCGTTGAATAGATAGCAAAGTGGATTTGATGGATGATGTTGGCCGATATAAGGCACACAAGCTTTTCGTTGCGAGGGACCAAATATGGACGAGGGTAGCTCTTTTCACCACCATTTTCCTTTTCATCTTCTTTTACGATCGATGGAACCGTCCAACGAGATCTCGGAGCAAGCCACATATCAATACTTCTCGAACGTGACTACACAACATAATAAAGGCATCAAAAAATTTATCGATAGGATTTTTTTTGTTGTTCAATATTGTTTTATCGGATGATAAAAAAAAATAAGAATATATGTTCTTGAACATATTAATTTAGCTGATAAAGACCTTGATAGTTAATCATAAAGTTATGCATTCGAATCTTATTTTTGTTATTTATTTTTTAAATAATAATAACTAATGATATCGATTAAAATAATCATGATCGATAATAACATCATGATGGTTTCTATATAAAGAAACATTACTTACGTAACATGGCCAAACTTCATCCCATATTAGGGTTAATTCTTCCCATAATTATACAGAACGAGGGTGTCATTACCAATAATGTTAATAGATTCGAAATAAAGATCTATTTCCCCAAAAAAATGGGATAAGGTTTCGATGACACATTGTGGTTCGATTACTTGTGTTCGTTTACTACATATACGCACTTCGAGTCTCCTAAGGGCAACGTTTGTAACAGGCCGAGCCCAATTGCTTTGGGCTGTGGTTTGGGCTCTAATTGATGTATAAATAAGTTACATTTTGTTTGAGCATCTCTCATACACCACTCCTATTTTTGGAGGGATCAAGAAAAAAATTATGTTTTGTGTGACGTTTTAACGTAGTCTAGAAGTGAGGAAATATTTTATTTAATTTTATGAGGAAATAACGTAGTCTAGTATCAACGATCGAACTCATCGTATGACTAATAGTATCAGAACGAGTTTTAATTATCATATCTAAATAACATAATTTTATAGCTAAATTTTAGTTGTATAAGCAGGTTAGACAATCCAATGTTGTATCATGTGTTTTTAGATACCTGTGAGCCTGACATATTGATCGAACATCATGCACACATACATGTCGAATCGATGTCACTTTGTCTCGTTAACATAAACCTACGTGTTTAATCTAGTTATGACTAGTGATGTCAGCATATAATAATGTCTAACAATTTATACGTATGATTTTATAATTCAATAATGGTCAGTAATTTTGCATCCTCACCTCTTTGGTTGTCAAAGCCACCTTCATCGAAGTATCAAGTCACATGAGCTCCCAAAGTAACACTAAGAATCTTCAGGGAGAGAAACAAGAGATGCATCAGTCATCTCTGTGTTAATTGGCGTGGCAAAGTTTGATCTTACATCTTTGTGTGGCCAAACGCTCTAAAAATGTTCGTCCCCAACATTGGACGAAGAAGAAGACTTCTCATCTGTATCTGCATCTCGTCAATATACGTGTGCATGTGTTGCATGCACGAATCATGGAGTAAATCACAAACCAAACCCTCCATTGGTGTGTGAGGGTACGTATGAACGCAAGGCTTCAAAAGGTGCACATCAAGCCATCAGCCAACCACACGAAGAAGAAATGAAGTCACGGACTGTGGCCTACAACCCATCTCACAGTCCTTTAGTGCAGCGGTAGCAACAACATCATCATTGTCATCTATCTACCCTCTTGTAACTATCTCATTCGCCATGGCCTCAAAGCACGGAGAGGGCGACATCACCTTCCCGCCCCCCTAACGACCCCACCATCCATGACTTGGATCACAATGTTAAGTCCCGCTCTCCATCCGCTGTCCTCCTCGTTTGGAAGGTTTCAAGCACTCGAATGAGATATAGCACCATTCATAGTTCGTTCATGGACCATCAAACGATTCAATCTCAATCTTGTGTGTTCAAATATTCTAGCTTTTTCATAGTGCATCAATCATCCATACAGTAGAGCGTTCCGAGTGTTGGAAAACATAGAATCAAATACGGGCAAATAATATTTTTTTAAAAAAGTAAAATTGAAGATGAAAACAATGGAAAGCAACAACACGGAAAGATACAGTGTTGTAAACCCCACAATTATTCGAGGGAAACGTTCACGGGCAAGATAGAACGAATTTAATATGAGTACAATATTTCATCTGATATAAGTAAGAGACACCTTATTTTTTTGTAATAAAAGAAATACAGAAATTAAAAAAAATCATAAACGAGAAACGAACAAAATCAATAATAAAATAATTCTTCTTCTCTTTTCTTTTTTCTCCAACGCGCACACGAGATGGCTTGATTATTGTACTATATTTTTATCTTTGCATCATTTAGTTTCTAATATAAGCACAAAAGTTTTGCACGAGTACACGGACGTCGTTGCACAGAAAGCTTTAAATGGTTGCAATCACACACCTCACATGAGGATTTTTCTTACAAAGAACAAAAAGATAAAGACGATATTCAAACTTAGAAAATTATAGTAATCTTATTGAGGTCTTTATCAATCACCTTAATCGAAATATTTAATATGTCAAATGTGATCTCAAACTTGATAAATGACATAAAGATGAGATTGCAACCACCTACAATCTCTCTTTTTTGTTTTTTAATATTTCACACAAACATGAATATTATCTATCTATTAGAAATACTCATATGTATTAGATATAAATAAAATAGCATCATATCATTAAGAGTTTAAAGAATCCAAATATATATGTTGTGTCTGAACTATAACCTTAAAACTTAAAAGATTAAATTGATGTAATCATTTGTAAGAGTGTCTAATTGCATCCGAGCAAGGAGATGGATGTTGGACGCGGACCATGTCCAGCCTCCATGCCGCCCCTCCTGTCAACCGAGGGCGGCCACATCAGGATCGAGACAGCTGAGTTGGTAGTCTCCTCGGCTTCCACGTGAGCGACTTGCGTCACCCGTGGGCACCCACCTTGATGCTTCCTTTCCCTGCACGTCACACATGCTCTGTTGCCTATCGGTATGCGCGTGCGTTGCACGTGCATAGGAAGCTTCCGGGCGCTTTCGCCCCTTCAAAATGTTACTCCATGCTCGCGCCCCCACCGACCCCGTTTTCGCTTCGCCCCTGTTCGACTCGACATCCGTCTTACTACCATGGCGTCCGTCGGCTTCGTCGTTCTCCCGCTTACGCTGCTTCTGCTCAGCGCCCGGTGCGCCCACGCCCAGCCCTCCGCGCCGCCCTCAGATAACTACAGCCCTTACTTCGGGGCGCCCAGCTTCAACCCGACCACGGCCATCGTGATCGTGTTCCTCGTGAGCGCCTTCTTCCTCGTGGGGTTCATCTCCATCTACATCCGCCACTGCGCCGGCGCCGACCCTCGTGGACCCGTGGCTGGTGCCGCCGCCCGGTCGCGGAGGCTGCCGTGGCAGCAGCAGCAGCAGAGGGGGCTGAGTCCGACAGTGATCGAGACGTTCCCGACTTTGGTGTACTCGGAGGTGAAGGGGCTCAAGCTCGGGAAGGGCTCGCTGCAGTGTGCGGTGTGCCTCGGCGAATTCGAGGACGACGACGCCCTCCGGCTGCTTCCCCGATGCAGCCACGCCTTCCACCCGGACTGCATCGACACCTGGCTCACCTCTCACGTCACTTGCCCCGTCTGCCGCTCCAACCTCGCCGAAGCAGCTGACACCGAACCCCCGCCCGTGGTCTTCCCGGCACTCGAGACCTCCGTTCCGCCGCCCCAGGGGCGGGAGGAGGAGGCGCTGCCGACGCGGCCATCGCCGGCGGGCCAAGCGACGATAGTCGTTGACCAGGAGGCTGGGGAAGACAAAAAGGAGGAGTTAGCCCAGATAGAGAGGTTGATGCGGGAGGTGGGGTCGCGATCGTGGCGTCGGCCGTCGAAGCTACTCCGTTCACACTCGACCGGGCATTTGGTGGCTCTGCCTGGGGAGAACGTGGACCGGTACACCCTTCGGCTTCCGGAGCATGTGAGGAAGGAGATCTTCGCTGCTCGGCAGCTCCACCGGTCGACGAGCTGCAACGCTTTCCCGACCGTCGACGAGGGGAGCTCGCGGCGAGGGTACCGCGGCACCGGCATCGGCGGCGGAGGTACAGGAGAAGGGAGCAGCCACGGCGGGAGGAGCGTACGTCTGGGGAGGTCGGACCGGTGGCCGTCCTTCTTCATCCGGACCCTATCGATGAAGGTTCCCGCGTGGGCGACGGGGATGAGAGCGGACGGGGGCGATGAGTCGGTGAAGAAGGGGGTAGGGGAATGCTCCTCGAGCGGCAAGTTCGCGGCCGTGAGGACGCCGTTCAACTGCCTCGGGGGCCGCGGACATGACGACGAGTCATCCGCTGCCGCACTCGCCGGCCGAGTCTGACCGAGTCGAGCTCATCAAGTTTTGGTCTTTTCCATTTCCCTCACTCGATACACTCCATGGACGAAAAGGACTATCCAAATATAGGTGACGTGGCTTCATCACAAACGTACATATAAGACCAGTGTAATATATAATGCACGTTGGATGTGATCAACCAAACGAAAAGAAATGGAAGTGTGAATTTTGCTAAAACAATCCCTTTTTCTTTTTTTTATTGCATATAAAATATTAAGTGGATTCAATAAAATAAATAAAAGTTGTTGGATTTGCTGACGTCAATGTAGTTTCTGTCGGCAGTTACAAGGAACAATAAACAATCCGAAGACATCTATCCGATCCATTTGAATATGTTTCGAGCATAGTTTACTTATATTTTGGATAAATTTATGTAAAAATTTAAAAAAAATACTATGATTAATTTTTACTAACTGTGATTTATTGATACGTATTCTGATTGAAATTTATACGAAGGTTTTAAAAGCCTAAATTCCTTGAATATTCTCACACTTCAATGCATTGACTATTATATATGCAATCATGATCAATATGTTCAACCAAAATAAAATTACATATCATGGGCGTACCAACGTATTGTATTGAACTTACCGAGTCTATCTTGTCTTGTTAAAATATATCAATATTTAAGTTAGTATCATATCATTTCTTTATAATAAACATAATGGAAAATTGGTGCACCATATTGACCTGTTTTATTGAGTTTTAATACCTTATGTATAAATATAAAGAGTACAACGATGAGAAAAATATCAGAGAAATAAAAATATATTATTTAGTGGTGCGTTTTAATTTATTTTTAAAATAGGGTTGGATAAGATCATCCCCGTAATTTTTGTCTCTAATCAGAACTTGACACATGACATCTAAATCATCAAAAAAAGACAAAAACATTGGACCACATTTGAGCTGAGGTTAATATTTCTCTCACGACTAGTGGTTAGGAAGGATTGACTATGAAAGATGAATACAAATATGATTATCGAAGTTTGATATTTCTCTCTCCATTAGGAAATTGATCTCAAGAATCTAACTTGGGTGTCTGAATGATCTTATCATAAAATGTCAACCTAATCTGGCTGATCAATTATCAGAAGTCTCTCACCAACATAAGTACTAAAACCATCAATGACCGAACCATAACCTGACCTGCTAGCGAATCGAGATTTCTCGATTCGAAACTGTCCTGTGAACCCAACATTTCCGATCAAGTTGATTCAATGGGTTCGGATCAAGAATGCCACCCACCAACTAGTCATAACACATATGATTGCAATAAATATTCAATTACTCATGCTTTAAACACTTCTTTATTCTATTGAACGTACGCGTTGAAGGAAGATTTGATCGAGTGAAAAGGAACTCTCATCCTATTGACGTAGATGGCTCATAAATTCTTGAGATATTATTGCGCGGTCCACTCCACCATCGCATATTCTGTCACTGTTCTGCCATGAGCTACATGGGCAGTCTTTTTTGTGTCTCTCGTTTTCCTCAATCCATTTGCTGTTATCCTAAGCCACCCATCGTATCAAGCTCCGTTGACGCCCACACTAAAAGATGAAGCTCTTTTCTCTTGTAATCTCCATGCTGTATCTTTGGCACGTTTGCTACTGTAGATGCATGAACCAGGAAAGATCTTTGGAGATTGAGGAAAGGGAAGATACACGTGGCAAACCTTGGAAGTACATGCTGCAGAAGTCAAAACTTGCATCCCTTCTTGTCTCGCATGAACAAGTTGCAGGCTGACATCTCTGAATTCAACAACATAAGAAACCAGTCGTCATACATCTGCCGAGATTCCCAGGCCTCAACAAGCAACTTGCACCTTGAAAAGGATGAGATCCACTTCTTCCAGTCTCTCTGATGACGACTGCTTGTGGAAGACTAGCTCATGTTGTGTGGAACCGTTGACAATGGGGAAGTCTCTGATGTTCCTGAAGCCCATATTTGCGCCGAAACCTCATGACACATTATATGGAAGATGTTCAGAGAACACAGGCAATGAGAGAGAGGAGAGAGGAGAGAAGAGGAAGAGACGTGGCAGAAAAGAAACCATGCTTCATTCACACTTCGGCTTACTTTGATGCTTTACGGACTCAAAACTCCCATGTACAAGAAGTGTAATTTGCTTCTCATAGTCTGCGCAGTTGACTATTTAGTATGGGAAATATAATCTCATGATCATAATACACAACTATTTGATCTTGAAAGATCTACTTAGCATATCGATACCTGTATATATGGTCAACTATGTTGGTTGAGATCTAAGATTTCTTCTCTCAGTGATCCAGTGTAATATATAGTAATAACTTGTCAACAAAAGCAACCTGATGGCCTCCAAAATAGGACAATCTGCAGATTATTGTGCAAAGCTATGAGTTCAGTGTTATCACTTTATCCCAAACTTATCCAACTAAACCCAAAGTTCCAACACTTCTAAATGCATCAAACTTAGAAAGCCATTACCCTGTCAAAAGGTTGAAATATTGTCAACATAAGAGACCAGCAGTGACAGATCTGATTCCAATGTCATATAAGGGGGATGTAGATGCTATACTTCATGCTATGCAGCCTAACAGGCTTGCTTTTAGTTAGGTTGTCTTCTCTTCTTCTTCTCCTATGCTCACCTGAAATGTTCTTTTTACGTTGTTGACCACCCAAGAGTGACAAGATGTCATGACTTTTCCATTCCTACTCCACCCAACTTTGAAGCCATCTCCTTGTCGCAAATTGAAGCTTCAGTGCATTCAGATCCCGATTTCATGCAGATACTACGAGTCTCTCATGTTCAACTTGTAAAGATATGTATTGGGAATCTCCACAGAGTCATATAAAGTAGCTACGCTTCCCATCTCATTGTGCCTACGTTGATGTGCACCATGGCTTCCTTTGGCAAAGCCCAAGACCACAATCCCAAGTCCTTCTCCAACCAGAGAACCGCCTCCCTCCCTGCTCACTCCACCAAGCGCTCCCTATGCTTCGTCACCACCTTCATCACCCTCCTCCTCCTCCTCCTCCAGATCGAAACCCTGAAATCATCCTTCTCCTCCTCTTCTCTGTCGTGGGCTTTATTCCCGAAAGCACTGCACGGGAACGAGCCCCCGTGTCATGCAATGGAGGAGCTCAACCTCGCCAGCTCCAGACTCCGCGAGTTGGTCACCTTCCTCCCACTCAAGGATGAAAGGTTCGCCAAGGAGCCGATGTCAGGCCACACTTGGTTCATGAGCTCCATTAACGATACCTTCGAGGACGACGACACCCAGCACCTTTACTTCCCATCCGAGACGTCAAACGGGAGGCTGTTATGCCTCTCAGCCCGCGACGTCTCTGATGGAGCCAGGAACTCGTACGCTTTAGCATGGCCGGAGGCGCTTCCACGCAATGCCACACTCCTTGCCGGCCTAACCTTCGTTTCTGACACCTACTACGATTACAGCAATCTGTGGCACGGGGTCTCAGCTATGGTGCCGTTCGTGTCATGGCACCAGAGGAAGCAATGCATGGTTCCTGATCGCTGGGTGCTGTTCCACTGGGGCGAGCTCAGGACTCGAATGGGCAGATGGGTGCAGACCCTGGCGGAGGCTGCGATCGGGGAGGTTAGGATCGAGGACTTCAAAGAGTACCGCGACGGACCAACCTGCTTCGAGAAGGCGGTGGTGTTCAGGCACAACGAAGGGGCGATGAAGAAGCAGAGGAGGCGCGATGTGTACGACATGATGAGGTGCAAGGCAAGAGCTTACTGTGGCATTGCCGCAGAGGCCGCAGATCCGAAGGCCATTCGCATGACGCTGCTGCTTCGACTGGGACCGAGATCGTTCAAGAACGAATCTGAGGTCATTCGGATCTTTCGGGAGGAGTGTGAGAAGGTGGGTGGGTGCAGAATTAAGGTTGCATGGGCCAACAACATGACGTTCTGTGAGCAGGTAATCAGTCTTCCTCTTCCTTCTCATCCCCTCCTATAAACTAAACGATGACTATATATTAAATTAAGGGGATTACAGGCAGCATTTAATGCTACAGAAACATCCCGTAGAACTTGACGTACTAAATCAGCAGAGAACACTGCGATATGTCCTGTGAATTGGTTAAAGCTTGTAACGAACAACCTGAGTGAAGCAGCGTTTGATCATTGACACAGGTGAAGCTAATGAGCGATACAGATGTGTTGGTCTCTCCTCACGGGGCTCAGCTGACAAATTTATTCCTCATGGACAAGAACAGTAGCATCATGGAGTTCTATCCCAAGGGCTGGAAGGAGCTCGCCTGCGTGGGGCAGTACGTCTACCATTGGATGGCCGACTGGGCCGGCATGCAGCACAAGGGCTCGTGGCGGGATCCTCAAGGCGAGAAGTGCCAGCACACCGATAAGCTCCAGTGCTTCGTCTTCTACAAAGATAAACAGATCGGGCACGACGAGGCACACTTCGCCGCCTGGGCTGCGAAAGTTATCACCGAGGCGAAGGAACACAAGTTGGGGGAGGCATCCAAGGCGAGCAGCCACCCAGATCTTGGATCAGGTCGCTGTCCCTGTAGTTGACCCCCTTGGCTGTGATGACAATGACAGAGCATCGCGAGATGTCAACGGCAAATGTCAATGTCGACATGAACACAGGATGGAACGAACTGCATTTCTTGCAGTTTCCCTTCAACTTCTAGGTGCCTCATGATGACCTTGTTCCTTCTGTTTGAAGCTTATCACAGCCAAAGAGTTCACAAGGCGCTCATGGTTGAAGAACCAGAGCTTCTACTTCAGGATGGCTACCACAGACAAAAGCAGTGTAATGGCTTGTGTTTAGGAATTCCCTCGAAAGCAAAATAAGGATGCATGAAGCTTCTGCATGCACGTGGGTCCATGTGATATGATGCATCACCGGGATGTGGAACAACATGCTCAGGTGAAGCTCCCTGATAGATGCAATCTTAATATATTATACTAAGCCACAAGATAACGTAAGATGGATGCAAGCCATGAGCATTAACCTATGGTTTAGCTGTGATGATTGCAACACCATTCCATAGCATTTTTATGCTCTGTCAGCACTTCGAGAAGGAGACTTGTGAACGAAAGGATTGTAACTGCAAGACAGAGTGAAACTAATTTGCTGGTCTTTTATCACACCAAGATTTGTTTCTGGATCTTTAGCTTAATAGCTTTCATTGGTAAATAGGAACCACATTGTAAGTCTTGAATATGAAGAAGATAAGCAGCATGCTGTCACACTTACACTTCTAAAAATTATTAGACAGTCAACCACCGGGCGATAAAATGATCAGCTAACATAAAAATAGGGGAAAGGACTGAGTTCTCATACCAACCAAATCTCTCATTCTTCCTGAATCCCGGTAAGAAATTGAAGAGGTACACGGTCTCTTATGTCAAAACAAATCATGATTTCCACACCAAAAAAAAAAAAAAAGATTCTGTTCACAACATCTAAGTTTACAAGCTTAGTTTGCAGACTGTTTATATTGACATGTTATAAATAAATCTGAAAATTGTTATAAATGCTAACTGACCAATATAAGGGTAATCAAATGCATATACCGCCTCCCCCATCAATATGCAAACAACAATCCATGTCAACTGCCTACAACAGCTGGAAGATCAACAAACATCGACTCGGCATCCTCCCTAACACAAGTCCTATGAAGTATGGCATTGTTGCTCAAAAGCATAAGAGTGTAAATGTCGTTAATTATGATTGCGTCTTATAATTATTTTGCAAAGCTTCCTGTACATGTGCCACAGCGCTCTCGTAACGTAGAAATCCCATGAACCAGAATTCATGGTTGTCAACTGAGACGATCTGGATGTATTTTTCTGCAGAATTTGTTCTGCTTATTGAAGGATTAACTGCTCTCAGCTGATGCAAGGGAATTATGACCTGTCCAAGCAAGGGAATTACATCAGTTTTAGAACTTTCAACCACCATACCACTTCAAAAGCAACAACAACAGATCACCAGTTCGATGGGTGGATTAGGTTTTAAACTAGTAACTCGAACAACCTAGAGATCAGAACTAACATTAATCTGCTCATTGTCGACCTAATCAATCCAAAATTGCATCAGCTTCACTATAGTAGGGGGCATAAATTAGAAATCTTTTGTCCCTGGCTAAAGAACAGAATGTAGGCTACTTAGCTGCCTTCGAGACACCAGAAAATTTAGAATGAAGAATACTAATAAGAATGCCACAGCACAAATTTCAAGCAAAATTAATCCATTTTCTAAATATATCAGGGATACAAGTAAAAAGAAAAGAAAATTTATAAACAAGACCACTTTTATTGCGCTAGTGCATTTAATCATTTACACATGGACCAAACAATGAGATTTAACTTTATGAAGATATACGTATATTGCATATTAGTGCGTGTTTGTAACTCCCTTAATATTTTAAGGTCTAAAGAGTGGAGAAGCACAGTTCCTCATCTAAGAATATCTAGCTAATATATGCATACAGCTAATATTAGTTGAACAAGAATCCATTTAGTCATGCATTTGCACATTAGCTTAATAATTCCTGACACATTTTGATCAACAAAAACTATTAAGTCACACATGCTGGTGGATAGAATGCATACCTTATAATAGCTCCATTCAGTTTGATCTCCATTTTTATGAGGAAGAGGATTATCACTACAAAAAGCAAGCTTTGCAGAAGAGAGGTAAAGAATTCCCATAATAGGACCAGCCGAAGTTGACAGATAGCATGCATAAGATTCTTTAAGTTGTTCTTCAGGAAACGAATCGAAAGTTTGTTGAAAAATCTTCTTGAAACCACCTTCTGCTATAACTTTAGTACCTTGAGCAAGTCTACCCATAGCAGCATCAACAAAACTAGGCCCTGTTTTCACTGGACAGAGAAGGAACAAGATTATTGCTAATAAGAAATTCCAATAATGTTTAATCACACTTGAGAAGATAAATACTCCAAAAGTAAGCATGTGCATTACCTTGTTAAATTGTATATTCACAAATAGTGTACAAAAGAAAACAAACAAAGAACAATAGAGTTTAGTAAAGGAGATACCTGATGAATAAGAAAGTAGTGAAACCAATATAAGGTTGAACATAATATAATATATTACTCTCTGCTCCAACTAATTGATATGAACACAAACCATACACCAGCAAGACATACATGACCCTGGGGCTCTAGGATCTATTTGCTATCTCAGAAGGCCTCAAAATACATATATATTTTATCAATGAATAGAGAAGCAGAACATCTACTGCAAGTTTACAACAAACGGAAAAATGACTACATATTATAAAACAGTTCAGAAAGAATCAATTTAAGAAATATATCTTATGAATTAATGACCAGAAACAGGATTCCTTAACTAGCATAATCTAATTTGCCTCACTAAAGCAGTTAGCTAATAGAACACATATGTGACCCACGTCAAGTTTTCCTCATCAACATTTATGCAAGTGTCCAAATATATAAGACTAAGAGTTTCTTAATCATAGTAGATCAACAAACTGCAAATTTGTAGAAAAACTTTAAACACATAATTTAGCAGTACATGCTGAACATCCTAGAAATGCCAAAACCACTTGATTGTCAGCAAAAGAGCATGCATGCTAACAAATATGGCTTTGGCTTAACCTTAATATATCCAGCATAACAATAAGTTGAAACTGGCCACACTATCATATGCACATGCTCAGTAATATAAATATTTCCGGCCTTGCCAATATACAAACTACACCCATTTGACAATGGAAAAAGCCTCTCTACTAAGGTTGCATAGGATGAATCTCGTCAGACCCCATGTTGATGGGAGTCTTTGCACTGAGCCACCCATTTTTAGGTTATTCTCAAATATGCATTTAGTTGGATTATCATGCATCAAATATCTATGACAAAAGAGGACCTCAAGGATAATAAAGATTATGAAGAAAGAAGAATAAGTTGATCAATAACCATGTTTGGAGGTTACAAATAGTGGCATAATATTCTCTTTCCGAAGACTGCTGACTGAATATTGTCCCAAATGAAACAGAAATTTGGTCTCCTAGTTGGTGTTTTAGAACTTTCGTGGATTTCAAGAAGCATCAAAATTGCAGCACCAAACGAACATCACCAAGAGGCAACTCAACATAATAGCTTAATTTTAAAGGAGCAGGAATATATTGTTGTCTTTGTTCACAAGCCTCAAGTGGTTCCCCTTTAAGATTCAGATTTAGACCTAACATCAATGAGCCAAAGCAGAGAAAAACACGTTTTTTTAATGGAAAGGACATGAGTTGGTCTATATTTCATTAGATATCTCCGTAGACAAGCAAAATTCCATCTGCAATTTTCTTAAAATTCTCTTTCTACCTACTTTATGCTCTTGTTAGTACAAAATATGGGGAGACTGCTATGAAGAGCGTACTACTCATGTACAAGGCAATGCATATCCCGATAATCGTCCTGGCCACCAAAAAAGGACACAATAGCAGACATCCACAAATCTCATTAATTCCATCATTTCCTAAATCGTTTATAACCTTAAATAAGAACAACCGATCAAGCAACAGACTATCTGAACCAAAATTATTCACGAAGATTTCATCTGAAGATCGCACTACTTACAATGTTGCCATGTGTTCCTTGACAAATCCTCAGCCTTCTTCGCCGTCTTCCCAACTTTCTTCCCCCACATGCTAAACACATTTTTGACCGTCTCCATCGTACCTAGTCATCACGACATCAAAAATCGATCCAAACTGCGACTAGTTGAGATTATAAAGAGCGGAAGGAAGATATAGATGATTAGAAAATAGTACTTTTAGCGCCGGTTGCCACCGAGGCGCCGCCTGCGTCGCCGTCACCAGCGGCGGAGGGCGGGGCCTCACTCATATTGCTGCTCCGGACTCCCACCGGCGGAGAATCAGACGGCTGGAATTGTGATTTAGGTTGGAATTGGGCGCAGTCGGGAGGATTAAGCGGCGGCAGCGGAGGAGGAGTAGGACGGGGGTCGACGAGCGGCGATCGGACACTGCCCTCGGGTCGGGATCCCGATCGGCTCAAATGGTGTGGGTTGGAATCGCCAACGACCGCTGTCCGCTTCTTTCGCGACGCGAATTGTCAGGTCCCGCTATTCTTAACGACGAGCTGTCTGGTGCTCCACCGGATCACGTTTAGAGATGCCCCGGAGGTTGCCGCCTCTATACGCTCAACGCAGCAGAACATAAGAAAGGAATATGACTTCCACCCTAAAACACACCTTTATTATGATTGGAGGCACACAGAGGATCCGCGTGAGACTGATCAGACACAGATCATAACATATCTGGTAGCTTGTGGGTACAAAACTTAGGGACGTGAAAAGCACCGGAGAGCCAAGCGAGCAACAATTAATGTAGAACCTTCTGGGTCTGATCGAGGCGTCTCACATAATTGCTTCACGACCCGACTTAACTCACCGCTGATGGTTATTGCAAACGAACTCGATGTCACCCAATCGATGTGGGCCATGTTGACCTGACGTAAAACAAGAGCGAACTCGAGTCCGGACTCGAAGCAGCAATCGATGGCTCAATTTGGTCGCGCCTCATGGTGCGATCGGACCCAATCTTTGATTCCATCTCTTTCGACGATTCTTTTCCTTCTCACCAGTACATGTCGGTGCGAGTGGCCCTTTGCGTAAGAATTCTTTTGATTAGATTCTTCGACAGTTCCTTCCTTATTGATGAGGAAAGGTGTTATCGTTGACCACCGTTGATTCCCTCTCCTAATAAGATGCATTATCTCCGGAAACATAGGCCACATATCATATATATATATATATGTATATATGTATATATGTATATATATATATATATATATATATATATATATATGGGTTATATACTTAAAATAAAAACTACCATCATAATTTTTAGTCTTTACCAATTCCATGTAACAATGCCTTGTACACTCTAATATGACCAAAGGAATTTAATTTCTTAATAAATAATAAAAATATTTTAATTTTTTCTTTTATTTGAGAGAGCTTGTCGGTTGCTCATTCGAATAAATAAACTCATTAGTTATTTTGATAATCTTTATCAATAAATTAAAATGTTTAGATCTAAACTAATAAAAATACAGTGGTATATTTGATAGGAAAAATGATTACGTAAAAATTATACTATTGACTCATCCAATCATGAACCACAACATGAGAGTCAACATGCACCTATGCCCCTCCTTCTCTCTCTCTCTCTCTCTCTCTCTCTCCCAATCTCTCAAAAAAAAGTCACACAATAACTCTCTTATTCTCTTAACGTAACCCTTAGAGAAAACTGTTCATAGTCATCAATATAAATAAGCCCCTGACAACATGAGAGGCTCCTTAATGAGCGATTGGTCATCCCCATCGGCCAACCTCAAAGGCTAAAGGGGTAGACGAACTACTATAATTATCACACTATTAACTTAATCTTTAGAGGGGTCAGGTTGAAAACATTCCCCTGATGCTAATCACTTATGCAAGAAGCCTGGCAAGGCTAAAGTGTATATTGGAACAATGTCAAACCTACACTAGGTGAACAAGAAGCATATCAAGACCATAGCTACTGGATCCACCTCCTACCCCTACCTTCTCATGTGACTCTACGAAGACCCCCTGAACGATCTCATACCTTCAGGATCGAATCAGGTTGTGAAGATCCCATCGGTCAATGATATCAATGTGCCAACAATACTCTCATAAATTACTTTTTTTTCTCTCAATATCAAAATAAAATATTCTATAAATAATAATATTATTTTAACAAATGCTTATCTTACATATTAAGTTATATTAAAGATATCATAAGTATGTATGTATATCCTATAATTAGGTTTGATTTCGATTTAATTCAAATTAATATTGAATCGATCTGGAATTGAGTCAAATCAATTTGAGATTTTTTTTTCAAATCAAAATCAAAGTCATACGATTTAATCTTGATTCTTAGAAATTGAAATCAGAATTAGAAACGATATAATAAATTTATTTTTACCAATCAAAACCAATGATTCAGAATCGAAATTATCAAAAATCGATTTGATTCTGAATCCAAATGTCATAGAATCATATCATAAATATTAAACCAAAATCGATAATTTTAAAACCGAGATAGACGATTCAGGAACTATCTGTTAGGAAATCCTATAGGGCGACATCTCATGCGCACCAGAAGAACAAAAAATAAAATCACAGATTTCCCGTAAAAAGGTTTCGTCATTGTGCGAAGATTGATACGTCAAAAACAAATCCGTGAAAATTGCATGTGTAAAAAAATACCTAGGGAGATTGTATATCCCTGAATCCCTACAGATCTGTAGGAGAGGATGAAGAAAGTCAAGCATCCTCCTCTCTAGCGATATCTAGATGACAGGGACTGCGATGATGCACCTCTCATGGGAGAGGATAACGGGAGGTGACTATCAAAAGAACCCCTAGCCTATAGAGCTTTGGTTCTCTCCTATTTATAGAGGCCCCCCTATAAACCCTAATAGATCTTGCCCTGTTAGGTATTGGATTTTCATCCAATTTCTCAAGCCTCTTGGATTAGTAGGTCTCTACCCAATAATCTTTTATTAGCAATTATTGGATCTCATCTTAGGATCCAATAATTCATGAGCTTAATGGATATCCAATAAGATAGAGGCTCCAACATATATCTCATATCCGAACCTCTACTCGTCGCAACACCTATCATATATGTGTGACTCTCTAGACCTAATATCGAGCTAGCCATGAGTCATACTTGTCAGAACTCCTTCTGATTTAGTGAATTATTATCTCTATAATAATTTATCCAACTCATCGATCATGACGTTTAGGCCACTACACCAGCAAATTTCAAACGATACTGAGGGAATCCAATCCTTTAGACCTATCTGTCCTTAGTTACCATGTATCTATAGTTCCTCATCCAACTAATATCCCAAAAACCCTATATCGGGCATGGTGCTGTCAGGCCCAGACGGCCTCTCCTCGAGTCTTGCTCTTGTCGGATTCTTCTGGAGAACTCTTTCTCTCTCAATCCGAATAACCTTGGCCAAGGATTTATTCGAGCAAGAATATATGAGATATTCCTCTCATAATACCAAGAGTGGATGATCCTTTATTGACACTCAATAGCCCTCGTAAGATTGGCTACCACTCCCAATAACCGACTGTACTAGATCTGGAACTTCCCAAACCTATAAGTCTGGTATCAAAGAGTGGAGTACTAATATAGGACATCCTTAGTGTCTTAAGTCTAAGGACCAGATACACTACTAGAACTACGGAATTGCTGTCTAACGTGAGGTATCAATAACCATCCAGCATTCCGTAGGTGGATCAATCAGTGAACTCATTCCCCAATGAGCACCTGCACTGTACCCTTAGTATCTCCACACGAGTAGCTATGAGGCTAGCCACCTTCATCATATGAATGGGTATACAGCACACCAGTCTATTCGATTATCTCGACGTCCCTCTCAAATAACCTATGACCAGGATTATTTAGGGTCTGTGTTTAAAGGTGAATCGGTCTCATTATCGTGATCTTATCACGATCCGATTCCCATTACATAGATTCAAGGACATCACAATATATGCAACACGCAAGATAAAATTATAAAATACCTAATAATAAGCAAAGAGAAAGAGTGCATATCAAGTCATAAGTGCCATCACTCATGTGATTGGCTTGCAGGGCACATATGACTAGCAATCTCCCACTTGACCTAAAGCCAATCACTAACATATCTGATCTCCATCAGACCTCTGTGACGCTCAAAGACAATTTGAGTCAATGACTTTATTAATAGATCTGTAATGTTATCTTCGGATAGAACTCTTTCCACTACTACATCTCTTCGGGCCACGATCTCTCTAATAAGATAAAACCTACTCAGAACACTTCTGATGAGACTCGGGTTCCCTTATTTGAGTAATCACCCCGTAGTTGTCACAATATAAGGGAATCAGATCTTCGCTGCTCGATATGACTCCCAAGTCTGTGATAAACTTCTTCATCCAGACTCTCTCCTTTGTTGCCTCTGTCGCAGTAATGTATTCTGCCTTTGTGGTCGAGTAAGCAGTAGTGTCTTACTTGGAACTCTTCCAGCATACTGCTCCTCCATTCAGGGTGAACACATACCCTGAATTAGACTTACTATCATCAACATCGGACTAGAAGCTCGACTCCGTGTAGCCCTCAACCCTGAGGCTACTGCTTCCATATACCAGTAAAAGATCCTTAGTCTTTCTCAAGTACTTAAGGATACATTTTACTGTTTTTCAGTGCTCCAAACCTGGATCTTCCTGATACCTACTCGTGACACTCAGAGCATGCGTTATATCAGGCCTGGTATATAGCATAGCATACATGATAGATCTCATCGCTAAGGCATATGTATCATATCCATGTGTGCTCTTTCTTTAGGAGTTTTTGAAGACATACTCCTAGAAAGTGATATTCTATATCTCATTGGTATGAGACCTCTCTTTGAATTTTTCATACCAAACCTTTTGATAATGGTGTCTATGTACCTGGACTGGGACAAGCCAAGCATCCTCTTGGATCTATCTCTATAGATTTGTATCCCCAATACGTAGGATGTTTTCCCTAAATTCTTCATGGAGAAGTGCTTAGATAGCTAAGCCTTTACTATGGAGAGCATTCTTACATCATTCCCAATGATTATGATGTCATCCACATATAATACCAAAAAGGTGATAGTGCTCCTACTTACCTTCCTGTACACACAAGGCTCATCTTTGTTTTTAACGAAGTCATAAGATCTGATCACCTCATCAAATCTTATGTTCTAATTTAGGGAAGCTTACTTCAGTCCATAAATGGACCTAAGCAACCTGCTGTTGAATCTCGGATTTTGATGATGAAACTAATCGATTGTGTTTTATGATCTAACTGTGTTTTGAGTAACGTAGGTCTACTATCGATCAGTATTAGACAGTTAACGTAGGAGGAATTGACGTTGCGCCAGAAGTGATCATGTCAGGATATTGGATGTCGAGCTGGAGGTTCGGTCAATAATCGGCAGGAGGCTTTGGATGTCGGGCATCGAGCCAAGAAGAGCAGAGTTGTGCCAAGGATATCGGGGTTGCGGAGGTCAATCGCCGATTAGGCAACAAGCCGCAAGAGAGGACGATGTTTTGAAGAATCGAACGAAGCGCCAACCAATAACGTGCCGGGCAACTGAATGTCAATTCTTGTTGTAATAACTGTCTAGATCGAAGTAGAGTTTTTGTTAGTGTGTGTGCAGAATTAACTACGATAACGATGAAGATGTAAAGCGAAACAAAGTGCTGGAAGACAAGTGTGATGGATCATTGGGAGTTCGAGAGTTCGACGAAAGTCCGAAGATTCGTTGGGAGTGCTGTCGGAACTGACCGAGAATGAGTAGGCAGCTTGCCGAAGGGTTTTCAGAAGTTCGCCAGAAGGTTCGTCGGAAGATTGCCGGAAGAAGTCTTGAATTGTTGGACTTTGTAATAGCTTAGGAAATGTCTTTAAAATTTATAGTTAGCACGTAATTTGGTTTACGATTAGGTGTTAATCCTATAAACCAAGTAGGGGCCAATTGGGACTTGTTTTGGACCGGTTTGAGCCGAGTTTAAGGCCCAATCCAGCGTGCTCTCGGGTGCTGGGCGGTGGCACCGCTGGCTGGGCGGTGGCATCATCCAGTACCGCCAGAATACCGAGAACCAAGGTGATTTAAATTTGTGCTCCAAGTTTGGGCTCCAAATTTAAATCCTCTTGAGGCTTATAAATATCCCTCTCATTCATGGATGAAGGGATGTCTAGAATTGAGATAAAAAGAGAGAAAACTCTGTTGAAAGTGTGTCAAAATCTTCCCGCTAAGTTTTAAGAGTGTTCTAGTCCAAGAGAGGGGTGAGAGGCCTTATAAGGGTTATCTCCTAAGCCCGTCAAAAGGAGAGGTGCTGTAAGGGAGTTCATCCTCGCCCGTTGGAGAGAGGATAGCTAGTGGAAAAGCTAGTAGCCTCAAGTGAAAAGGAATCGGGAGTGGACGTAGGTCGTATGACCGAACCACTATAAATCAGTTTGTGTTTATCTTATTGTCATTTACATTACTGCAAACCATCTTCACTTTGATGCTCTACTTCGTTGTCTCCTTATTACGTATTCCTTCAAGTTAAAATGCAATCGAAACGGTTTCAAACGAAATGTTACTTTCAATGTACGAAGTTTCAGAAAGTTGTTTTTAAATCGTCGAAGTTTATTGTATTTATCCGTTGCACTAATTCACCCCCCCCTCTCTTAGTGCCTCTCGATCACTAACACCTGCACACCTTATCTGGGTTATCCCTGAACACGAATCCCTTAAGATGTATCTTATACACCTCCTTCTCGAGGTTGCCATTAAGGAATACGATTTTGACGTCCATCTATCAGATCTCATAATCATAGTATGCTGCAAGAGCCAATAGAATTCGAATGGATTTTAACATGGCTACAAGTGAGAAAGTTTCGTTATAGTCAACGCCTTGCCTTTGACGATACCCCTTAGCCACTAGCATTGCTTTATAGGTCTCTATCTTTCTATCTACTCTAATCTTCTTTTTAAAGATCCACTTGCAGTCAATGGGTACAATACCCTCGGGTGCATCAACTAGATTTCAAACCTTATTGGAGTACATGAAATTCATTTATGAATTCATGGCTTCTTGCCATTTCCCGGAGTCTATGCTCATAATAGCCTCCTCGTAGGTCTGAGGATCAATATCCTCAACATCCTCTCCTATGATATATCCCACATATCTCTCAAGAGGATGAGATACTTTACTAGACCTACGCAAAGTTGAAACTTGTGTGTTTGGTATCTGAATAGATTCTGGCTATGGAATGGTGCTTGAGCTAGGTTCTCCAACCTCGCTCAACTCTATCATGCTCCCACTGTCTCCACCAAGAATGTGTTTCTTCTCAAGGAACACTACTCTCTTGGCTACAAAGACCTTTTGGTCCTCAGGGTGATAGAAATAATACCCACAAGTTTCCTTGGGGTATCCCACGAACTTACACTGTTCCGTTCTGGATTCCAACTTGTCGAGGTTGTATCTCTTAACGTGGGTAAGGCAGCCCCAAATCTTAACAACCTTAAGATCGGGCTTCTTCCTATTTCATATCTCATATGGAGTAGACATTACTGACTTAGTTGGAATTCTATTCAGAAGGTAAGTTGCGATCTCTATGGCATATCCCCAAAATGAAATGGGTAGGTCGGCGAAACTCATCATGGAACGCACCATATCTAACAGTGTGCGATTCCTCCTTTTTGATATATCATTAAGTTACGGTGTATAAGGAGGTTTCCATTGGGATAAAATCTCATGGTCTTTGAGGAACTGGGTGAACTCTGTACTCAAGTACTCACCTCCTCGATCTGATCGAAGTATTTTAATACTCTTTCCTATCTGGTTCTCCACTTCATTTTTATATTCCCTGAATTTCTCAAAAGCCTCAGACTTGTACTTCATCAAGTATGCATGTTCGTATCTTGAGAAATCATCAGTGAAAGTAATGAAGTAGGAGTAACCACCTATGGCATGAGTCGATATGGGACCACATACATCACTATGTATGAGTTCCAGTAACTCGGTGGCTCTCTCTCTAGTTCTACTAAATGAAGAGTTGGTCATCTTTCCCCAAAGGCAAGGTTCATAAGTCGCATATAACTCATAGTCAAATGGATCTAGATATCCATTCTTTAGCAACTTTTGAATTCTTCCTTCATGAATGTAACCTAGCCTACAATGCCACAGATATACTTTGTTCACCTCTTCTCGTTTCCTTTTAGACTCACTTACACTCATGATATATGAAGCTGTATCTAGCATAAATAAATCATTATGTAATTTTTCTCTCATAATGATCTTATCATTTAATATTATTGAACAACCATTGTTCTCAAAAACTAATTTATATCTACTAACTGTCAAATATGAAATGGAAATAATATTTTTGATAATAGAAGAAACATAATAACATACATCTAATGCAATAATAGCTCCACCAGGAAGAAGTAAGGTGACCTTACCAAGAGCCACTGCAGCAACCTTTACTCCATTGCCCATCTTAAGGTCCATCTCGCCTCTGTTCAATCTCTTAGGTTTTGCCAGAACCTGCAACGAATTGTAGATATGATAATCACTCCCGATATCTAATACCCATGTGTTATCATAAGATTCTAACAAATAGAGACTGATCATGAATGTACCTGAAGCTTCTCCAAGCTTCTGTTTCGCTCTCTCTGCGAGGTACTCTTTGTAGTTTCTCTTCCAGTGCCCCTCTGTGCCATAGTGGAAGCACTGGCCTTTATCCTTTGTTGGGTCTTTCTTGGCAACCTTTGCCTTACCTATTTTGCCCATGCCCTTGCCCTTCTTAAGGGGCTTCTTAGTCTTCCTTTTTTCTGATCTCACCAGCATAGAGAACTGGCTTCTCTTTTTTGATGGTGCTCTCTGCTTCTCTCAACATATTGAGAAGCTCTAGGAGGGTCACCTTAAGTTTGTTCATATTAAAATTCATTATGAATTGAGAAAAGGAATCTAGTAGGGATTGAAGTACAAGATTCACACACAGGTTATCCTCTAGGATCATTCCTAATCGATGAGTTTCTCGATCTACTCAATCATCTTAAGGACATGCTTCTGAACCGGTGTCCCGTCAGTCATCCTAGCATGGAAAAAACACTTTGATATCTCATATCGCTGAGTTGTTCCTTGTTCCTCAAACAGTTTACGGAGATGTAGGAGTATAGAATTAGCATCCATATTTTCATGCTGTCTCTGTAATTTAGTAGTCATAGAGGCCAACATATAACACTGAGCAAGAGCAGAATCATCTATATACTTTACATAACGAGCGATCTCATCCTCACTTACCCCTTCGTCGGGTGTAGGGATCACTGTATCAAGGACGTACGCGATTTTCTCCTCCATGAGAACGATTCTCAGATTGCAAAGTCAATCCGTATAATTTGGACCAGTGAGGTGGTTGGCATCAAGTATGCCACGTAAAGATTTAAAAGCGATATTTTTCTGAAATTAAAGATATAGCAGAAATAAATAACATGTAGACTTTGTAAAAATTAAACAATTAAGATAATGACTTCTATCTTAATGTATTCCTACTAATTTTTTGCGAGACATATAACACCCTCCGGTATGTGAATTGGAGACCCCTGGTGGATCTCTAGTGGGGATCAGGATCCAATCGGCGTCTTAACGTAACCTCGAGGGACTCGACCAATCACGTTAAGCCCGTAAAAGTATGCAACTCTTACCAATCACAACTCCTTGTGATTCTCGTCCCGTTCGACCTCCGAACCACCATGGCCTCAAGGGACTCGACCAACCATGATGTTCGATTAAGTCATCTCCATTGTTACAAGATGAGTTTAATTCGATGATATACTCTCGAGGGACTCGACCAAGCATACCATATCCTTAGGTCACTGGTGACATCTCTATATCGTAGATAAGAGAGCGAAACGCGATATAGGTGAGTCTCGAGAGATTTGACCAACTCAACCTACGTCGAGAATCGATTCCTACCTATAACGATGGAAGGCCACGTGGGTCAATCTAATTACCTCATATTTACCGACTTAATATTATTAATAGAGGAGATTTTGATTTAGTCTCCTAACATAATGTGTCACACACATACATATTTGTTATATATCTACATCGCATACAAATATATATACATATCTAGTAGGTGTATAATCAATCACACATCACATGAGCAATCACACCAGATGAT
This sequence comes from Musa beccarii, assembly GCA_024322285.1. Taxonomy (NCBI): domain Eukaryota; kingdom Viridiplantae; phylum Streptophyta; class Magnoliopsida; order Zingiberales; family Musaceae; genus Musa; species Musa beccarii. The sequence continues at coordinate 9,287,704 of CM044397.1, read as the reverse complement.
CATGGACCATATTCTAATATGATCAGGCCTGAGCCAGTGGGCCCAATCACTCACATCAAGATCTATGTGTGCTTCGACATGTCTCCATACTCTGTGATCGTCTATCTCGTTTCGTCGGTTTCGTCGGCATCTCAATGCATCTCCATGCGTCGGATCGTCCGTCTTAGCCTCGTGGGTCCCGCTACCACTACGCCTCCTCATGTAATTACAATATAATTACAGATACACAGGCCTGACAATAAACGAGAAAAATAGAGGCTTGCAGGCCCCAATAATAATAATCACATGTACACATATCACATCACAAGTCCATGATCATCTGTCCACATCATACATCACATTATATGTTATTTTATAGGACTATTAGATAAATAATAATAGTTAATTAAATTATTTAATTAATTAATATATATATTTCTAAAAATAGAGATATTCAAAGAATTTTTTGAATTCTGAGGGGGTATTTTGGTCATTCTGTCAAAAGGGACAAAAATCAAAATATTTAAAATTTCGAGGGGTAAAAAATATCTTTTGCCCAGAAAACCTTAATCCCTCTTACTTGCTGCACTGCGCGTGTTGTGGTCACCGCCACCCTACCGTCGGTGGCCACTACCCGTGGGCGCGTCGCCCCTGCCCGCGGCAGGCGACGCTGCAGCGGGTGTTGCCACAGCGGGCAAGCGCCGCTTCCCCATAGGCAACATTGCCGCTGCACGGTGCCGCAGGGACCTCGCGGCGCTGTTCTGCCCATAGCGCGCCACCGCGGTGCCTCGCCACGAGCTGCGGGGGTAGTGCTCGCGCGATGCCGCCATCGCAGCAAAGAAGGTTGCAAGCCTTGCGGTCGCTATGCGAGTGGAGTAAGGGCAGCAACACTTGTTGCCCTTCCTCACCTTTTGTGTCAACGATTTTGACGATAAAAACTGTTCTAAATCACAACACACGCAGTTTAAGATCTAATCTTCACATGAACAACTTGGCTCTGATACCACTATTGGGAAATCCTATGGGGCGACATCTCATATGGAACGGAAGAATAAAAAACAAAACCATAGATTTTTCGTAAAAAGGTTCCGTCGTCGTGTGAAGATCGGTGCGTCAAAAATAAATCCGTGAAAACTGCATTTGTAAAAGAAAATACCTAGGGAGATCGTATATCCCTGAATCCCTGCAGATCTATATGGGATATTCATCTGATGATACCAAGAGTGGATGATTATCTATTGATACTCAATAGTCCTTGTAAGGTTGGCTACCACTCCCAATAACCGGCTGTATTAGATTTGAAACTTTTCAAATCTATAAGTCTGGTATCAAAGAGTGGAGTACTCATACAAGACATCATTGATGTCTCAAGTTTAAGGACCAGATACACTACTGAGACTACGGAATCGTTGTCTAACATGAGGTATCAATAAACATCCAGCATTTCGTAGGTGGATCAATCAGTGAACTCATTCTCCAATGAGCACTTACATTGTACCCTTAGTATCCCCACACGAGTAGCTATAAGATTAACCACCTCCATCATATGGACAAGTATATAGTACATCAATCTATCCGGTTATCTCGATATCCCTCTCGAGTAACGTATAACCAGGATTATTTAGGATCTGTGTTTAAAGGTGAATCGGTCGCATTATCGTGATCTCGTCACGATCCGATTCTCATTGCACAAATTCAATAATATCACAATATATATAACACGTAAAATAAAATAATAAAATATCTAATAATAAATAAAAAAAAGTATATATCAAATCACAAGTATCATCAATAATATTATTAAACAAGTGTCATCACTAATATATATGATTAGCACTGTCAACGGGATGGGTTGACGCCGTTTGTGTGCAGTCATCTCCACCACCATGCCATGCCATGCAATGCACATTCCACTCTTTCCTGCACTTACAAAGAGGCTAACATGACCATGCATCTCCTGCCCGAACTTTACAGTCTCTGCCAAGACCACTCTCCCGCTGAGAAACCAAAAGAGAACAGCACCTGGAGAAAAGTCACAAACAGATAGCGTGCACCAACATCAGTCCATACAAGTTACTGCCTCGTGGGTGGTTGGATTTGCTGCAGAGAAGGACATCCAATCACAGACCATCTCATCTGCCTCCCACTTCCCAAAGTAAAGATCCTCTGGTGGGTGTGCACTGCTGGCCTGGATTTTGTTTGTCTTCTGCCTTCCTCCCCCCCCCCCTGTCAACACATATCAGCCGTAAGAAAAGGAAGCCCATACCAGAGCGCAGCTGGGGAGTCATTCGTACGTGACACTCAAATCATTCACAACTGGAATCTCCTTGTTTTAATTGTTTAGGCTTTTGTGCATTGTGGCCTTCGGAGACCGTGATGAGCTACCTGACACCCTTCGGGCATTGAACCGGGGTGAGTCATGAACTGGAGGACTGTCTTGTGTTTGTGCCTGCCTTGCTCTAGCTAGCACTCTTAATCTGATCCAAGTGCCTAAAAGTTGGAGCTCTGGTTTGTCCATTTTTACAGCTTAGGACAAGAATATATGTATATGTATAGTTATAATAAACTTCTGAAGATTAGTTCTTTGATCAGTTCCCTTCTGAACTGTGCTTCCTTGTTTCCTCTTGACAGCTACCATTTGTGTGCCTGCATGCCTTTGGGAAAGAGTGAGAGCTCTAATTTGTCCATTTCCAAGCATTTGCAGCATAGAAAGTCTATGAGCAGTTATTACTTTTTTTGTCAGTTTCTCTTCTGAACTGTGCTTCTTTGTGTCCCTTCAACACCCCGTCAACTTCCATCTTTTCTTTCAGAGGAGCAAAAAAGCAAGCTTGTTGGAGGATAAGGCTGCTGTTTACAAGTGCATCCATTTTCTCAGAAGGAGGCATGGATGATGCTGTCAAGATCTCACGGCCATGTGTACCCCTCCATGATCAGAAGTCACAACTAGCTAGAACAGCTGCAGAACTACCGAGCTCGTGAACTGGTTAGCTTCTGCAAGGCATTTGACAGCATCTTGTCTTTGAGACCATCTGTTAATGGAGGAGAGTGTGGAGAAGGGATGAAGCTCCAATAATTTCCATGGCGGATGGAGGAACCCTGATCCTGTCACTCTCTCTCCCTCTTCATCGGGTCATTCAAAATCGATATCAAATCAAGCGAACATTGCCGCACTGACACCGTCCTCATCTCCCAAACCCCTTTTCGTGCGCACTTGTTGTACCTGCCCTGTTGATTGGCCCGCCAGCGGAGCCCACCGCGGGGCGCAGGTACCAGGGGATAGCTGACACCCAGAGTGCATGCTCTCACCCCTCATGATAGAACCCGAGTGTGATGGGGATGAGGTAAGTTGTGTCGAGGGAGTCAAACTTAAATTACTGCGGAGGGTAGTAGTTTAGACGGAGCCTCCAATGGTCCACCAACACAATTATCTTGATGCCCCACCAACTCCTACTCAGTCTTTTTTTGGGCACATAAATAAATAGGATTAAATATATTATTATTTTAAATTTGAATAGACATGGTCAAAATTAGAGAATAAGGAAATGTCCAAATAAAGCGAGACGGATGGGATAAAAGAAGAGTTGGAAAATTAATTTAGAAAATTGAAAGAAATGCACAATTTTTTTTTTCTATAAAAGAAGTGGAGACGAGGTGAGTTCTTGAGACAGTGGGCAGTGGAAAGCGTGGTGGAGATTCCCGACGCCTTAGGTGGGAGGGCGATGCCTGAATCTGAGACGGTAATCACGAAACAAAATATATTAATACTTATATAATAAATATTTAATAGCAAAATTAGGACCATCCCGAAGAGATCTCATCTTCTTTTACTCTAATATAAATATTAATATTAAAAAATAATTCTCGTATCATTTTTCACATGGCGTCTCCCTCCCTTCTCTTCTGCCCCCAAACTAATCTACCCTAAATCTCGTTTTGCATTCCGCATTTCCTTCCCCCGCCTCTCTCTCTCGGTGGGATGAGAGAGGAGAGGTCGGACATGTCGGAAGACGACGATGGGGGAGGAGAGGAGAAGGACAGCTGGGCGCCGGGCCTTGGCGTAGCTGGAAAGAGCAGAGGCGCACCGGACCCGCTGCCGCCGCCGTTGTGCGACCAGGTGCTGGAGAACGTCATCGAGAACGTGCTTCAGTTCCTGACGTCGCGCCGGGACCGGAACGCGGTGTCGCTGGTGTGTCGGTCGTGGTATCGGGCGGAGGCCCAGACTCGGCGGGAGCTCTTCATCGGAAACTGCTACGCGGTCTCTCCGCGGCGAGCCATCGACCGATTCCGTTGCGTCCGGTCGCTAGTCCTCAAGGGCAAGCCCCGGTTCGCCGACTTCGGTCTGGTGCCCATCGGCTGGGGCGCCCACTTCTCCCCCTGGGCCTCCGCCATGGCTACCGGCTACCCCTGGCTCGAGAAGATCTGCCTCAAGCGAATGTCCGTCACCGACGACGACCTCTCCCGCCTCGCCCTCTCCTTCCCCTTCTTCAAGGGTCTCACGATCATCTGCTGCGACGGCTTCAGCACCGCCGGCCTCGCCGTCTTCGCCGAGAAGTGCAGGTAAGAGCTCTTTTACCGCTCAGCTTGTTTTATCTCCAATTGGATCTGAGCTGTGTGATAAATCTAAGAAGCATTGACCTTGGAGCAATTCAACTCCAGCTTCGAGTGCATAAGCTGCATACCATTTTGATGTGGGGTTCTTGGTTTTGTGAAATTGGTTGACCGATGGATTGTCCTTAGGCATCTCCGGCTGCTAGATCTGATAGAGGACTATTTCGAGGAAGAGGAGTATGAGGTTGTGGATTGGATTTCGAAGTTCCCGCAGACAACGACGAGCCTGGAGACGCTAGGGTTCGATTGCCTGCCATCCGCAGTCAATTTCGAGGCGTTGGAGGCGCTCATTGCCCGATCCCCTGCCCTCCGGCAGCTGCGGGTGAACCACCATGTCACAGTGGACCAGCTCCGTCGCCTCATGGTGCGGGCACCCCAGCTCACCCACCTTGGCACAGGGTCCTTCAGATCCCCTGAAGAGGGAGAAGGAATGGAGCATGAGGCCCATCTTGTATCTGCCTTTGCCGCCTCTAGGTCACTCGTTTCTCTGTCTGGCTTCCGTGAGGTGGAATCTCAGTTCCTCCCTGCCATTTACCCGGTTTGTTCCAACATCACCTTCCTTAACTTCAGCTTTGCTGAGATAACCGCAGAGGACCTTAAGCCTGTGATCCGTCATTGCCATAATCTGCAGAATTTCTGGGTAGTTGCCACTTCCAACTTGAGTTGATCTAATCAAAATTTATCCATTTTGGCATCTAAAATTCCCTGTTCTATGTGTCTTGTATCTAGGTCCTTGATACCGTGGGTGATGAGGGGCTTCAGGCGGTGGCAGCCACATGTAAGGACCTCCGAGAGCTGCGGGTGTTCCCTTTAGACGCAACAGAGGACTCTGAGGGGTTTGTTTCAGATGTTGGCCTCACTGCTATTTCTGAGGGCTGCCGTAAACTCCGATCTATTCTGTATTTCTGCCAGCGGATGACCAATAAGGCGGTATTAACGATGTCCAAGAATTGCCAGGAACTTGTTGTTTTTCGCCTTTGTATCATGGGTCGCCACCTTCCTGACCACCATACCGGAGAGCCCATGGACGAGGGATTCGGGGCTATAGTGATGAACTGCAAGAAGCTCACCAGGCTTGCAGTGTCTGGGTTGCTTACCGACAAGGCATTCGGGTACATTGGGAAGTATGGGAAGTCAATCAGAACTTTATCTGTTGCTTTTGCAGGGAACAGCGACATGGGGCTGAGGTATGTGCTTGAAGGGTGCCCCAAACTGCAGAAGCTTGAGATCAGGGATAGCCCTTTTGGGGATCCAGCACTGTTATCTGGGATTCACCATTACTACAATATGAGGTTCCTTTGGATGTCTTCATGCAAGCTGTCTCATAGGGGTTGTGAGGATGTGGCTCAGAGGTTGCCACGCTTGGTTGTTGAAGTGATTAGAGATCGACCTGAAGCTGACGACGAAGCTGTTGAGAAATTATACATGTATCGTTCCCTAGTGGGCCGGAGAAATGATGCACCGCCTTTCGTGAAGATCTTATAGTGTTACTTATTCCATGAAACAGCTATCAGGAGGAAGAATATCTTCAGTTATCTTGTGGGTCCATGAATGATCTTATTCTGAGATAGGCAGCTGGTTCTGATCAGTGCAGAGAGGGTGAATCTGGTGGGTGGTCTTCTTGATCCTTAAGATGATTCTTGCTCTTCATTCCATGGGAAGATAATTCGGGTGTATCTTCTGTCCTGCTCTCATTTTCTTCTGTTTGGGCTGACATTTATGTTAGAAGAACATCAGAGATAATATCATATTTTAATTGAATATTTTTGTTTCTATTGCACGTATGGTAGTCCAATCGAGTGGATGGTGGAGAGGAGAAATTGGTGTGAGGATGTCGTATAAATAAGCTATTGTTTCTGGGAGATTTTCTTAGCATTACATTTTGATTCAAGAGCGAGGGTGCATGACCACACAATCAACCTCTTCAACTGGGTTTTCAGATGGTATCAGACCCCTAAAACTTCTGAAGGATTATTTGTGGCCTCACGTTCTATTTAATCTCTTTGGAGAAGGCAAGCAGGTGCATCTCCGGAGCACATTTATACCTTCCAGCAACTGGTTTTTCAGGCTGAGGTGAAATTCGAGACTCTAAAGAGTTTTCCTTATTATATGTAAGAGTTTTAGATCATTAGTGGGTAATTTAGATCACAATTCATCTGGTGCTTTTATTGCTTGGTTATGTGAACATAAACCTGAGTTAGGATTCTGAACTTTGTTATTATTTCCTTTACTCTGAAGAGTTTTCAAGTTCTAGTTTATCAGCGGATAATTCAGATTTATCATCTGGTGCTATTATTGTTTGCTCACATGAGCCTAAATTTGAGATAGGAACGTGAATTTTGTTTCAACTTTCCTCATAATGCGCTAGTCATGGTCATGGTTGTCCCCATATACTTGCGCCATGCCTGGAGCCGGTAAATGATATGTTCATGGAGACTTGTGTCTATTACAGCTTGGGCAAAGTCTCCACCACTCCAATGGTCCCCAAGAGAAGGTAACAGTTCATTGATTGGACTGGCTCTATCATCAGACTAGTGCACCTTTAGGACCGCAGGCCATTGGCTTTTCTGCTCGTATTGATAGGCAGGTGAGCTGCTCCTATCGACGTGTGGCCCAGGAAGGTTTTAACTAGACCTGTTTCCATTACCATCACTATTATCTCTGCCCTGGTACCTTTGAGGAGCTACGGAAAGAAGAGGTATCTTCCTTCTTATTTGTTTGCTTGCTTCTTTTTCCCCTCCCTTGGGTGCAATCATTTGAATTATGCATTTGATGGCTCCCGGTGGGACTCCTTTGCTGCTTTAACATGCTAAGAATGGAGGCTCTTTCCACTCCCCAATCTGATATGAACAGCTTCGGAACAAAGTGGCATATTGGGTTTAGGAAGACCCACCATGGACCCAGCTTCTGTTCTCTCTGCTATGCTATTTCATCTTGGACATTATTCTGCATGGTGGTCGATACTTTCTTCGCTCTAGAAGGTATAAATGAGCTGAAAGTTGAGGAGTAACTGCGACTCCAAGAGAAGTTTCCACTAGAGCTTCCTTTTTCTTTTCGCTAGCTCGCTTTTTCTTTTTATGTTTTTGAGAAGACGAAAATAGTAACGTTGTTTTCTAAAAGAAAAGCGTACTTTTGATTCATCCTTCTTGTACCCCATTAGTCAGATGATGCTTTTTATGCTTTCACTTTACCACCAGTGACACAAGTTGAGAGATGTGTGCATGGTGAAACATGGAGTGAAGGTAATAAGAGGCGTCCATTTATTGCCACTTGCTCAGTAGGTAAATTCATTATTGAGTAATAGTGTTTTGGTGTGATGGAAACAAAATAGTAAACCGGTGTGACTTGATAGGTAGAAGAAATAGTGGTATTCAAGGACCTTAGTGGCCTAGCAATACAGCTAAGGCACCACATGAAGCTGGCAAAAAGATAAGGGCAATTATCGAGAAAAATCTGAGTTTTTATATTTGATTTTTTTATAGTTTTGATCAAAATATCTTCAATAAAATCATAAAAATACGTTGATTATCGTTTGACTTGATTTTTTAAAATTCAATCAGTTATTTTTTTTGGATAAATCAAGTCGGTTAAATTAAATTTTAACTATTCAATTTGATTTAGTTAAATCTTAGATTCTCTTTTATTTTTTTTTTAATTATTGCCCACCTCCACTCCGTCACATCCTTCTTCGCCGCTGCCACCTTCACTGTCGCCTCCTCCTCCTCTCCTTCAGCCACCTCCCTCACCCTCTCTTTCTTCATCACCTTCTCATCCATTGCTCCTTCCCCTCCTCTCCTCTTATAGTTTATCTAGAAAATTTGTTACACATGTTATAAACATTCAAAAAGAATATATATATATATATATATATATATATTAATTTTTATATATAATTATCTAGAAAAGTTTTTATGCTCGATTTATACTCGAATTATACTAATTCATAGAGTATATTAAAAGTTATTTTAATTTTTATATTAAATTTATTATAAAATTTTAAAACTCGAGTTATCATAAAAATATATTATTTTTTTACACAAATCTTGAATTAAAACATATATTAATTTTTATATAAAATTATCCTAAATTCATCATAAGATTAATCACAAAATCCTATATTTTTATTTCTTATTTCTTATATTGACTTAGTTACACTCTAAATTGAAATAAGTTAAATTGGATTATCTAACCTATTTTAAAATTAATAATTTTTAATTTTTAGATTTTTTTTAAGATAATTAATTATCAAAACTTTAAAAATCCTATTAGAATATGATTAAAAATATTAGTTTTTTTTATTTTTACGATAAATTTAGAAGAAGTTTATATAAAAACTACTATATTTTTAATAGGTTCTATGAATAAATGTGTTACTTGAATGAAAGTGTTCCGATCCAAAGGTATTCGACCCAAATTGATTTGATCAAGATTGAACCGGCTCACACGGATCAATCGGGCTTATAATATCTCGATTCAAGAACATTATCAAGATTTTTTAAAACAGGACCGCTCCTCGATAAAAATCAAATATGGTTGCACCATCTTGTAAAAACTCATTACCAGAATTTTCTAATAAATTACTCAAAAGATAAAATAACGATAATAAATAAATAAAAATGTGAATTGGAGACTGAATGCATTTTATTTTTCCCATAATATAGAGTTATATATATTGCATTTTTTTTTGTATTCATACCAATAATGATAAGTGACGAATCAAATTGAAAAAATAAGCGATATTAAGAATATATTGAGATGGGTAGCTTGGAAGCCCTTCCAGTGGAGAGAGAGAGAGAGAGAGAGAGAGAGAGAGAGAGAGAGAGAGAGAGAGACCCTCCTAAACTTATCTTGACTTGACCTTTTATATAGGCAAGAGAATTTGGCGGAGAAGGTGGTGGATTCAAGTCAACTCTCTCTTGATATGTGAATGTGCAATGATTAAATCACCTGATAATATTTATTATGTTCAAACGCTTCCCGTTCACTATAAAATATCGATCTCTTAAAATAAACACTGTGTAAGTGTAGCCCATGTACCATAGAACAGTATATTGTGACACAAATTTGCTTGGATGTTCGACCAAGCACATTAGTAACTGTAAAAAGCAACCATTTCACATAATTCCTGCCCATTATATAGATATTTTCTCTTATCTTGTGTTCCAAGTTATGTTCTTATTAACATGTTACAATTAACATAACTACAATTTTAATAAAAATAACATCTATATAAATATCCTAAATTGGAGTTGGAATCAGTTCGTCAGGTTTAACGGTGAAATAACTACAATTTTCTATGGAGATTTGAAATTTAGACTAATTGTTTCTTGTTTCTTTGGTCTTTTCCTATTGTAAGGCTTGTTGTTGTTGAGCTTAAGGTCTTTCGTGTTCCAACAGCCAACCTCGAGTCTTCCATAAAAGATGGCCATGTAAGATTGCCACATTGCCTTTGTTCTCATCCTAGTGAATCAATCATCCACACTTTTGAGACATCCATTTTGTTTATCCTCCACACGATGGTCAAAAGATGATGGGGAAGCTATAATTATGTTTCTGTGGACTCCACCCCATAAAGGCCAACAACAATGGAGGTCATTGATAAAGCTCAATATGTTGAGTTAGATTGCTTGTGATGAGTTTGATGTCTCTTAATGTCAAGTTTGTTGATATATTGATGTTTTCGATGATTTCTAAATAGACATGATTGAGGTTGATGCCACTTTGCTAATAGGGTGGCTGCTTTATTTCCCAGAATTATTCTGCCAATAAGAACGAGTCTGCAGCCCTGAACAGCTTTATTTCCTGTTTTCAAGCTTGAACTTTGACTAGTTGATATGGCCGACGAGAGTAGGAGGAACATGTTGGATTTAATTTGAATATATCTTTTCATTGTAAATCCTAATCAATTCAGTTTAGAGGTCAATATAATTTTCTCTCTTGTTTAAATATATTTTTATTATTTTGATTTATTGTTTGATTCATTGCGAGATGTCAACTTAGAGGAGAAAATATTAGAGTGAAAATCTCATATCAATCTCTGGAAGAGATTTCGTCTTTAAAAAAAAATTACATGTCTCTGAATTCTTTCTAATTTTTATTATTTTTTAACTTATTAGTTTAATATTTTGTTTTATTTTATCCCAACAGAACACCCCAGAAAAATCATAAAATTGGCTGACTTGGATGTGGGAATATTAGATGATTGAAATATAGTCAACACCTGATATCATCCATGGCAAAGGATTCTCTTGCTTCTTCTTCTTAATCAACTACTACATGTCTTTGTCAACACATTTGATCTTTCCTTGTGCACCAACTTTGCATAATATCTACTCCATTGACCACCGCACCTGCAAGCACATGAGGACATCTACTGCTCTTAATAATTCGAGGGGGAAGTTTGCCTTCTTTCTTCTTCATGAAGTGGTGGAATGGTAGTAAGCATCAAGATACAAACAACATGGTGATGCCGGATCCAGAAACCCCTTCATCGTGAAGGGCAAAGCTTCTCTCTTGCAGGACAACGGTCACCCTTCCTCTCCCATTCCTTGTATCTCATCAGAGGAGAAATGCCATCTCAGAAGGAAGAGCTCTTTTGAGTCTCGCTTGCTACTGAACTCTTTTATCCACTTCAGCAGCTATCAGCACCGAAGCGAAAACAATCACATACATATGAGTTTGAGGTTGCAGGGACTAGTCAATACAAACACTTATAACTGGCATCTAAAGATCATATGCGAATACATTTAAAACAGGAAAATGGGGCAAAAAAGGCGTTGCAAAACAGTTGATGGAAAGAGTTTATAGCCGGTCAATTCAAGCTGAGCACTCTTCCGTGCAGGCGCCATCGACTGCTTCTGCCTCTTCACATAAACCACCCTCAATCTTCTGCAGGAACTCGAGCATCGTCTTGAGGCTCTCCTCGTCATCTGCACTAAGCAATGGCTTTATCAAGTACAATCTTCGTCTATCACCGACGAAGAGAGCAAGCACGCGAACTCACCGAGCCTGGGAACGGTGTGGCCCTTCGGGTGTCGGATGAGATATGGATCGACAAACTTCCCCAGGAGCTGCTCGCCATTCTTCTTCAAGAAGTCTTTCTCACCTGCACGAATGATTGCAGTGATCTTTGTATTACGCTCTTCTAAGCTTAATTCCTCCGCAAGTAGCAAAAACACACTCGGGCTATCGTTTCTAATGGTGAAAGGCTTCTACGGAATTGGATTCGATGACCGAAGACCGCGTCACTCCAAAGTCCACGGTCAACGGGATCGGTCATCGAGGAAGCTATCGACCGTCGGTTCCTAATCCAAGGGTCCAAAGTAGATGACGTTTTAACGAAGACGATAAATATATACAATGTATTATCTATTTACCTATGAAGTGGAGCGAGGTGCAGTCGATCTTGGCGGCGGAGTAGACCCTCTCGACCACCTCCGGTGCTTTAAACATCGCACCTCCCATGATCACCAAATACTTCACCTTCGGCACCGTCGTCAACGCCAGACCCTGATCACCGATAACGTTATTTTCCGAGGAACACGAATCCAACTGCGCATGGCGAAACCCCAAATCAAACCTTGGATTGCAGACTCGCAAGCGCGGCGGAAAGAATCGCTCCCTGATTGAAAGTTACCCAAATAATAATTCCATTAATAATTCCTTCTGTGACCATTAAATCGCTAATTCTGCACACTGACCATTAAAACTTTGTGTTTTTTACCTGAGAGAAGCCCATAAGGCCATCGAACGGCCCTTGTTCGATCATCAGCTCCTCCACCCGGGCAAAAGCCTTGTCAAGATTCGTGTACACCATAAAGTCCTAATTCCACCCCCACACAAATTAATGATCATAAATACTTGTGGTGTTAAAGGAAGAGAGAGAGAGAGAGAGAGAGAGAGAGAGAGAGAGGGGAGCACCTTATCGTACTGGTACCACTCGTAGTAGGGGGGAGGGAAGATGCCGTCGACCTCGGACTTTCCGCCGGCGGGAAAGGGAGCGTCGGGGAAGACGAGGTCAAGCCGGGAGATGACCTGTTCCGGCCACTTCGCCACCAGCTGCGCCCGCATGATCTCCCCGCTCGTCCGGAAGCCGTGCAGGCACAGGAACCGCGGCTTCCGCCGGCCGCTCTTGCCACTCTCCTGTTCCCCGATGCTCCCCATCGCCGGCGCGTTCTCCAACCACTCCTTTGTCCCGGCAGCTCCGCTTTGTGCGAAAGCAGCGGGGAAGCGGTCGCTTCCTTATAGGCGCCGAGGGATGGACGCTTACGATGGGTGGGGTCGTTGGTGGTTGGGGGTTGGTGGGAGAAATACTTGAACGGTGATTCCATGGGCGAGCACCGATTCCTGAGGTGAAGGCCAAGCGATCACGAGGAACATGTTAAGGCGGTCCACGCACCGCGAAAGCCCACCTACCCCGGGACGTTAGTGGGTGACGGCTTGGAGAGTGTTGCTCTCTGGTGGAGCCCCACAACGTTCATGGTCTCCGTCACAACGAACGGATCTGCTCCACGATCCGCGCCCGCACGAATCATGAAGCACATTCATCGGCGTCGCCATCCGTCGTCGATGGAGCTAATTCTTTGTTCGGTCAAACAAAGGCGGCTCAGACGTGTTCAAAGAAAAAAGATCTTACATCTGTCGTTTACCCAGAAACCTACCTGCCTTGTGATTGGCGGTCTGATGGCTAGCTCACGGGATTGCCAGGCTAAGAAAGGAATAAGAGAGACATGTAGCAGACGACTCGAGAAAAGATCGGGCTGTTATCAGGAGAATTACGGCGTAGAAGATGACTAATAGTTACCTTTAAATTTTTTAAAATTATTTTAGAATTTTTATATTTATAAAAATAAAATATTTTATTTTATTTTTTCTCACATCATCAATTCTTTTAATAAAAATATCATATATTATTAGTGATAAATTAAAATGAGATAAAATCAATACGTGCTCAATGAGAAACTGTGATATTTTAGTTATTGAATCAATAACGTAAGAAGAAATGAGGTTAAATATTTTTATTTTTATAAATATAATGATCTCAATATAATTTTTTAAAAAATATAAAGATTAAAATATTAAAAGTAATTAATTAGAGGGGATAATCTATAATTAGTTCTGACGAAGAAAAAAAAGATGTTAATAATAATTAACATGTTTCAAGTGAACGAATTATTAAAAATATAACAACTATCGATATAATTAATATTGATAATAAGAGTAATGCGTAGAAAGTCATCATCTTGCTCTAATCTATACAAAATTTAAGGAGGTAAAAATTTAAGAGATTACCCCTGAATCTATATAAGTGTTTGGAGACACTAAAAAATTAACATATACAATAAGTAATTAACATATATATATATATATATATATATATTACAAAAGAAAGAAAGGATTTGAGGCAAAGAGGAGCCAAGTTAGTTAACATTTTTGATTATGTATAAAATAAATTAGTGTTTGTACGATCTTAGTTAATACTTATACGATCTGAATGTCTCTACTCCTCAATAAGGATGATTCCAAAATGTGACAAAACATGGAAATCTTTCTTTCACTCATACTTCCCTATAAAATCTTTCTTGACTGCTCGAACTAAAAGATTCCCTATAATTAAACGTCTCATAATCTATTTTCTCCATATTCGAACTCTAAAAGTCTTAAAATCAAAGACTACTCACTTCCTTCTAGGCTAATTGTTACATCTATTTACATACACTGAAAGCTTTTATTTCAATCATCAGAATTTTCTGTAATTGCACTTTGTTTATGCTTATCGGCATTAAGCTTCATTTGAACTAGAATAATAAAATATATAAATAAATAAATAACCTTCTATCATGTTATGATTTCATGCATGTATTAGCGCATGTAGTTGTAGATATATGCTCATATTGATGTGTATGAACAAACTAGTTGGACAATAAGTGCAACTTTTTAGGATTGTTCGTCTTATAATATATATGCAACTGGATTTATGTGCTATTTTTCATTATAAAATAATAATGTTAGATCCCCAAGGCTTTAAATAATATAGTACTTTAACATTTCTCGCGCATAATCTGTTTTAATAATCCATACTTGGGTATCAATTTTAACATATGCTTCTCATGCTTAATATTACTATAGAAGTGTGTTGGGTCCAGCCCATATGTGGGCTTCGATCAGATATTTGGGCCTAAGCCCAAATCAACTTATTAAATAGAAACCAAGGGTTTCAATTGAGATCACTCATAGAACGTGGCAAAGAAGCGGCGAAAATAATAATGTTAGATCGGCGGCGAAACGATGAAACAAGAGCTGTCGCGATCTGCGGCGGCAAATGATAAAAACTAGGCTTTATTTTACGCTTGATGATCGGTGACCAAACTTCGTCGGTTTTGGCCCGATTAGACGTGGAGACCTTGCAAAGAAACTCTAATCCTAACAAGATCTTGATCTTGATTTATCCTCTCTAAAGTGCTTTTACGCTAATTTACTTGGTGAGATCTAAATCTTTCTTAGAAGAGGTTTATCTCTAAGATGATTATGCACTATTGTTCAGCCAAGATATATGATCTTGATGTCATTGTGATTCTCTTATTGTTTTAGAGAGAACATATTGTAATCTTGTTATCGTTATTGGTGATAATGGAAGTTAGAAATGGACTACGGTCCCGTGGTTTTTCATTGGGTTTTCCACATTAAAGTTCGGTCTCACCTGCGATTGATTAATTGTTCTGCTATTGATATTGTTCCGGTTGTTACTTGCTTATAATATCAAGTTGGTATTTTTGATGAGGAACCTATTTTGATACACAAAGAGGGAAAAGTATTATTCCGCATTTATAGGTTTTTTCCCAACTGTGTAGCACCTTTATTTACAAAGTAAAATATCATTTTATCAGCTAAATTTTCTTGAAATTGTGGGGGTTTCATGTTAATGATAATATTTATGTTATTTGATATTTTTAATAATATTTATAAAAAATTCTAACGATCAGCTTGTATGTGTAATATCTTAAGTTATTAATTTCTTCGCGTTAAATTTTATTAGAAATATGGGGGCATGTATGTAAATTTGTTTACGCTTTTGTTGGCATGCTTATTATTAGCATTTAACTATATATGATTTATATCAAAATAAATTATATTTTTATTTTCGTTATGGATTCCAGTAGTTAAAAAAAAGATATGACTATATAATATATCATGATGAACTTATTAAAAGGCATAAATGAAAGGACTATTGTCCAATATTATTGAGGGGGACATGTTATCTTATAATGAGCCTAACGAAACTTAATGTGATAACAACAAATCGATTGATTGATTATATAAATAAAATTTATGTTCAATCTCTATTCCTATGGTGAATTATATTATTACTCTTGTGTAGAAGTATAGAAAGTGTGTTGCTATAAAAGAGATCGAAAGCTATATCTTTTGTGAGATATGACGTTACGTACAAGCCTCTCATATATGAGAGTATTCATAGATCATCGCAAGTAGCAATTTGGACAATCTATAGAAACTCTCAAGAATAAACTAAAATATATGTGTATCGCCATAAAACGTACAACCTTGTAATACGATATTTTGTACAATGTGATAGTAAAAATCAAAGGCAGAAATATAGTTCGAGACCTTATTCATTATATTTTCTTCAAATAATTACTATTTATACTAAGTAAGGTTTAAGCCTTATGAAAGTGCCTCACTAATCACAATGTATAAGTTTGAGTAGTATTTTTTATTTATTTATATTTTTTAATATTAAAAATTTTTAAAATTTTATCGAGGATGGTCAGGATTGAGTAACAAAAAATATCAAAAATTGTTATTTACTCTCTCTTTTTATTTTCTTTTATCACCTTTTCTCCTTTCCTTTTAAATAAAATAAATTTATACAAAATAGAGTTATATATAGAAAGTTACATGTAATCCAGTATAAAGAGGTCAGAATATATTATGTCTTTTAGCAAACTTCAAAAGAAATAAATATTAAAATAATCATTTATATTTCAAATCAACTAGATAAAATATTAAAAGAAAGATTTAGGAGCTTAGTTTTTAACGAAATTGGTTTTGCCCAAATCAAAATTTTACCCAAAATGCTACAATTAAAATAAAATAAATAGATCGAAATTTCTATAAATTCCATATTAGTAAGTTTTGTCGCTCAATTGAGGTTGTTGCAACCTATCTTGAACCAGAAAAGAAAAGAGGAATTAAAGGAGAAGAAAAAGTGTTGCTTTGGCTTAAGGATTTTGGATCAAGTCATCACTTTTGGAATTAGTTTTTTTCCAAGCTAAATATTTTAGCTTAGTCTATAGTGATTTCTATCATTGATTTCTTCTTGATCATGAGTAATATGTAAAGTTCTACCCTTTTCATCCAGTTGGTTTTAGAAACATTAGAGCCATTGTATCATAGTGCAAATTTATATTTGTAGAGCAAGGCTGGAAGTTGCATGCATAACAATATAGAAACTGATACGCTACAAATTGTGAAAGCACATAATGGAGAGCAAAGTATCTCAAATCCATGACACAGCTCATATCTTGGAATATAAGCATTTCATGATAATGATAATATTATGAGTATTTAGATTGGTAACGGTAATAGTAATAACGTTAGATATGGATCCGGATCCAGAAACATCGGCCTCGGGCTTTCGGTTCGGCCTGCACCGGGCAATAATTCTAGTTCGGATCCTACTCGCCTTATTCGCAAATACAAATCCGGATCGCGTACAAGTCAAAATCGGGTCCATTTGACCAAAGATCCAAACCAAATACGATCCTTCGCCTGCGCGCTCATGCACGCAACAGCGCAAAGCGTTTGCACTCCGGAAAGGATCAAAGCCTCGTACAGGTTACAGAGCTCGCCGTCCTTCCACGAAACTTCATGGCGATTTTACTGCACAGCAAATCAATCATCCATGGCGACGTTTGTCTGTGACCTCCATTCCTATACGTAGTCAAAGACTCATCATCTCACTCTGACGTTTTATGATTTGTATTTACCAGATTTGTTGTATCCCATTTCACCTTCTTCTCGGAAGGTTCATGGACAGTCCCCGACTCCCAGTACTACAGCCTCGGCCTGAGTAACCTTATGTCTTCTCTGCCTCTCCATGCACCTGAGCACCCCTGCTGCAGGCTATTTCCAGCCATTCTCCCTCGTCCTTTCCAGGAAAACACATTAAATGGGACTGCTCGAACAAAGTGTACATTCCAAGATCAGCCTGCTTTAACAAATCAATGGCTTTGTCCGGGCGAGGTGGTCCTCAGCCTGTGGTGACTGCTATCCACTTCAAATGGCCTGCAGGAGGTGAGAGATCGCAGGTCTGCATGATTTGAATGATTCATTCCCACTCCCGGATCCAATTCGAACTGGAGAACAAGATGAGGTGTAATCTGACACGGGATGCTGTTGCTCCATCATAATTGAGTCACAGGACAGAATGACCATGGCTAGTGGGCTCTGATGGAGGAGAATAAACCATGGTGATGTGCACAGTAGAATTCCTCTGTCCGAGTTCGCCAATGGGGATTACAACTGAAACACTTTTGTCTCACATGCATTGTCTATCTTTCCTCCATTACATCTGCAACTTTTAGCACA
This sequence comes from Musa beccarii, assembly GCA_024322285.1. NCBI lineage: Eukaryota > Viridiplantae > Streptophyta > Magnoliopsida > Zingiberales > Musaceae > Musa > Musa beccarii. The sequence continues at coordinate 9,269,509 of CM044397.1, read as the reverse complement.
CTGGTGCAGCCATGTTACTGATCTTACGCTTTTTATCAGAGAATCTTTTGATTTGATTTCACTGAACTGTCCCAGTTGTATGGGCTTCATGTTAAACTACAAAAATGAAAGGAAACAAGGATCTTCACTATTCATCTTGTCCACCCTCAAAGCAGAATTCAACTGGAGTTTAGGGCAGCTTAATGGCATTGTTATCATGAAAGCATTTCATGTCTTGGAATGTAAACCACATTGGTCAGAATCAGATTTGCTAGCATGATAACCTTGCAATGTTGAAGATTTTAGTTTGATTCTGTGAATCAATTGGTCAAGTGGTACACGCAAAGCGTAATCAACATGTCCTCAGCCAACAGAGGCTGTGGTATGATTTAGCTGTCCCGTAGATTCATTAGGGGTGCAAGTGATGGATAACCTATATGTGAAATGGATCTGCAGTGAACCAGTGCTATCTATCATCCTATACACTAAGTTTAGCTGGTGGACATTAATCACAACAGATCTGCAGTGCAATGGGTGCAATTTTGACATGGCTGTAAAGAATTAGATGTTGGGATGAAAAATTCCAAGCAGATCACCAAATTCCAGTGAGGAACACAGAATCACCACCTACATGAAGGTATTATATGTTCTCTTCCCAAGGCTCATCACACTTGACTCCCTCTTTTATGTCATGGGGGGAAACAAAGACCAGAGTGTGAGCAGACAAGCAGTCAAACAATAAGATGGTAGACACAAAATGTACAATAAGAAAGTGTGATCATTTAGACTGTGTCAATAGAAAAGAAACTTCCAAGGAAAACCACTTCCTCTTTGTCTTTCGACTCTATTCTTCCTCTTTATTTTTGTTTGGGTGACCATTTTTGATCCCCAAAGGACTTCTCTAGTAGTTTGTGATGGAGAAGAAGAGACCGACAACAACAACAACAATAACAAAGGCACTTTTACATCTAGTTGCCTCTTATCTTGATCATGACACAAGTGTTCTTAGCCCCATGTTCATTCCTTTTTCTTTTCTCCAGGCTCAGATTTTTGTTGATAAAACAATCGGTGGCTGCCTGATCCACTTATAAGGCGGGAGATTTTATTTAATCCTTTTCTGAATCTCACTCCTTTTTTTTTTTTATGGCTTGTGTCAAAATTCTGACCACAACATATACCCCACTAACCAAACCAAACTACAAGTTGGAAAGCAAAGTACATACACGGCCTTCTTCATGGGATTGGCAAGCTGCTTGTTTTCCTCCTCTTATTAGCTGGAGAATCTTGATGACATGTTGCTTGTGACCCAGCAGCCGTATCATCACTCTTATAGCTCAGGCATGCAGCATCCAGCACCCCACTGGGGCTTTGTGGCACATAGGAAGCCGATGGACTAGCAATTTCAAGTGACCTACCCCTCACTGCCATTAAGTCTTGGATCATCTCATAACATCTTAAGACTCCTTCCTGCACCAACCAACATAGTCCAATACCAAATAAGAATTTTAAGCATGCATAACAATTACCAATGGAACATGAAACAACAGTTTGCGACTAAGAAGGAGAGAAAAAAAGATGGAGACATTTGCACCTTCACAACATGGACACAGCATGATAAAGCCTTCTCAACTTCCACAATTTGGGTCTCCTTCAAAACAGACAGCGAAACGGCAGCAGCAAGTTCAGATGGTCTGAATGCTAAGAATTCAATCCCTGAAATGGCATTTGTCTAACTGTTGATCAGACAAATCAATCCACCAAACTAAGCATAACACAGAAGAGGGAAGATGAGGTTTACAACTTAGACGGTGAGATAATCTACCTCTAATTGTGCCTAAGATGAGTTCCACAGAACGAGACACCAATAACTTGCTTGGGGCATTGCCTCCATTGAACTTATGAAGGAAGAAATCTATGAAAGAGAATGGAGTCACCGCTTGCATCCTCCATTTCAGGGTGCTAAGCACCAATTGCTCCATTCTTTGGATAGTTCTGGCTTCAAATATATATTTCGCGTCGCCTACCTATCAGAAGCAATTCACGAAAGTCTCAGAAAAAATGCATTGTCTCAAAGAACTAATTATGGAATTATATATACGAAATCTAGCTTACTTGTAAGTCAAGAGATAGAGGGACTTCAGTTTCCTCCATTTTCGCAGCCAAAGATAAACAGGCCACAGATAATAGTTGTGACATCCAAGCCTTTCCTTGCTACAAAATAGAATTAAGACGTGGAAGCAAGAACTAAGATTCTTCCATCCAACAGAAAAATATAAATGAGTGCAGTGCGTGTTCAATCAAGGATCAGATTCCAGAGTGTGTGAGAGTTCTTACAGGAAGCTCATAGGCAGAGAGGAAGCGATCCATATAATTTACAGCTAAATATGCACTCAGTGGCCCAAAGCTGTAATGAGCATGAACCTGTGCGATAAATCATATAAGCCATTGATCACAAGAGAGTTGTAGTTGACCAAATTCTGCAGCACAACGTTGAAATCTTTGCAACATAAAAGTAGCAGGACATCCCCTCAACACCATCAAACGACAGGAATACGAGCAAAAAAGGAAATCGCTTTCAAATCAAATCACATAAGGGTTCTACAGGATAGATAAAAGCAAAATAAAGATCAGGAACCAAGAAAGACCAAACTGATTTCTCGAAACACATTCCGGTAATTTACATATATAACAAATCAACATCGACGATTATCCACAAAAAATCTAATCCATTATAACAGATGCAATAAGGTGGAAATAAATCACAGACATTCATTTGAAGAATCAACATTGCAGAGGAAAAGAGAGAACGCCATGACCGCAATGCCAATGGCAAAAGGCATAGGTCGATTAGTGACCACAGAAATCGCAAATACCTTTTACAGCAAGAAATAAGGAACAGAAACCCACCTTCCAAATCCAATCAACAGCATATCTCCTAATGGCTAAGTCTAACGCCCCGGAGCGCAGCCTCACGGCATAGTCCTCCCGCGGCATATGCTCAGTCTCCCTCCCGACCAACGAACCCACGCACTCATCCGACTGGACGGGAAAGTCCACGACGAAATCCCCGTAAAAATCGGAACTTTCTACTTCAGAAACCCAACCAAGCCCATGCCCACCCTCCTCCTCCTCATCTAAGCCCAGGACGCTGTTGTTGTCCTCGGCGCAGAAGAGGGTAGAGGCAGCGGAGTCGAAGGTTGGAGCCATCGCTTGAAATATGGGAAAGATGATATTTTTCTCGCTAAAAGAGAGCCCTCGTTCCCCTCCCTCTCCGCTTCTCCCCAAAGGTGTCTCCTTTTCATGGAGGAAAGGAGTTGAGTGTTGGCAGCACTCAAGGGAGTGGCAGCAGAGGAGAGGAAGGTGGACTACTGTTGCATAGACAGGAAAGGAGGGGTTCTGTGGGGCACTTGCAGTGGAGGGGACATGGTTGCTTTGGCCAAGACGAGAGCAAATGGCGAGAAGAAATATAAACAATATGGAGAAGAATACATGACGAGCTTATCAAAGAAATATATATCTGATCTCACTTTGCCTCCTCTGAGTCTGAAAGTGCACCATGCTGTTTGGCTGCAGAAGGGGTTGATGAATGGTGATGATTTGCTCAAGAATGATGAAGTTATGATTAATGGGTGAGGTAGGGAGTGCTTAAAAAGCCTATGATGTGGTTGTACAATAACATGATTTGGAAAATAATATTGTTTATAATATATCAGATACATAAATATATTTACTAAAGAATTTAGAGTTTTCATTTGCCCAGAAGTTAGATTTGCAGTGAAATTACAAGTGCAGTACCAAAAGTTTAGTGAAATAAAAGGCAAGGACAATTTGAATCCTTTAACTCTTAACTTCTATTCATATTCATATTTGAAGTAAACATAATTTGATAATGAGAAGATGTCAAATTCAATAGAAAAATCTTGAAAAAAACATATGGCTTTAGATCTACACCATTGTGATTGAGGAGGATAGTTAAGCCTGAAAACAAAAAGGAAAAGGATCTCTGAGGTACAAGATTACATCCTTACTTTGGTCTTGCAACATTCTTAATGTCTTTATAATTAAAATATTTTTAAGTTTTTTAGCATGCCAAATACCATTATGTTTTTGTATTTTAAAAAGATAATTTCATTATTTTTAAATTAACATAGACATAAATGAAAAATATCCCCATATATATAACAGAGGAACATAAGTAGGAGGAAAAAAGGATTTCATGATAATGGACATTTTTAACAAAATTCACATGAAGACATGTATGATCTAAATGACCATAAGTATATGAGGTATTGCTCTGGTTCAGGATATGTCCATTGGTGGCATCTAAAGTTACACTTTGAATGGGGATGTGTGGGAAAGACTATCACCAGTATTGATAATTAATTGTACTTTGCTTTTCAAAAAGTTGAACTCAACCAATGGCAAATACAAGTTGCAAATGTGGTCCTTCCTCCAAATGCTCCAATCTCAGCATTGTTTGATGGAAGATAGAATAATAAAGAGACTAAAGCATGGACCCTTTGCTCATATACATTTCTTTGTTTATATACACATTTATATACACATGGGAAAAACTAGATGTCATGCTGATTTCTAGTTTTCTGAAGCCTAATATTAAGCTCATTTCTCACAATAAAAGCATTATAAAGAAAACATTGTAGATGGTGGAAGCATCTCTGGGCAAAAAATAAAGATATTGAAGTATCTGAAATAGAAAAGAGAATTGACACAGTATATATATGTGTGTGTAGAAGAAGAAGAAGAAGAAGAAGAAGAAGAAGAAGAAGAAGAAGAAGAAGAAGAAGAAGAAGAAGATCATGTATAAAAAACACTTTGTATTAAAATTTTCTTCAATTAGTACACAGATACCAACTTCTATTTAACTTGGTATTATACCTACCAAATCTGCGGATCTTGCTCCTTTAGAGCCAATCATACATTTATAAGAAAGACTCAGACAATGACAATGATAATTAAGCTGACCACTATTGCTACTTGACTGACATTTATTGTATATGCTTCTTGTCTACCATGGCTGTGCTCTTCTATCTTCAAATCTTGGTGAGTTCAGGTACAATAATTTGCCTTCCTTTCTGAACTATGTTTTGTCATCTCTCTAGTACTCTCTGCTTTGCATTGATGCTCATATGTTGTGCTCATTTGTTCACATATGATGTCTCTTTGTTATCTTCACTTCATTTACTTTTTACTCTTCTATCTATCTATCTATCTATCTACATGCATTATATATATATATATATATATATATATATATATATATATATATATATATATAGACTGATGTTATAATCTAAGTTCATCTCCCAGCACGCATCTTATGATAACCTTAAAAGGTTCTGATTCCAGTCAACTAATCGTCAGGTGTACTCACAGATCTATCATCTTTGTCCCCTGATCCATTACTCAACCTCAGACGTGACAATATAGTGAGTGAGCATGGACCAGCCACTGTTGCTATTTTAATGACCTTACTGTGTTCTTCCCAAGTCCAACGAGGGGGTATAACATGCATAACGCGCGCCAGCCGAAGGACCACCTCCTTCACCCCACCTAGCAATATTGTACTGCTACTGGACGACAGTTCATGAACTAAAGCTCCCTCTAATCCCAACTTGCTTTCATCAAGCATGACAGTCGAGTCTATTTTCTTTTCTTGCTCCTCTTCCGATGGCTCTACCTATGACCTAAAAAGTTAGTGGGGAAGGCTTCACCCGTGGCTGTGACACATGCACACACAATTCCATAAGCTTCTGGTCTTGAGTTGGTGAACACAAGCGTGGAGTGCGAGTGTGACCGGTCACTTTTTTGAGAAGCTTTCCTCGAGACTTTTCTCTTATCCGTAGGAACTGCTGCTTGCCTCGGATTGAGATCCGAGCTCTCGGTACTGTTGCAGAAACATATATCATTCCTCTCTATCATGGCTACCAAAGTTGTCGATCGGATCGGTGTTTGGAGTCAGCTTAAAGTAAGTGCAACAAATTTATGGCAACATGCTTGCTTATTCCGATAACAGGAGAGAGGGATCGGCAAGTAAGGTTTAGGACACAGCATCATCTGCACTGCTCTAAACCCTAAGCCCTACCCTACGTGGTGCAGTAGGCTCCGAGGGCGAAGACCGGTGACATGTGCACCACCCATCGATGCGGCGGAGCACCATGAATGAGGCTCCCAGGAACATCCGCCACAAATTTCTGCATCTCGCCGCCATCCTCGCCCAGCCACCGTGTTCTGCGGCCTTGATCCAACCACGTATACGTGCATGCTGCCTTCCCCTGGTCACTGTGTATTCTTCTGAACGCCCTTCACTTGGATCAACATCGATTGTAGCACGAATGGTGTTGTAATCTTTCCGAACGCGAATTGAATCGATCTAAATCGAGATGGCGACTACTCGTGCTGCGTGGTTTCAGATTTCTTTGTACTGCTCGTATAAAGCCTCTTCTGTGGCCGTCGGTCTTCTACATAATAATACTATATAATCCATGCATATATATATATATATATATATATATATATATATATATATATACATGTATATCCAAAAACAATGTACCATGTGATACGCAATTACGGCAATCTTGTGAGCTGCCAAAAAGAATTCGCCACTTGGTATTGACTTCGTCGCCTACGTCAAGTTTCAATTGTACGAGTTAGGTACATCACATGAACATGAGTCCTTATTGGTCATCGGGTTCACAAAAATATTAAGCTAATAGATTATACCAACATGACTTGTACCAACCCCTTCATAGTGAGTTACGAAGGGACTCTCCGAACCGGTGGTCCCATTCTTTCTTTCAATCCCAACCGTCGGTAACTCTAGCTATAAGATATGATAAGATAGGGCGAACGGTTGAGATTAAGGGAAGAATTGGGATCGATGGTTTTGGAGGTACCTTCGGAACCCCACGTAGAGAAGCGGTCAAGCGGTGGTCAAAATGGACGCGGTGGCTGAGGCATCCCCGGCGCCTCATGTGCGCCTTTTATGTGCACTTCGCCAGGCTGCAGGGGACGAGGATTGTTTTAGCGGCATTACCACAAACACATCAAGGACATCCACGCGGCAGTGCAGGGGACCACCTTTCCCCGCATGCCCAAACTCCGAGGGCGAGCAGAAATCTTATCCGCTGTTCATGTGACGTGCACTTTCGATTCAATCCGACGGTGAACCTGTGACACAGCAAACACCTGCCCAAGTTATATCGTATAATCCCTTTCACTATCCATGTTCGTGGATCAAGCTTCTTGATTCCATTTAGACAGAGAAAACAAAAGAGCCCGGTAACATTCATAGAAGAAAGTGATGGAACAAGATCACATGAACAACCTACAACGATTGCAAATAAGATACCAAAGGTCTTGAGACTATTATATAGTCTTCAGTGTAAAAGTGGTGCATGCTTTGACCAGATTCATCCATGGATAGTCCTCCTCCTCTGATGCTCTGTTCCCCCTAGGCTTCATCAATTTGTTCCTGCACGATACAGGAACCATCAGTACCAACAGGATTCACAGGTTATATCCATAACTAGAGAGCCTAATTACTAACCTGTGCATCGGAAGTCCAAAGAGTAAGATTGTCGCGTAGCAGCTGCATGATGAGGGCACTATCCTTGTAAGATTCTTCACCCAAACTGTCGAGTTCTGCAATGGCCTCCTCAAATGCCTGCACGAATGAGCCATAAGCATCAACATCACCAAATTATGAATGTTTGCCAGCAGGCTGCAGACATCTTATTTGTAGTGATGATCATGTGACCATCATTAGGTCACTCTAGCTATAATCATGGTGTAAAAGTACACCAAATCTTGGCACCGACATTCTTTATCATAGAGACGTTTCGGCTTCCTTAAATTGGGTGTGTCAACAACCAAGGTTACAGATGAAATGAGCCCCTCTTGATCAGTAGCCACTTGATGCATCCCTCTTGAATTTTCTGCATTGACAACTTAAAGGATCCTTCGTTTGAGAAAAAGGGCACTTAGAACCGATAAACATCAGGGATGCTCCCAGCATTAGCCAACTGATACATACTTAGTCCTAGATATATACATCCATGAAGGTGCAATGCATGTTGAACTTCCCTAAAATTCTCTGGAATACTGTCAGGTACCAAATGCCCCTAAACAATCTTTAACTTCATAATAGCCATAGCTTTTAAAACTGCAATGCAAAAAACACTTACCAATTTCTCCAGATAGTGCCTCGCTTATCATATTTCCCCTATAAGGGCCTAGAAACAGAGTCATTTGTGCTCAAGTACTGATGGGGAACAAACTTCTTTTCCTCCTGGTTTCCTTGCCAAGAAGTTCATCACCAAATTCATTTTCTTTGTTTGTTTTTGCTCAAAACAATTTGATTGACCAGTTGCTTAGTAGCAGAAGCCACCTTGACAATTCTATCAAACAATCAGGCACAGAATAGCAATTGATCCGGACCTACCATGACATGTCGGAAAAAAATGTAAGGCCACAACATGCTTTTGGACCTTACTTCTATTTGCACCAGTCTTGAAGCACAGTCTGTACCTCACCAAGGTTCATTAAGATACTGCTTTAACCGAAGAAAAAAGGCAGAAAAGAAATCAAAATAGAAGACTGTTTGTGTTCCTTAATTCCTCATCCTTTTCAAGCAACAAGAATAGGGCCGCTACGAATCAGAAAAAGGTGAAAATAGGGTTAACCTCATCTACATGCCTGCTAAAATGATTTAAATGCTAGGGGCGGTAATTGGTTTATTTGTCTACTTTTTTCAGGGAAGTTATCATCACTATGCTAAACAAATTCCAATTCCTAGTCTGTTTCTTCTTTCCGCATCTTATAAACAACCTTGTCTATTGACTCTAAACTTACGAATTTGGTTATCTCAAGTTATTTGTTGCATTAAATTGTTTCGCCAAAGCATAAATTTGGCATGCCAATGTTTTCCATCACCTGATGGGTAACTATGCGGAAACTAAGTTTAATTCTGAACAAGTATCACCTCGAGAAAGTGGCACTTACGAATTCAACAACTTAGAACCCACCAAAAGCTTAATTCTTTGCAGTTAAATGAACAAATGTGTAAATAAAAGGATCTTTTTTTCAGCTAATGATAACAACACAAAGAAGAAGAAAACCTGTTTTGCCATGCTACAAGCCCTCTCTGAAGAATTCAGGATCTCATAGTAGAACACCGAAAAGTTAAGAGCCAAGCCCAACCTTATAGGATGTGTTGGTGGAAGATCTGCAAGTGCAATATCCTGTACAGAAAATATATAAATAAATTCAAGAACAAACTAACTCATCAAAATTGTTGATAACAAGATAATAAACACAAAAGACAAGTAATCTGATAACATGAACGCCGAGTAATGACCACAACCTAGAATAATAGCAGAAGAAGAGATATGACGGTAAACCAATCACTGAAAGAACCTGGCTAATCAATTCAACAAAGTTGCTAGACCCATGCTAAATCCTGCATTTATTGTATCGAGGCTACACATAAGGGATTAAATATCATGATCATGTAATGGAACGCCAAAATAATGGATTTACTAAATCCTGCATTTACTTTAACGTGTTTTAAGATCGAGAAAGTAATTGTCACCCTAAGAGAGTATAACACGAACCTTTTTGAACAAGCCTATCTCTGTTTTCTTCCCTTCTTTGTAATGACAGATGCTAAAAGTGGAGGGAGGAAAAGAATATTACAAGAAAACAATTTGATTGGACAACAGTGTGGAAGGCCAAACAACCTGAGCGGCTTTGTACGCGCTCATGGTGTCGTCGGCCGCCCTCTTCCGCTCCTCCCCGGCCTTGAACTCGGCGATATAGCGGTGGTAATCACCCTTCATCTTGAGGTAGAAGACCTTGGACTCGCTGGTAGCTGCGGAAGGGACGAGGTGGGAGTCGAGCAGCGCGAGGATCCGGCCGCAGATGTTTGAGAGTTCGGCCTCGACGCGGGTGCGGTAGGCCCGAGCGTGGGCGGCATGGTCCTCGTTCCTCCGGCCCTCCTCCTTCTGCTCGATGGAGGAGATGATCCGCCAGGAGGCGCGGCGGGTGCCGACAAGGTTCTTGTACGCGACGGAACATAGGTTGCGTTCCTCGACGGTGAGCTCGCCGGAGGAAGGCGTGTACTTCCGCGCCAGCTTCTCCATGAAGCCGGCCATCTCGTCGTAGCGCTCGGCCTGCTCCGCAAGCTTGGCCAGGTACACGAACTGCTCCCGGGTGAGCGTCTCGCTGGAGGAATCCATCGCACACCACCCCCACCACGGAAGAAGCAGCAGTAGCAGCGGCGAAGACGAGAGGAAAGGCGAGATTTTTATTGCGGGGGTTTCCTTCACTCGTTTCTCTCCCCTCTATTTATTTCCTTTTAATTATTTTCCTGGGCAAAAACTACTCCTAAAGTAAGCCGCACGCGCCGAAGTCTACGTGCTCCAGTGTCAGCAGATCAACGCTTCCATGAGCAAGTATTAAGGGTGATGCGCTTTCTCGTAACTATTACTCGTAACATTAGCTCGTGAACGAGAGCTGCAAGCTTAGCCAGCCGAACGATGTGACTGCTGCGGCGAAGGATTTCGTTGGACGGGCCCGCTAAATTTTAGGTTTTTTTTTGTTTTACATCCTGTACGTCGGTCTAGCCACAAGAGAGGGATAATTTTCCGCATATAATCTTATCAGTGATGGTCCCGCAGTTCTCAACCAATAGAAAGCGGCATTTACATGGCTTAGGCGAAATATGCCTCAGGGGATCTAGAGAAAGTCTTGGATTGGGTGCCCGGAAGCGGTGGTGAGCATAAGGATGTTTTACCGCTATAAGAAGTCAGTAAAGAGCGAAACTGGTAGGGAATAATAAGGATTAATGAGAAGAAAAAATTGATAAAATATACTGTACAAAGTATATTTAAATTATATTTAAAATGTAGCTTAAGAATTAGATTTGTCCACCAATTTAATCTTTTTTTCCATCATGAAACATTCTTCTTTGGCCCAACAAATTATCCATGCGATGTTTTATCGATTATTCATCAATAAAAACCTCTGATTAAGAGCTTATAATATAATATTTTTATTCAAAAATATTTGATCCTATATCGTCTCTTGATTAGATGGTGATGTGTTTTCCCTTCTCAACGTGGTCTCTTCCCCCATGGTCCACAAAACCTTACAAGAAGATAAGGCTATTCTTTTCTCTTTTTTCATGTGTTGAATCAGAAGAGAAAAACATCCTATTTCAGGGATAAGGTTATCCCTATCTTTGTAATTAATCTATTATTTATTGTAATCTACTCTATCACTTTGCATGATTTAAAAAACCATTAAATAAATTATTAATACATTAATAACTTGATAAATAGATATATATATATATATATAATATTAAATAACATATTTTTATCATGCATGATAAATTAAAGACACAGATTTCGAAGTTGCACCCGTTTTCTCCCATGGTGGACGTCATCACCCAACCATGTCCTCCTCCGCCGCGGGTGCCGCTCGCCTGTCTCTACCTAGGCAGGCAACAGGTAGCTCCCGCGTCAAAGGGTGATGTCAGCAGAGCCACCATGTCATTCTCTAGGTCGGCTATAAGAGAAGAAACCTGGTTCCTATCTGGAACAAACAGGGGATCAGGACCTATCAGTAGCATCGGAGATGTACGTTGTCTCCTTCTCCCTCTATTTCATCTTCTCTTCTACCAAGACAGACAACAGGTAGCTTCGCCTCAAAAGGTGGTGCCAGCAGAGCCACCACGTCATTCTCCAGGCCTTCTATAAGAGAACAAACCTGGTCCTTGCCTGGTCCAAACAGGGGATCATCACCGTGCACTTTCTATACGTTGTTTCCCCGCCCACAACCCCACCCCCCCTCCTCTCCCGTCGTCGTCTCGTCTCCCTCCCATGGCGACCTCCTCCTCAATCAGAACACAGAGTGATCTCCAACAGTTCCCTTTTCTTTTATTACACATATTAGAATATGTTTCACGATGAAATCCTAGCTGATATTTACTGAGCAAAAAAAAAAAAAAAAAAGTTTACTGCAGGCAGGCATTCCAGTCTTGGTTATTTCTTTGCACTAAGACATGGACCCCTGCAAGCTTCTCAGTTCATTCTTTTTGCCTTACATCTGAAAGGATTGTAGTGATTACAAGATCATCGCAGATACGTCTACAGATGCTTGAAAGCATTTGCAGCTCGCCTCGAAGCATCAAAGGTTATCTGTACAGTGCACTCGTAGGGCTATTTTTCAGACGATATACGACAAATGAGAAGAACAGAAAAGCTCGGTGGAGTAAAGCTATGACAATAATATTTAGGAGCATTACTGATCAAAATTGAATCACTGAGAACTATTGCAATCTGTCACCCATTCTAAAACTTGGGCCGACCTTAACATCCATGGGCTGAAAGCCCAAATTCAATCTATATGGGCTTCATCAGCCAATAGCTTATCTCTTTTCTCCTAAATTCTATCTTAACCTAAACTCTAGTTTAAATAGAGATTAACGATGACTGTAAAAATTAGAGGAGAAAACTGCAACAAAGAGCAAAAACTTCATAGCAGTAAAGAGGATTCAAAGAGAGGAGAAAAGGGCAAAAAACAAGAGAAAAAGAAAGAGAAGAAGATAAGAAAAACGTAAAAATTGTTCTCATTCATCCAAACAATTTCTCATCTCAGATTAGATCAGATCTATAGTGAGTTTTTACTGTGATTGCTTGGGGAGATTTTGGATATTGTGCATGGTAACGCAATCATTGTATCCCAGTTATTCTCTTATGATTGTTGCTTGGGTTTTGGGCAAGAGATTCGAGAATTATACATTTATTATTTCTATAGTAGATTTTCTCTGATTTGCCATGTGGTTTTTACCCTTCAAGTTGAAGGGGTTTTCCACATAAATCTTGGTGTTCTATTTGATTGTGATTTCCATTTAATTCCGTTGTGTGTTACGGCTTGCTAGTATTTGTTCATATACAAAAGTTCTTCCTTGTTTGTTGTCTCCTTTTATCCTATCAACTAGTATCAAAGCAAGCTTTTGGTGATTTAATTTTTGTGTTTGAATATAGAGGATGGTAGTGTTTCTCGCATGATTAGTTTGAACGGAAACAATTAGATGTTATGGAAACCAAGAATAGAAGATCTCTTGTATTGTAAAGATTTATATGGACCTTTGCAAGGGGATAGTGAAAAACCCATAACTATAACAAATGATGAGTGGAAGAGATTAGATCAAAAAACGGTTGGGTTTATTCAACAATGGCTTGATGATAGTGTCTTTCACCATGTTTCTACTGAAAGTTCTGCATATTCTCTTTGGAAAATGTTGGAAAGTCTCTATAAAAGAAAAATAGCTGGCAACAAAGCTTTTTTATCAGAAAACTTGTGAACCTGAAATATAAAGATGGTGCTTCTATTGCTGAGCATTTGAATGAAATGCAAAGTATTACTAACTAGTTATCTTCTATGAAAATGTCTCTTGATGATGAGTTGCAGGCATTGTTACTTCTCAGTTCATTGCTAGAAAGTTGAAAGACACTGGTGGTTTCCCTCAGTAATTCTGTGCCAGATGGTATTATTACCATGAGTCAAGTAACAAGCAGTTTTTTGAATAAGGAGTTGAGAAGAAAGAACTCATCAGTATCTCAGATTGATTCACAAACACTTATCTCATAGAACAGAGGAAGGTCAAGGTCTAAAGATAAAAACAGTTCATGCATAGGTAGAAGCAAGTCAAGATCAAGGAAAGATATTGTTTGCTATAACTGTGGTGAGAAAGGACATTATAAGAATTAATGTAAGCAATATAAGAAGAGCAAAAAAAAGGGAAAATAAGTGGAGTCTATAGAGTCAAAAGAGAATACCACATCTATAGTACAGGTTGGTGATTATTTGATTTTGTCCCCTTCTGATGATATTTTTTCTTGTGTGTGTCAGGATCTCGAGTGGATAATTGACACAGGAGCTTCTTATCATGCTACACCACGAAGGAAGTTCTTTGCTACCTACAGGTCTGGAAATTTTAGTGTTGTCAAGATGGGCAATCATGACACAGCAGACATCATTGGCATGGGTGACATCCACATAAAGACCAACCTTGGATGCAAGTTGGTGCTTAAGGATGTGAGGCATGTGGTTGACTTAAGGCTGAATCTAATCTCAGTTGGAAGACTAGATGATGAAGACTATGATAGCAGGTTTTACAGAGGACAATGGAAACTTAGTAAGGGTTCTCTTGTTATAGCTAGTGGAAAGAAATGTCATACTTTGCACAAGTTGTAGGCCAAAGCTTGTGGTGAACAACTGAATGCTACAGAAAAAGATTTCAACATGGAGTTGTAGCATAGGCGATTGGGACACATGAGCGAGAAGAGACTGCAAGCTCATTCCAAGAGAGAGATATTGCCTGACCTCAGAGGTACATGTCTGAACCCTTGTATTGATTATTTAGTTGATAAACAACATAGAGTTTTATTTGCTAGTCCTGCTTTGTCTAGAAAAATACATGATTTGGACCGTATTTATACAGATGTATGTGGTCATTTGAGGACAAAAACTCCTAGTGGTTCTACTAATGTTCCTAGCATCAGTGGTGTACTTTATTTTGTTACTTTTATAGATGACTTTTCTAGGAAAGTTTGGGCTTATGCTTTGAAGACCAAAGATCAGGTTATTGGTGTCTTCAAAGAGTTTTATGCCAGAGTTAAAAGGGAGACAAAAAGATAATTAAAATGAATAAGATCAGATAATGGTGGTGAGTATACAGGATTGTTTGATGATTATTGCAGGTCACATGACATTCAACATGAGATGATAGTTCCTGGTACACCTCAGCATAATGCAATTGCAGAGAGGATGAACCGCACCATCATGGAAAAGATCAAATGTATGATTTCATATGCAAAGCTCCCCAAAAGGTTTTGGGATGAGGCTTTGAGGACTACAGTTGATGTGATTAACTTATCTCCCTATACAGCCCCAGATACTGATGTTGCAGAGCATGTATAGTTAGGGAAAGATGTTTCCTATAGGTAATTGAGAGTATTTGGTTGTCGTGCATTTGCACATGTTCTAGACAATGAAAGGTCTAAGCTGGATGGTAAGACAAAAGAATATATTTTTCTTGGTTACTCACATGATCAATTTGGTTATAGGCCTTGGGATCTAGAAAAGTAGAAGGTATTTAGAAGCAAAGATGTGGTATTCTTTGAGAATCAAACCCTTGAGGATTTGAAGGAGGCACCAGCTAAGACTTCTGCAGAAGGATTAGTAGATTATGACCCAGTTATTCCTCCAGTATATCAGGGTGATGGGGAAGATGTGCAGGAAGATGGTGTAGAACCAGATGTTAATCTACTTGTAGGACATGTTGAGCAAGAAGAAGTTGAGGAGCAGTTTCCCGCAGAACCTCAGTTGAGAAGATCTTCTCGATAACGTTAGCCTTCCAAAAGATACTCTGTAAATGAGTATGTGATGTTTACTAATGCAAGTGAACCAGAGAGTTACCAGAAAGCAGTTGAAAGTGAGTAGAAAAAAATGTGACTAATTGCTATGCAGTAAGAGATAGATGCTCTATAGAAGAATCATACATATGATTTGGTGCAACTTCCACAGGGAATGAAGGCCTTGAAGAACAAGTGGGTTTTCAAGTTTAAAACTCAAGAATATTGTTCTCAACCAAAGAACAAAGCCAGATTGTTTGTGAAAGACTTTGGTCAAAAGAAAGGTATTGACTTTGAAGAGATTTTTTTTCTCTTGTTGTTAAAATATCTTCTATTCGTGTTACTCTAGGTATTACTACTAGTCAGCACTTGGTGGTGGAGCAGTTAGATGTGAAGACAGGTTTCCTTCATGGTGATTTGGAGGAGGAAATTTATATGGAGCAACCAAAAGGTTTCAAAGTCAAAGGTAAAGAAAATTTTGTCTACAAGTTAAGAAAGAGTTTGTATGGATTGAAACAAACTCCAAGACAGTGGTACAGAAAGTTTGATTCATTTATGATTGAAAATGGATATACAAGAACGACTTCAAATCATTGTGTGTACATCAAACGATTTGGTGAGGATTTTATTATTCTCTTACTTTATGTTGATGATATACTTTTCCTTGGGAAAGATATGTATACAATTGACAGGTTGAAGAATGAATTGAGTGAGTCCTTTGCAATGAATGATATGGGGCCAACAAAGCAAATACTAGGCATATAGATTTCTCGTGACAGGAAAAATAAGAAGATTTGATTGTCACAGGAGAAGTATATCGAGAAGGAATTAGAAAGGTTCAGTATGAGCAATACAAAGCCAGTTGGTTCTCCTCTTTCAGGTCACTTCAAGTTGTGCTCAGAAGCAGTCCGTCAGTGATGAGGAGAAAGGAGAAAATACAAAAGGTTCCTTATGCTTCAACAGTTGGAAGTTTAATGTATGCAATGTGTGTACAGGGACATCGCATATGCATGGAGTGTTCTTGGCGATTTCTTGCAAATCTAGGTAAAAACCTTTGGCGGCGTGATGAAGTGGATCTTGAGATATCTCGAGAGGAAGCTCTAAGGTTTGTTTAAGCTTTGAAAGTGGATCACTGTGCTAACGGGTTATACACATCTGAGATATAACTAGAGATATTGATACAAGGAAATCCACATCAAGTTTTGTACTTACTTTTGCGGCGGAGTTTGTGTCATGACAATCCAGTTGCAAAGGTGTATTGCTCTCTCCACCATAGAAGCGAAATATATTCTTTGCTATAGAGGTTTGTAAAGAAATATTATGGATAAAAGAATTCTTACAAGAATTAGGGTTGAAACAGGAAAACTATATGGTGTATCGTGACGACCAGTGCCATCCATTTATGTAAGAATCTAATTTTTCATTCCAAGTCAAAGCATATATATGTCAAATATCACTTTGGATTTGAAATGTACTTGAAGAGAAGCGATTGCAACTTGAGAAAATTCATACTGAGATGATAATGGAGCAAACATGTTGATAAAGACTTTACCAAAAGAAAGGTAGGAGATGTGCCGACAGTTGGTAGATATGGATTTACATTGAGGAGCAAAAGGGACATTCTCCCTTATGAGCTGAAGGGGGAGGTTGTTGGGCTGACAGCCTAAATTCAGCCCATAACTCATCTCTTTCCTTCTAAATCCTATTTTAACCTAAACACTAGTTTAAATAGGGGCTAATGGTGGCTACAAAAATTAAAGGAGAAAACTACAATAAAGGGCAGAAACTTCACAGCAGTAAAGATGATTCAAAGAGAGGAGAAAAGGGTAGAAAAATAAGAGAAAAAGAAAGGGAAGAAGACAAGGAAAACGTAAAAAATATTCTCATTCATCCAAATAGTTTCTCATCTCAGGCTAGATCAGATCTATAGTAAATTTTTACTGTGATTGCTTGGGGAGGTTTTGGATATTATGTACAGTGACGTGATCCTTGTATCCTAGTTATTCTCTTGTGATTGTTGTTAGGGTTTTGGGCAAGAGATTCGAGAATTGTACATTCATTATATCTATAGTGGATTTTCTCTAATTTGCCATGTGGTTTTTACCCTTCACGTTGAAGGGGTTTTCCACATAAATCTTGGTATTCTATTTGATTGTGATTTTCGTTTAATTCCGTTGTGTGTTACGGCATGCTAGTATTTGTTCATATACAAAAGTTCTTCCTTGTTTGTTATCTCTTTTTATCCCATCAATCTAACCTTCTCTTGAAGCCTATTTTAATCATCTTCCACGAAAAGAAGAAGATGATGAGAGAAAAATAATTGAAAGGAGCGATGCGAAGTTTCATAAACTAACGCACACGTCGATTGCATACTTGAACACAAAAGAGAGTATCATGTCAGTAATCTATGATTGATTATATTGATATTTTATCTATTATTTTATTTTATGTGTAGTACGCATCCTTTCTTGAACATGAACATAAATAATTAAGGACAATAAAACTTAAATTTTTATGAAAGAAGAAGAATATACCCAAATGGCCAATCCAAGAAAAAAAAATGTGATGGGTTTCACCATACCTTTTAATTTATTTTTTTATTACCCTTTCATCATTTTGATTAATCTTTGGTTTAACTATGGAAGAATCCCATTGGATATATTAATGATGCTCTTTCGTTTGACATATGGATTATTGTATGCTATCTACCTTAAAAAAATTCACTTAAAATGAACTACCTATGTTAGAATTTAAACCAATCAATAAATCTATATTTTTAATAAACAATTTTTTTTATACTATCATATATAAGATAAATCTTCGCTTTTAGCATATGCAAAGAAGATGCATCAATATATGATTAAAAAAAATGAGCATGATGGAATAATAAAAAAAAAAGGAAGAATATATATGTATGTCGAAGATTGATCTATCATTCGGCGAGGAAATCAGTAAATGTTTTGGTTATTAATGACATTTAACAAATATCAATTTGTCTGAAAATATAAAAAGCATTAACATAAGGGAAAGATAGAGAAAAGAAAAAAAAACAAATAACATCAATTTTTTCCTTTATGCATTACAAATAGTTTATATAAAAAAATACTAAGTCGATTATTGTCATGATCGGAGCTTGATGAGATAAATCAGAATGATATAATATTCCTTGGCCCGAACTTGATAGACTAATTGATCTATCAAATTTGTTTGGTTTCAGCTATTGATCAAAATATTTAAATTAAAATTGATAATAATATATTTATCAAATTTTTATAAATTAATCTTATTTTTGATGTGGAATAATCAAGATGCTACAACTATTATCTCTTATTTCACGATCTCAATGTATTTAGCTGTCAATATAAAGAACATAAATAATGCGTGAGCTCGACTTGTTCGTAGAACACAAACAAACAATACTATTAAATTGGACTCCCCAAATCCTCAACCTCGAATTCAAAATGTTCCAAGTCTCGCTGTCTCGTTCACCTCGACAAAGACAGCGACCAATCACACTCAGTCAAACCAAACATTTCACCACCATAACTCGGTAAACACCGATGGGGAACACATGCTGTTGTTGTCCATACTCGCCCGTATCAGCTCCCCAAAGTTCAAATGTTTGAGTTGGCCAGGCCTTCTTTTTCGAATGAATCGGCTGCAGCATCTTGTCGTTTGTCTACATGGATACAAGACCCTTGCAGTAATTAATCGGAACATTCCACGGTGCCTAAGCTGTCCTGTGCTCAGGGAAACGAAGAAGATGTGTGCCTGGTTGGGTGCTGATGGAGAAGAAGAAGCACATGCAGGCTATGGCTGCCTTTTCAAATATTCTACAGGAGAGTGACGTGTTCCGGGATGCTTTGGGCGGCCTTAAGCACAAATCCCGCACTATGTTGTCCTTCTTCATCCATCTTTTGTGCTGCATGCGGTCTACTAAGCATCGACTCATTGGCTCCAATTTTTTGTAGCCGGAACATGTGGGGCTCGCGTAGGAACTTTGTAGCTTTAAATTGATTGACCAAAGCTGACAGGCATTGGGTCTTGGATTTGATTTATATATGTTATATTTAGATTTTAAATCATGATAATTGGGATTAAAAAAATAGACACTAATATACAGGTACGCTTATGAAGCCCTCACTCTTCTTCTTTTATGAGTCTCACGTAGGACTTGTGGTTGTCAAATTGAGTAGAAATGAGTCCATCGATTAGAAAATTACTCTTGCCGTCTATTCTGTGTCATTATTTCATTTCAAAATCCAAATTAATTGTGTGCTGCCGATTTCTACTTTGCAACCACAACATCAAAATGTGCAATCAAGTGGTCCAATTATTTTAAACAATGCACACTGAATCACTGAATCACTTGCTACTGCAAGCATTAAGATCACTGCACCAGAATTGAATTGCCTCGCCAGTACTGATTGCATGACAAGTGTGCATGCATAACATGTGAAGGAAATCAAGCTAAACATATCAAATAATGGTCAGAATCTGGAATAGGAATTAAATGCAATCAAATTAAACTAAATCCTCTCCATATGCCAACACTCTCAGTGTGCAGAAAACACTCAGATTCCAAGGCTGTGACTGCTGAAAGCCATCAATGACAGCCTTTTTCCTCTTCCTTTTTTGATGGCGTTCTTCACGCATAACGTGCAAAACCGGCAGCTTAATGCTCGCAAATATCGCCGCTCGTTGCTTAACACATAAGCAACACTCCGTGTGAGTCCCTACACCGTGTTGCGACACCTCTCGGATACGATATATCTCTTCCCGTGAGGAGACTCACAAGTGCAGCGACGGCGTCAGTGGCGTCCTCCACCCGGCTCGAGTCATTCCGCTAAAAGAACGAGGGTAATGTTGTCATTGTGTTGAAATATTAGAAGCTCCGGTTTGGAGGAAGAAGTGGGGGAAGTGGGTGGTGGGCCACGTCGTACTATGGGTAGCACATGGGAGCCGTCTCGGTGCACTGCCCCGCTAAAGATGGTCCTTCAAATACCCATCATCACCTTCCACGTGTCCACTAGAGCCAATCATGTTGCCGGCGGACAAACCGTCAGCTGCGTCGAGCCCGTCTATTCCGCAGACGCTGGCTTTTTCTAAAATTGGGCCCCAATTGAGTGACCAATTAAACTTCAGGTGGGTGCGCGGGTTGCTAAGAATCAGAAGGAAATTACTTTTGCTCTCTCCAACGTTCGACCATAACGGGACCGACGGCGCCCCCCGTCATGTCAGCTTCCCGTTGGCATCCCCCATCTAACGGCGTTAGCGATTTAGAGCCGTACCTTTCCAAACGCTCATGGACGAGCGATGTTCACCTACCTGCCACGTGGTCTCATGTTATTGGTGGAAACGTTGGACTTTCCCTTCGAACCCAGGGCGGATTCGAGCAAGGTCGGCAGCCGCGGGTCAGTCTGAGTGGGTAAGAATAATTTTAACGAGGGGCAAAAGAATACTGAAAAGGTCACTAAATCACAGCAGATATGCATACTTCCCCCTTCAGTCCTTCCCCCTTCCCCTCCTCTCCGTCTCGCGTCGCTCAGTATTCCTATACCTCGTTTTTGTCACAAATCTTTCTATTTCCTCTGCAAAATCCGTAGATTTTATGTAGTATAGCGATCCCAAACTCTCTCGCTTCAGTTCAAGTGAGGGTTTTCCCCTCTTTTTCTTTCGCATTTTATGTGATTTCTTGAGTCCCTCTCGGTGCTGTTCTTGGTAAAGTAGTTATTATTCGTCCTTCTTTTGGAATTTCTGTAAGACATTTGATTGTTATGTTCTTGGGAGTTCATCTGAATAATTGATCTTGTTTCTATTTTTCTGCTTTCTTCTCTCTGAATCTTTTCTTTTCTGAAACCGGAAATAATTGTATAGTTGTTGTTGTAAATCTCTCAGGCTCAAGGAGGAGAGTTTTGTCATCGCAATCTTGCGGCCATGTTCACCGAAGGGCTTGCTCCCGGCGATGTCCGTTGGGTTCGTGAGGTGAGCATCGCCAATTTCATCTCTTTCTGCGATCTCCTGAACATTGATGGTTTGTGCTGATTTTGTTACAATGTTTAGGGCCTCTCGTCTGCCACGAGCGCGCAACACCGAATTGACCCCCTCCGCGGCCTCCGGAATGGCGGGCGTGGGCTCGGGATCCCCCCGCCGGAGAAATTTCGGAGCGGGCACCTGCCGCTGGGCGCGATCCCGATGTCTCGCACCCTCCCGACTCGGGATGGTAGCGATTCCGGCTCCGACATGGATGAGTCCTCCGATACCGAGGTGGAGACCTACGGTCGGCACTCTGCCGATTCGTCCCCCCAGGATGAGATCTCGGGTCAGATATTCCCCGGTGGAGCGTTCCCAGTAGCTGGCATTGGCAATCGGTATGCTGGTCTGGGATCAGTTCAGCATTATTACTCTAGTGATGGGTACTCAGACATTAGCTCGTCAGTGGATACCATTCGGAAACAGGCGCCACAGATGAGGAAGCCAGTTCATTCTAACGGGTATATGAAAGAGGAGGATGAGGAAGATGGGCTGTCGGATTCTGGGGGGAGCTCAGATTTCTCAAGTCAGGTAGAGAGGCACAATGACAGTGTCACTGCATCTTTGAGAGGCGAGAGCTCTTCACGTAATGTCCCCTTGAGAGGAGTTGCAAATGACAATGCTGAAACCATTGGTGTGCCTTCAAAAGTAGGCTACAGTGCCCATAGTTACACTCACGAAGCTTCTTCCAGGGAAGGTGTGAATGTGGTGCCGACTAAGTTTGATGTAGCTTCACGGGGTGTTTATCATGCAAAGAGCTATTCCAGCCATGCTCCCTTTGGCGATGACACGACAGATGCGGTTTGCCTCCATTCTTTCTTTTATTTCAGTTCTCGCTGATTGTCAATTATATCAATTATAATGTTGAAAATTAATTAGCCATAAGGTGAACAAGAATGTGCAGCTGTATCTGATGGGAAAATTTGTAAGTTTGTTGATAGCATGTTCTTTCTGAAGACCTTATATTAATTACCGAAGACCAGATTGTATATGAAAGTAGACACAAAATGAGATCCCCGATGTTTTATAGAAGTGAGTTGGTCTAGTTATCAAATAGCACACAAAATGTGCAATTTACTTGTTGCATAATTGGAACTATGTCCCTTGATTTATCAAATTGCCAATATAGGAGAATGTCTGGTGAATATAGATGCTTCTTAGATTGTTTTCCAAGATGTCTATTGTCTGGAATATCTGGTCAATTTCAGCATCGTGAATATTCTTCAGTTTGATAGAGGGTGCAAAAAGAGTGAAATCTTCCTTAATATGGTTTCCTTCAACAACAGAAACATAAGAAGAAAATGACATAACTTTGCTCCCAGATTCTTAAAAGGATAGATTCAATATTCACTTCCCTGACTGGCCTTGAGATAATGCTGATCTAGTATGACCTGTGCAACATGGGTTTAGTGGGAACAGGAGCCTTATCTATCTTTTCATCACCAGTACTTACAATGTAAAGTGCCTTGTGCACTTTTTTGTCCTTTGACATGGGTCTTACTGCCATCCATTTATCTAACCTTGTTTTTTGTCTTTCTTTCATTATCTATTTTACCAAATATTTGTTTGCAAGCTCACTTTATTTTGCTAGGTGTTTAAATTATTCTTCAGTTGTACCACATACAAACTTTTATGATTTCAGTCAGTTGTATCTTGAGATGTTGATGTATGTCTTTTTTGGCTAATATATGACATGAAGCGGTAACTTCTTCCAAATTCCTTACAATTGCTCAACTTGGAAATAATGTAGTGTCTGTGATAATCTTGATTCTATTTTTCTGTTGTGTCCATGATCTCATTCAATTTTTATGTGTTTGTCTCCATCTGCTGTGCGTGAGAAAATATTATTTGATTGCTTTCATTCTATTAAATGTTGCAGGGTGGTCTGTCTGACATTCCAAGTGCTCCTCCAATTCATTGTTATGATCAGGACACAGCTGATGCTCCAGATCAAATGGCGGCTGCAAGACCTTCTGCTGCTCCTCATCCTTCTGCTGGAAATGGTTCAACTGTAATGAAGGAGTCAACTCTGAGTGGTAATGCCAGATTCAATATGCCGGAACAGAACACCAGGTCTTTAAATAGTCTTAACTGTTAATATTTGTTGCATAGATATATACTCTGATCTAATAGATGTTTATCATGAATTCAAAAAAATCAGTCTGCCACAAAGGAGCACTTCAAATCCTGAAGCTGCTAAATCCTCTAGCTTATTACCAGCTCGTATTCCAACTTTTCATGCAAGGTATAACAATTTGCTGTGCTATTAATATTATTTCTATTGTGGATTTATGAATTGTAATGACAAAGAATGTCCGAAATATGGTTAATGAGTTTTTGCTAAATTGTTATTCTTCTATCGTAATATTCTATGTAGTATAAACTTTTAAACTAACTTGAAAATTGATTTTAGTGTACAAGGGCCTTGGTTTTCTGTCATTGCATATGATGCATGTGTTCGGCTATGCCTTCATTCATGGGCCAGAGGTTGCATAGAAGCTCCCATTTTCTTGGACAATGAATGCGTGCTTCTGCGAGATGCATTTAGGTGAGCCTGTTGCAATGTTTAGTGCTTCGAAGATGTTCTGTGTTATGATTATGTAGAAATCCAACATTTTAGTTCCATCAGGTGTTTCCATTAACAGGAAAGACATGCAATATGAAATAGGCATTCAGGACTGCTTATTATAATAAAAAGTTTATTTATTATATTTGGATTACTGTCTTTACGTATAGCTTCATTGATCGTGAAGGATAATTGATGGAATTGGATTTGCATTGACATCTCAAAAATATGATAAGCAAGACAAGCTGACTGGTCACAGGAGTGAGATAGGATATTATAGAAGATATTTGTTTTGGATTGGATAAGAGAGGAAAAAACTGATCAAAGTTATAATTAAAGTTGTAGTAATAGATTAGTTACATTGGAAATTCAGCATGCATAAAAGAAGAAATTGAGGGAAGAGAAAGAGAAGAATGACCAGACTCTCCACCTAACTTAAATAAATATTTCTTTTGATTCATCATTTAGAAAACCTGCTGTGATAATTTAATAATCAATTACAAAACCTCGTGCAATCAGTTTTTTAAGCCTTTATTTATTGATGTCAGCTGGACTCAACCTTTAAGTAAACGTAGAATACTTGTGGGTGAATTTTTTTTTCGTGTTTTAGAACATTTGTGACTCCACAAAAGTCTATGTAAAGGACCTCTAGAACTCTCAAAAATGATTCATGATCACTTAAAAAATAAATAAGATTTTTTATGAAAAGTAGGACTTCTGTAACTGGTATGTGTCAGTATACAAACCTAGAAGCACTGTAGAACAGTGACAAAATTTTAATGGAAGTGCATCTAGAAAACTGAAAATATATTTTAAAATACAACTCATGATCACTTCCATTGTCTGGATTTTGTCCTTGAGTTCAGAAGTATCATCAATGATGGATCATCAAGTCATAATTTGATGAGGTCCAATATCAACAGCAAAATGAGTTTGACAGATTAGTGAACTTTTTTTTTTTTTTGCAATATGATAAATCTGACATTTAATGTGCATTATTAACTGATTTGTATCAATCTTCACTGAATATCCATACCACAGGACAGATTGCCAAATTCTTCTTTAGTTTCTACAAAATTTATTCAAAGCCAATCATTATCCGATGTGCATTGACCCTTTTCTGGGCAAGATTGATATGTTATGATCCTTTTGTTGATGTTGTAGCTTTGTCTGGTGGTTGTTTTGCTGCATTTTTTCAGTTGAAAAGAAAATTGAATATTATGATTCTGAGTCCTTTGTAGGCCTGTATGTGATTTTTGAATGTGGGGAAATAATCCCAAAGCTTTTTCTTGTCCATGATTTAACTTATCTGATTCAAACAAAAGAGGTCGATCAATCATTTTTACACCCCAAGTAAGGTAAAAAAAAAAAAGAAGCACAATTTTGCATGAGATTTTGGTAATTTCACCTTCTAATTATTTTTCCTACATATTGCCACACCATATTTTCTTTGAATCATTTTACCATTTAAAAGGAAACTTCTAGATCATGTACTCTTCTGTCACAGCAACTTATGATTAAGACTCAAATTATGCTAAACTTGTTTTTGAGTCAAACTTTTCATTGATGTGGGATACATAACAAAAAATTGGACCTTTGAGAATGCGAGAAGTTAATTTGGATTGTTGTGTCAAATCTCTCTCGTTTCTATTGTGCTGTAAGTTTCCTTTTTGTGTGCTGAATGTATTGATTTTGCACAAGAATACCAACTCCCTTCTTTTTTTATATCTGTGTAGCTTGCGCCAAGTTTTGCTACAATCAGAGGAAGAGCTTCTGGCAAAACGGTCTTCAGAGCTTGTTAGCGAAGGAGCTGGGCCAAAGCCTAAAAAGATTATAGGCAAGATGAAGGTCCAAGGTGTGCATTTTTGTGTACTTATTTGATGCTTTAAGCTTTTATTTTCTTTGTTGTCTTCAAGGTTTCCTCTGGTTATTGTATGTGACGAAAACATTTGAAGTATGTTCTCTGTGTTGCTTGACATGTAAAGGGAGACATTGCAATTTGATCCATTTTTTTCTAATGATGTAGTTCGCAAGGTCAGAATGGCACTAGATATGCCTTCTGGATGCAGTTTTTCACCCTTGAGGCTGCCAATGGTCAAACTAGAGTCACTTCAGTACCGTATGTCCAATCTGCAGTCAACTCTCTCATCGGGATGGGAATCACTTCGTAAAGTTCGTGTTATGCCTCGTTTACCAGCCAATAGTTCTTTCTCAAGGCATAGTTTGGCATATATGCAAGCTAGTGCTCAGTATATTAAACAAGTTTCTGGCCTACTTAAAATTGGAGTTACTTCTTTGCGCAGTAGCAGTTCATCATATGAAGTAATGCAAGGTTCGTACTTTAACTACATGTTAATAGGTGAAGTGCTAGCAATACTTACTAATGAATTGTTGGTTATTGCAGAGACATACTCTTGTCAGTTAAAGCTCAAAAGTTCCCCTGAAGAGGAATGTATTCAAATGCAACCTGGATCGGGTGAAACACATGTCTTGTATGTACCTCTTTTATTGTAATTCATTCTTTCTTCAGAAGAAAATATATGTATTTATTAAATTCCTTGCTGAATCACATAGTTTGCTTCTCTTTGGAACAAGATCTCCTACCAGTTTTCTATGAGATCAATGCAGATACTGAAGTATTTGTGTTCTCTACAGCTTTCCTGATAGCATAGGTGATGATTTAATTGTTGATGTCTATGATTCCAAGGGCAAGTCTTGTGGGCGGGTATTGGTCCAAGTTGCTTGCATTGCTGATGATCCTGTATGTGTACCATTTCAAACTAATATATATTTTCCAGCTTTCATAATAATTATCCTGCTGAACCTGTAATTTTCTTTTGTGCAGAGTGACAAACTTCGATGGTGGTCCCTTTATCGTGAACCAGAGCATGAACTTGTAGGCCGAGTACAACTACACATAAACTACATGACTAGTCCTGACGAGAACAGTGCTTTAAAGGTATTAAGGATAGTTATTTCACTAGTAGGTTCTTAGTCGCTCGCAATATCGACAAGATGCATGCTAATAATGATCAAGAGGATTACTGGTTTGAATGAGTATATAAAATGCTGTTTACAGCTTCCTATAAGTTTTATTTTTAACAATAAGGGTTAAACAACAAACTTTTTGGTGCATCCTCTTATGCTTATTGCAAAAGCTAGATTTGGGAGTCTATTTCTTTTTCTTCTAAATGCTGCAATGAGTAAAAAGACAACTTCCACACATTAAATTGATAGAGACCCAGCAGTAGATGTTTAAGAGAACTCTAAGACAGATGGAAGCAATTGTCCTTAAGGAAAGAAAATGCAAAAGCAACACGTTATCTGTCTATTATTTGGACCTGCTTTGGTTCTGGAAGGAAAAGGATAAATGACTAGATATTATAGTGTTCCTGTAAGTCATTCACTTTAAGCTACCTCTTTTCCTCATCAGCAACTTTGAAAAATGGTGAGATGACTGGACTAACTTTTCAGAAAATGTGGTTTCTTGGGGTTGAGGAATAAAAAAAATTGTCCTTAAGGAAAGAAAATGCAAAAGCAACACGTTATCTGTCTATTATTTGGACCTGCTTTGGTTCTGGAAGGAAAAGGATAAATGACTAGATATTATAGTGTTCCTGTAAGTCATTCACTTTCGCTACCTCTTTTCCTCATCAGCAACTTTGAAAAATGGTGAGATGACTGGACTAACTTTTCAGAAAATGTGGTTTCTTGGGGTTGAGGAATAAAAAAAAAGTAATGTTCATTGCGTTAGTGGTTGAAACCAATTCATCTTTTCCTGCATCCACGTGGTGGAAATGATTAGTTTACATGTGATGCCAGTACTTTGGTGCCCGCTTGTCTGGGATATAACGATCTAGAACTTGCATTGCTCATTGACTTGACATACATTGCTTCTTTTGGTTGCTGAATGCCTTGGTCCTTGATGTTCTTGCATTTTATTATTTCTTTTTGCTACTAAAGATTATGGCTTTTTACATGTATCTTGCAGTGTGGTTCTGTTGCAGAAACAGTTGCATATGATATTGTTCTGGAAGTTGCAATGAAAGCCCAACAATTCCAGCAAAGGAACTTAATGCTGCATGGACCATGGAAATGGTTACTAACAGAATTTGCTTCGTATTATGGGGTTTCAGATGCTTACACCAAATTAAGGTACTGAGAGAAATTATTTTCCTGTAAGTTCCAGCATTGTGGGTTGCTGGAACAGAATACATTTTTTACTTGGCAAACAAATTTTATTCATGATCTGCTGTAGGTCTTACTGTCAAAGTATTCTCTAAATCAGAATTGGTGTCAAATTCCTGATTTTAGATTTGACATTTTCAGCCAAGGAACTTGTTATGTATGAATTACGGAAATGATTACCAACACAATTTGTTTCCTTTCATGGAGTTTTAGATGTGTAGTTGAAACTAAAACAACTGCTGACAGAACAATTTTACTGTTATTACACAATTTTTGTTACATAAACAAACAAGCTTTGCCAAAAGATAAAGAAACCTTAGGCCTTGGTTTTCATGATATTACCTGAACAAATTTGGAAAATTAAAAATGGCTTACTTTTAGACTTGACATTTACCACTAATGAATTGCTAAATTCCCGCCTTAAACTACTTCAGCAGAGAAGAACTGGGAGGAGGGTAAACCACCAAGCATTCTTATGGACTAGCATGCAGCAAATTGAGAAATACCACCTGGAAGGGCAAGGTGAAGGGAGAATAAAGCCTATTCATAGTAATAGCAGCATGTGGACTAGATATGAATTAAAATGTTGTGCATGTTTGAATAGAATATCATTATTTTTCTGTCCCTTCGAGGTGTTGAGGAATTTTCCTTGTTTCTGATGAATTTGCTAATTAGGTAGAAGGAACAATATTTAGTTTGGAAATCTCTAAGTGGATCTTTTACTATAATCTGTGCTAACTCAGGTTTGTATATTGTCAGGTATCTTTCTTATGTTATGGATGTAGCAACCCCTACAGCTGACTGTCTCACATTGGTTCATGATCTGCTGTTACCTGTGATTCTAAAGAGCCGTAGTAAAAACTCACTAAGCCATCAAGAGGTAATTTGTTTACAAAATGCATTTGTCCTTCAGATTTTATCTTTTTCTTGTAACGTTATCTATAGAACAAATGCATTCTTTTGTGAAACAAAATTTGAATTTTTGGAGTTTCATGCATATCACATGTATTATATTATTTTAAATAATTTTTGTTCTATCTATTTTTTGGCTTCAAGTTCCTAATTCTCGGATGGAAACAGTATAAATCTTTTACGCATTTTTAAATGTTCTAGAAAATTACTAGATATACTATGCTTGTTTTGGTATTTTGACATCAGTTTTACATTTAGTTGTGGAATATTTTTGCCGTTTTTATGATAAAAGATGAAATATTCTGCTTTTTTTACCACCAATGCTTATTGCTCTTTATGATGTGCAGAGATAATGCAAACTAAGTTGCAGTTTCCAGATATAAATGCATTCTTGTGGCAAGACTATTAATATAATATTATTTTTATTTATCATTTATGTCTTATGAATATGTTACATATATATGGCCATTTTTCCTACTTGTTTAGCTTCATCGTGTTTCTGTTTCAGTAGTTTGTGAGTTATGATTTTGTGACCTATGTGTATTGACATGAACTATCGTCTGCATTGTACTAGAACCGCATTCTTGTAGAAACACAGGAGAAACTACTAGATATACTATGCTTGTTTTGGCATTTTGACATCAGTTTTACACTACGTTGTGGAATATTTTTGCTGTTCTTATGAAAAAAGATGAAATATTCTGCTTTTTTTACCACCAATGCTTATTGCTCTTTATGATGTGCAGAGATAATTCCAACTAGGTTGCAGTTTCCAGATATAAATGCATTCTTGTGGCAAGACTATTAATATAATATTATTTTTATTTATCAATCATGTCTTATGACTATGTTACATATATATGGCCATTTTTCCTTCTTGTTTAGCCTCTTTGTATTTCTGATTCATTAGTTTGAGTTATGCTTTTGTGGCCTGTTTATTGACATGAACTATCATCTGCATTGTACTAGAACCGCATTCTAGGAGAAACACAGGAGCAAGTTGAGCAAGTTCTTGCTATGGTATTTGAGAATTACAAGTCCTTGGATGAATCCTTACCCTCAGGAATGTCCGAAGTTTTTAGGCCTGCCATTGGGTCTCCTGCACCAGCATTGATACATGCTATGAAGCTGTTTACACTTCTTCATGATATACTGTCTCCAGAGGCACAGCTGAAGCTATGCAGTTATTTTCAGGTCTGGAAACATAGTTCAAAATGGTGCTTTCTACACTACAGTTTGGAAACTTTTATCAATCATTAAAAAATATATTTTTCAGGCTGCTGCCAAGAAGAGATCAAGGAGACACTTGCTTGAAACTGATGAGTATATAGCAAGCAATAATGAAGCAAATAGGATGGATGTTGTTGGCTTTTCTACTGCATATCAGAAGATGAGGACACTGTGCTTCAATATCCGAAATGAAATTTTTACTGACATTGAAATCCATAATCAACATGTGCTTCCAAGGTTGGTCGATTTTTCCTTTTTCATTATTTTTTCTATTACATCGACCTGTGTTTCTGGCAATTATACCCTCTTTAATTTTCAAGTTGCTATAATCCCAAGACAGTTGCTGTAGTTTGCCACCAAAGCACTAAGGAACTTCAAGAACATATCAAGACTACATCTAATTTAAGTTGAAGCTATAGAAGTAATGTGTTATTGTTAGTTTTGTAATGAGATATTGATCAATTTGTTTTTCTGCATCTTTCTGCATTCAAACTGTTGATAGTTTTATTTTCTTACAATTTTGTTGCTTAAGTTTTCATTCATATTCAAATTATTTATCACTAATACGATGCCCCCTCCCCTGGCTCTTCACATTAACATTTATAACTAAGCAATGTGTTTGTCTTGCTCTTACAGCTTTCTAGACTTGCCAAATCTATCTGCATCCATTTACGATGTTGAGCTCCATAGTAGATTGCGGGCCTTTCTTGTTGCATGCCCTCCTAGTGGCCCTTCACCACCTGTGGCAGATCTTGTTATTGCAACTTCAGATTTCCAAAAAGATCTCTGTAGCTGGAATATCTGGTAAATTTTGCTGTTGTTACATATTTTCTGCTTTCTTTCCTCATATGCCTTTGACTTATACGTCTTTATCTTCCACAGTCCTGTCAAAGGTGGTGTTGATGCAAAAGAGTTGTTCCACTTGTATATCATGTTATGGATAAAGGATAAACGCCTTGCATTACTTGAATCTTGCAAATTAGATAAGGTACCTTGATTATCTTAAGTTGCTTTGACATTTTTTTTAAATTGTACTGAATTTATGTGCACTTTCCTACCATTGTTTTCTAAGGAATATAACATTGGCTAAACTAATAGGCCATAAAATCTCTATTTATTGTTGTCTTCAGTTTTTCTCCATCTCTCTTTGCGCAACTGTTCCTAGTGAACTTGCCTATATAATTGAGGAATCTATAGGGGCCTTTTTTCAACAAAAAAACTGAGTTGACATGTTTGATAATGATGATGGCCTTGCATTACTTGAATCTTGCAAATTAGATAAGGTACCTTGATTATCTTAAGTTGCTTTGACATTTTTTTTTAAAATTGTACTGAATTTATGTGCACTTTCCTACCATTGTTTTCTAAGGAATATAACATTAGCTAAACTAATAGGCCATAAAATCTCTATTTATTGTTGTCTTCAGTTTTTCTCCATCTCTCTTTGCGCAACTGTTCCTAGTGAACTTGCCTATATAATTGAGGAATCTATAGGGGCCTTATTTCAACAAAAAAACTGAGTTGACATGTTTGATAATGATGATGAACTTAACTGCCTGAACAGAAGTCTAATATTATATTATACAATAAGCACTTACTGCACTGATACAGTTTTTTGCACTAAGAACTTCTATTGAGCCTTGGTTAAACAGAACCATTCAAACTGTTCTTTAGCGTGTGGCCTTGGTCTCGGTGCCTCACCCACTCATCCATCTGTTTGATGTCATTGATTGAATCAAATGTCCATTCTTAATTCTTTTCAATTTAAGTTTGTGTTCCATTTGTTGTGGTTATCTTTTATATTTTGTTTTGAACTAATTTATGCCTGTAGCATCTGCTTTTGTTTAGAACTGATAAAGTAGTGTGACATTAGCTTGTTTTTTCCATGTCAGGCCAATGTATTGTTGTGCTTCAAAAATATCTTCTGTCTCTTCTTTAAAATCTCCTTTTGATTATTACTACATGCTTCTATACTGTATGATGTTTCTAAAACTTGTATTAAGCATTTCCCTTGACGTTTCTTGTTCAGCTGATATTTGATTATCTTTTATATTTTGTTTTGAACTAATTTATGCCTGTAGCATCTGCTTTTGTTTGGAACTGATAAAGTAGTGTGACATTAGCTTGTTTTTTCCATGTCAGGCCAATGTATTGTTGTGCTTCAAAAATATCTTCTGTCTCTTCTTTAAAATCTCCTTTTGATTATTACTACATGCTTCTATACTGTATGATGTTTCTAAAACTTGTATTAAGCATTTCCCTTAACGTTTCTTGTTCATCTGATATTTGATTACCAGGTAAAATGGTCAGGAGTTCGTACACAGCATATGACCACTCCTTTCGTGGATGACATGTATGACCGACTGAAAGAGACATTGAATGAGTTTGAGGTCATCATCTGCCGTTGGCCAGAGTACACTTCTTATCTTGAAGTTGTAAGTCTAAACATTACTTTTGGGCATCTGATTTCATCGTAATTATAGACTGACCCTTTTTGTCTTTTCAATTAAAAAGGCTATTGCAGATATTGAGAAAGCAGTGATTGAAGCTTTGGAGAAGCAGTATGCAGATGTATTGGCTCCACTGAAGGACAGTATGATGCCAAAGAAATTTGGCCTCAAATATGTTCAGAAACTTGCTAAGCGAAATTCAGTTTATCCTTATACTGTACCTGATGATGTGAGTTCTCTCATCACACTTTAGTTGTGTAAAAGATCTCATTATTTTATGGACTGAGTATTTATGTATATCATTTTCAGCTAGGGATTCTTTTGAACACCATGAAAAGGTTGCTCGATGTCTTACGACCCAAGATAGAAATGCAGTTTAAATCATGGGGTTCTTGTATACCTCATGGTGGGAATGCAGTTGCCGGTGAATGCCTTAGCGAAGTGACTGTGACATTGAGAGCGAAGTTCAGGAATTATTTGCAGGCAGTAGTAGAAAAGCTCATGGAGAATGTGAGTATTGTTTCTGCTTTTTTTATTTTCTAGTAGATAAACTTGGTGAATTTGAAATGACATTATGGGTAAAGTTCAACTAGTTAAGTTGATGCTAGAAACAATTAGATATTTATTGTGCAGGAGAATGTATTGAGAAGAAACAATGAAATTCTAATATATCCATGCCAAAAGAGATATTTATTGGTAAGGAGAATGTAAACGTTAATTATTCCTGATTGCCACCGCTGCAACAGAGTCGTGACTCACATTTATCAAATTCATTCTTGCACTCAATCTCATTGAAAAACAATTAATGGTCCCATAAAATTATTGCTATTTGTATTAATATCTTTATGATGACCATCTTTTTGTGATTTTATCCTTTCATTTTGAAGCAAAGAATATACTGATGCAGTTACTTTCATCACACTTATTTAAATTGTTTGGGATGTGCAGACTCGAGCGCAAAACACGACAAAGCTCAAGAAGATCATCCAAGACTCGAAAGATTTGGTGGAGTCTGTTATTCGTAGTAGAATGCAGCCCTTAAAGGATCAGCTAATTCAGACCATCAATAGCCTCCATAAAGTATTTGAGGTTCATGTATTTGTCGCAACATGTCGAGGCTTATGGGATAGGATGGGACAGGTAATGCTTCATGGAATCTTCCCGACTTGTTCATGGTTTGCGTATTGGATGCTAACATAATTGATTTGCTGTCTCTTGTTACAGGATGTTCTTAAATTCCTGGAGAATAGGAAAGAGAACAGGGCATGGTATAAAGGTTCACGAGTTGCAATTGCTGTAAGTACCATCGTGGTTTTTAACTGCCAACTTTCTAATATACGAGTCTGTCAAATGTTATGACCTACATCTGTGGACCTATAAGTATTGTTTTACTATTAGTTCTTTCAAACTATGGTGCAGGTTTTGGATGACACGTTTGCATCTCAGATGCAACAGCTGCTTGGTAACATGCTGCAAGACCAAGATTTGGAACCTCCCAGATCAATCTTGGAGGTGCGTTCAGTGCTCTGCAAGGATGCACCTGTTCAGAATAATTCCAACTTCTACTATTAAGTTGTATATATATCTGAAGACAAGTATTTGCTACACATGAGCTTTTGGTAGTATCCTCCCGAAAAAGGTTAGCGGCAGACCTGCAATTTGTAGATGGAACTGTGCGATGATCCCTAAATAACAAGAGAGTGAATAGGATGCTTCCTTGGCAGCTAGCTTATGGTTATTTGTACAGAGACAAGATCGATGTGCGCTGCTTCCTAATGTGTAGCAGAACAGGGAAGTTATCAACATAGCTCTTTATGCTTTTCTAAAGATTCTTTTAGATGGAGAGGTTTTTTGGTGTTATATGTACCAGGGGAAGTAATTAAGGTGGTGCATCAGATGCCAATGCTATTAGATAGGAATTGCTATTATAAGTAGTGTATTCCTGTGGGTATTAACCAGTGATTATAAATATGTGTATTTAGTCGTCTGACTAATGCCCCGAGCATTCTTGCTCACCAAGCAACAACTGTTTTCATTTTAATCTTTTGAAGTTAGTTTTTTATTTTTTGAGGAACTTTCATGCGACAGAGTTGCATCTACACTTGTAACCCTAAAGTTACTGCCCTTGAAAAGGATGCTAGAGTTGCATCGGACTCGGAAGTTGTATCAAGGCAATGCTTTTTCTGCTCCATGGATTCTGGTTATTTTTGTTACATCTTCAAATTACACTTGTCTTGTTGCACATTATCCATCACATAATGCAGGAACCAGTGACCAAATCGAATGTGAAGGTTGAGCAAGTTAAGCCATTTGTTAGTAGCATCAAGTTCAGGTGATCACCCACAACAATCATAGTGATGATTTTATATACTCTTTTTGTTGCAATTGGATCTCTAATCTTGTGGATTTGGAAGCTATGTAAATGACAAATTTGTGTACTTGAGCTTTAGACACACAAAGTGAGCACTCATCTTGTCAATATAGACAGAGCTGCACATGTAGATGACACCAACCTTGTCAAGATCATGGGCAAGTGTGCATACTCCACTAGAGCTTAGTGGAGAAATGAGTTTCTAATGTGTACATCAAATATTTTTCACTAATGGAATAAAAAACTAGTCATAAAAACCGAAGGAGCACTCGTCCATGCTTTTCCTCTTGGGTGGGTGTTCTTGAACATTAGCACTGCACAACAAAAAGGTGGAACCCTACACAGTTGAGGATGATTAGTCACGCACATGACTAATGTCCTTGTTAAGAAGTTAACATCAACTTTCAGAATCGCAATAAAGAAAGTTCATCTGATAGTAGAATCATACAAAAAAGCTGCAAAAGGCAGCAACACTGGTTCATAAACAAGACGTAACAAAGAGAAGACAATACCCATGACAAGTCATGGCTTCCACAAGCATCAAATGTTATTTAATGACCTTCTCCTTCCACTTTGCAGATGTGAAGACAATGACAGAAAGATTAGAACTTTAACTGAGTTATATATGCCAGTATAGTTAATCTTATTTGGTTGACAATGACAGAAAGATTAGAACTTTAACTGAGTTCTTTCTTGCAATGGTAAAATTCCAAGATTATTAAATATTTGATATTCTAATATAATAATTTCTCATAGTCATGATTAATTATAATCAATTTGCGTTTTTCTTTGATTAAATTTAATAGGTGAGATATAGTAGGACTATATATATATATAAGCTTAATAAGTGATTTATATGCTTTCCTTTATGAGGATTGTGTGATTTTAATTATTAAATTATATGACAGCTGCAGGCTAAATTTGATTGGAACTATATATATATATATATGGAATCAAAGGCACCAAAATAGTACTAATTCTAACAAATTATAGAGCAGTAACAAAAACATCATTTTCGTCATCATCATCGTCATGGGTTATGGTTCGTATGCTATGCTGTCCGTTCAATCGAGATCAGAGGGCAGTGAAGAGAGCTTAGAAGTCCTCGAGGAGCTTGCGGATCTGCTCAAGGGTGATGAAGAGAACGACGGTGTAAGGGCCTTGGCGAGACACGGTGGGGACGAAGCCCTTGAAGAACGCCATCGGTCCCTCCGCCCTCACCGTCTTCAGGGCGCAGTCCACCGCCCCGGCGTATGGCGGCTCGGTCCCCGGCTCCACCTTCATGTTCATTACCCGCGTCTTCACCACGTCTACCGGGTTCGACGCCGCCGACGCCACCAACCCCGCTACGAGGCTCGCCGCCACGTGCGTCCCTAGCCCGTCCGCCCCCGCCCCGCGCCAACGCAGGATCGCCTCCTTCGCCTGGTCGTATGTCGCCAGCTGCGACGCAGTCACGATCATCGCCCGGTTCACCGTCAGCGACGACCCCCGCCACAGGCTGCCCACCCCCTCCTGCCGCCCCATCCGCCGGATCGCGTCCAGAACGCTCTGGTAGTTTCGGCGCTCCGCCGGGGGAAGCCGCCCGTCGGCCTGCATCCGGACCATGGCCACGTCCGCCGGGTTCCCGACCGCGGCGCCCACCCCGCCCGCCAAGAGGCCCGCGGACACCTTTAAATGGATCGGAAGGGAGGCGCCGTCGCCGGCAGAGGACCACTTCTTCTTCAGCACGTCGTAGAGGCCAAGCCGGGTGGTGGAGTAGAGCGACTGGCGGAGCATAGTGGCGGAGACACCGGTGAACAGGGCAGCGACGCCCTCGGACCGCAGGATCTGCGCGCCCACCGTAATCGGCCCGAGGCGCTTGGGTGGAGGCGTCGTCACGGCCGGGCGATGCGGAAGGGAGGCGGCTCCGGCGCCGCTCTGGAACGCGACGGCGGGGCCGAGTGTCTCTCCCTGCAGCTGCATTCGGACCTTGATGAGGTCGAGCGGGTGGGTGCTGCACCCGGCGACGACGGCCGCGATGCCTCCCTCCACGAATCCTTTCAGACTCATCTCTCTCTTCAATCAGTAAAAAAAAAGACGGCTGCTTTGGCGGCAGAGACCGACAAGACCTCGCCTTTGGAAGCAGAAGGCGGAGAAAGGAACCACCTTTGCGAGTGCTTTCGATACTTGATCTCAGTGGAGACGAGGCGACGTGGTACGCAGCGCCTCAGAGACGACATACGCCGAACTCCAAGACCGAGTCGGAGAAGGGGCGCTCGCTACTTATAGAGGCCAAAAAGGTGAGAGAAGGGGAAGGAGCAGTAGGAAAGGGAAGTAGAAATAGAAAGAGAGAGGCTGAGACGGGTGGCGGTAGGCTTCCTTTTCCGTTCTAATCTCGACACAATAGCCACGGGAACGCGGACTCCCCAGCGGAGGAAGAGCCCGTCGCCATTGGATGCGTTTAAAACCATTCATCGTAGTAGCATCAACTAATGCTCATGCGATTCTTCGCCGTTGGATTAGGTGATAGATGGAGATCGAACGGTCGAGAAGCACAGTTCCCAACTTCCGCGTGGGTCAGGGGATTATGAAGTCCTTCAAAACTCCTCATATTTCACCGTCCATCTGACTCGTACGACTGTTCATTATCTTTTCATTTGAGACATGGAAATTTATTATATGTAAATATGCATAGGTTATCTTATGACATAAGAAATCTTATGACTAAAGCCATAGCATACCAAGAAACCTTCGATGAGTGGAGTGACCCGCAAACAGCACATAAGAAATTAAGATGAAAGTTAAAAGATGCAAAAACTGATACCTTTGAATGTATGTTTTAGACTTCAAAACCATGAGACCAATTGGACTCCATACTTTCTTGAAACAATGTCCAGAAAATAAATATAAGAGTCACATGCTTCAGCACTCCCTATTTATGCATAGGAAGAAAATTTATTTATTTTTTATCAAATCAATTATAAGATCTCAAGTTATCCCTACAAAATTATTAACCCTCCTTGTATATTCTCTCACGTGAATCTTAAATAATCGACAAACAAAAATATATCAAGAAAATAAATAAAAAGATACGTACGATTCAGCACTTCCTATTCATACATACGAATAAAATTAATTTTTTTTCATAGAATCGATTATAAGACCGTAAATTATCCATACTCAATTATTAACTTTCCTTATATACTCTTGTTTTTCTATAGTAAAACTTAAAAAGATAAGAACCAAACCTTAATTTTTAAGGTTTTCTTTCTTCATAAGGAGTTTTTTCATATTAAGATTCCTTGTCCTTCACTGACACTTCGCTCTAAGAATCGAAAATATTTGCCAACATTAATACACGCATTTATAAACCATCGAGATAAAATATATAATTATTGTAGTTATTTGTTATGGGATAAAATAGTCAATAATTATTAGAATCACACTGAATTGGATGCTCGAATTGGAAAAACCAAGAACCCGACTATTAATTGATCTGATTTAGTTATTAGATTGAATGTGTTGAAAAATCAAAATAAACCAATTGTTTTTTTTTGGATAACCTACATGAATTAATCGGGCTATATAAAACTAATATGACTTTGTAATATAGCGAAATATTGCTTAAATATTTTTAACTTAAATCTTTTTTATTATTTATTTAAGAGAATATTTATGTCAATCATAAAATTAGGGTTAGTCTTACATAAATGTGATATACGATGTTGATGGCTTGGATTTTAATAATCATTAAGAAAAAGACGGAGGGAGATCAGGTTAGATCTCGCCAATAAAAGAACTGGATTTGAGGACCAAAATGAAGATGAGCAGAACGGCCGATATAATTGAAGATTCAGATCCCTGTGGTAGAAATATCGATCGATATTTTTGATGACTGCAAAGTATCCATCTTAATCAATAATTTATATGCATGTGCTATTTAAGTCATGTCAATTATATCGGATAAAATATTTGTTTTATATCATTGTACAATTGATTTTGGATTGGATTAGTGTCATTACTATTAAGATTTTGTCACATGTTGTGTTATCCGAATAAACGCTTATGTTTAGAATGTTAATTAATATTGTTATTTTTAGATTAATTTTAATATTGTAGATTTTTTTACTATGTAAAATGTTAAATTATTTAATATATTTTGAAATTAAAGATGTAGTCCGATCAATTGACCCAAGGCTTGATCGAATTGTTTTTTGGTCCGAAAATAATCTACAATAATATGATAGATTGTAAAAATAATAATCTACGATAAACTATGATACGTTGTTACAGTGGGAAAGAAGTTATAATGCAGAACAATTCTATCTCTTCGACTTTGCTTTGTCATGTAGCTTAGATTTCAGATTGATGAAAGATCTGCTGTCACTCGCCGGTGGACCAAATCTTCAATCCAGTGTTTCCGAAATCATGCATGAACTCACTCCACAGATTGCGATATGATGCCTCAGTTGACCCCAGAAAAAGCACGCCGCAACGCAATGCAGAAGACGGCCTGAGCGTGAATCGTGTTCATGCAGCCGTGCATCAGTGCTTCGCAATCATTCTGATCAAAACCTGGTGCTAAATATC
This sequence comes from Musa beccarii, assembly GCA_024322285.1. Lineage (NCBI taxonomy): Eukaryota > Viridiplantae > Streptophyta > Magnoliopsida > Zingiberales > Musaceae > Musa > Musa beccarii. The sequence goes on along the minus strand of CM044397.1, from coordinate 9,229,765 downwards.
TTCAGCCTCCGTTGCTCAACCCTACGACTAGTAGAAGGAAGCATTAGCTTAACTTCACACGGCAGGATAAGGAAGAAGGCGATACCTCAGGCCACCAAATCATGGAGTTTGTGTAGCAGTCCATGATTGATCTCATTTTGTTTCATTTTTTTGGTTTTTGATACTTAAATCAGATGCAATACCTAAAAAACCTAATAGAAATAAGTTTTACTGTCAATGTAAATTAGAAAGAAAGAAAGAAAGAAATGGATCACGTTCTCTCTTCTTCCTCCACATCAAAAGATGTGGGCGGGCGGTGCAGCTTTTGCGCATGCAGTAGCAGCTGAGGCACAAGGTCACCAGCCCCACCACGGTCATCACTTTGCCAGCCGGAGACTGACAGGCTTGAGCGGTCATGTTCAGCACATACACGTCCATGTCCCTCTCCAAGTTTCCATAACTCCAGACGGAAGTCTCCTGTATCATCACCCTCCCATCTCACCCCTTTCAAGAAACTAGGCAGCGAGGAGCTCCTCCAGACTCCAACAGGCGAGGAGACCGCCAAGCTTCAGCACCTTTTCTTCTCCTCTTCTCTTGTCTTCTCTTCTTCCTCCATTCTACCTCGTCAATCTCTTCTTCCACTAACTCAAATTCATCTGTCTATATGTTCTTTGACAGCTTCTTGGACAGCAACATGAAGAACAACCACGACGACGACGGAAGGAAAGATGTCATCCTTCGCTTTCAGCAGCACAACCTCCAACAACATCAAGGGCGCCAGCAGCAGCAAATCTGGAAAGATTCCCTTCCGGACCAAGTCGTCAGCGCGAGGAGCAGTGGAGAGATCAACGAGCCAAAAGCCGACGTCGAACATGACTCGCAGAAAGCTGTGGTGGTGGTTAATGGCAGCAGCGGTACTGGTTGTGATGGAGGAGGAGATGGTGCAATTACTGAGGTGGTGAAGCGGCGTCGAGGGCGGCCTCTAGGCTCCAAGAACAAGCCCAAGCCGCCCCTGGTGATTACGACAGAGGCGGAGACGCCGGCGGCCGTGCGCCCGCACGTGCTCGAGATACCCGCCGGGAACGACGTGGCCGACGCGATTGCGCGCTTCGCCCGCCGCCGTGACCTCGGTCTCTGTGTCCTCGCGGGAACCGGTTCCGTCGCCAACGTCGCCCTCCGCCAGTCGAACATTGGCGGGGCGCCTACGGCGGCTGCTGCGACCATCAGATTTCGCGGGCGGTTCGAGATCCTATCCATTTCCGCTATGTTTCTCTCTCCAGCCGTTGCGGCTCTGTCCCCGGGGATCAGCAGTCAGCTGTCGATCTCGCTGGCCGGGCCGCAGGGGCAGGTCATGGGTGGGACGGTGGCTGGGCCGCTGATGGCTGCGGAGACAGTGGTCATCGTAGCGGCGGCGTTCTTAAACCCGACCTTCCACCGGTTGCCAGAAGAGGACGACGCGTCGTTGTCGATCTCGGTTTTCGGCGGCGGCGTCGGAGCTGCTGGTGAAGTAGAAGAGCAGGAACAGCACTTCCATCACCGAAACCGGCAGTATCAGCAACAGGAGCATCAACAGCGGTGCAACCGCGGGCCAGTGGCAGCTAGTTCGTCTGAGCCCTGCGGCGTGTCCATCTCCAGTCTCCACCTATCGTCGTCAGTCATTCTGGCACCCACCACCCGACCACCACTGCCGTCGCCGCCGCACCAGTATTACTCTTAACCGCTCAAGCTTTTGTGTAGCAATCTTATTCTGTTGTTATTGCACTAGGGAAGTCCTTGAGACTCCGCTTATTTGGATTCAAAGTAATTGAAGTTACTGTCTCAATTATTAGTCCTTTTTAGATCAAACTAAATATAAAAACTGATTTATCATGTCATTTTTTTCGCATCAAATCGTGAAAAATTATGCCCATATAAAATTGGTATGCTGCCATTAAGAAAAATCATTAGTTGTTGGTAAGCTGATACAATCTTATCTTTTAGGTGAACCTAAATATAATTTTAAAAATAGATGATCACGCTACTATCTTGCCTCTCACTGTTTAATCAACGTGAAACTAAATATAATTATCAATATCAATTTCTTCCGGTTGGTAAGTCATCATTTATGGTTATCACACGAAAACTTACGATAAGTCAATACTATTTTGTCCTTTTGGGATGAGCTAGGAGTAGATGGTTATGTTGACGCTAAGAGTGTCCTTCGATTTTATTATTAGAATACTTATAAGCACATTAAATCCATGTTGATTGAGGATAAGGAAAAGCAAATTATCTAAAATTGGTAATTCCTGGCCAAACTCATGACCTGGGACGTTGGTCACTACGTCGAGATTGTAGGGAGCTACGGCGCCGAGCGGGAGAGGAGTAGGGCTTGCTGCTCGTGGGATGTCATCGGTGCCATCGCCATACACCACTTTGAGGGAGCACGAGTATTGCGAGCAAGAGATAAAGAAGAGCGTGTTCTGATTTCCGCCCCTCCCTAAGCTCCTCTCATCTCCTTTCTTTCTTGTCAATTCTTGATCGTGCTCATCGGAGGAGTCAGACATATGAAGGGCGATTAGAATTTTCTTGATCATTTCGAGTGAGGAACGATGCTATTAGTTAATTATTCATCGTATTCGGCAACTTTTCTTCAGATCTGTTGAGGAAAAAAAAGTTGATTTGTCTAGTGCTCGATTCTGGAACAAATGTTGCATACCCTAATACATTTTAATCTGAGATGGTGCAAGGGAAATTGTTGATGGAACGACCACGATTTGTGGATTTGTGATCAATGCTGAGCAATCGATATCAATATGATGGAAACGATGATGGATAAAGTCCTCGACTCTTATTCGTCTCAAATAGCGAAAAGATTTCGATGTCTATACATCTCAGTGTTGGCTCAATAAGGCTAAGAATTATGCTGTTCGCTATGTTCAACAATGTCATGCAAGTTTTTGATTGTCGCATACAAAGTTTCGATCGGTCATGTCTTATCATTGGGAAGTTAGGTCAAAGATTTACTGCAGGTTGGGCCTTTCAAGGTGACTGTCACTCATCCCTTTTAACTGGACACCTATGCAACGTGGAGACCAGTATCAGTGCAGTGACAATGGAATGGCTGGAGAACCAATACATGGTTGTCTTGGGGAATGACGAGGAACACAAGTAAGAATGCACATTAGTGTTTCATCTGATTATATAAAATGGTTTAGGCTCACTGTCGCAAGGAGCTGTAGAAATGTCCAATCTTTAAAATCAAAATCAATCTATCGAATTTGCGTATGGATCAACAGCTATGAACGACCCATTTAAATCTGATAGATAGTCAACTGGCATTTACTCCTTTCTCGTTCGGAAAACATTGTAATTTGTGGTCACAATTTGGCTGCAGCATGCTCAGGTTGAGGACATCAGAGGAGACTAGTAGGATACCTTCTCTTCTTTGAGGCTACTACGACTACATCAAATGCTCCTTCGAATTGAGCTCCACCTTCAGGTGATGTAATAATATGTTTAGCTCATTTCAACTGCAAGTATGATTATTTTATGAACTTCCACCTACAAAGAACATGTTTTGTTTAGTATTTCATCTCCTGTAGTCAATGATCATCAGAGTTCGAAGTGTTATCTTCATTACATTTCATCTTCTTATTCTCTCATAATCACTTATTATCAAGGTTATACAAGGATTGTCAATATTATCTTTTTGAGATTAGGCTTGACCTGTTTTGTGATTTTTTTAATTATTACTATTTTATAAGAAAAACAGATAAATGTCCGACTGATGTAGAATGAATCTATACGTATTTGATATAGTGATCTATACTTAATGATTATGTCAAATATTACCCCATAAAACATAGATCATTTGGCAAACCCGTCTGACCAAATTTTCATTGCTAGCTGAGATGTGATTCTTCATATGCACATTGCACGTAATTGAAGCTAAAACAGCAAACTTCCCTTATATCTTATCTACCAAGCACTTCTGAGATTTCCATTGCTATCGCTGCAAACGGAGCATCCCTGGAATCGGTAACTATGTCCTATTAAACCGGGTGGACATGCGAGCCCGCTTGCAGTAGTTCTCGCCCGGACCGGCCCGGTTCGTAAGCAGGACGGCCCAGAGAGCGGCCTGCAGCGCGGACCGCCCATCTCCTTTCTCCGCCTCGCCCACCTCCAACTCCAGCAGGCTCCGAGTTCGACCGCCGACCGTGACCATCTCCACCCGAACCGCCCTGGCACGGACCGACCGGACCGCCCGGCTCAGCTCCCCCATCAGACCGGGCCTGTCCGCACAGCACACCCACGCTCGGACCACCCTCCCTCCGCTCTCCCCTCCCTCCTCTACCCCGACCTCGTCCCCCTCCCCGGGCACCACCACCGCCACCTCCTCCACCCTCCCCCTCAGCTCCCGCACCTGCCTCACCACCTCCCCCAGCAGCGCCGCCTTGTCCAACTGCACCCAGGCAGTCGGTTAACAGAAGAAGCCAAACTTCGACTCCGTAAAGCAAGCAGAAGCGTGGATGCATCCGTGGAACTTACTCTGGTGGCCGCGGGGAGCAGGCTCCTGAGGGTGGCGAGGTGGCCGTTGATCCGCTGCCTCCGTCGCCTCTCCGCCTCGCTATGGCTTCTGATGGCTCGCACCTCCGCCGCCGTTCTCGTGCTCAGCGTCGTCGAGTCTCCGCCGCCGTTCTCCATCCTCGCCTCCCGCACCGCCTTGCCGGTCTCCACGGGCAACATTCTACCAACCCACGTACCGAATCTCCAGTGTCACTGCTGCAAATTATGAGAGGGTCACATACATGGAAGGGAAGCATTCAAGAAGGCATTAAAGAGGAAAAGATGCAGCACTAACCAAAAGATTCAGGTGAATCTTCTGCTTGATCCTCTGACCACAGTTGGGAGGGTGGTGATGCAGCTGGTGTTCATTTGGACGAGGGGCGGGGGTTTAAAAGGAGGAGGGAAAGCTGCCTCCACCATATTCCCACTTAAGTGGGAGCCTAAGTAACATTATTTGATCGGTGAAAAGAGAGGTGCAGGCTATGGATTAGGGTGGCGGTGACCGCGATGACGGGGGCGGGGAGGGGACAGATGGCATCACGAGGACGGGGTTGGGACACAACTTTGGCGGTGTCGGATTGCCGGAGGCGGAGGGGGCCATCTTTTGGACGTGCCGGTCCGGCAAAAGTTGGTACTGCAGAGAGGTCTCTCCATTTTTGTTTCTTGTAGCTTTTTTGACCAATCCCAACGTCGGAGGCACCGCGGTGGGGTCCACGAGGCGATCTTAACCATCGATCTCATCTTTCTAACATTGGGCAGCATCTAACCACGCTCGAATAGGAATCCATCGAGCTAGATCTTTACCCGGTAGATCACTGTTATGGTCCACCGACACCCCTAAGTCGACACAATAAGCTCCAAAACTGGCAGCCGACTGCAACAAATGGCAGACGAGTTCTTCACAAGGTTCTCGCGGCCTTTCTTCCATGGACGGAGTCTCGTGTTGCATCAGCTCCCCTCTCTGCCTCCCTGCCAAGAGTCGGCGAGGCACTCGGAGAGGCAACATGGGGGTACTCGAGGGGACCCTCCGTTGATGATTGAGGACATACTCGTACGATCGACCACATGATGCATCTTGACGGAGAGTGGATTGTTTACGCAGACAGGAGGTGCAATGGATCAGCAGAGAGCACAACACTTGCACAGCACCTTTGGTTCACTTCCCATGCAACTACTATGTTCACTAGGGGTTTACAAGGCCCACAGGGGCGTCGCAGGTGGAAGGAGGTTGACGTGCAAGTGTCCGGAGGAACTCAAACTTCAAAGCTTGACACATAGTCTTCTCTCCGGCCAACGTAGAGCCCAAGGTGACCACCTGTCTCTGACTCACCGAGAGGGCGTTTTGAACGTAACCTTTCTGTCTCTTCCTGGGGATGCATGGAGCAACAACTTCTGATGCCTGGGACCGACTCCAAACCCATACTTACTGCTGCTTCTCATGAACCCATTAGGAGGAATCATGACGCACAGCCTGTGGATGGAGAGAGGTGTCGCGCTACAGTCCCATCCATGTCCATTTCCTGAGGCGCTTCGGCCTTGTGACTTCTCTCCGCCTGCTCGCTGCAGCTGCAAATGACCCGACCCAGCAGAGACTAAGACAAAAAGCTTCATGTCCTTGAAAAGAAGGAAGCTCTCTCTACCTATACGAATGCATACGAAATGATTCCATGTGCTGCTGTAAAAAGTCATCTTTGAGCTCATGCTTAGGTTAACTACACTTGAACTCTCCTACAGCAAGCACACAGCACAAAGGAATCAGAATTCCACCATCTACAGGACATGGCACAAACCTCGAAGGAGCAAAGCAAACGTCTGGAACCGTCAAAGCTTGGCCTTGGTTGTTAAACCCAAACCAGCTGAGTGCAGAAGCAAGGCAAGATGGGCTCGGTTTGGTGTTGTGGTGGCAAAGCTCCTTTGGAAGAAAAAAGAGAAGAGAAGAAAGGAGATCGATAAGGCCTGTGGAGTCCCGGAAGAAAATGATATTATAATGAAGGGAAAAGCCTTTCTAGGGATGAAAAGAGATAATCCAATGGAGTTATATCAATCAGAACTTTACTTTTATTTTTGTCCCCAGCTTGTCCTTGACGATTGCTCCCACTTTATCTTCTCAAAGACTGGACCTTGACTCTTGGAAATCTTGAACCATTATTGGTATGTGATCAATTGCAACACTGCGTTATGGGCAGAAGTAACGTTGACTCCCAGTTTGACCACATTAGCATCGGTCTCCGTCGAAGGGGCAGCATAATGATACTCTTTTGGGCTGCTTTGGCAAAAGTGATACTGAGGAATGCCTCTTTCTGCCGTATATTCTCACAGAAGATACCAATTTCTAGCGTGAGGCTATATTTAAATTACATGATAACGCGATGAATCATTATGGTTAGTGCAGTCATCCTCTTAAGTATGTTTCGTTCGAATATTAAATCAAAATTTATGATTAATTATGATTTGGGTTGAAAAGTTTTAATCAAGATTATGTTTCTTTTGAATATTAAATCAAGATTTATGATTAAATAAAATTTTGGCTTAATAATTTTAATCCATCTATTACAAGCTTAGTTGGTTTTATCTAAATCATATGATATTCTTGTGTGTTTTGAATGATGATATAGTAAAGAGTCTAAGATGATTTGTCATAATAAAAAGTTTCCATAATTATGCACGTAACATTGCTACGAAATAAAAATAATAAACACAAGATAGGAGTTTTCATGTGAAGTACATACAATTAGGGAGAAGAGACGAGATTTGTTATCCCTTTTTTATGATTTTTTGATAACCAAATGTTACTTTTCCAGAGGTTTTTGAATGCATACCATTAGTTCTTTCTATTTACAAAATGCCTGGCACCTACAAGAAGGCCCGGGTCGAGGTTCGTCCTGATCTAGCCCCTCTGACGATCAAGTTAGTGTCGAGGTTATGTTTGTGTCAGTTGCTTCCTCATTCCTGAAATCATGCGAGGTGCTTTATGCTCATGTTCGGGGTCGGTCGTACGCACCGGGATGGCGGCAACTTGTCCCTCGGGCGGTGAGTGCGTACCATAGTTCAGATACCGGTAAGCTTGTATGGGGCGACACAGTTCTGGGCTTTCAGGGAAGGGTTGCTCCATGCGGCTCTAGGCGACATGGAGCAACTGTCGCTTCTGACCCGAGGTGGCACGTCAGACGTGGCATCCTAGGTTAGGCTAAGGGTTGTGCCTCTATGCAAGAATGTCTATTGGCTGCCTCCACATGGGCGATGCCAGATTATCCCCTATCACTTCTCCCCAACCCCCCCTCCCCCCTCCCCCAAACCCCAATGAGACATGCTTCGGGCTCCCCAGAGAGGGGCTTGGGGCATGTTTGGTTCTGCCTTATCTGTTATGCCATCTGTTATGTGGGAGTTGATAGGCTGGTGTGTTGGGTTGGTCGTCTTAGTCATATGATGGACTGGTGCTCAGGCTAGTGAACTTGGGCAAAAACTGGACTGCTGCCCGAGCTGATGAACTCGGGCAAAAACTGGACTACTGCCCGAGCTAGTGAACTCGGGCAAAAACTGGACTACTGCCCGAGTTGAACTCGAGTGAAGATTGGACTGGTGCTCGAGCTGGTGAACTTGGGCAAAAACTGGACTTGTGCTCGAGCTGGTGAACTTGAGCAAAAATTGGATTGATGCCCGAGCTGGTGAACTCAGGCAAAGATTGGACTGGTGCTTGAGCTGGTGAACTCGGGCAAAAACTGGACTACTGCCCGAGCTGGTAAACGTGGGCAAAGATTGGACTAGTGCCTGAGCTGGTGAACAAGGGCAAAAACTGGACTGGTGCTCGAGCTAGTGAACAAGGGCAAAAACTGGACTGGTGCCTAAGCTGGTGAACTCGGGAGAGACTAGATTGGTGCCCGGGTTGGTGAACTCGGGCAAAGGGTGGTCTGGTGCCCGAGCTGGCAAACTCGGGCAACAGTTGGACTGGTGCCCGAGTTGGTGAACTTGGGTAAAAACTGGACTGATGCCCGAGCTAGTGAACTCAAGCAAAAACTAGACTAGTGCCCGAGCTAGTGAACTTGGGCAAAATTTGGACTGATGCCCGAGCTGGTGAACTCGAGCAAAGACTGGACTTGTTCCTGGGATAAGACTGGGCCGAGGCGTTCCTTAGAGAAATTGTCCGTGATCCCATGAATCCTGGTGGGGCATCTATCAACGTGCTAGCTGGAGACCGGTGTCACATGCGTCTGACGGGCGGTCGACGTTGCACGTGACTTTTGGCAAGAATTTTCGCTAGTAGGCACGTTATGGCAGGAGCCCGAGGGGGGGGGTGTGGGTGGGGCGATGGGGCAGCGTGCTTGGCGAGGCACTCTTCAATAAATGTTGCCATCAATTCCTACTTCGGGGAGCCCAAATGTCGCCTTGGTGTTGGTAGGATTTTTCCTTATAAGCCTATCCCTATGCATGGGGGAGGTCATTGTGTTCCCCTATTTGTCATTAAATTCCTCTCTGGCCTCCGTCATCTCGGACCCCCACTTTTTCTGGTGCCCAACTCAAGGTTGGGATGGCTTCTTCCTCATCATCATCGAGTCGGTCTATCCTCGAGGTTAATGAGTCAATTTCGAAGAGTTCTAAAGTAGAGGTGGTCAGTTCGTCCTCGGGTGACATTCCCCCGACAGACTCGAAGGCCCTTGCAGCCCTTCAAGCGATGTGATTGTGACACGATATGGACTCAGTGGTGACCGAGGAGCTCCTAGGGCTTATTGGTGATGGTGAGATTTTTTCTTATAAGCATATCCTGGGGAGGTCATTGTGTTCCCCTATTTGTCATTAAATTCCTCTCTGGCCTCCTATTTATCATCTCAGACCCCCACCTTTTCTGGTGCCCAACTCAAGGTCGGGATGGCTTCTTCCTCATCATCATCGAGTCGGTTTGTCCTCGAGGTCAATTAGTCAATTTCGGAGAGTTCTGAAGTAGAGGTGGTCAGTTCGTCCTCGAGTGACATTCCCCCGATGGACTCGAAGGCCCTTGCGGCCCTTCAAGCGATGTGATCGTGACACGATGTGGACTCGGTGGTGACTGAGGAGCTCCTAGGGCTTATTCGGGATCGTTACAGTATCCCGAAGGAGTACAAACTCCATGCCCTATTTCCAAATGGGTTCGGGCTAACCATGGATGCCCTTGAGGCGGGGTTGAAGTTCCCATTGCACCCCGTGATCGTAGAGTGCTTCCAGTGGTGGGGGATCTCTCCATCTCAGTTAGCACCTAACTCTTGGCACTATCTAGTGGTTTTCTTGGGAGATTATCGAGCGGTGGGGATCGAGCCGACTCGAATGCTATTTCTAGCATGTTTTCGGCTATGCAAAGGCCGGGGTGGATACTACTAGACCACCCGAGGTGGGTTTAAGATCAGTGGAGCCCCTTCTAATAATAAGGGGTGGAAGATATGCCACTTCTATGTGAGTTGCCACCGGGAGTGGGGGTTCCGTGTCGGGTGGACCTCCCGAGCCATCAACAACGTCCCCCCTTTCCTCTCCCACGGGAGGCTGATCGTGTTGTCACGCACTTAGCTGGAATTGCCTAAGTGGTGAGGCACCCTTGCGGCAAACACGGACTTAGCTCGAGTTGTCTAAGTCAAGAAGCACCCTTGCGCCCACTTCGATCGGACTTAGCTGGAATTGCCTAAGTCTTGAGGTGCCCTTGCGACATACGCGTTCGCAAAGGGTCAGCCGAGCTGCAACCTTGTGCAGGTCCCGTAGGACCTGTAAAAATAAAATTTAATTAGTTGTTGGAACGAGTGGCGGACAAGTCCCGACATCTCGCGAAGAGGGAAGCTTTACAAGCAATTGAGCAAGTACTTGGAGTGCAAGAAAGCAGAGAAAGAGAAGAGGAAAATAAAGACTTTAGAAGGGTAAATGAGCGACTGCAAGTCCGCAAACAACTACTCCCCAAGTGCCGGGCATAATGGTAAGTTTCTGTCAAGTTGACGTGCAAACTTGTGAAAGTGTTCAACGCTCGACACTATACTGAAGACCCATCCAGCCATGTGCCACTCGGGGGGTTCTAGGGTACTGAGATGGCTGACAAAATTTGGGTGGTCTGGTCAGTAGAAATCAACCCGCGGCATACGAAAACGGAGCTATTTTGGGGGTTTTGGGCAGATGCAGCGAGCGATCGTTCTGCAGCACTACGAGCTATTGTTTCGTATATTTTTACAAAGAAAACACATCAAAAACATGGCAAAATAGGCTGCCAAGGATATGTACATGCATGGGCAAGCGATGAACGGAACGTTGAATGAAGTTGCTACGAGTGTGTGACGACCGTTCGTGACATTCTCCCCCACTTAAGCTGTCGACGCCCTCGTTGACACTCTTTAGTAGGCTTTGATGGCTGTTTCTTTAGTAGGCTTTGAGGGTATCTTCTAGCTCCCAACTGGCTTCGGTTCTGGGAAGCTTCCGCCACTTCACCAAGTATTCAATCTACTCAGCTCCATTGTGTAGCTTTGTCTTGTGATCCGCTAAAATAGTCTCAACTCGCTTCTCATAGGAGGCTCTGGTGGGAGGTTGTCGAGTTGAAACGCCTCGGGAAGTATCTTACGGATCGGAGTGGTAGGCTTTCAAGTTATTAGCATGGAAAACATTATGAATCTTGAGCCACGCTGGCAGTTGCAACTTGTAGGAGACGTTGCCCACCCTACTGATAATTGGGAAGGGGCCATCATACTTACGCACCAATCCTTTGTGCACCTTGTTTCTAAAGAATTGGAGTGATGCTGGTTGGAGCTTCACCAACACCAAATCGCTGACTTTGTATTCCTATGGTCGCCTTCCCAAGTCTGCCCACTTCTTCATCTTTCTAGCCACCTTCTCCAAGTAGGACCACGCTATATCTGCATTACGATGCCATTTTTTTGCCAAGTGATATGCGGACGGACTACTCCCTGTATATCCAATAGCTAAAGTATGAGGAGTCGATGGCTGTTGTCCTGTGATGATCTCAAAGGAGCTTTTGTTGGACGCAGAGCTCCGCTGCATGTTGTAGGAGAATTGGGCTATGTCCAACAGCTTCACCCAATCTCGTTGGTTGGCACTCACGTAGTGCCAAAGATATTGCTCTAGGAGCGAGTTTATTCTCTCAGTTTGGCCATCCGTCTGGGGGTGGAGGCTTGTGGAGAAGTATAGCTTCGACCCCAACAATTTGAATAACTCGGTCCAAAATCATCCTAGAAACCGAGCATCTCGATCACTTATGATATTGTGCGGGACTCCCCAATACTTTACCACATTCTTCATCATTAGCTTCGCCGCTTTCTTTGCTGAACAATGTAGGGGTGCAGTAATGAAGGTTGCATACTTCGAAAATCGATCGACCACCACAAGTATCGATCCGAGTCCCCCTACTGCCGGTAAGCTAGATATGAAGTTTAGAGAAATGCTCTCCCACAGCCTTTCTGGTACAGGTAACGGCTCTAAAAGTCCCACCAGCTTCCGTTGCTCCACTTTGTCTTATTGACAAGTTAGGCACGTCCGAACATATTCCTCCACGTCTGTCCCCATCTTCGACCAATAAAAAGCCCTCTCCACGAGAGCCAATGTTCGATGAATGCCTGGATGTCCTGCCCAAAAAGAATTATGGCACTCCTTCAAGAGTTCACGTCTCAAATTATCCACTCGAGGGATATAAACTCTATTCCCTTTGGTGTAGACGAGTCCCTCTTGGACCCAAAATCATCATGTCTTGCCTTCTTGGATCAGTTGCATCAAGGTTACTGTCTGGGGATCACTGTACAGTCCATCCTTGATCTGAGAAACAAAGTTGGAGTGCAACTGACTTGCTTGGCCTCCGCCCTTTAGTTGCATAGCATTCATGGTCTCCACTTTCCGACTCAAGGCATCGGCTACGACATTTGCTTTTCCGGGTTTGTACTCCATTGTCATGTCAAATTCTGCCAGGAAGTCTTGCCATCGTGCCTGCTTTGGAGAGAGTTTCTTTTGAGTCTGGAAGTAACTCAAAGCAATGTTGCCTGTCCTTAGCACAAATCGTGATCCGAGAAGGTAGTGTCGCCACACTCGTAAACAGTGGATCACCGCTGTCATCTCCTTCTCGTGCACTGGATACCGCCGCTCGGTCTCGTTGAGCTCGCAGCTTTCATAGTGTTGAATCTCGGATTTTGATGATGAAACTAATTGAGTGTAATTTGTGGTCTAACTGCGTTTTGAGTTACGCAGGTCTACTATCGATCAGGATTAGATAGTTGACGTTGGAGGAATTGACGTTGCGCCGGAGGTGATCACGTCAGGATATTGGATGTCGAGCCGGAGGTTCGGTCGACTATCGGTAAGAGGCTTCGTACGTCGGGCATCGGGCCAAGAAGTGCGGAGTTGCACCATGGATATCGAGGTTGCGGAGGTCAACCGTCGATTGGGCAACAAGCCGCTAGAGAGGGCGATGTCTTGTGAAGGATCGACGGTGCGCCGACTAATGATGTGCCGAACCGAATGTCAATTCGCATTGTAATAACTGTCTAGATCGAAGTAGAGCGTTTGGTGTTTGTTTGTGTAGGAGTAACTACGAATGGGATGAAGGCGTAAAGCGAAACCAAGGGCCGAAGTCAAGTGCGATGGATCGTTGGGAGTTCGAGAGTTTGACTAAGTCCGAAGATTCATTGGGAGTCTTCTTGGAACCAGAGAACAGTAGGAGCTTAGAAGGGTTTTCAAAGTTCACGGGAGGTTCGTCGGAAGTTCGCGGAGCTTGCCAAGAAAGATCGGAGCTTGCCAAAGAAGCTCGGGGGAACTCGCCAAAATCATCGTGGAGTCCGAGAGCTTGCCGAGAGTCCGCAGGATGGTTTCCGAGGGATCGTCGGAAGACCACTGGAAGTTCGTCGGAAGCTCGAGGGAAGAAGATTTGACTTACGGACTTTGTAATAGCTTAGGAATGTCTTTAATTTCGTAGTTAGCATATTAATTTGGGTTAGGATTAGGGGTTAATCCTCTAACCCAAGTATGGGCCCATTGGGCCTTGTTCGGAACCGGTTTGGGCCAAGTTTTCTACCAAACCAAATGTAGATTTGTGTTTGGCGGTGGAGCCCAGCACCAATGTGGCCAAGAAGATGTGTGCATGCATCTTTGGGCTACATGCATGCTACGTGCATGCATCTTATCAGTAGCTCGCCTTGTAGCACGCCTTGATTACTATAGCGCTTCGTTTATCAGTAGCACGCTTTGCATCTTAGCAGAGCGTAGCGTCGCTTTGATTCTTTATGCAGTGGTGGCCTTTGCACAGGTGTGTCGATCTGCCGGATCGACAAGACAGAAACTCAAATTTTGGCTCCAAGTTTTGGCTCCAAATTTGAGTTCTCTTGAGCTCTATAAATTCTCCTCTTTTGCAGGTTCAAAGTGCAGCAAGAAGAGTGAAAATCTTGAGGGAAAACTCTGCTCAAATAGTGTCAAAAACTTCCCTCTTACTCTTAAGTGTTTTCTTGTTCAAGAGAGAGGTGAGAGCTTTGTAAGGGTTATCTTCTAAGCCCGTCAAAAGAAGAGGTGTTGCAAGGGAGTTCTTCCTCGCCCATTGGAAGGAGGAAAGCTAGTGGAAAGCCGGAGTCCTCAAGTGAAGAGGAATCGGAAGTGGATGTAGGTCGGATGACCGAACCACTATAAAAATCTAGTTTGCATTTACGTTCTTGCCATTTACTTTGCTGCAAACCATTTTTACTTGCTGCCTTATTTACTCAACTTCCTTATCATCTTATTACATTTGCTTTAAAGTTAAAACGCAATCTTTCCGGGTTCAAACGAAACGTTGCATTCATTCGTACGAAGTTTCCAAATCTTATTTTAAATCATTGAAAATCTATCATTTTATCTGCTGCACTAATTCACCCCCTCCCTCTTAGTGTCACTCGATCCCTAACATATAGGCCACTGGGTGGCCCTCCTGCATAAGTACTCTCCCAATAGCGAAGTCTGAAGCATATGTATGGACTTCGAAGGGCTTCCCATAGTCTGGCAATTTGAGCACTGGTTCTCCCAAAATGGCAGCCTTTAGGTCTTGGAATGCTGCTTTACATTTGTCGGACCATCTCCAAGGCTGCTCCTTCTTCAACAACTCTGTTAGTGGAGTTGCATGCTTCGAATACCCCAGTATGAAGCGTCGATAGTAGTTTACAAACCCAAGGAAGGATCTCAGTTCATGCACCTTCTTTGGAGTTTGCCAGTCCACAACCGCTTACACCTTTGATTTATTCATCTGAATGGAACCATCGTCGATTCGATGCCCCAAGAATAAGATCTCTTTCTAAGCAAAGTAGCACTTCTCTCTTTTTTCGAACAAAGAATTCTCCCTGAAAACTTTGAAGATTGTTCGAAGGTGCTCAATATACTCCTCAAGTGTTTGGCTGTAGACGACGATATCGTCCAAGTAGACAACCACAAACTTGTCCAAATACTCCTTGAATAGCTAGTTCATAAGAGTGCAGAATGTGGCTGGAGCGTTGGTTACATCGAAAGGCATCATCAAGAACTCAAACGCTCCATACCTGGTTACACAGGTAGTCTTCGCCTCATCACCTTCAGCAATACGCACCTGCCAATACCCCGACCGAAGGTCGAGTTTAGAGAAATACTTTGCTTTGCCCAATTGGTCGAACAAGTCCGCAATGAGCGGGATGGGATATTTGTTCTTCACAGTCACCTTGTTGAGGGCTCGACAGTCGACGCATAGTCGGAGACTCCTATCTTGTTTCTTCTGGAAGAGAATTGGAGCTCCGAATGGTGCTTTAGAACTGCGGATGAGACCACCGCTTAGCAGTTCATCTAACTGCTTTCTGAGCTCTGCCAACTCAGGAGGGGGCATGCGGTATGGTGGTCTCGCTGGAGGCTTCACTCCCGGCTCCAGCTCAATAAGATGATCCACGCCTCTGCGTGGTGGCAGAGTTTTCGGCAACTCGGGCGGCATAACATCTGTAAACACCTTCAGAACGTTTGCCACCACAGAAGGTTCTTGAATGGCCTCCCCGTTGAGTGTTTCCAGCTTTACAATCGCCACAAAGGTTAACTCTCCTTTGCATACCCCTTTCTTCAATTGCACCGCCGATAGTTGTTGGGGATCCTGGGTTCCCCTCCGAGAGACGGGAACCACACAAGGGTTGTTACCTCCCATCAAACATATGGAGTCTAGGAACGACATCAGCACCAACTTTGCTGCATGCATGAACTCCATTCCGAGAATCACTTGGAAGTCATCTAATGGTACCGCCATCATGTTTGTACGCCTGCTCCATGATCCGATCTTGATGGAGACCCCCTTTGCTAGCCCGGAGATCCGCTTGGCCTCTGAGTTGATCGCTTTCATCCGACTTGGGTTCTTTCCAAGATTAGTCCAAGGCGCTTTGCTTCTCGGTCGGCAATGAAGTTGTGAGTAGCACCCGTGTCCACCATTGCTCGGGTGGTTTGGCCATTGAGTCTGATGTTCACGTACATTAGCTCACTGTTTCCTACTTTTTGTTGCTTCGGCTTCATATTCTCCCCCACTTGATCCCGCAATGCATTCAACAAACGCATCGCACCCATTCAGGGTCCTTGCAACTTCTTATCGTCGCTACCCAATTCGGAGGTACTCGAACTAAGAGCAACTGCCTTGCCCTTGTCTGACTTGGGGGGATTGATGGAAGTCGACAAGGTATTGAGTGCCTGCTTTTGTGGGCACTCCCACACACTATGTGGCCCTTCGTACAAGAAACATTTCCTAGGTTTTGAGGCCCTGCCATTTGAGTTCGGCCCCTTATGAAAACTCTTTTTCCTTTGCTCGCCCCTAGGTTCCTTCCCAGGAGGATGCCTTGGTTAATGATTTTCTGTAGACTGTTTCTTCTTCCTCGGGTCCTCTGAAGAAATAAAGTCGGTAAGCCTTTTTGTGGCTGCAATTACTCCGACCAAATCAATGACATTCCGTCGATGAAGTTCCTGTTGAGCCTATGGCCTCAGGCCGTCAAGAAAGCTGAACAACTTATCTTTTTCAAATATATCTTGAATGTCCAGCATTAGTGTAGAAAATTGCTTCACATAGTCCCGAATGGAAGTCGTTTGGTAGAGTTGTCTCAACTTCCTCCTTGCGACGAACTCAGTGTTCTCGGGCAGGAATTGAGTTCGCAACTCACGCTTCAAATCATCCCATGTGTCCACTCGGTACCGACCTTGTTGAATCTCTTCCCAACGGGTTCTCCACTAAAGCTTTGCATCTCCATTCAGATACATAGTCGCTATCGAAACTTTGATGTCCTTAGAGTCTGGCCTTATAGCTCGGAAGTATTGTTCCATGTCAAATAGGAAATTCTCGAGCTCCTTCGCATCTCTAGCACTCCCATAACAATGTGGGTCGGGCGCTCTGAAGCTTTGTGTCGGTGCAACGCGGGTATTACTTCCCGCATTTAGCGCCCTTGTGAGTATTGTCACTTTGGAAGTGAGTTCCACCACCATTTCTTGCAGATGTTGTACGGAGTCCTTGGTGTCATCCATTAGTCGGTCGACCAAGGCTTCAACCTTGTCAATCCGGGATTCAGCTTCCTCTTACGAGATCTCTACCCCAAGAAGCCTATGTTGGCCTTGATAGAGTTCCTCCAAGCTCGCTTCAAGAACATCCAAGTGGGTTTCTACTGCTGTGACCCTTTCTTTATGGCTCATTTTCCCGGTCGGTGCTCCAGATCGCACCTCCTCCATTCATGACGAGTAGCCAACTTCTCACTCATCATGTCCACTACCCCGCTCTTCCTAAGTGGCACCAGTAGTGAGGGAGCGAGTTTGAACATGCAACCCACCTGCAGCTGCTTGGGGCAACAATCCGGCTTGCCCTGTCTTGCTCGATTCGCCGCGATGTCTCACCATGACGAGATTGTGAAGTTTCTTCGTAGTTTGCTCAAATTGCTTGCCTACTATGATATCACAATGTCACGCACTTAGCTGGAATTGCCTAAGTGGTGAGACACCCTTGCGGCAAACACAGACTTAGCTCGAGTTGTCTAAGTCAAGAAGCACCCTTGCGCCCACTTCGATCGGACTTAGCTAGAATTGCCTAAGTCTTGAGGTGCCCTTGCGACATACGCATCCGCAAAGGGTCAGTCGAGTTGCAACCTCGTGCAGGTCCCGTAGGACCTGTAAAAACAGAAGTTGAATAGTTGTTGGAACAAGCGGCGAACAAGTCCCGACGTCTCGCGAAGAGGGAAGCTTTACAAGCAATTGAGCGAGCACTTGGAGTGCAAGAAAGCAGAGAAAGAGAGGAGGAAAACAAAGACTTTAGAATGGTGAATGAGTAGCTGCAAGTCCACAAATAACTGCTCCCCAAGTGCCGGGCGCGATGGCAAGTTACCATCAAGTTGACGTACAAACTTGTGAAAGTGTTCAACGCCCGACACTATACTGAAGACCCATCCAGCCATGTGCCACCCGAGGGGTTCTAGGGTGCTGAGATGGCTGACAAAATTTGGGTGGCTACGAGCTGCAGAAATCAGCTCGCGGCACATGAAAACGGAGCTGCTTTGGGGGTTTTGGGCAGATGTAGTGAGCGATCATTCTGCAGCACTGCGAGCTGTTGTTTCGTATATTTTTACAAGGAAAACACACCAAAAACATAGCAAAACAGGCTTCTAAGGATATGTACATGCATGGGCAAGCGACGAATGAAACGTTGAACGAAGTTGCTACGAGTGTGCGACGACCGTTCGTGACAGTGTGGAGAGCTTGAGGGGGATCATGTCTTCTTCTCGGGCCATTAGGGGAATGATCGAGGAGTGGTTGGTCGATGCGGGACTCAGCCTGGCCCTTAGGGGTATGGTTGGACTCATCGTTTTTAGGCATTTTGTTCCTTGCTCTATTTATACTTTTGTGCACTTCGCTAACTGACTCATGACTTGTAGAAATGGTGAATCTCCAATCTATAAAGGGGATGCCTCGACTCTCGACTGCTGCGTCGCCACCTCGAGAGTGTGAAGGAACTGAGGCCAAGCTCCCAACTCGAAAAAGCACCCCGGGTTATCGAGGTTCTCCCGATGAGGCCGAGGGGGGGGGGGGTGTGGTGGGGAAAGAAGAAGGCGAAGGGGTTGAGTCAGAAGTCTTTTGAGGGGGCGACACTTTGCGAGGCTGCTCCGCGGGTAGCATGCAAGTCAGGCAGCAGCTAGCATGGGGAGGGCTCTAGCGCTAAAGGGAAGGGTCGCGCTGGTTTACCCGGGGACAATCCCTTGGGTGAGTGGTTGGAGCGACTCAAGTCGATGAGGGACCTGTGCTGCGTTCGCGCCTCCAACAAGGGTGAGCCCTTCCAGGCCTTAAGCATAGCGGACCTACTAGAGGGGGAATCGGGGGTGCCATACGAGAGTCGCTCCACCCAGCTTTGGTGAAGTAGATGTACTGCTCACCCTCCATGGTGCTGATGGACCGTATCGCGAAGTCGCTGGCCTGGGTAAATGTCATGTTTTCCTATTTTACCTTCGGGGTTGTCTCGTTGCGCTCGGCTCTAACCTTAGCATTTGCACAAAATTATCATTACATGATGGTGCTGATCGACCGAGTTCACGACGCGGGGCGGGTGATCGACGAACTCCAACCTGTGTCGGGAGGTCGAGGAGCTAAAGGGTGGACTCAGCTTGGAGGTGGTTGCGGTGGCCGAGCAACGGGTGGCCACTACCGAGGTTGAAGTTGAATGACTGAAGGTGGAGCTGGCGAGCTCCCAACGCTAACTAAAGGATAGCCGTGGGCGGATCTGCAGCTTGGACGATGAGCTGCTTGTGTTCGTGCGGAATGTTGAAGCCGCCCGATCGGCGACCCGCGTTGCGAAGGAGGTACTGCAAGAGGAGCGTCGAGGGGTCAAGGAGTAGGTGAGGGAGGTAATCACCGAGTACAAGAAGTCACATGTGACCTACGAGTTCAGTTATCCGGTGGCGCTCACCTGCTTCCGTGCCAAGTACCCAGACTTGAAGGTGGATGCTGACCCGTTCATGGACCTCCCCAAGGATCAGATTATAGACATTCCCGAGGACGTGCCGTTCGACGACAACCTAATGGCCCCTCCACCAAGTTAGGGAACTTGCAGCACGCTTTTTGTTTTTTCTCTTTTGTTCTAGTTGGGTCGAGTCTGAGTTTTGTAAGGCCCGGGCTAGTCAGAATGTAAATACTTTTCTTACATGAATGCAAAGTTTTTTTTTCTTCGCAAATTGAAGGTTTCCATCGGTGGTAGGGGTAGAACTTCTTAAGGTTCGAAATGTTCCAGGTCCTCGGTAGAGGGGTTCCGTCCATGGTCTTGAGGCGATAAGTATCATCTCAGACCACATTGTAAACCCGATAAGGTCCTTCCCAGTTTAAGGCTAGCTTCCCCCTAGCTCGGGTTGGGTCGCTTACTTCAGTCTTTCGAAGGATGAGGTCTCCGACTTGGACTTTGCACGAGCAGACCCTTCGATTGTAGAGTCGGGCCATGGCCTTCTTATACGTCAAAGCATGGAGGTGGGCCTCGGCTCTTCACTCGTCGAGGAGGTCAAGGCCACCGCGGAGCTCGATCCCTGAAGCTTCTTTGTCAAAGTTTTCTACCCGTAGGGTTAGGAATACCATCTTGGGAGGGAGCACCACCTCGGTTCCAAACGCTAGGCTGAATGGGGACTCCCCCGAGGTCGTTTTAAGAGTGGTTCGGGATGTCCATAGGATGCTCGGAAGCTCATTGACCCACGCACCTCGGGCTTCACCCACTCTTTTCTTCAAACCTTCAAGGATTGCCCGATTGGTAACTTTGGCTAGGCCGTTGGTCTGGGAGTGGGCGATCGAGCTAAACTTCAGTAGTATCCCATAGGATTAGAAATAAGCCTTGAACTTTGCGTTGTTGAATTAGGTCCCGTTATTAGTGATGATGGCCCTTGGGATCCCGAAGCATGTGATAATATTCTTCTAAACAAAACCCTTGACACACTTCTCGGTGATGGACGCTAGTGGTTCGGCCTCAACCCACTTAGTGAAGTAGTCGACCCCGACTATAAGGAATCATTGCTACCCTGAGGCGGGAGGAAATGGGCCAAGGAGGTCCATCCCCCACTAGGCAAAGGGCTAAGCCACATCCATCGAGGCGAGGGGCACGACGGGTTGGTGCTACATCTGAGCATGCGTTTGACACTGTTGGCACCATTGTACATAAGCTAAAGCTTCTCAACGTAGTGTTGGCCAGTAGAATCCCTGCCTGAGGATCTTGAAAGCCAAAGTTCGGCCTCCGATATGTTCCCCGTAGACGCCTTCGTGGACCTCCACGAGGACCATTTCAGCTTCGGATGGCGACAAGCAACGAAGGAGGGGCTAAGAGAAAGCTCTTCGATATAGCTTGCCCTCAATCTCGGTGTATCATGCTTGGGCCCGCCTGAGCCATCGGGCCGTGATTGGGTCATTGGGCAGCGCACCCTTCTCTTTGTAGCGAAGGATTTCCTCCATCCAGTTTAGAGTAATTTTGATTGTGTTGATATCCGGGATTGGGAGGATCAACACCGAGAGGACCTCGATTTTCCAAAGGGGTTCCCCAGGTGGCTGGCTGGAGGCCAACCGAGCCAGTGCGTCAACTTAGACATTGTGGGTGTGCGGTATCCTTGTGACCACTAGGTGGTCAAAGCGAGCCGAGAGCCGTTGGACCTCAGTGAGGTATTGCACCATGGTTGGCTCTCAGGCTTCGTAGGTTTTGTTGAAGTGACCCACCACCAATTGGGAGTCTATGAAGGCTTCTAGGTTTTGTACGTGCATCTCGAGGGCGAGGCACAACCTTGACAATAACGCCTCGTATTCAGTTTCATTGTTGGTGGCATTGAACTTCAACCGAAATGCGTGCTCATAAGTTTCTCCATTCAGGCTTTTGAGGAACATTTCTATCCCTACTCCTTCCGATGTGGTAGACCCATCGACATACAAGGCCCAGGCTCACTCGTCCGACCCCTGTCCAACAGGATTATTTTCAGGGGTTAGTTCAGAAATAAAGTCAACCAATACCTGAGCTTTGATTGCCGTTCGGGGGACATATTTGATGTCAAATTCCCCGAGCTTGACCGACCACTTGAGCATTCGACCCGAGGTATTGAATTTAGAGAGGATTTGGCATAGGGGTTGGTTGGATATCACCCTTATCGTGTGGGCTTGGAAGTAGGGTTGTAGCTTTCGAGCTGTTACTACTAGTGCCAGTGCTAACTTTTCTATCGGTGGGTAGTGCTCTTCGGGTTCGATGAGGATGTGACTGGTATAGTAGATGACTTGTTGTGCTACCTGATCCTCCCACACCAGCATCGAGCTGACCACCCGTTCTGAGGAGGCCAAGTAGAGACCCAGGGTCTCGCCCGGATGGGGTGAGACGAGTCGAGGCAGTTGCTCAAGATGTGTTTTAGCTTGCCGAAGGCTTCCTCGTATTTTGGAGTCCATCAAAAGTCATTGGCTCGGCTCAGGGCTCAGAAGAAGGGGAGGCACTTGTCTCTAGAGCGTGACATGAATCTCCCAAGTGCTGCCAGCTTCCCAATAAGGCATTGTACTTCCTTGATCGAGTGGGGAGATTGCATCTCTATTACGTCTTGGACCTTATTTGGGTTGGCGTCTATCCCCCTTCGATGGATGACGAAGCCGAGGAACTTTCCTGAGTCAACTCTAAAGGCGCACTTTGTAGGGTTGAGATGCATGTTGAATCGTCGGAGGCTCCGGAAAGTCTCAGCCAGATCGATCAAATGGGTTGCTACTGACATGCTCTTAATGATCATGTTGTCGACATCCACCTTTATATTCCTCCCGAGCTGATGCTTGAACATTTCATTGACCATCCTTTGGTAGGTGGCACTAGCATTTTTCAGACCGAAGGGCATGACCCTGTAGCAGTAGACCCCTTTGTCAGTGATAAAGGTGGTGTGCTCTTGGCCTTGTGGAGCCATCCGAATTTGGTTATAACCTGAGAATGTATCCATGAACATAAGGAGCTTGTGGCCTATGGTTGCGTCGACCAATTGGTCTATCTTTGGAAGGGGGTAACAATCCTTAGGGCATGCCCGATTGAGATCGGTGTAGTCCACACACATCCTCCAGCTTCTATTATGTTTCTTGATAAGAACTTTATTTGATAGCTACCGGGGATATTTCACTTCAGTTATGAACCCGACATCGAGCAGATGGTCCATCTCGTTATTGATTGCCTGCTGCTGGTTCGGGGCGAACCTTCCAGATTTTTGTTTAACCGGACACACCTCGGGGTGGACCTTCAGTTGATGTTGTGCTACCTTGGGACTGATTCCTGGCATGTCCTTCGAGGGCCATGAGAAGACATTGGTGTTCTCCTTCAGGAATTATACAAGTTGGACCTAGTTGGCCTCTAGAAGCATTGTCCCGACTTTGACGACTTGGTCTGGGCGATCACTCCTCAGGGGAACTTCATTAAGTTGCTCTATCAGTTGCGAGTGCGGTGGAGCTTTAGGGTTGTCCTAAGCATTGAGATGGGTTTGCTTGGGTCGCGACCTCTTCGATATAGACACGACTGTCAAGTAGCACTGCTTGGATTCTCCTTGGTCGCTTTGTACCATTCCAACCCCTACCGACGTTGGGAACTTCATGGCTCGGTGATAGGTGGAGATGATCGCCCTTATCTTGTTGATTGTCGGGCGCCCGAGGATCACATTATATGTCGAGAGTAGGTTGACAACCATGAAGGTGACCACAACCGTTTTGGTCCTCGGTTCATCCCCTATGGTGATTGGGATGGAGGTTGTCTCGAGCGGGGAGACCGTTTCTCCCATGAATCCGGTGAGTGTTGATGCCATTGGGGAGAGGTCTTCATCCGTGAGGCCGAGCTTTTTGAAGGCATCTAGGTATAATACGTCGGTGGAGCTTCCTATGCCAATCATCACTCTTTTTACCTTGGTGTTAGCGATGCAGACTTAGACTATTAGAGCATCGTCGTGGTCCGAGAATTTCATATATTCCGTGTCGAACGTGATTTCCACGCTGGGTCCTGGTCTTGGGTGCTTCTCCACAATGCTCCGCGCATATACTTTTTTCCTCGTGGTGTTGCTACCACTGGAGGCTGGTCTGTCGACAATGACATCGATTTACTTTTCGATAGGACCCTTGGGCTGAGGGGATGGCTCCCTCGGCTTTTTGAGAAAGCGCCCGAGGTGCCCTCGGCGAATGAACTCCTCGATTTGATTCTGTAAGTTACGATAGTCCTCTATGTCATAGTCGTAGTCTCGATGAAACCTACAATATTTAGACTGATCCTTGTTAGTGGTCTTCACCGGGTTGGGTTCCCACAAGAGCCCCTTCTCCCGGATTTGAAAGAAGATCTCAGTTCGAGAAGCGTTCAAGGGGAGCCTTGGGTGATGGTTCAGATCGGTCGGGCCCTCTTCTGGATGGTTCTGTGACTGACCTCAGGATCACTCCTCGGGTCGAGTCCGTCCGAGGTCTCTTATTGTCCTCACGCTTTCTCGCCATCAGGGCCTCGGCAGCAACATATTGGTTAGCGCACTAGAGTATTTTGGGAACGGTTGTAGGCGATCTCTCGACTAGAGGCTAGAAGAACCTTGAGGGGCATAGTCCCATCAAGAACGCTTGCATGATCAGAGAGGGGTGAGCCTTGGGAATCCCTCAGACCTCAACGGTGAAGCACCCGACGAACTGTAAGAGCGCCTCCCCATCACTTTGGGCCAACGTGAGGAGCATGGCGATGGAGGGTTTTGGCCACATGCTAGCCAAGAAGCTTTGCTCCAGCCCTTTCGTGAGCTGGTCGGATGAGGAGACTGAAGCTGGTTGGAGCCGACTGAACCACATTCGAGTCGGTCCCCCAAGCATGGTGGGAATGCCCTGCACATCAAAGCATTATAGGTGTCATAGAGGACCATTTGGGCCCGTAAGGTGGTGACATGTTCTGTTAGGTCAGAGCCGCCATCGTAGAGCCAGGAGTGTTGAGAGGAACAGGCTTATCCTGGATCTTGGGAGTGAAGGGGGATGCTCATGGGGCGTTGTCCCCGACCTTGTCTCTGGACCTGCGGAATTTACATTGGAACTCGTCTAGACATCGGTTCACTGAGAACAGTTCGGCTCTGAATGAGTCGTCGGTTGAGCCGAATGACACTGTGTTGGGCTCGGGAAACGACAGATTGGTTAGACGGAGACCAGGAATACTGTGCTCAGGAGTTGTCCTCGGGCCCCCGAGTTGCTCCACCATCTCTTCTTGCAGTCGTTCGTGCGGAGCTGGATTTGTCAAGGGGACATCAAGCAGCTTTGGGACAAGCACGGGTGGGCTCGGTGCTTGGGGGCTCGTTAGGTGCACGAGTTGTGGGATGAGTGGGGCGACTGCTTGGATTATCCCAACCAGGGCTTGTACTTGCCTTGACATATCGAGGAATGCCTCGGGCGAGACGACCGAGGGTGCTGGGATACTTCCCGGGGTCGTTGAATAGACACTAATAGTAATTCGGGGTCCAGTTCGGGGCGCCCCTGCCCACTTGTGCTACGGGGGTCGGGCCTATGGCGGCGAGGTGGGCAGCAAGCTGTTCTTCGGTGGGGTGAGCCCCTGTGTTGGTCACGGGATGCTATTGTGGCATCGGCCCTCCTTCTAACGCAAGAATATTGTTGAACTGATGTGGCCACAGATCGACGTGGCGGTTTGGCTTGATCCGATCGTCGATGCCCTGAAATGTGTCTCGGATTGTCCGCGAAATACATAGCTCCCCGGGTTGTGTCGGGGTTCGTCCCGACCCGACCCCTCTGACGATCAAGTTAGTGTTGGGATTGTGTTTATGTCAGTTGCCTCCTCCTCCTTCCTGAAGCCATGCGGGGGGCTTTATGCTCATGCTCGGGGTCGACCGTACGCACCGGAGTGGCGACAGCTTGTCTCTCGGGCGGCCAGCGCATACCTTAGTCTAGATGCCGATTGGCTTGTATGGGGCGACGTCGTTCTGGGCTTTCGAGGAGCGGGTTGCTCTGTGCGACGTTGTTTCGGGTTTTCGAGGACGAGTTGCTCCGTGCGATGCCGTTCCGAGCTTTCGGGGATGGGTCGCTACGTGTGGCTCCGGGCAGCGTGGAGCAACTGTCATTTTGTGACCCGAGGTGACACATCGGACGTGGCATCCCACGGTAGGCTAAGGGTTGTGCCTCCATGCAAGAATGTCCGCTGGCTGCCTCCACGTGGCGGTGCCAAATTATCCCCATTCAACTTTGGATCAACTAATATCATGTGCATCTTCTATCGCTTCAGTCTCAGAAATCAAATGATTTCCATGTTGCAACATGTCACCAAGACTTCAATCTTTCTCATATTTTATCAAGCAGGCAGACTGTGGTCTCACACATCAGGCAACAATGACATGAAGACTAGCACAAGATAATTGTTTAATCACCTGTTGGTTTTTAATGGGATTACCAAAGAGGGGTTTCATGAACAAAATGTCTCTTAAAGTTGATCCAGCAGCAAAAGAAGATTTCCACAAATCTAGCACTGAGCAAAGAAGCAGGGTGCTCAAAGAATCAACTTCACGGGTAACACCAGATGAATAGGCAACTCCAATGTAGATTGTCTGCATCAGCAGTGTTAAAAATGGCCTCAGGTCAATTTTTATTCTTTCCAACTTCTTGCCAAATCTTAGTTTGAACTACACAATGCCAAGACAAACATCCCCAGTAAAAAGTGACTCTAATCATTTCTGCACCAACATCACATTTAACTCATCAAAGTAATTTCTCATTGTAGTTAGGTACAAGGAGACAAGTTAATGCAAAGAAAATCCATGAGAACAAGAAATACAAAGGTTAAGGATACATTCTTCATATCAAGCTCTGCCTACATGCATCCTTATAGCACTTCACTAAGACCATAAGATCCATCAACTATATCTACTGCCGTTGGTTTACTCACTCATAAATGCATCTGGTGCACTAGGACCTTCATAAGGCACCATTTCTGATCTTTTATCAGTCTCACACAAAGAAGCCTGCAAGCCTTCTGTCTGTGATTTCCAAGTTGAAATGCACAATCATGTGAGCTGTTTTTCTCTTTTTTCAGAAGAAAAATATAATTTTCAGACATTCTCTAGTTGGCTTGCAAAGTATATAATGATATTGGCACTTGACTATGCTCCTACATGCATTTTGACACGAGAATTGGTTACAACTACAATTAACTTTACACTGTTTCCTTGTCAAAAAGAGGTTTCTAGCATCAGCCACATAGAAGAGATAATACTTACTGTCATTCAACTGGCAACAAAAAAATTCACAAGACTTTCACCAGAGTTATTACATCTTCGAAAACCTTGTCACAACTTCTCTCGGAACAATATTGTGAGAGGTAAGACTGTTCCCTTTGCCATGACTCAGAATTTCATAACCCAACTTGCAAACTTGGATTATACCGGCAAACCTGTTTCCCAAATGGACTGATGGTAGCTCAGTTTCATGTTATTCAAATAATCCACCTGCATGTACATGTGAAAGCATTTTGAAAGGTATTAAAGCGCCACAGTATGGTCAAAGAAAAAACTAGGAGCATGTAAAATGGCAGATACTTATCCGAAAGTAACAATTGAAAAGAATTAAATGTGTTTTCTTGCTCCACCAAACATAATCAATCACTCAATCATCAAAATACGAGTAATGACACAGCAGTATACTAGTACTGTTTGGGCATTTGTCCAGACTATCTGGTTAAGTACACAAATAAACAAAGATGATCATCTCAATTGAGTTGATTCTATTGACCAAAGAGAAGATGAGCTCAAAATACTGTACATGCAATTCAATACTGTAATTGGTCAAACACCAATATATGTAATGGGTAATCAAATAAATGTACAATGTAGCAGTACACGGAAAATTTGATAAATCTTGTGTCAAGAAGGATTCTAAACCAATGCCTATAAACTACAATAAGATTGGAAAAAGATCAATGATCAATGATCATGAGTAGTAGAAAAGGTGAACTCATACCATCTTTAGTGAAATCCAATTTTCATACTGGAAAAGAGAAGACAGCACAGAGTAATTTGCTTTGCTTACAACAACAAAGACAGTACAGAATGAGCAGAGCCACAATGGCACACCCTGATCACATGGCAGTAAGAGAGTAAAACATCAAATGAATATTTAGATATGGAATACAACAATTTAAGCATTGGTTTTGTTCTACAACACAAGTCATCAGATTCCAAACTTCGGATCTGGATGCCAACTCTTGTACTCAAACCAGAAGGAGAAACAACAACATAAACTTTCAATCAGAAAAGTTTTACCTGGTACAAGAATATTCCCAACCTATCCATTCCATCTGTAAACTGAGATCAAACTTCCCTACATTGTCAAACAAACAATATAGAACATTCTGTGAATACAAACCTGCAAAATCTTTGAAAGTGTCAGCTGGATTAGCTGGTAAAGATTTTGATAGTTTACGTAAGATCTTGGGCTCAAATTCGGACTTCGCCGTTTACCCTTTGCAAAAAAAGAAATCATGCAAAATCTATTTTGGCCTCCCAAAAACTGTTTCAGATTTCGAACCTAGCATTCATTAACGCTTTGCGAAGAGGAAGCTCGATCGACAGTCCATCCCCTACTCTAACATCAGAAACTACTTCCTAGACTAATCGAACTCCCGGCCTCAGCATTCATGTCCATCACTGTCGGGCTCACCTTAGTCTCCTCAGAAGTCCTCGTCTGGGACTCTGAGACCAAAACCCTCTTCCTCAAGCCGCCCCCAACCTTCTTCTTCGCCACAGCTCTCTTCATGGACCTTAAAGGTGTCACCTTTAAAGCCGTTGTCCCTCCCACCGGCGGCGTTATGGCATCCACCACTGCCGCTGTTTGCTTGGAGGGATGAGGTTGGTGGCATGGACTCATCGGGTAGAAGGGTTTCGATTGGGCGTCGAGTCCTGGCGCGCCAGCTGCAGCCCCATCGGAGAACCCCAGTGGAAAGAAGCCCCATGAGCAATAGTACATGTCAGTATCCGGGACCACAGGTGGCTCCGCTTGCAAAGGAGCGGCGTGGAAGGCCCGCCGGCAGTTGGGACACCGGAGGTTCTTGCCCTCATAATCGCAGCTATACTTATGAAGGTAGCAGCAGGAGGGGCACGCGGTCCAGAACGTAGGGACGGGACGCGGCGGGGCAGCAGTAGCCATGTCGAGCTCAGCGTCGAAAAGGGCCTTCTTGGAGGGGTCCGAAAGGACGGCCCAGGCATCGTCAACGAGGTTGGCGGCGGATGCGGCGATGTCGAGATGGTGGCGGACGAGGTTGAGAAGGAGCGCGAGGCGCCGGTACTGGCTGCGGACAGCGGAGGGGTGACGGCCGGCGGGGGAGGACGGGTCGAGCTGGAGGACGGCGTACCAGTCGACGTGGTTGTTGACGCGGCGCTGGGAGGCGAGGAGGACGTCGGCAACAGTGATGACCTGGTCAGCGCCGCCAATGAGGGGGTCCACCTCCACCGCACGCTCCGCGAACCGCTTGCTACCCACGAGGTCCCGCTTTCGGAGGCGCCTCTGGGCGATATCCATCCACCACGCCGCCGCCCCTCGTCCTCTGCCGCCGCCATCGATGTCCATCGCTCGACGTGGACAGAACGGAAAGCTTTGCACTCAGGTCGGTCTTCTAAGGGCAATATCGTTAATAAGAAATCTAATATATTTAAAAAGGTTTAACATCACATCTTATTTAAATTTGATGTATGTCTAAGTACTAATTTTTAATTAAATATTTTTAAAAAGAGAGAAATAAATATAATATTCAAATTTATGATCTAAAAGTTTTAACAATTAGGAAAAGAATTTAATAGATTTATAAGTTTCAATTGACAAAAACAGACAAAAAAAAAATCTTATTGGAGCTGAATTATTGGGGGCATTATATTCTTTTCACCATAAGTCTTCCATTCCCTCGTCACCCATGTAATGGGTTCTACTTCTACTTGTAAAAGAGATGAAGAGGGAATTTTAGGTATCAATCAATCTTTTTTTCTTTTTTTTTTGTGACTTTCATGTGTAGAAACATCAATTAGATATATTTTTAGTATATTTTTAATAATATTACATATTTCAATCAATCTAATCTTGTTAAGTTGTGGGCCAAACAATATATGTTTCCCAATGTTTTAATTCTTAGCAACGAGAACTATGCTCTTAATCATTTTTCCGAGTTATATTCTTGTACTCTTATTGGTAATCGTAGAAGGTCATCACAAAATATTATCTTTTATATTACTCCGTTCCCCATTTTTATTCATTGCGATGCATATAAAATTATTGTCATGCTTAATTAAAGAAGTCTTCAAGTTAAGTTAGGGACGTTTGCAGCTAAGAAATGGCCACACAACAATTACATGACTCCATATTGGTTGACACACGCAAAAAGGTCGTTGACATGTCGAGATAAATATGAGATAACACGGTGCAAGCATGATGGAACCATGTCAAATGATGGGTCCCACACGTAACCTACTTGTGAGTCTATGTCAACACCCGCATCGATTTCATGCCATCACGGTATTAGTTCAACATCACGATAGGGA
The DNA here is from genome assembly GCA_024322285.1 of Musa beccarii. Lineage (NCBI taxonomy): Eukaryota > Viridiplantae > Streptophyta > Magnoliopsida > Zingiberales > Musaceae > Musa > Musa beccarii. The sequence goes on along the minus strand of CM044397.1, from coordinate 9,199,754 downwards.
TGTTGGACTGTCTACTAATAACACAGTTTATTCGATTAAGACGACAGTTTCTTGTCTTGATATCAAGATAAGTCATTATCACTCAATAATAGAGGGTTATCTGTTTAATTATTTATAATATTAACCATCATTTTTTGTTCAATGGTTCTATAGGTGCCTCCTAGAAGAGAATCTCTTATAACACTTTCATTATATTTTCAAATTTTTTAATTTTTTTATTAATCTAGGCATTACAAATATTTTGTTTGGAGACATGCCTCGTAATATTTTGTAGGATTCTGAGTTTGAATGTTCAACTCCAAATGCTTTTGCTTATAAAGAATGTGAAAATAGATCCCGGTTAATTCAGAGGGGGATATATCGAGTAGCTAGAATGTATTTTAATAATAATATTTTATAAGTTAAAATACTAGTAAATCTAAATCTAAACAATTTGATTCTTTAGTTAGTGAATTACTAAAAACTTACGAGTTTCAATCTCTAAATCTCTATTTAGTGGGTCTTGTAACTCACTATCAGGTTAATATTTTAGATATACAAATTTATTAAATGATATTTCATATTTATTTTTTTGTAAGTATATATGATAATATCAAAAAAAAGTTTTCTCTCTCTTCTTATCTTCTTGCTATTCGACATTATTAATGATTATTTTTCTACATGACTATCATTCATTTTCAATCCACGTTAATGCTAATAACCTTTAAAAGCTTTCTTTACACGCGTCTCTTCGTGCTTAGAAAATTTGTATTATGATCGATAAGATTGACCTCGATTGACTTGAACATTGAGGATGGTAGCTTTTTAACTTATTGATTACGCTCGATGATTGATCGGTGTTTCAACTCTCTTTCATTTCGATTTATTTATTATAACATCAAATATATAATGATCCTCCTAATATTTCGGTCTCATAAAGAAATATTTATTTTGAAATAATTCTATAAAAAAAATGACTATCGACTCTCATAAAATCTTGATTCTCTTATTTCTTATACTTATGTTTACTAATATCAAACCGTAGTTTGACCTAACTTTGACTCATAAAAGGAATCTTAGATCAACATGTGTTTGACACAATATCTGAGGCCCAACGCACGTCAGCACGTAAGAGTCGGGCGTGGATGGTTCGAGTTCGTCGGACGGGCAATACGCCCCATAGCCGCCATGGGCCCCGCACGTGGGACGATCGGGAAGGCAATCTTCCCCCGTCGTTGATGTCTGCCAGCTCGCATTATGCGGTGCATAACCCCACCGGCAAGTAATCCTCCCGCCCCACCACTTCTTTGCGGCACCTGTGTGTGTCTCCCCAAGTCGATCTCCCCTTTCACAATGCCCCGACTCGGAACGTGTTTCTTTACTCATGATCTCTGACATTCACCTGTAGCTGACACCGTTGGGCGAATGAGATTGCTGGAGACAGCAGTACATAGAGAGAGAGAGAGAGAGAGAGAGAGAGAGAGAGAGAGGGAGAGAGAGTACTGTTTTACCATAAAAAGGGGTTGTCTTCTTCACCATCCAACTGTGAAGTGTCAATCTCTCATCTCTCCTTCAGGACAGGTCGGTGAAGAGGAAGGAATCCCAGGTCCGTTTGAGCTTCGGCTGGCCTGGATCACATAGGTGAGTTTGCTGCGCTTCACCATTTTCTTGATTCCATGCGTTCCTCTTAACCCTACTGCACTTGACGTCTCTATTCACTCTCTTTCTTCCTCCCTAAGAACGTCCAGGCTTCTGATGGGTAATGCTTAATTTGGAAACTTGGCGCTCTTTCTCCTTCTTTGCTTTTGTTGTTGCTGTTACCCGTGGTTCTGGTTTCATTTTTGTGCTTAGATCTAGAACATTGGATCTATGGTTGTGCCTATAGGTGGGGGGGTGGGTGGGAGGAGGAGGAGGAGGAGGAGGAAGGAAGGAGAGATGGTGAGGGAGAAGATTCAGATAAAGAAGATAGACAACACGGCGGCGAGGCAGGTGACCTTTTCCAAGAGGCGGAGGGGTTTGTTCAAGAAGGCTGCGGAGCTGTCGGTTCTCTGTGATGCCGACGTCGCCCTCATCGTCTTCTCCTCCACCGGTAAACTCTTCGAGTTCTGCAACTCCAGGTAATTACTCCCGATCCTTCCCAGACAACATACATTTCTTTGGAAGCAAGATTCTTGCCATATCAACACACATTATTGCTTGTCTTCGACCATTTAATCTATGCTCTTGCTACATTCTTAGCCTCCTTTCTCCTCGTATAGGGTTTCTTTGCCTGAACGAAGATGTATCGGTTATTAATACCCCCTAATTCACAGTGTGCGTCGAAATCTCCTATGGGTTTTTGCTGGATCTCTTTAGGAGGAGCACTTTTGTGGTTGGAGTGGGAACTCTTGATGGATTTTCTTTGTTCTTTTTTTTCTCATGTTGGAGCCTTTCAAATAGGGTATTTGGTTTCAGAGAGTTTCCATGGATGGAGAACAGAGTTTTACTGTTGCGCCACCGAGATCATATTTGTTTTAGCCAAAAGAAAGCTAAGATGACCCAAAGAATGAAAGAAAGAAAGAATTCTGAGCTAAACAAGAACTGTTGGTGATTTGGATAAATGAACTTTGACCTGGATATCTCATCGCAGTTTCGATCTCCTTCTATCTTATCCTCTAATCCAACTCGTGTTTTGGCACACTATTAAAGGATAGGCGCATATAAGATAATATCTTTATTATATCAAGTTATTATGGTAGAAGTCCCTATTTCATCGCTTCCACTCTCCGACTATTTGGCCACAAGGTTTATGAGGAGGATCGACAAAAGCGAAATGCATCACTCCCATTATCTGCTTAAATGACTCGATTACATTGCAACCTTCTTTATGCACAACACAGCAGTAGGTTCTTATACCTGATAAAAAAGATGTGATGAATTGGAGGACTTTTCGAACTATGTTGTAGCCAGCATATTCTACATAGAATTAATACTCACGATGATGTTAACAAAAGCGACGGAGCTTTTTTATCATCCTTGAATTATAGTTGCCATGATTAATTACTAGTACCTCATTCATAAACAAATTTACATCTAGCTCTAATTGTATGATTTCATGATGACATCACATTTGTGCATTGATAACAAAGTTAGTTGTGAGCTCTAGTACAACTTCACATATTTTTAAGAGAATATTCTCTGATTTTATTTATGACGGTCGCACTATCATATTTTCATTACATTGCATGTTTTCAAACAATCACATCGATTTCTGTTATCTAATAAAATGTTTTAATACCATCAACAAGAAAAATCTAAGTTTTCATGAACTGCCAGTAGCCACAGACTAAGATGATACGAACAAGTAGAGCAAGATTTGGAGTCAGTACTGTTTTGAATTTTTTGATGCAACGAGTGATGTTTCTTCTTTGTTCTGAAGCATGAAGAAGATCATTGAAAAGCATAGTACTCATTCCAAGAACCTAGAGAAACATGATCAGCCCTTCCTCGACTTAAATGTAAGCATTAGCAAGACTCATTTTCATTACAGCTTGACTTCATCTTACTACAACTGACTGTCATTTGCTGATTTTAGATGCTTGTTAGCTTATGTCTCATATCTTTACTTTCTATGGGATGGATCATTAAAATATGACTGTGTGGATTATTATATGAGACTCTACCGAAAGAATACCATGTTCTTGAATGCCCTTTTTTATTATACATCATGAAACAAAAGCCAACCATCCACTCAGTGTTCAAGGCGTTCAAAGTTGGAAAGTAGTGTGTTTGTTGAAAGCAAAATTCCAAGTGGTATGAGTTACAAAAGATATTCTTTTGCTAAAGGAAGCATAAGATGTGCAAAAGTGATGTGATCGTTTGCAAATAGTTTTTTGAAGCTTGCCTATTCTATAATTGTCATACCCAATGGACTTCTTCATCCTTGATTTTAGAAGAAGAATAGTGTACACTATCAAACTATCAATGCTTACTCATTTGGCAAGATTTTTGAATAAACTGTTTCTAGATCATGAAAAGTTGAGCTTTCATCTTAATAAAGATACTGCACCAAATAGCAGGAAAGATGGTATAGTATTATTAATCTTAAAAGATCTGTTCTACTGCATTGTCCTCAATTTCCTTATCCTAAGCTGACTAAAATGGCAATTCTATTACCATGTTGTAGTAGACTAATTAGCATCTTGGTGTAAATGACTCACTGGAATTGAATAGTTGCTGCCTTGAGACTTCACAAGTGACTAGTATTATTTCTTACATAATTTACTTTCGATACGTTCAATTAACATCGGTATGTCTCTTCTTTCCTGTTTTTTCCTTTTTTTTTTTGTCCTTCTTCTTCAGTTAGACAGCAACAATTATGCAAGTCTAAAGAAACAAATTGCAGAAGCAAGCCTGCAACTGAGGTCTGCCGTATATTTGATATGTGACATACAGAATGCTCAATCATGTACAGCCCTAAGTTTGGTAAATCCATACAGGCAGATGAGAGGGGAGGCACTTGAAAAGCTCACAGTAGAGGAGCTACAGCAGCTGGAGAAAACCCTTGAAGCAGGATTAGGCCGCGTGATAGACAGAAAGGTTGACCTTGTGATAACGATCGATTCAATTTGTTTTTCATGAAAGAATTTCTGCGGTTAAGAACCAACCATTTTTATTGTTGATGATTCTCAGGGTGCACAGTTCATGCAACAGATTAATTCTCTTCAACAAAAGGTAAAAGAGATGCTTCACTGCATGCTACTATGTAAGAGGTGTGGAAATGAGTAACAATAGACACTAGCAGTGTTATAAAACTCGATTGATGCAAATGAATGTTAGATCACCCTTTTGCAAGTCATACTTGATAACAGATTTCATTGGGATGACAAGCTGGAAAATGATTTGGATGAAATCCTACTGCAGTCATGACCATCTCATAAATGATTGATAGGAATTGGCCAACAAAAGCAAGAAGTAAAACATTTCCTTTGGTCATTTATTTCTTTACCTTGGTGTGCAGGCAGCGCAACTGGCTGAAGAAAATGTGCGGCTAAGACGACGTGTAAGGCCTGTTTACCAGCCATCAAGTTCTCCTTCCTCTCTGCGGCAAATTGATTCAGTGAAGGTTAATGGAAATGCAGGTGTTGGAGATGCCCAACATGGGGAGACAGGTGGTGGCTGATAAAGACAACGTTGTCAATGAAGATGGACAGTCCTCTGAATCTGTCACTAATGCCTCACACTCGGGAGGGCCGCAGGAATGTGATGATAGCTCTGTCACCTCTCTCAAACTAGGGTATGTTAATGAAGTTAACAAAGAATAATCTAGTTCATCTCTGTGCTTGACATTAGTGTCATATAATTGTGGATGCATAAGCTAAATTAATGCCTTCAGAAAGAGATGATTTTTCATGTTGTCAGCTCTTTTGCAAGTGCATTGAAGTTAACAGTCTGTTCTTCTGGCACAGACTACCTTACTGCTAATTGAAACCATGAACAACTAGTGTTGGAAGAGGGTCTTGTTTGCTGTGTAACTGAGGAGCATCCCTGCAGCCATCAGATCTGGAATCTGAGTTGTAGAATAATGTTAGGGGGACTACTGCTCCAACAGTAGGAGCATTGCAGTAATGTAACTTGATTCAGATGCTTTGTGGATTGTTCACTGTTCAACATTGTCCTTTCTGCTTGTTAATGGATTTATGACATATATATGTGTGTGTGCATATTTATTGTTGCATGGTCAATCTTTTGGAAGCATTAACGATTGATTACAATTGAGTCTGTGGATGAAGACTGAGGGAATAATGTACACTGTGCCACTGAAATGGGTGCATAAAATACCGGCGATTAGCAGCACTTCTTTTGTGCATTATAGGATAATGATTAAATAATATTAAATACTATAACTATCAAAATGTATAACATAAACTAATGTTAAGTAGTTAATAGTTCCAATAACCAAACAAATTTAACCTAAATTCTTTTTTTTTTCCACTTTTGAAAGTCTCATTTCCAAACAATTGACTAAATCTTAGCTTACCACTTTTTATTTGGTTGAGCTCATTTGCTTCAAAAAGAATAACTAATTGTAAATTCTTTGAAATAAAGTCGACAAAATGTAGCCTTATAAATGAAACTTACTCTCAATCATCAATTGGACTTTGTCTTAGGTATTGATTCCCCTCTGCAACTTCAACGAGTATTATTTGATTGCTTTATAGTAATTTTTGACAATGACTTAATATGCATTTGACACACTAATTCTCATTATTTGGATCATACAATTCATCTAACAACATACTGTATTTTGCATCATATGACAACATAGCGGACAAATCCTCAGGAGTACATCTTCTCAGCCAGACAACTTCATGTTTCAAATTGATTGATAGACGCGAGTACACCAGTACATGGTACAAAAAAGTCCTACCATGATAGCAAGGCCTTGAGATTAAAACCTGGCGTGGCAGGAAACCAACATTCATGTAATGCCTACCATAAGGCACACTGGCTTAGTTTAGAGGGCAAAACTTCAAGAACAATGGTAAGCAAGGGGCGCAAAAGGATTTAAGCTATTTGTTGTAATCGTCCAAACCAAGATCCCTCAATGCAGCAGTTGCAGCATCTTTGCAGCTCTCATGGCTTCCCTTCGCCCTCCTTACGAGCTTCTCAATGCCATTATTGAGAAGAATGGTCCTGTAGAAGCCAAGAAATACATAGAAAAATGGCTCTTTATATCGTCAAAATTCTGGGTGGAAATCCAACCTTTTTTTTTTGTCCAACAGGCATCTCCAATGAATTAATAAGAAAAAATGACTGGAACTGATCAAATTTTCTATTTATTACTACTAAGCGAGCCATTAGAAACCCCATGTAACGCATCCAAATAAAGCACAATATGGTGTCAGTTAAAATCTAAACAAATAGAAGGCAGATAATGAATACATATAACATATAACATATTTTCAGTTTGGAAAGCTCTCAAATATCAGCTTTCACTAGTTGAAAACAATTAACATACATTTAAATGTAGATATTATTCTCCTTGATCAAGAACCCCAGAAATTATGGACACAATGGCATTCATTATAGGTCATGTTGTTACATTTATGAATGGATGATTTTTTATTTTCATAATTGTTAAGTGTGATAACAATTTCACTTTCCAAATGACAAACAGTACCTGTTCTCGGGATTTCTAACTACAAGATTGCGAATCATCAGGCAAGCTTGTCTTTGCATCTGAATCGAAGTGGGGAACTTCTGCATTGCTTGTAGAACAAGGTCCGCAACTCCTGCTTCAACTGCACGAGCAGCATTTTCTGGGGACCTCAGAGAAAGAACAGTTATGATAGACATGACCTGCAGAATAACAAATTTGACCTGAGGCTAATGCTCATATAGAGATCTTACATATCTTAAGAGCAATTTTCCAGATGCACTTTAAATTTTTAGTAATTAGCATTATAGTTCAGCACCTCCTGTAAAACTGATGGATCTTCAGAAAATCTAGATGATAGTTTCATTAGTCGATCCAGACCACCCTTCTCAACAATCGCACTTTTATTTGCATCACTACCCGCTAGCTTCAAATAGAGTATTTCTGTGAGTTATCATCTCAACCATAGTGCAATTTTCCTGAGACGTGCAATTGTAAGCGTAAAAACAGACCTTGGACAACAAAGAACAGCAAGCTCTAGCTATAATTTTGTTATTTTGCTCACTGCTCTCATCCAGACACCGCAGAGTTGCATCAATGCCACCGCTTTCGGATATAGACTTGCATATTTCATCCTGTGACATGAGCAAAGAAGAAAATAGAAAAAGGAATAGGACATCCATGTTAATGGATTCATTGTCACATGGATTTATGAAGCTGAACCAAAATTGTTCAGATAAGGATTAAATGTCAGGTTTATGTGCATATTTAAGATAAAGACTTCAAGTAAGCAATCAATCATTATAACAAATCAAGAACATGTTGCCTTGATGTATCAAGTTAAACTACAATACAAGAGGCCTAAAAGATATAAAGTATGCTATAAATGCTGCTTTGATATATGATGTTCATGAGTAGTCATACAATACAGAACATCATGAGGACAGAGTATTAAGTTCTTTCTGGCAAAACTTTTGTACTATTTTTAAATATACATTTACACCCACGGATTGAAATTTTGAATATGATAGTACATATGAGTATGTCATATGGAACATTCAATATTGCCCCAGAACATCGAGGCTATATGACCGCCGATTAAGTTGGTAACGATCGATGTAACAGTGCTCCAACGATTAATTGACCATTGGAGCCCTTTCTCATAGGTTTTAAAACTCATCTTCTCCCCTATTTCACTCCATTTCACTCTCACACTCTCTTAAACTACCTTAAACTCATTTTTTCTCACATTTGCACTCTCCTAAACTCTATGTTATTTCTCCAAGCAACAATATGATACAAAGCAACATATCGGTAGCGAAAGTGGAAGCTTTGACATTCACCAATACATGCCTCAGGAGTCGCTTCAGACAAATGTGATTCATGATGATCAATCTACGATCATCACCATATTGATATACCAATAGCATATGATGTATCAATACATTATGTTGTGAGATCAATTTTAGGATTGAGTCTAACAAACATATCATATTGATATGCAAATGTATAGAATCGAGGATCCCAATTCACCACCCATGGAGGCCCGTCGTTCGTTTTGGTGGTAGAATCAACAATCAAGTATATCTACATATGTGATTATTTAATTCATTTGAATTTTAAAGTTTATATTGTAACAAAATAATCTAACAATTCAAACGATTTTTTTGTACATATTTTAATATTTACAAAAGGACAATTTATAATAGACTGAAATACGAACCTTGCACAAGGCTATTCCTCAAAGTCCGAAAAAGATATGTGATACTATTCTTACCCAATTTACATTGATTTTGCTAAACTTATACTATTACTATATTTATTTCTAACTTGAAAATCCTATCATAACCTTTTTTTTTAGGTATTTTCGGAGGATTTTATGCCTAAATTAGATGTATCGCTTGGTACGCATCGCTGATCGCTTCAATTCACAATCATGACATATCATTACGATCAATCCTGTTACGAACACATTTAACAAGGTAATCAAGAAAGGGTCAATCAATTTTAGCAAAAATACTATCAAGCAATTTGTGGGAATGGGTTTTACAAAAACACAATCAAAGAAAAAGAAAGATTGATCAACTGGATGGGAAGGATTATCAATTATCTGATAAAATAACAAACTCCCAGCAAACACTATAGTAAATGCCTCAAAAAAAAGGGCAGAGATAGTGGGCATTGACAATTCCAATCATGACATCTCCATTAGCCATGCCAAAAAAGAAGGCAACCAATACTTATTTGTAAGAAGTGAGGAGCAACAACTGGAAAGAACAAGTTTGCATTAGGATCGTTGACTTAGACATATTATACACACTGCATCTACTATTAAATATCAAATAAAAATACAATGAAGAGGACACAAACATGAAAGTTTGTATATGAAATAGCACAAGCAATCATAAGTGACATATTTCAATCAATCAGTTCATGTTTGAACCTGCTTAGCTCTACATGGAGCCTATGCAAACTAATCATGCAAGCAATTTGATGTATTAAAGCTAGCCATACTTAGGCATCTTCCAAGATTGAAAAGTAAAAGAAACAAAAATTGGATAGCACCTGACGCTGGGCTGTGTAAGAGCTGAATTACACTGTTCTACCTGTCATCCTATGGATATATCCATCTTAAATTTTACTACAATAAACAAAAATGGATCATGTAAAAGATACTACTGAGAGAGAAAGATATGCCTGTGAAAGGCAAGAAAATGCTTAGATTGCTCAGATGCAAAAAGACAAACTTTTGAAAATTGCTTGACTGAATGCATAAACTTACATTTACAGCAATGGCCTTTAAAGCAGTACATGCTGAAGCTACTATTGATAAACTTAATCCTTCACCAAGTGCTTGAACGAGAGCATCTGAAATACCAACTTTTGCAAACTTTCGAGCATATCCAAAGACCTAGGTCAAGTTCCTCAACATAAGAATTCCTCTAAAAAATTATGCCACTGATGTTCTAATAAAGTATATCAAGTTGCAGAACTACTAGATTTTGAAGAATACTTATTATGATGTCATTGCTGAAACAATGAAAATGTTTAACTTAAATAAACATACCAAACACAATATTTCAAATCCATATTACATTTGTTTATCAATAATTCTTGTGGGCCTCGTGCAAGAAAATTGTATCAAGACCATGCTAACCATATGTGATTTATTTAATTTACAAGGTCGTCCCCAGATAAGTTTCTTATTCTAATCTTGAAATAACTGTATCTACCTGTTTGGAATTTCCATAAAATTTGAACTTTTTTCTAGAGAACCTCAAGAAACTCAAAAGTTATATGAAGATTTAAATTAAATGATCCCAGAAAACAACAACTTGAATATATAAGAAATTCTCAAAATTTTATGCATATTACACTTGGTCATAGCTGAGGCATTTAAGCTGAAAAATAAATTTCATAATGATATTAAAAGGCGATGAATACTCCATATCAGTTATGAGTTAGTACATATTATGGGTATATGACTTTAGCATTAAATGTGTTCAAGGTATGTAAGATTTAGAAATAAACTTCCATTTGGTATGAAATAAATTAGGAACCCAGGATCATTGTATCCTAATATACTATTTTATAGGAAGCACCTAATAGTGATGTCACATTCCAGAGAAAAAATCATCGATGGACAGTAACTACCACAGATAGGTTAGATAATATTTTTATGCTTAAACTACTTCTGTACTGCTCCAGTAAGGCATATGCATGATGAAGTGGTTCAGGTAACTTTATCCTGCACTTCAGACCACTCTCCTAAAGCTACATATCAAAATAAAGTCCAACACAAACTTCTTCAGGTTCAGGTAACTTTGTCTTTCATGACTTGGGCTGTTTAAGCCTGTTTTTGCCACTTTTTAGGACATAGACAGAACTCTAAAATTCAAGGTTTTCACTCTATTTAGGTTGGTATTGGCATTTTGTGTATATACTTCTCCAACATAATTTTTAAAATGCTTCTGATGAATCATGTGCTAAGTGCAATAATAGGTTAACCATATATACGAACCGGAAACATGAAAAACAACTTCTTCCTTACAGCAAAAAATATCATCTTTACATCAGAGAAAGCTTAACATTGTAGCAAAAACTGAAGAAGTTAATACATGCAGTTGCACTGACAAGGTCATCATTTAAATAGATCATTAAACATGATGCTATATCCATAGAGCATTTTTACTTACTTGAGAAGCCAACACACGGTTGTCATCTGGTATTAGAAGAACATGTATAGCATCATATAAGCTGTATGGGCTGCTTCTGGGCAGCTCTTTAAGTATTTGCATAATAAGCTCATCCATTTTCAAATCCATAAATGATTCCTTGAGAATTTCATCATTGGTTGAGGCTGTCACAACAACAGCAAAGGCACTGTCCAATATGTCTGGTCTTTTACTGCTTCCATTCAGTATACCAACAACAACTTTCGGACCTCCATTTTGCCTAAAAGTTTCTCTACTTTGGACATCTGTCAGAATGACAAGCAACAACTTTCAAAGTTTCACATAGGATCTAACTCAATGGATTGCTCACATAGGTTTATTATTCCAAACATTAAGCATGCATGTTAATACAGGTGAAATATGGTCAAATCCACACACACAAGAAGTGTTTTCCTTATCATTTTCAAGGATTACCATGTCACAGCATCATTAAGTCTGAGGATGAATAAAAAAGATAAAATATTAACTTCAAACATTTGACAGATTTAAAAAAATAATGCTATAATTTTTTGTGTTTATGAATCGAGAGAAAAGCCAGAAATATCTTTTGCATACCATGATAACCTGAAAAGGCACTGATCACGATATGTACTTACAAATTCCATGGAATCTCGTTTGCTCCATGAATTAGAAGAGACTTAAGAAGAATAAACCTATTGCACTTGCATGTCAAGGTATGATTAAGTTTGAATTATTCATGACTGCTTTTTAACATATAAGTCATGTTTATTCACTCCAACAGATGTTACAATTAATAATTTAGTAAATGAATTAATTATAACTATTCAATGCTAGTGTGAAAGCAATTTATTTTTAGTTGCATTTTGCAAATATAATATATTGACACATAGCAACGTCCATAATTAATTGAAAATTTTCTCAATTGATGGAAACAAGTTTCAATCAGAGCTCTTAGTGATAAGGAAGATCATCTCTTGAATAAAAATGAAAGTGAAGATTCCGTAGAATTGATAGATGGGATAATTGATTTCTTGATTATAAAATCAGAATTTCTTTATCTGTATATACCTCTATCTTCTTGCACTTAAGGGTCTATAAGAAAAGGGAAAGGATTATAATCTTAAATACAAATAATTGAATATAATTTTTGTTTCTCATATTGTGTGAATTGTCTAAAGCCTCATTTTGAGTGTACCCTGGAATCAAAGCGAGTACAATATTTATCCCTGACGCTGTGATGTTATCATGCATGCATGTTACATCTGGTACGAGGTCAGAACCCCCATGTGTAATGCATAGGAAATAGTGTGAGTCCAAGTATTTTCTGTTCTCTCTTTTCTCTTACACTGTTATCAATCCTAGAAAGAAAATAATAAAAAAAATTCCCTCCTATGCTCTTCTGCTACATCAGATTTAATATCAAAGCATACCCTACATCACACACCTAAGCTATGTGTCACAATTATTATTCATGACCACAGAAATGACATGAAATCTGAAAAAGAAATATGTATAATAAAATTAAGCATGTAAAATTACATGCTTGAACTCCACTTCTTTATTGCTTCTTGTTGATGAAAAATCACAAATAAAATCATTTACACATTTCCCAAAAATATTTTATGTCCATATAAGCAGTAAGAGTGGATCAAATTTGGGCTATACAAAGACATGCTAGCTCAAGCGATCAATTTGTGAGTTAAGATAAACTCACAAGTTTGCCCTGATATAACCAATAGCCAATGCAATTATTTTGTAAGTAAACATAAGATGATTTGGGCATAAAAGAAACATCAATAATGATAACATTGAAAATGATTCAGGAAATTAGTCAATCTAGAAAACAAGAACATCAGCCAGAACTCAATACCAGAGGCATACCGACAAGAATGGAACTCAATGCTTTCAGAGCTGATACAAGAAGTCTCTCGATCTTAACATTAAGGGAAGAACATATTCTTGTAAGAAGCTCCACTCCTCCATTCCTTATTGCAATCGTTGCATTATCTGATCCCTCAACAGAGCATAGACCATATAACTTGTCAAGCAGCTCAACCATTTCTTGATCATTTGTTATGTTTGATTTAGAAGATCCCAAAGAGGATGTTACATCTTTTAGCTTATCTAGTGTCTGGATGACTGGATTATCCTTTGTGCTGCTTACTCCAGGTATGCACTTAACAATTCCTTGAAAAAGGTATTAAAATTTCCAGAATATCAATATTAAATGAAATGATAATCAGCATTTGTAATGAACATCAGAAGTAGATGCAGAAAACAAAGGAACTAAATATTAGCATAAATTAAAATATATGTGGAAACAAAATTGTCTAATATGTTGCAACTATGAGACTTGCCACGAGGACTCCAAATTCTTTAATAGGCACTCAAATTTGAACTTTTAGTTGCCCTGCTTAGTTTTTCTTCTTGAAGTAAACTTTGAAGACTTCAATGCAAAATTGTTGGAGTTTAAGAATAGGACAACGTTCCCTGTAACTTATTCCAACTCTAGAAATGCCTCAATCAGATTCAAAAGTTCAAATCAGTAATACAAAATCCAGATTTAGTAATCAAAGTCGTTAACTTTGGCTTTTAAATCATCAGAGAACATCAAAAGGCATTCTCTGTAAGCATTTACATGTGCCACCTCGACTAAAACACTTCTTTTTTCATGCCATGTGAAGTCATTTACATTGAAGTCTAAGTAGAATTGCGTCTCAGCTACTGCTGGCAGTCCTTTTACAGATTGATATCGATCACATCGCGGAAAAGAAAAAGGAAAATATTAAATTCTTGAATAAAAATGGGTATCACCAAACCAACGGAACCCTAGATTCTTTTTTTCTTCTTTTACATTGCCATCAGATCCACCGAATTAACTAAAAAAGAACCCACTTGACAGGGCGACAAACGACGTCATCCGACTCATCGAGGTTCAATCGATCCAGATCCAGATCCAGATCAAATGGGAGCCGATTAGATGCGTTCTTGAAGGACGAGGAGGAGGGAGGAGGACTAACCAGACAGGTCGACGCCCTGAAGGGTTAGGGTCTGAAGAGCATCCTCAAGGGCTTCCTCGGGGTCCATACCGAGGTCCTCCATGTTCTCCGTCACCAGCGCTTCGAAGGCTTCTTGGGAGATCGTGCGCCCGCCTGCGGAAGGCCCCATTGCGACGGACGGCAAGCTGTTCTTTCCCTCCCAGTGATCTCTCTCTCTCTCTCTCGCTCTCTGTCTCTCAGTGCGTCTGTGCGCGTCGAACTGTCGATGACTATTGCGAGAAAGTACATACTGGACCTTTAATTCCCCGAAACTTTCCAGGGCTGATGCAATCAAACACAGACCTTACGTGCTGGACCTACAGGAGTGGGCTCACACATGGAGGCCAAATCACCCTTGCAAATCGTCAGGGGTGTTTCGGTCTCCTGCCTCCAGGAATCCCCACGTATCTGATACGGACTCGACAAATCAGCCGAGCCATCAAGCAGCCAAAAGCGGCCTCCCATTGGTCAACACGCATGGGCCTACGCTGATGACATTTGGGCCAAGTGGACCCCTTGGAATACGTGTGAATACAATTAAGTCTCTGTACGTCACGATGTTACTTGTGACACAAAATAAATATTCATGTCATTACAAGCTGGTTTATTACAAGAGTGAGCTGGATGAAAGCATGGTTGATGCTGATCGATGAAGAGGACCTTCTTCTTCTTCTTCTTCTTCATCAACTGCTTCTTCCAAGTTGGTTGCTCATATCTTTCCTGAACAGCAGTAGGAGCGGAGCCACACGGCCATCAAAAAAGCGTTACGACAGCCTCTACCACGATTTCAAAATCATCTCTGGTTCCGATTGGATTTGAAACCGTCGAACTGTTGACCCAATTCTAAACCCAAATGGCTACAGATCCAACTGAGGTGAAGACCAACGAAGATGAGCAAGCCAAACTTAATGCTACATAAATCTAAGGTCGAATACCAGAAGATCTTAGAGATTGTTCCATGTCCCGTGCGTGTTCTTATGGACAAGGAAACACGGAGAACAGGCACACGTTTGAGGAAGATAGTAAGATGCAACTGTAAACGAGCAAACAAATTTGTTCATGATTCATCATTGCTGATGAACAGAGCCACCTCTACAAGGTGAGAGAAAACAGATGTAGCTCGGTACACCTTCTTTCTCTTTCCCAGTCCGGTTGCCGTGTCATTGTTGAGATGGGGGAGCACCACATGACAAGAAGAAGGCAAGCATGAGTCGGCCAACAACAAAGAGAGCTGGCTCTGTCCCAAGGCCATGTGAAGCCTTCTCTCTTGTCAAAAGCAGCCTTCCTCTATGTCTGCTGCCTCCTTCCTTTCGAAGTCCTTGTCAAAGCATGCATTCATGTCTTGGACTCTTCGGTGGTTGCTTCCCCTCTCAAAGCATTACACAGAATGTATCCAACCAGTAGTTTAACAAGCAAGAAGAAAGAAGAGGCCCAATAACAACACATGATCAATCAAAGTTCTGAATTGTTATCCGAGACAAATTGAATATTTTGGTCCCTGCTGACACCAAAACAATGCCATTAACAATGAACAAGAACAAAGAAAGCCAGATTGTGTTGTTCTTGCGGCATTAATGTTGTCAGTGTTTAGCCTCACCATTTCATCATCCTCGAACCTTTCTTTGGTCAACATGTACTACAACAAAAAAGGGGAGATAATAACCAGATGGACATCATTATGATCCAGAAACTATATTATGAATCGACATCACATGCTTATCATCGCTTTTAATTTTCTTGTTCATTTTTTTTCCAAAGATGGGGTCGAGAAGTAAATAGCAAGTGTTAATGAACAGACCCAGTTATTCTCAGCTGGAAATCAAGAAGACAACATGAATCTTTCTCTCTGTATAATGTAAATGTTGCCAATGATGCGAGATCTGGATAGGATCAATGGCCACAGTTTTACACTTGCAAATTCCTTGGTCTCGACTGTTCGACAAAAAAGTTAAATGATTTTTGCATAAAAATTGATATTTAACTTCCTACCCAATGATTTTTACATATGTTTCCTCGGAAAGACGAAGCACCACCACTAATCGCATAAAGAACACACATCATCCATCTTAGTGCAATTAGTAACACCAATTTAAATCTACACTTTTTTCCAGTACGAGAAATAGTAGCTTAACTTGAAATTTTGATTCTGCTGATTTCTTATAAACATAAACCTCATCAATGATTATTTCTGTGGTGTCTTTACAGCGGATGCATGGCCAACATGAGCATGCATAGTATCACCCAAAACAGCAACCCCTCAGGGAAACACAAGAAAACAAAAGCTTACTTGACAAATTTTGATGTTCTTATTATAATCATATAAACAAACCATTAACCCTTGGGATTTCATGGACTGCATTTTAGTGCACCGAACAAAGAATCGTTTATGGAACAAAAAGGTACCTGAATCTGAACTCATAAGGAAGAACTTGAATTGGCTGTGGAATTGGACTTCTTCTGGCCACCTCTAGGCATTTAATTCCTTCAGTCCTCAACTCATCTGGCAGTTGCAAGCAGATCCAATCCATTAATGACTCCACATCTTTTGCGAAATCACGAAGGTACCAATCAAGCAACTTAGGAATTGCCAGTTTGTTTGGTGTGCATAAACCGACGGCTGCTTGCAAATAATCCCTCTTGGCTCTTTCTAACTCTTTATCAACATGGGCTGCAGTGTATACTCTCACCTGAAAATTGTCAGTGAAGTAATCAAACCAGTTCTAAAACTCTTTCAGACGACAGTCAGGATCAGAAACATGTGATTTGGTATGGAAATCTCTTCTCAGCATTCTAACTTTATGCATGTTAATTTACTGGTAGGAATACAGTATGATCTACAAGCATATCTTCTTTAATGAAACATGCAAACTTCAATCTGAGATCATAATGCCAGGAAGCTAAGGCGGAAACCATAAAGCAAATATTTGTTTCACAAACTTACAGCAGGGGATGACCAGCTCCCACATGAAAGTGCAAATGTAACCAAGGGTTCCGGCCATTCCAATCCAAATAAGCCTCGCACTGTGACATCATTGCTTTTAGATCCCTTAGGGCAGACCTATAAGTATTTGAAAAGGATCAGCCAGTAAACAGAATATCAATTGTCAGAGAATTTGAACAACAACCTACATGTTTCAAACTGTAGGGAAGCCTCAATATGAAATGTTCAATTGTCATTGCATTGAGCAAGTGACCACCCACATTAATCACAGCCTAGAAAGAAAGAAGGGAACATTAGAATTCATGTTACAGAAAGGCATTCATAAACCAACTGTCCAACTATTGGTCCAGAAAACTCAAAAAAAGAAAGAGCTAACATTGTACCTTTAGCATCAGCGCGACAATAATCTCAGGACTTGCAGGAATGCCTTTCTCGAGAAATGCCTGGAATTAAAACCAAAAGAGATTAGAAAAAGGTGACTCAAAGATGGTTATTTTTGGGTGTTTGTAAAGCTTAAAGCCTTTCTCAATTGTATAAATTGTCTACTACATATGGTAGCCGAATGGCATTTTATTTGTTGTCAAAGCCCACAAGAATGCCGCTAATCTTGGATTGCTTATCTTCTTTTTAAACACATAATGCTCAAAATATAGTGATAGATTCAAGTACACTACTAAACCAGGTAATGTCAGCGGGTTAAATAAAAAGAGGGGTTTCAACTTTCAAATAATAATTTAAATTGTTTTACAGGTCAATCATTCTATCAGTTAACAGCTTACATTCATCATGCATGAATTGTAAATGTTAATCCAGAATGCAATCTTCTGCTGATGTGTGAGACTTGATAAATCTGCTGATGCAAGTTCTCTGAGCAAACATCTGCACTTTAAGGACAAGAAGCAATTATAATTTTAGTCACCAGGCTTGAAAAAAGGGAATGATGAATCCAATTCTGAACAGAAATCTCACTTCAGTCTACGTGTAAAAAATGAACAACTCAACAGGAGGTTTGGAAATTTTGAGCTTGCTTCAACTGCTCGCAAATGCTTATATGGCCCGATATCCCTTTTTCCAAATTCTGCACAGATACCATATGGGTCTAGAGAATCTGTTTCTTCCAAACTTGCACTACAATATGATACAGGAGATGCCTCCAGAAGCTCTTTTGCGTTCCCTGGAGAGCTCATCCATGAGAATATGTTCATCAGGCACTTCAAGATGTCCTCGGATAGTTTGTTTGGGCCACTTGACTCACATAATGTTGCTTCCTTTGGAGCACTGGACTGGTTTAATATTGCTTCATCTGACAAACTCCTTGAGTTCTTTTCAGTTCTTTCATGATCCAAAGCATCACACTTTGGCTGATATAACAAGAACATGGACGACCATACACGTAAGATAAACAGGTACATAAGTAGATGAAAGCTATGGTTGGACAAAAGAAGGTACCTGTGCATCCACCTGCCTGTTTCCCTTTGTAGCTGTTGCCATTTTTATATCTCTCTTAACCGGAGACTGCTTACAGTTCTTACCAATATTAGTTCTTAATTGATTCTCTTTTCCTTGCTGATTTTCAGTAATGGATATAGATGAATTCATCTTGTTTGGTGCAAATTTGCCATAAACAAACTTATTAGAGGAAGGCATATTTTGGTCCATGTTTGAAGACCACTGTGTAGAGGTTGACCCTTTCAGGAAGTGTGGTTGCTCCAAGGTTTTGGAGTTTCGAGTAAGGGGGTGGACATCATATCCTAATTTCTTGGATTTCTTGCAGGATGAGCCGTAGATAGCTTCCTGATAGAGGCCTTGCCGAAAGTTCACCACCTGTTCTTCAAGGTGAACCACCTCTTCTTCTAAAACAGCTACTTCAGCCAAAAGTTCTAGTGTCTTGGGAGAAAAGGAAAGAATTGGAAGTCAAAATCACGTCTTTTTTCATCTGTAAATGCAAAACTGGTGTTCTAAAATGCCTTGAAACAGAAGCTTATAGATTGTTGGAATATTAAAAGAGAGATTGAAGAAAGTGAAAGTTAAAGGATAATTACATGTGAAGGCAAAAATGGTGGAAGGCGAGGAAGAGCGCCCCGAGGTCTGGTGAAAGCCCTCTCCAAGGCGCTGTGGATACTCTCTTCCTTCCTCAGCTTCTTCCTAAGCTTAACAACCTGCAAACAAGATGAGAAGAACCAACTTAATATAACCAAATCAAACAAAATGAACAGAGAGACTACAACCAAAAATGCAAAATGATCGAATCACATGGAACTGTTCAATTAATATTCAGAGGAGAAAAGATACATCTCGCTGCAGAGCAATCTTCCTCTCTCTCCTGGATTGGCATCCGTTGGGTCCATTTGCTATGATCATCGATCCATTCCCCTGCATCTCAACCTTCCTCTCCTTGCAGATTCCCTTCATGCAGTAATAACTCATCAGAACAAGCCAACAAATTACTCTTATTTGCCAACAACTCAATGCTATAGAAGTATTTTCCTATGAGATTCTTTGGATAATGAAACAAGCATACGACTTCTTTAATTTTACCAAGGAAATCAGTGAGCCCATTTCTCGATAACACTCTCTCCTTGAGAAAGAACAATGGGTTTAAAAGAAATAGGGAAATTCTCAAACGCCAACCTCGAAATAACAATATATCTCAACTCCGTATGCATCAACATATATAAAAGATTCAAGTTTGTTTCAGAAAACACATTCACTAGCATAGAGAGAGCCACACAGGGCTCTGGTTCGCCATAAAGGAGCCAACTTTGCGAGGCATGGAGCAACAAGATCCAATGAAACAGAGACCCGTCTCGGTTTAAGTCCAAGGAGCCTACTTTATCGCGCTTCAGGGAAGCTTTCATGGCCGGAAACGACGCCCGCGCCTTGGAATTCATCGTCCCCGATTGCTCTTCTTCTTCTTCTTCGCCCCTCTCTTCTTCTTGTACGGAAAACAAAGCTCTCTGAAAAAAAGAGATGATGATGAAAAGCCTGCAAACCTCGGCAGCCGAACGCCACCGGAAACACACGGGGGCAAATCTAGAAGGAAAGAGTGTTAAACAACATTCAGACCTGTGGATTGATCTCATTCGCGTACGGGGGCGGGAAAGTTGAATGAACGCTGGCGAGGAGAGGAAAGCAAGAACTCTGGCCTAGGAGGCAACTTCGGATACCACTAATGGAAGGGGAGGCGAGAAGAAGCGGAGCCACAAGAGGCAAAAGGGAACCGCTCTCGCTTTCGCCAACTCACTAAAGTCGAGGGCGCTGCCGTCTCTCTCTTATCGGGTAGATCCTTTGGCTCACCGCGATGCGGGGGACCTCGAGGATTACACGGTGACGGGGTTTGGATGCTTTGAGGAGTTACTCGCGGGCGGTGCACCGCAGTTACTAACACGAAATGACGAAATTACCCTCGTATTGTCTTATCCATTGGTACATAACCAAACATATTGTTAATATAGCACAGTTTTCTGTTTCATGTTTTTGTTTTGCCGGTAAAGAAAGGTGAAATGTTTCCACTCTGTTTCTATTTCCAGAGGATAAAAGAAGCTTACTGTAGTGATTCAGTCGAACTAATTTACAATGATGATTTCTATTTGTTTAAAATAGGAAAAAAAAACACAATTTATGTTAGTGATATGTAGATTTGGCTTCCACTGTGAGATCATTTCATAAAACTGTCATGCCTTCTGAATCATCTACAAATCTGATAAAACTATGGAATGAGGAATTGAGTTCAGTAGTATCATCAGAAAGAATTTTCTTTCTTTCCTTTTCTCTTTTTTTTTTTTTTTTTTTTTTTTTTTTGAGGATGTATATGTTGGAAGACATGCATCATGTCTCTACATTTACAAAGTTTCTATTGCTACAGGACTAGTTGGTTGATTGCAGACTTTTCAGTGCAATTTCATGATTCTATTGGCACAAGCGTAGCTGGTGTTCATATGCAAAAGTTCCTGATACTTGCTATCGGTCCCAAACTTTTCTTGAGACAAATAATAGAGAATAGGAAGATGAGAGACTTTTGACTGACAAAAAATAACTCAATATCTGAGCTACTATCAAGGATAATCCAGCAGTTTCTGAATCTTAACATTAATGCAGCTGCTCTTTTGAGACTCTTGATCGAACTTGTCCTCTGCATACTTCATTGTGCATGAGAAGAAAAGAACTTCTATTTACACAGTGTGTTTTCTCAACAAGGATGCAGAAACTTTGACAGATGTGGGAGGACACGCTGTCAAGTTCACTTTTCACATTAGCTATAGAAGTGCAAACACACCCGCCATAACTTTGCAAAAAGGCAAGGAACCTGCCATGTCCTGTAGAGTGGATGAGCTCCATGTTGGTCGCTCATAGCTTGCAAGACAAGTTTGGGAGCTTCAGCTAAGTGTCATCCACTTGGTGCCAAAAGAGATTTAGTGTTGCTTGGGACAGATATAACTACTGCCTTGTTTGGTTGCTGAACAAGATGCCAATGGATAGACAGTGCAGCAAAAGTGAAAGACCTTGTCCGGTTAGCTCTGTTTACATCAAAAAAAGTTACACGTCTACAGACCAAATAATGCTTGTTTTGCTGCAATCCAAAACAAAGCATTTCAGCTTATGGATCCAAAAATCTGACCAAACTTTCAACAACTTACTACACTTCCTATGACTGCTTTTATTTGGAGCCATTACAAAAGTTGTACATACGTACCATTTACCCTGCTTTTAATCTAAATTGTATCTGCTGTCATTCTGCTATTAGAAAGATACATTGTTAATTATATACCCATGCTTGAGTCCAAGACCACATCTCAAGATGTCCCCAGCAATATGGGTGGACCGACAAATTGATAGTGATGCATTTCTTTCTCCAAATTAAATTGAAGTCAAGTTTTCCACCGCAATTATATACAAGGCACTTGCAATTGGCATGAATTATGTGTTTGTTAGGGTTTGAGACTGGATCTAATGCTGACACTATAAGCTGGATTAAAAATACAGTAGTAAATTCCAAAGGAAGGAGATGTTCATCCTGTAAATGAGGACAGTGCAGCCGACAATGCCTTCTTGAGCGTTCACTATCCGTGCACGAGCAGCAGCAGAATCATTCATGTCCTCTTGCCATATTATGCATGCCAAGTTTCTCACACTCATACGAAGATTCTGAGAACATTGGTATTGGTTTGTCTTATTTGCAGCCAACATTCAAGTGCTGTAAAATGAACTCTAGTAAGATCTAGACAGGGAAGGAGATGCAATGTGATTGAAGTGTCATGGACTCCATTAGCTTATGCAGATGCCAGTGTCCTGCAGTCTCTTCCTTCACATAAAGGGAAAGGAAGATGACCAAATCATCAAGCTCCAATTCATACCCCCTGCCTAATGATAATTCTGACTCAAAAAAGATTGGTATTTGTCATAGTATTTGCAAGAAATATGATAAGCTCCAAGTCTGCAACAGGGTGGACATGTGACACTGATCACTTGGGACCATCTGCATGACACCGAGGATGCTGCAAGGATGAACAGAAGTGGTGATCTTAGCTAGAATGTTCATAAAGGTTGAGCCAGTAAATGCTTTGAGGGGGTGCTTTAGTTCATTAGCTCATGAGTAATTCAATCTTAAACCTTACTAATGTCTACTTAGCCTCCCTAGGATTCAAACCTGTACTTGAACTGTATAGTTAGATCAAGAGTGTCATCTGGCCTTGGAAGAACAGAGAGTGACACTAAAGAACTTGATGAAAGCAAACAAGACTGATTCCCACCGACAAAAATGTTGACTTTCGGGTGGAGGATGAACAGTGTGAATGATGGAATGATCCTATCCTTGATCTGGCCACACTCTGTCTAATATACTTTGAAAAGACCATACCTACCTTTATTTCCTGAAGGAATTGTTCAACATCTCGAGAGTGAAGAGACCACCCAACCACCGGCTCATTCAAGTTGGCTTGCTAAGATCAATGCAGAAATCAGTATATTTTGGTTGATCTCAAGTGAGATGTTCCTTGGTGCTTTTCACTTGATTTGGACCCACAGACAAGCTTAGAGGTGATTAAAAGGCTCCTTCATCATCTAAGAACATCCTAAGGTAAGATTTAACATGAGAAAGACTTGGCTGGATAGATAGTGATAGGATAAAAAGGGACAACAAACGACGAAGAATTTTTGTATTTGAACAAATACTAACAGACCGTAACACACAATGGAATTAAATGGAAATCACAATCAAATAGAACATCAAAATTTACGTGGAAAACCTCTGAAGGGTAAAAATCGCGGGACAAATAAGAGAAAATCTATTATAGAAATAATAAATGTACAATTCTCGAATCTTTTGCCCAAAACCCAAGCAACAACCACAAGAGAATAACCGGGATACAAGGATCACGTCATGACGCAATCAGATCTGATCTAACCTAAGATGAGAAAACTGTTTGGATGAATAAGAACAATCTCTGAGTATTCCTTATCTTCTTCCCTTTCTTTTTCTCTTATTTTTCTACCCATTTCTCCTCTTTTTGAATCAACCTGCTGTTATAAAATTTTTACCTTTTACTATAGTTTTGATATCTTATTTTCGCAGCCACCAGTAGCCCCGATTTAAATCTAGGGTTTAGGTTAAGATAGGGTTTAGGAAACAAAAGTGGGCTATGGGTTGATAAAGCCCATATGGGTTGATAAAGCCCATATGGGTTGATAAAGCCCATATGGGCTGAATTGAGCTGCCTGCCCAACAACCTCCCCCTTCAGCCCATAAAGGAGGCTGTCCTATGACTCCTTAGTATAAATACATGCCGACCAACTGTCGACACATCTCCTACCTCTCTTTCAGTAAGGTTTTTGTCAACATGTCTGCGCCATTATCATCTGTATGAATTTTCTGAAGTTGCAACTGCTTCTCTTCAAATACATTTCGAATCCAGTGGTATCTGACATTTATATGCTTTGACTTGGAATGAAAAGTTGAGTTCTTACATAAATGGATGACACTCTGACTGTTATAATACACCACATAGTTTTTCTGTTTTAGCCCCAATTCTTATAAGAATTCTTTCATCCATAACATTTCTTTGCAAACCTCTGTAACAGCAATATATTTTGCCTCTGTGGTGGAGAGAGCAATACACCTTTACAATCTGGATTGCCATGACACAACTCCTCCTACAAAAGTAAGTATAAAACCTGATGTGGATTTCCTTGTATCAATATCTCTGGTCATATCTGCATCTGTATAACCCATTAGCATAGGTGGTCCACCTCCAAAGCTTAAACAAACCTTAGAGCTTCCTCTGAGATATCTCAAGATTCACTTCACTGCTGCCCAGTACTCTTTGCTTGGATTTGCAAGAAATCTGCTAGTAACACCCACTACATATGCGATGTCTGACCTCGTACATACCATTACATATATTATACTTCCAACTACTGAAGCATAAGGAACCTTTTTGCATTTTCTCCTTCTCCTCATCACTTGACGGACGCTGTTTTGAGTACAACTTGAAGTGACATGAAAGAGGAGAATCAACTGGCTTTGCATTGCTCATGTTGAACCTTTCTAGTACCTTCTCGATGTACTTCTCCTATGACAACCAAATCTTGTTATTTTTTCTATCATGAGAAATCTACATGTCCAGTATTTACTTTACTGGCCCCATGTCCTTCATTACAAAAGACTCACTGAGTTCCTTCTTCAACCTATCAATTGTACATATATCTTTTCCGAGGATAAGCATATCATCAACATAAAGTAAGAAAATAATAAAATCCTCACTAAACCGTTTGATGTACACACAATGATCTGAAGCCGTTCTTGTGTATTCATTTTCAGTCATAAATGAATCAAACTTTCTGTACCACTGTCTTATAGCTTGTTTCAATCCATACAAACTCTTTCTTTACTTGCAGATAAATTTTTTTTATCTTTGACTTTGAAACCTTTTGGTTGCTCCATATAAATTTTCTCCTCCAAATCATCATGAAGGAAAATTGTCTTCACATCTAACTGTTCCACCTCCAAGTCCTGGCTAGTAGCAATATCTAGAGCAACATGAATAGAAGATATTTTAACAATATGAGAAAAAATCTCTTCAAAGTCAATACATTTCTTTTGACCAAAGCCTTTCACAACCAATCTGGTTTTGTACTTTGGTCGAGAATAATATTCTTGAGTCTTCAACCTAAAAACTCACTTGTTCTTCAAGGCCTTTATTCCCTGTGGTAATTGTACCAAATCATATGTGTGGTTCTTCTGTAGAGCATCCATCTTTTCCTGCATAGCAATTAGCCATTTCTTTTTCTGCTCACTTTCAACTGCTTCCTGGTAACTCTCTAGTTCATCTGCATCAGTAAGCATCACATACTCATCTGTAGAGTATCTTTTAGAAGGCTGACATTGTCTAGAAGATCTTCTTAACTGAGGTTTTGCGGGAAACTACTCCTCAACTTCTTTTTGCTCAACATGTCCTACAGGTAGATTAACATCTGGTTCTACACCATCTTCCTGCATATCTCTCCCATCACCCTGATATACTGGAGGAATAATTGGGCCACAATATGCTAATCCTTCTGTAGAAGTCTTGGCTGGTGCCTCCTTCTTCAAATCCTCAAGGGTTTGATCCTCAAAGAAGACTATATCTTTGCTTCTAAACACCTTTTGCTTTTCTGGATCCTAAAGCCTGTAACCAAATTGATCATGTGAGTAGCCAAAAAAATATATTTTTTTGTCTTACCATCCAGTTTGGACCTTTCATTGTCTGGAACATGTGTAAATGCATGACAATCAAATACTCTCAAATGCCTATAGAAAACATCTTTCCCTGACCATACATGCTTTGCAACATCGGCATCTTGGGTTGTACAGTGATATAAGTTGATCACATCAACTGCAGTCCTCAAAACCTTATTCCAAAACCTTTTGGGTAGCTTTGTTTATGAAAGTATACATCTGATTTTTTCCATGATGGTGCGGTTCATCCTCTCTACAATTGCATTATGGTGACGTATACTAGGAACTGTCATCTCATGTTAGATGTCATATGACCTGCAATAATTATTAAACAATCATATATACTCACCACCATTATCTAATCTTATGCATTTCAGTTGTCTTTCTATCTCCCTTTCAACTCTAGCATAAAATTCTTTGAAGACATCAATAACCTAATCCTTGGTCTTCAAAGCATAAGTCCAAACTTTTCTGAAAAAATAATTTATAAAAGTAACAAAATAAAGTGCACCATTGATACCAGGAACATTAATAGAACCATTAGAAGTTTTTGTCCTTAAAGAACCACATACATCTGTATAAACACGGTCCAAGGCATGCATTTTTCTAGACAAAGCAGGACTAACAAATGAAACTTTATGTTGTTTACCGACTAAACAATCAATATAAGGGTTCAAACGTATACCTCTGAGGTCAGGCAATACCTCTCTCTTGGAAAGAGCTTGCAGTCCCTTCTCGCTCATGTGTCTCAATCGCCTATGCCATAACTCCATACTGAAGTCTTTCTCTATAGCATTTAGTTGCTCACCATAAGTTTTGGCCTGCAACCTAAATAAAGTGTGATATTTCTTTCCATTAGCTATAACAAGAGAATCCTTACAGAGTTTCCATTGCTCTCTGTGAAACTTACTATCATAATCTTCATCATCTAATCTTCCAACTGAGATTAAATTCAACCTTAAGTCAACCACATGCCTCACATCCTTAAGCACTAACTTACATCTAAGGTTGATTTTTATGTGGATGTCACCCATGCCAATGATATCTGTTATGCCACGGTTGCCCATCTTAACAACATCAAAATTTCCAGACCTATAGGTAACGAAGAACTCCCTCCGTGATGTAGCATGATAAGAAGCTCCTATGTCAATTATCCACTCGAGATCCTAATATACACAAGAAAAAATATCATCAGAAGGGGGACAAAATCAAATAATCACCAACCTGTACTGTAGTTGTGGTATTCTCTTTTGACTACTCCACTTCTTTTTCCCTTTTTTTACACTTCTTAGGTTGGTTGCTTATATTGATTCTTATAATGTCATTTCTCATCACAGTTATAGCAAACAATATCTTTCCATGATCTTGACTTGCTTCTACTTATGCATGAACTGCTTCAATCTTTAGACTTTGACTTTCCTCTGTTCTCTGAGATAAGTGTCTGTGAATCAATCTAAGATGCTGCTGAGTTCTTTCTTCTCAACTCCTCATTTAACAAACCGCTTGTTACTTGACACATGATGATAATACCATCTGGCGCAGAATTACTAAGAGAAACCACCAATGTCTCCCAACTTTCTAGCAATGAACTGAGAAGTAACAATGTCTGCAACTCATCATCAAGAGACATTTTCATAGAAGATAACTAGTTAGTAATACTCTGCATTTCATTCAAATGCTCAGCAATAGAAGCACCCTCTTTATATTTCAGGTTCACAAGTTTTTTGATCAAAAAAGTTTTGCTGTCAGCTGTTTTTTTTTTATAGAAACCTTCCAACATTTTCTAAAGAGAATATGCAGAACTTTCAATAGAAACATGGTGAAAGACACTATCATCGAGCCACTATCGAATAAACCCAACCATTTTTTGATTTAATCTCTTCCACTCATTATCTGTCATAGTTATGGATTTTTCACTATCCCCTTACAAAGGTCCATATAAATCTTTGTGATCAAAAGATCTTCCATTCTTGGTTTTCATATTATCTAATCGTTTCCGTTCAAACTAATCATGCGAGAAATACTATCGGCCTCCATGTTCAAACACAAAAATTAAATCATCAAAACCTTGCTCTGATACCAGTTGATGGGATAAAATGGGATAATAAATAAGGAAGAACTTTTGTATATGAATAAATACTAGCAGACCGTAACGCATAATAAAATTAAATGGAAATCACAATCAAATAGAATACCAAGATTTACGTGGAAAACCCCTTCAACGTGAATGGTAAAAATCATGGGGCAAATTAGAGAAAATCCACTATAGAAATAATAAATGTATAATTCTCAAATCTTTTGTCCAAAACCCAAGCAATAATCACAAGAGAATAACTGGGATACAAGGATCACGTCACTGTGCACAATATCAAAAATTTTCCTAAGCAATCACAGAAAAATTCATTATAGATCTGATCTAACCTGAGATGAGAAAACTGTTTGGATGAATGAGAACAGTCTCTGAGTATTCCTTATTTTTTTCGCTTTTTTTTCTTTTATTTTTCTGCCCTTTTCTCCTTTCTTTGCTGTTATAAAATTTCTACCTTTTGTTGTAGTTTTGATCTCTTATTTTCATGATCATCATCAGTCTCTATTTAAATTTAAGGTTTAGATTAAGATAAAATTTAGAAAACAAAAATCGACTATTAGCTGATAAAATTTATATAGACTAAATTGGACCGTCTGTCCGACGGATGGGTCATAATTGAAATTTCAATCTATCATTGCTAGCATGAATCACTTTCATACACAATATGGTTAATTTCAAAACAATATTCTGAGTGTCACTGCTTGTGCAGATCCTGGAAATCAGGCTGGTGAATTAAAGGAATCGTAAAGTAGACTTTGCAGCTGACACTTCCTTTTTGTTAGAACAACTTTTATCTCCATCTCTTTTCTTTGATTCCTTCCTAACTCTTACTGCTCTCCACCACCGCCTCTGTGGAAAGGTGTGGAGAGATCTATCTTTGGCCACTATGGCCGTGAGCATGTGATGAACAGCAATGATGCATGGCAATGGGAGGGAATTCTTCACGAGGACAAGCATGCGAAGCGCATTAGCGTGGAGAGCATCATGCCCGTTGTGAACATTCTTCCCTCGACATGCTTTGAGCGTGGAGATGTTGGGAATGAAACCATATGATGACTTCCCAATACATGTCCAGAAGGACGGCAGTCTGTATCACGATTTGCAGCAGCAATGCGTGCATGCATGCATGCTTCGAAAGGTTTCTTGAAGACAGTCTCAGCCAATGCAACTAGTTCTTCTGCGCTGGCTGAGAGAGGTCTGCCTTCAGCCAGAGTGACAATGAGAGAGAAACATCAAGCACCATGGTCAACTTTAAGGCAAGCAATCATGTGCCAAGAGACCTCCAGATTTACTCTTTCCGCACACACTTCGAAGTAGGAGATGATCTTCTCCCCGTAGCGTAATACCTTTGGGCGAATAGCCGAGAAAAGCCTTTTTTCCGTAAATTTTTTAAATAATTTTTTTAATACCTAAAGTATGCTCAGTCATCTATTTCTTTTTGTTTTATTTTCCTTATGGACGGTTGAGTTATATAGTGTTATAGTATTTTCAGCAGTATAGAAAAATATTATAGTATCGTGTTATAGTAATTTCTTGGTATTGCTGAGATTATGTTATACTATAACATCGTTCAAAAATATTATTATATAATAACTTTATATTATATTATAGTATTTTTTTAGTATTACTAAAAATACTATAACAGAGTATAAAAACACAATAATTGGATGGGTTGACTCTATGGAACAATCAATACGATAGAAGAGGAAAATGAAGAAAGAAAAAAAGATAGGTGAGTCGATTATCAAATCAAGAGTATCCAAGTTATGAGGTAAAAAAGGGACATCATTAGAAAATTTAGGAAATAAGCCAGCATTTTACAAGAAAATTCAAAAAGAGTGAATTTTTTAAAAAAATCATCTTAATTTTTTCTTTATAAATGGTTCAAGAAAAATCTGTAATTTTTTAGAATACTGCAGATTCTTTGGTTGTAGACCTCCTCATGAGATTCTGACAGTCGGCTAGCACTGATTCCCACCTTCCGCAACAGTTGAACTGTGTGAGATGCTGAGGGCCATCATTCAGTAGCTCCATTCTTAATCATAGTAGGGCGCAGAGACTCGTGTCCTGTGTTGTTAACCATGAGAATAATACATGTCGAAGATAGTTGTGTGAGCCTTATCAGACCTCTCAGTTTAACTTTTATTTAGCAGATGAAAGGAAAAAAAAAAGATCATGTCTACTGTGGCCAATATAGTCTAAATCCACAATTTGGTGATGATTCCACAGAGGAAATGATTGCTAAGTTGGTGCGATGATAGCCATGGAGAACCTGAGCTGCTGATTTGAAACTACTGCAACTTCTCCTCAGAGTAGGATTGGGCAAGAAGCCCGTGAGTGGTTTTTCGGATTATTACTAGTCATTAAATTAAAATCTTAGCTTGATCTTTCGAGATTATTGATCATCCAATCAAAATCTTTACTACAGTTGGTCGTGAGTTTCAGTCTCTGTTTCGTCGGTTTGTGAAGTTATATTCTATTAGCTTAAGATTTTGAGATTAATGTTCATTTCATCTAAATCTTTATCATGATACCATAGCAGTATCCAATCCTATATTCTTAATTTTTTTTTCTGGATTTGTTATCACTATTAATTTTTTAGAGACTTACTGTGGGCACACCACTGGAGATCTTTTGGCAGAAACTACTAAAATGAATTAGAATTTCTGTGATATTTTTGGTAAGCTACCTATTAAAAGTAGTGGAAGCTGTCATCAGTTGAAGTTTGTACCCCTTTTTTGCATTTACCTAATACAATTGTGCAAGAATCAAACCTCATTATATGAACAGCAACATGAAACAGACAACAAAATTGTTAATGCTTCCAAATACTCATTACTCCAACTGAGTTCCTTCATCATCACACCTTACAGTTTTGAATACTATACTTGCCCATCGCTTGCTTCTCTCTATCCTTTTCTTTTCCCTTAAGCATGTAAAAAGTGGAGATTATCCTCCAAGAATGGACTTCCTTGCATGTAGTCCATAGAAATCATGTGAAGGAGAAGGATTTGTTCAAAGCAACCAAGGCATTCTATTCCAACAATCTCAGCTCGTCCACTTTGTTCTCGCTCGGACTATGTCATTCCAAATATATATCTGGACACCATAAGGTGCGGTCACACTGCGTGTTCCCTTGGCTTCTATTGCTTACCACCAAGACCATGATGGACTCTGCGTTTTGTACTTGCTTCTTCTTCTTCTTCTTCTCTTTCTACATCTTCACCTTAGCAGCTAATGCCAATCAAGCTGACGTTCTTCTGCGTATGATGAGGTCAAAATGGTCGCCTGCAGCACAACAAGATGGCCTGTTTCGCCTCAGCAATTCTAGCAAGGAATTGCCTGCAGTATATGTTGCTCCACAGCATGGTTTGAAGGATCTCGACAAGATCGACAGGCTGCCGGGGCAGCCTGAAGGCCGGAGTATCAACCAGTATGCTGGTTATGTGACAGTCGATCACCACAACGGGAGAGCACTCTTTTACTACTTCGTTGAGTCCCCAGAAGACCAAGCCAAGAAACCACTTGTGTTGTGGCTTAATGGAGGTGATCGGCATCACTGCCAGGCTCTTCAGTGTTTTCCTCGGTCGATTGATAATTTTAGCTGTGCAGGCCCTGGATGCTCTTCTTTAGGTTACGGAGCCATGGAAGAGCTTGGACCTTTCAGAGTCAACAGTGATGGCAAAACCCTGCGTGAAAACGACCACTCATGGATCAATGGTATGTTCGTAGAGATCATTCTTCTAATTATGTGTGTTCTTGAGGTGATGATGATGATGCTTCAATAATATGAGTTGGTGGTGATACAAGTGCAGTGGCAAACATCATCTTCTTGGAGTCTCCTGCTGGTGTTGGATTCTCGTACTCGAACACCACTTCAGATTACCGCAACAATGGAGACAGAAGAACAGCAGCGGACTCCTATACCTTCCTGGTCAACTGGTTGGAGAGGTTTCAGGAGTACAAGAGCCATGATTTCTTCATCACCGGAGAGAGCTACGGCGGCCACTACGTTCCTCAGCTCGCCAGTCTCATCCTCCGAAACAACATGAAGATGAACAAGTCAGTCATCAACCTGAAAGGCATAGCTGTAAGGTCACACCATCACCGAATCTATTACTTCATCAAATTCTTATCTCTCATCTCTTTGGAATCTCCTTGGTACTTTTTGCTTGTTCCTGATAGATTGGCAACGCGTACATCGACCGAAACATAAACGAAATTGAGATGTACGAGTTCCTGTGGGCTCACGCCATGTT
This sequence comes from Musa beccarii, assembly GCA_024322285.1. Lineage (NCBI taxonomy): Eukaryota > Viridiplantae > Streptophyta > Magnoliopsida > Zingiberales > Musaceae > Musa > Musa beccarii. Next base: position 9,167,401 of record CM044397.1, on the reverse strand, counting down.
CTCCGACGACACCCACAAGCTGATCCAAAAGCAATGCAATGGCTCGGACACCTTCTCCCTCGAGTGTCAAGTCGCCATGTTTCAGGCTCGTAGGGAGATTGGGGAAATCAATCTGTACAATGTTTATGCTCCTCGTTGCTCTGCATGGGCTCCTAAAGTGATTCATTCTGCATAATGTTTTACGTGACAAGTGATTCATCCATAACATTCTAACCAGTAAAAATTGACACAGAATGAAGAATATGATCCTTGTGACGACGACTACGTGCGCTCATACCTCAACGATGAGAAGGTGCAAAATGCCCTTCATGCAGCTCCAACCGGATGGCGACACTGCAGGTATTCAGAACCCACTCTTCTTGTTTCTTGAGTGAGAACATCCACTGGACCTGGCTGAGCAATAGCTTGTCATTCATGTGTTTTCAGTCCCATGGTTTGGGCTGATACTGCTGTGAGCATGCTAGCTATGATCAAGAAGCTCTCGACCAGAGGCTTAAGAGTGTGGTTATACAGGCATGTATTGATTTCTCTGCCATCAAGCATGTATGTTGATAGAGCTTGAGAAATGAACAGAGGCCATAATGCACTTGTGCCTGCAGCGGTGACTTTGATGCGGTAGTTCCAGTGACATCAACAAAGGCCTCATTGAACATGCTTGATCTTCCCATCCGCGGAGCATGGCTGCCATGGTACATTGATCATGAGGTACGAAAACAAGGTTACCTCATGATATAGTAGTGTACGATTATAACAGTGCATGCCGATGATGACAGGTGGGAGGACATGTTGTAGAATACAAAGGGATAACTTTTGTGACAGTAAGAGGAGCAGGACATGAGGTCCCAAGCTACCAACCAGAGAGGTCTTTGGCAATGATCACTGGGTTCCTTCGAGGAACCTCCCTTTCTCTTAAGAAGGGAAAAAGGATGTTCTGATTGACATTATTAATATGCACACATGTTTCTACAGCTTCGAAAACACATCAGGATTTGCCTCAGCTGGAGGAGACTGCTAATAAATATCTGCAGGAATCTTTTAGACATCTACTCTAATTGATTAGGCCAAGCTATCCAGAATGACCCAGCCATATGTAAGGAAACATACAGGCATAGTTTTTATATCATTAATCAAATCCCTACAAGAGTTTTAGTTCCACAAGTGGTTTATTCATGTACTTCTTCATGATAAAAATTTTCATTGGCCATATATATGATCCTTGCAATTTATTCTCAATCAAATTAGTCCAAAAAAGATATAGAGTCTAGAGGACACAAATTGATCAATTCTAAAATCTTGATATCAAGGTAACTTGCCATTTAAGCTCCCAGACTTTCTAACCCTAGTTGCCTGTGGTACTCCAGCGCTTTTTAATGTCATGATACTGGCCTTCCTATGTTAATAATGGAGCCTGAGTCCAAGAGAAGCAAGTCTTTCCCGATTTTGGAGAATAATACAGACACCCATTCTTAGCACTCACATATCTGTAAGAAGAATCTACAAAAATGAGCAACAACTTTGTCATCAGCAGGACAGAACAGTATGAGAATCCTTATTTGTCATTAAAGAAATTATTCAAATTATTAGGCTAAATAGACACTGTTAGCTTCAGACTTATGAATAAATATTTTCTCATGGTTCCAGAAATTAGAAATAATCTTTCACATTAGTCCAAGCAGTTCATTTCTAATTATTTGACATAATGAGACACTCAAGATGTCCAAATAATCTAGTTTACTACTAATGACCAGTCAAAATTCATGATTTGAATTTGACACAGATTTTTGAAGAAAAGGACCATAAGAAATGCTAGTTATCACAATCATATATTTTACTTTACCAGCAACTACATTCTAACTCATGTAGGACTGTCTACTTGTTATCAGTCACTACAACTATGACAACGTAGTGAAGCCTCTTTTCAGCTCACCTGTTGTTGGTTCTCGTGGAAAGAATAAGTGCCGTAAGCAGCATACATGCTTGGGTCTGGCACTGGTGCGGCATACACGTATCCATTATAAAATGGCCCTCCATAATACATGCCATTCCACTGGTTACCGGAGTCGGATCGTAACTGTCAACAAAGCAGACAAGTCGTAAGAGAGAAATAGGCAAATACTTGCTAGAGAGCACAGATAGCTTGCCCCTCTATATTCAGTATAGCAGAATACTTTTGGATGTCTGTTCATACATGTAAAAGATAATGTAGAGGAAGCTTGATAACAAAAAAAGACTATCGATAGGATCACACCAACCATTTATTTAAAAGTAAATTAACCCGATATGCTGAGAAATTTGGAAAAGAAACTAGTTGCAAGACAAGCTATGATGGTACTAGATCGTCTGTATCATATATTCCAGTCGAGACCATCTGAAAAACTCTTTGAACCTCTACAGTTGAACTGGTATCAATGGCTACTTTGAAAACAAATCAAGAGGGTATTGGTGATCCAGTAGCACAAAAGTACAATTACCATGATCTCATGATGTTAGAGTTTCCACTTTCCAGCCATTAAATTTACCCAATATCACATTCTAAAGAGTCACACCTGTTTGTTTGCAGGATTGCGTCCCCAAGAAAGACGAACAGTCTGCTTTCCTATAACTGTTCCGTTTAACTGCTGCAATGCTTCTTCGGCATTGTTTCTACCATAACATACAAAAAAATATAACATTAGTGATAGCTATGACATTTGTTACTCCTGTCACATTCTCTGAAACTAAAGATAAAAGAGTTATACCTTTGGACAAATTGCACAAAACCACATTGTTTCCCAACTGGTATTTTCACAGAGGCAATCTCACCATACTGAGAAAATGTCCGATTGAGATCATCCTCACTGACATTAGGATCAAGTCCTCCGACAAATACCTATAGCAGGAGCCAGATAATAATGGAAAAGCTACGCACATAGATGGTAAAAACTTGCATATAAAGTATCTTTACTTACAGTTGTGTTAGTCAGATCTCCATCTAATTGAGCAGATAAACCATTAGATCCAGAAACCCCTAAGATGGCGAAATAAGTCATGAAAAACTAAAATAGACTATGTATTTACATTATAAAATCAAATATTGTCAATAAAATTTTCATCAAAATATAAGAGAAAGAAAGCTCATCTTTCAGCTACCTGTGAAGGGATTTCAAGCCAGTCAGAACAGTTCTGTGATGCTATAGTTGGTTTAGGTTTTAAAGAACAGATAAAATTAGTCTAACAAAAATTAAAATTGACCCTGTAACTTTAAACTGGTAAGCATGTTTCTGCTTAGTTCTGTCTCCCTCTCTCTATCAGCACGTGAAGATGTGATTGCTCATGTGCAATAACTGAGATACTTCTTAAAAGTTTAACAGATAAGATTTTACAATTATGGCTTCGCCTTTGGCTCTGTATTTGATTTGACTCTTTGGGACATCTGTACTTTCAAGATGGGTATACTCTGCATGCTCAAACTTAGTTTTTCAAAATATCCATGAATTTAAGGGCTCCACCTGTTCTGTACAAGCTTAAACCATAACTGACAATATTTTCCAAGTTCAGCAGCAACTTCCTTTGTTGACTTGTATCCAATTATTATTTCGAGCTGAGGTATTGTGTAGTATAAACCTAGTCATATGGCATATTAATTCATTAAATATAAAAAATAATTGAACTACTTAAACACTGAAAGATCTTACATATGCAATGCACTCATCATATATTGGACATCGCTCGTATAAAGGAATACATGACATAACTGCATATAATAATTGGATATTTGATAAACAAACGATATGTAATGCACCCATATAAAGAATGAATAAAATTGGGAAAGAATACAAACATACCAGATGACTTTCTCGGGGTCGCAGGACCAATGCGCATTGGCCTAGTGGAGCAATATATACCATTCATTTCAGCCATGGCAAGTGTCTTCTCATCCTCATTCCCAAATCTTACAAATCCATAACCCTTTGAACGACCAGTATTTGCATCAATGACAACTTTTGCACCTTTCACAGATGGGTATTTACTAGCAAAAGTTTCTTGTAGTGTAACATCAGTAACATCAGAAGCTAAATCTCCTACAAATATAGAGTAATCAGAAGAAGCATCTGAACGCCTATCACCCATACTAAATGATGCCCAATTTAACCTAAAAGGTTGATCAGTGTTAGGCATCATATGACCAACAAAGCTCTGAAGTACATTTTTAGCTGCTTCGTGTGTATAAAACTCCACGAAACCATAACCCTCTGACTGTCCAGTCTGCTTGTTGCGGATAACTTTAATTGAAATAACCTGCAAATTGTTTCAAGGATTTATGACACAAAGGCAATATGTAATCTTTGATCGATAATTAGCTGGTTATATGAGCAGCAGATATCATTGATTATGGTGGTTTGTACCAAACAAGTAGATGGACATGGAAATACAAATTTATACATTTAAGAATCCAGCAGAAGAGAAAACACACCACATTCCATCCATGTAATTTCAACTAATTCTCACATCAAAACCTCTTAAAACAAAAGAACAGGAAAATGAAAAGCAACCTGTAATAACATATGATAGAGGCCAAGTCCTTATTGTTGCTAGACAATTTGTAGTCTTGAATGTCATAAATTATTACTTGTTAATCGAACTTACATTTATTAATAATTAGAAATATGTACTCGATCAACACTTGACAATGTAACTTCATCTGCTTATAAAGTGTAGATGAATATTTTTTAATAAATACCATTCGTATCAAAACAAAATCACCTTATATGGCACATCATTTTGGTCACTAGCACATGCACCTCAAATATGCGCATTCACATGTTATGGATATGTTTGAACGTCAATCTGTTCATAACTATACTAATTTGGCTTATCTTTTGACCTTTAGTTAATTTTTCATGTCTTTGAGCATTCCAAGAGTTCTTCAGTCAAAACTGAAGATTCAGACTTCAGTCTTGCAAATTTAAGTGACCAGAGCACTCTCCTCTTAGAGTTAAGATGGAAACATAACATAGAATCATAAAAAGTAATTATCCTTAAAAAAATTAATTATTACCTCTGCACCTGGCTAGCACAATAGACATCTTATCTGCCATCACCAGAACAACTTGACAGATTCTGTACTAAAACAGCTTCCTGTAGGCAGTGCTGGAAGAACTAGTTTGCGTAGACAAATAGGACCGTCGAGGGTGAGCAGCAAAGATGACTCTCATAGTTATGTTAATAATCCCCATGTCAGACCATAAAGAAGTCAAGCATTTATGTGTTATGAATCATCATGGATGCTGAAGCTTAGTATATGCTTTATGTAGGTTTGGTCGTCTGTTTTGACAAAGCTCAGCAACTAAAGTTCAACTTTTTCTCTTTTTAGACAATCTTATCTCACTATAGGACTGTCATGACAAGAAAGCAACAAGCATACAAATTTTGACCATCTTGTCAAAATTAATACTTGAAATGACATTTTGAGTATGCAGTAGAGAAAACAAGATAGACAGGCACAGTAATCAAATAATCTATTTAACAAACCTCAGTCTTAAGTATAGAAAATGATTTGAATTTCACTATCTTGTGGACAGTTGACAAGCTGCAGAAAGCTGATGTGTGAAACAATTTCCACCAGAAGACAGGTTGCACTTATAGATATTAGTAAAAGATGCACCTATTCTAGAAAAATCAAAATTGCAAACACCAACAACGTAATGTTTGTCATTGCCCACGAAATGCTTGGTTCAAGAGCTTAAACGAACGTTAAGATAGTTGAGATAGAAAAAGGCTGGCTCCGTGCACAAGGCTCCCATCAATGTTATAGTTATACTCTATAGCTGACCGTAATAGTGAAAGAAGTGTTTGTTGATGACAGGTAGAGAAGAAGAATTGTGTCAACAACTCCAAAATCTCGAGGCACTTATATAGGAGATGGCAGTGAAAGAGAGAAAAAGAATAATACCAGTAGGAAGCTTAAATCAACAGATATAAGATGTGGAAAACAAACACATGGGTGATTGGTAAAAAATGGATCAGCCTTGTTGCTTGCAGTAAATCATATGCATGAAGCTACATGCTACTCTTTCCAATAGAGGCTTCGTTGGTCACAAGCAAAAGAAAGTTTGTATACAACTCATGCGAAGAGTAAATCCAGATGCAATGCCACATCAAACTGCAGTAAACACTGCATGATTCCTATATCTGATTCACACAAATAATCTAAGGGTTGTGTGCAATACAATTGTTAGAGTGAATTAAGTCTATTAAGATATAATATTTACTGCTTATCATGCTCAACCCAATTCCTATCTACAATATTCCTGTCTACAATGAGGTGCATGATGGAGTCGCTACACATCCACAAGTTACATAATTGCATGGAATAAAGATAACATTTCCTTTTAAAAATCTCTCCTTTAACGCTAATTGAAGCTACAATAGATCTTAAAAAGATCTAGTATTCTCGACTATCCCAAGCTCTTGATGAAAACAAACTTTCGAAATAACAATATTCTAGAAACAAAACCTAATGAAATCTTTATTTTTCCATCATAATAGGTAAAAGAGACTCGCAACACTTAGATTCTTTGAAACCCTGGCAGGATCTAAGCAATCGCATTCATTAAAGCCGGCAAAAAAGTGGAAACCCAAACCTCGCCGGTGCGTCCGAAGCAGTTATGGAGGTAGTTCTCGTCCATCCAGTAGTGGAGGTCCCCGACCCAGATCGTCTTGTTGTCCTCCCCACCCACCGCCGCGGAGGTCGAATTCGCCCCAGCCCCATTGTGTTGCTGCGGCAGTAGCGTGGGGTGGTGATAAGGTACGAAATGCTGCGCGTACTGCGGAATCGGCGGCGCCACCATCTGGTGCGGCGTCATCACCATCGCCGCCTGCGGTGGGTACTGCATCGCCGGCATCCACTGTTGCTGCTGCTGCGGCAGCCGTGGCTCATCGTTCCCGTTCGCCGCCTGCTGCATCGTCGCCGGAGTCGGAGGAGGCTTTGAGAGGCGGCGAGACCAAGTCGAGAGAGAGAGAGAGAGAGAGAGAGAGAAAGAGGAAGGGAAGCCGTGGGTTTGAGTTGGGTGAGGATTTATTGAAGTGGCATTGGTTTCAGAAGCGAGAAGCGACGACGGCCGTCGGATGGGTGCGCAGGGCATTTCAACCGTCGATGGGTGAAGGAAGCGTGCGGGGGAGATGATTAGATTTGGGGGGTTCGTGTGGGCCCCATTTGCTCGCTCACTCCTTGGTTGTTATCCTCCGTAGTGTGCGCTGTCGCGTGACAGGGAAATGGCAAGTTTTATGAGCAGTAGTGACGAGATCAGCAGGAATTGCTGTTGGAATGCGCTGAGTTGTTGTGTGTTGATCGTTTCTATGTTGCCTGTGTGACAGTGACTTGTATGGTTTAGTCTCGTATAGGGTTAATATCAAGGATGAATTTTTCGACGTCAGCGTATCATTTTATGAAGGATGGTTGATGTTTTTATCTGCAGCACAGTATATAAAAAAACATAAAAATTGAATTATTTTAGATAATTTTATATATTATGCTGAACCATATTGTTGCTTATGGTTATGGTTATTAAGTAAGATACATAAAAATGAGATAAAACATCATATTCAAATATACGTAAAAGCAAACAAAAGCAACGAACGATTCAGTGTATAATGATAATCTGACACTTAGTTGTTTAAGTTAGTGGTCTAATCAAATAGATCGAACTAGTTGTACTTTCAGAGATATTATGTTTTGTAATATAATTATATATATTTTTTTATAATGATTATTTGTGTCAGATTATATGGTCTTATTTAATTAGATAAAATATATTAAGGATATGATTAGATTCTGATTATGGTTATTGGCTAATAGAAAAGAAGTCCAATTAAAATAGAATTCCTTAGAGAATACCCTTGATGGGAGGAAATCTCATAATAACTTATCCTAAACTCTCTGCTCTTGCCTATAAATAGACAAGACCTTTAGAGATGCAGAACATGAGAACATAAGAATATGAGGAGAAGAAATAAGATAGTACAGTTGAGAGATTACAATTTCTCTCTCAATCTATCTATTATAGTCTCTTTCTCAATCTCCTTAACTATCAATCTAAGTGGTCCTGTAAAATGATAGGAAGAGAAGAGAAGGTGAGTCTAATTCTTCTTGTAGATTGATATTTCAGATCTGACGATGATGTGCTTGTAGATCAGATAAAGTTTATTTCTCTAAACAATAACGAAATGTATGCATCGTAATATCATTTAGATCCATTGCTATTTGATTTTAGATTTTAACATTAAAGTTTTTTCGTATTATAGATAGTATGATTATAGATTTTATGCTAACAATTTGAGGTCAATATGCTAATCTATTATGCAGTAATGAGGATATGCTATTTGGTCGTGACTATCATTATAATGCTTCAGACCTAGGATTGCATAATTCTCTACACGTGGTACTTAATAAGCAACTAGTTGGCCTTATTGAGAGGTCATACAGGGCTGAGGTGATAATGAGTGGTTGGTTGAGTATCCTTATCATGTTGGCCATAGGGGATAGGTCAATTGATCATGTAAAGCTGGAGTATCTTTTATGTGGAACAAACATGTCGACCAGGTGGAGTCGGCTTGGCAGCTACATGCTCCTGACTTGTCAACTAGGTGGAGCCAACATGTCAGTGCATGGAGCTGATGTGTTAACTAGGTCATTTCTATCATATTAAGTGTATAAAGGACTAGTGCGCAAGTATAAAGGGTCTTTCCTAATCATCAACAAGATCGATTAAGTCTCCTACAAGTTATAGTTATGACATGTTCACAATATATTCCATGCGAGTAACTTGAAAGCCTATTACTAAGATATACAAGATGCTTCTCAAAACGTTTCAACTTCACTACGCTCCATTAAAGCCTCATATAAAAAGTGAGTTGAAATTATTTTAGTGGATCGCAAAACAAAGCTACTCAATAGAGCAGAGCAAATCAAGTACTTATTAAAGTGATAATAGCTTCCTAGGACAAAAGCCAATTGGAAACTTGAAGACGCTCTACAACATAAAGAAATAACCATCAAGACCTATCAATAAGCGTCGATAAAGGCATCCACACTTAGGAGAGATTGTCATGAACGATCATCATGCACCTACAACACCTTCGTTAACGGACCGTTCGTCACTTTTATTTGCTTGTATATTTATTTGATAATATATTTTACCTTATTTTATGTATTTTTACTTGAAAACTATAAACAAAAATAGTTTGAAGAGCTGCAGAGTGATGACTCACTAGAATGGATAAAAGTACTTTAAAATGATTAATCTTTCACGTGCTATAGCTTATTTTTTGTATGCTATAATGTATAATAAAATGTCAACTACCTTAGCACCCCCAGGTGACATAGAGCTGAATGGAGGTTTTAGGTGGTAATGGACATTGATTGAATTTACAAGTTTACATATAAAATCTACAAAAACTTACTAACATGCCTGACACCTTGTGAGAAGTCTTTTGTGGATTTATGATTATTTATTTAATTTTTAAATTTTTTATTTTTTTCTTTCTCTCTCTTACAAAACTATCTCTTTGGTAAGATGTCAAGACTTGTTCATTCTTTTGCAAGATGTAAAGACTTATTTACTACACCAATCATAGTAAACAAGGAAGAACTGAAAAATTAGAAGAATATACTGCAAAAAGAACGAAAAAAAAATGTAGTAGTCGTGGTTGGTTGACGAGTGGTGGTTCAAATCCATTGATAGATGCTTTCACCCATAGTGGTATTTCACCCGTGCATGCATTGATATCGTAGACATACAAATGTCTGTCGTCTTCGAAGTTGATTTAGGATTCAAACAATTGTGAATTCAGATAAATTCGCTCTATGAAACTGTCTCCCTATTTTATTTAGGTCACCAAATATAATACAAAAATATCATAAGTTTTTTTATGCATACATGGAAGAAGTAGATTTAGATGAGTTTAAATCTACTACCAAGAATTTAGATGAGTTCTCACTTAGTAAAAAAATGATAAACATAATTACATATTATTTTTATATTTTTTTTCTCAATGTTTTCATTTTTTATATATAAGAAGCAAGGGAGATTGTAACATCCTAATTTAGTCCTATGTTAGAGGTTAAGATTAAGATTAACTTATTATAATCTAATGGGTATATTAATATTAACTTTATTAAACATATCGGGTCAGTGGTTTAAACTCAATGAAATTAATAGATTAATTATCCTATCAGGTTAAGTCGTAATAACTGATATTATAATAATAATTTTAATTTGAAGATTTATTGGAATATTAGATGCTAAGATTAAATTATTAGATGACCCAATTAACTAATGAGATTTTGGGTTTAAGAAGCATTTCCTGTGAGATCAGACCCTACAACCACCTTTATGGAGAACTTATCATTTAAAAATCATACCGGCTTGCTCAGTATGATTGACACACTAAATGTTTCCATATTTGGAGATGGGAATGACCCCAATTTGTTCTTGTTGCTCAACTCTGATGTAAGGGGTGATTTCTTCTCCGGTCTTTGAAAATAACACCTTTTTTCTTTGGGAAAAAAATTTCCTAATGCATGTTAAAAAGGATATCCAACACTCTGATAAGGAAGAAATGATGACGACAAAGTTTTGATTAGTATTTGAAATTGAATTCTTATTAGGTTTGCAAGGATCAGCTTTATCCTTTTGTTATGTTAATAAAATTATATTTATGTATGATTTTATATATACATACATATATACATACATACAAACATACATACATATATATGATATTCTAATCTAAATTGTACAGTAGTAGTGAAGAAAAAAATAGAGCTTAATATCTCTCTTCTTCTCTTCTATCATTTCTCCCTCAGTGAATTATTTATTACCTTCAGACATGGTACGTTAGCTACAAACGAGAAGCAAAAATCCAGTTGCTAAAGTATGTTGTAATTTCCTAGCTTTCTTTTGGCTTATAAAAAACTCTTGTGGATCGAATGGAGAAACAAGTCATTGGTCTCAGCAAAGATACAACAAAAGATTGTGATGCTAACCTGTAGCCAGCTGCAGAAATGTTATGATCATAGAGGTAAATTTGCTTAACTCATATTAGAACACGATCCCTGATCGTAAACCAGGAAGAACATGAGTTCACCTCCAGCTTTTCTGCAAGGAGGACATGAGGGCAGTAGGAATAATTCCTCCGATCACCCCTCCATCAATGCAAAGAACAGTCACTCGGCTACCGCACCTTATGCAATTAATGTGACCACTCTACCATAGACATAATAGTCAAGACAAATTACTTGAGAGTAGCCGCTTCAACTTCTCATATAAGATGTAAGAAGTATTCTAAACTCCTTTTTTGTGTATGATTAACATAAACGCTTTGTAGCATGGCAGTTCAAGCCATCTAACCCCTCTATAATTTGGTAATTATTTATCGGCGTACAATTTGACTGCCAATGTTTAGTCAACCACTGATAATGATGATAGATTCGAACTAAGCCATCTTCTCTCTTCATAGTTGACCACAAGCTTTTCTCGAGCAACAGACATACAACATAGCGTTGCAGACATCTTCTAGGGTTTTAATGCCATCTTCAACTCGGGCCAATATTTGACCTGATCAAAAACAACACCGAAATTTCTCGTTACTGCTTCCACGATGTCACTGTAAAAAGCTCTATAAATTCTGCAGGCACTCGTCGTATCTCTACATTGATCACTTTAGAACAGAACTCTACTTGTCACCCTTCCCTCGTACCTTCCCTTCAAATTAACTCGATCCATTACACGCAATTCATCAATGAGAACAGCAATAACCATGACCTACATGAGTCAGATTCAAGCGACAACCTGTCGAAACCTTGTCACTATACTTAGCATTGATGGAGGGGGGATTAGAGGAATTATTCCTGCTACCATCCTTACCTTCTTGGAGGAGAAGCTCCAGGTATAAACTCATGTGTCTTTCTAGATTATGGTCAGGGATCATCTTCCGATATAAGTTAAGCAATTTTACCATCATGATCATTATTATCTTTGCCTTTGATGCCTGGCTACATTTTAGCATCACAATTCTTTTGTTCTATCTTCCTCCAGAGTGTTTCAAAAGCCAAATGAAAGCTAGGAAATCACAACATGCAATACCAATTGGATTTTTGGTTTGTTTGACCGCTATCATACCATGTTTGAAGCTAGTAAACAACTCACTAAGAGAGAGAAATGAGAAATGATAGAAGAGAAGAAGAGAGAGATTAAGCTATGTGAATAATATTGGATTATAATATGAAAGATATGTGTAAAGATCATATGCTAATCTAATTTTATCGGGACCGTTACTTCTAGATAAATTCCTAAACATAAGGGTAAAGTTAAATATTTCACACTCTACCATTGTTCAAATTCTAAAATAATAAGAATTTAATTTTCTCTCCATCTGTTGGGAGGGATTCATTCCGTGAAGTATGTCTATTTATCTATTATTATGAGAGTGCACAATCAGGTGTGATGTACATATTAATTATCTGACTATTATATATGTATTACATGTGACTAATATATTATTTTATTTTTCTAATGCATGAGTTTTATAATAATTTAATATATTATTATTTTATATTAAATCATTGATATTTGTATATGTTTCATGAATATTAAAAATTATTTTTATGATTTTTCAGTGATTCCTATTAGTATGTGTGATTGCTGATATGTTTTTATCTTATATTTATTTTTAGATTAATCTATTACTTTGTAATAGATCTTAGGCTTAGGTAGAAGAGATTTTTTTTCATCACTGTAGCCCCACTAAGAAAGATCTAATTATTTTCTCTAATTAATAAAATATTTACTATAGTAAATATATAAGGAATTGAATTCAAAGATTAAAAAAAGTATTTTTTTTATAAATTTTAAATAATAAAATAGTGATCTATATTTTTTATAAATTTAGGATATGATAATTTAATAGTATTAGAGCCACGTTTCGATCTAAGAACCCGTGGGTTATGAGCTCACCACACTTTCATTGTGCCATATGGGTTGGGTCGTGCCTTTCCATATCGGTTGGGTCCTACCTAGTAATGTGGTTTAAGTTGTACTTTACCACATGGGTTGGGTCATGCTTAGCCATATGAATTGAGTAATACTTTACCATATGAGCATGATCGTACATAGTCACAAGGGCTAGGTAGACTTAGTTTGGTAAATCAACCTGACTTAGGTAAGACCCTAGTTAGACTCTTCTTATTAGCTTTTAATATTTTAAATTATCAAAAATAACTCAAATCCATAAATTAAAAAATTCAAATTCATGATCTTAAATCTAAAACTAATTAAATAATAAAAATTCACATAAAATTCTTGAAACACATATATATCTTAAAATTCATTCAATCTTAAAAGATCATTATAAAATAAATAATCATTCTAATATCATAAATCAATTATTATTATTTATTACTCATAATATTTTAAAATTAAAATATTATTATGCATCATAAAATCATAATAATCCTAACATCAAAATTTACAAAATATAAATTAAATTTGATTAGAAAAAAGTAGACGATCCTACCTCTTTTGGACTATCCTCACCTTGAGATAATTTTCTTCGAAAATCCTCTTCTTAATCCTCTCATTGCTAGGTGAGGAATAAGGTAGGAGCCTACTTTATATAGGAGAAGATAAGATATTTTAGAAAGTTAAATAAATATTTAAATTTTATTTTTAATTTATTTTTATTTTGTCTTCACACACATAGATAGAAATATAATATTCATTTCTTATAGTTCATATACAAAAATAAAATATAAACTATTACTTCCTCAAAAGTCACATTACGTATTAGGAAAAAAATTAATTAATTATTCAATTGATTGATAAAATTCCTAACTTGTGCCCATGATTAAGGAAATCAATTTTAATTATTTCTTTAACTATAATACACAAACAAAAAGCTAATTATTTAAATTATTTATAGTAACTAATTTATATTAAGAAAGAAATTATTAATGATTACATTTCTCTCCCACTTAACAAAATTTGATCTCCAAATTTAATATGAAAAATGATATTAATCAATATAGTTAGCACTTGAAATACTAAGTTGAAAGATAAATCTAAATCAATTTAAAGAATATTTAGATTAAATGTGCCTCTCAAAAACTTTTAGTAAAAAAAATTATATATTTTTATTTTTTAATATAAAATATATGAGAAATTAATGAAATTCATTCAATAAATTTGGTTTTAGATTATCTTTATCAAGCATATCAAATTCTATATCTAATAAATTATTAAAAATTATTGATTATTGACATAAAATATAAAATGAGGTGTAATAACAAATAATAATAAATCATGCATAAGTCACATGCAATACATACATAATGGTCATATAACAAAGACGTACATTATATCTAATGATGCACTCTCCCAATAGTAGATAGAGAGATATACTTTACGGAATGGATCCTTCTCATTAGTAGATTGAGAGAATCAATATTGCACTTCTAATAATGGATGAAGTGGTATCCCTCACCCGTCAAAGTGAGGACATATTCCTCCCAACAACGGATGAAGGAATCATTTAACTATCACGTTTGATAGCTTGCTAATCCCTAAAGAGTCTCACTCTACTTGTCCTTAGTAGAGATACATAAAATAATAATAATCATTCATTTATATTCATTCATTCATTCTTGCATGCATAAAAAATATAGTATAATAAAATATTATGAGAGACTAAACTATGTCTATTGGTAGCTCCACGCTATAATGGGCTCGTAGCTCTTTGCACAAGTTGTACTATCAATATGGACTATTAATATAGTCACATATATTATATAATAATAATTATATTAATATCATAAACTTATTAAATATAGAAAATTAATAATCATTTTCAGATAACACTTTTAGATAAAACAAATCATAAGATATGAGATTAATATCTCAATAGTTCTCAATCAACCAAACTCCTAATTAGAATAGCTCAACTAACTTAAACCAAACTTAATTCAATTAAGACATAATATAACTAACCTTAAATCCTTATAGAACAGATCTGGAATCACCCTAGACTGATCAAATTTAGATTTAATTGATTTCAATTTGGTTAAGTATGTTTGAATTATTTAGATTTAATTGATTTTAATTTGGTTAAGTATGTTTGAATTAGTCAAATTGATCTAGAATCATCCTAAACTAACTTGAACCAATCAACCTATCAAATTCAATCAATTTAATGAGCTCAAACCAATAACTGGAGAGGAAATTAGATTATGTCGTATAGTGTTAACCCAAATCAAACTAACATATTAAATCTTTGATATGTCATGTGCGTTGCATATGCCTGTTCCAAGTAATAGGTTGGGCTTAGATACAACGGGCTAGATAGATGAGCAATGATGTATATAACTCCAATCGCATTGTTAGATGGGCCTAACTTCATGGACTGGGCTAAGCCTTATTCTCAAGTTGGGTGGAGCCTTACTACTAAATTGGGTCATGCTTGGCTTGTGGGTTGAGTCTTACTTAGACATATGAGTTGGGGTCATGTCTGATCATATAAATTGGGTCATACATAGCCATATGAGCTGTACAATACTTGGTCACATGGATTGGGTCATACCTTGTCATATTAATTGGGTCGTACACAGCCACGGGCTAGATCTTGACCATATGGGTTGGGTCATACCTTGTCATATGGGCTAAAATCTACATGGATGAATCATACCTAACCACATGGGCTAGGTCGATCTGATCTATCAGATCAACCTAACTCAAGTTAAACCCCAATTAGCCTCCTCTTATCAATTTAGATTTTTATATTTTAAAAAATAACTCAAATCCCATGAATTAAAGAATTTAAATTCATAATCTTAAATCTAAAACTAATTATATCATAGAAATTCACATATATATATATATCTTGAAATTCATTTAATCTTAAAAGATCATTATAAATCAAACAATCATTCTAATATAATAAATCAAACATTATAAAATCATAATAATCCTAATATCAAATTTGTAAAGCATAAATCAAAATCGATTAGAAAAAAGTAGAGAATTATATCTTTTTTGACTATCCTCTCATCGAGATAATTTCTTCGGGGAATCCTCCCCTTAATCCTCTTATTGCCAAGCTTAGTGAAGAATAAGGGAGGAGGAGCCTCCTTTATATACGAGAAGACAAGATCTTCTAGAAAGATAAGTAAATATTTAAATTTTTATTTTTATTTTACTTTCACACACATATATAGAAATACAATATTCATTTCTTATAGTTCACACACAAAATTGGAATATAAATTATTTACTTCCTAAAAGTCATATCATGCATTAGGAAATAAATTAAGTAATGATTCAATTGATTGATAAAATTCCTAACTTGTCCGCATAATTAACAATTATTTATAGTAACTAATTTATGTTAAGAAAGAAATTATCAATAATTACATTTCTCCCCCACTTAATAGAAATTTGGTTCCTAAATTTAATATGAAAAATGATATTAATCAATATAGTTAGAACTTGAAATACTAAGTTGAAAGATAAATCTAAATCAATTTAAAGAATATTTAGATTAAATGTGTCACGCGAAAACTTTAAGTCAAAAGAAAACTTTTTTGTATATTTTTATTTTTTAATATAAATATATGATAAATTATTGAAATTCATTCAATAAATTTGGTTTTAGATTACCCATAACAAGCATATCAAATTCTATGTCCAATAAATTACTTGAATTTTTTTTAAAATTTTAAAAATTAATTGATTATTAACATAAAATATAAGCTAAGGTGTAATTCAACAAACAAAAACAATTGAAAGGATGAAAATATATCCAACTATTCAACATATATATATATATATTATAATTCTAAATAATTTATCAATTTTATTCAAATACAAAGGCATATATATTATTAATGTCATAAAAAATAACTTTTACAAACCATCTTAACACACATCAATTCTAATCTTAATTTTAAGAATAATATATAGTAACAAAAATTATAAAGGTAAATACTTTTCAATTTATATATTTCTAAGAGATCCTACAAAATTTTTGTACTTAAAATTTATCAAAACTTTTACATCCGAGAGAATAATTGATACTTAGCATGATCTTCAATTAGTAAAACTAGATATGTTAACCATGAGTATTCATAACAATGTAAATAAAAAGAAAAAAGATAATCGGTCATCAACCTTAAGAAAACCACACAATAAGTAATAATTATGTGCGTACAAATTTTTTTTATTGAAATCATCTTATTCATAATGATATACAAAAATAATATTCCATAACAGAGGGTAACAAAAATAATATGTCAAACTGCAATAGAAATTATGTCAAACTTTGTTCGTGTATAATTTACTTTAAATTTATAACTAAATTGAATGAATATAAAGATATGATCAAACTAAAAAATGCTCTAAGACTCATACAACAAAATTAATTAATTAGATTATCTAATATTCTAATTATAGGATCCCTTATTCTAACGAATCCTCAAAATCATTGCTTTGATACTATTAAATTATTACATCTCAAATTTATAATAAATAAATAAATAAAGTTCATTGCATGAGTCTAGTATAATTTCTTAGTTCGACCATATCTTATTCATATTCATTTATTTTCATTATAAATTTAAAGTAGATTATATATGAAGTTTGACATAATCTCTATTATAGTTTGATATATTACTTTTGTTATCCTGTGCTCTAGAATATTATTTTTATTTATAATTATAAATAAAATAATTTTAATAAACAATATAAGAATATATTTATTACTTATTGTGTGGTTTCTTTAAAGTTGATGATTGACTATCTTTTTCTCTTTTATTTTATATTATTATAAATATTTATGATTAAAATATCTAACTTTACTGATTGAAGATTATACAAAGTATCAGATGTAAAGATTTTAATAAATTTGTCATATAAAAATTTTGTAATATTTTTAAAAAATATATAAATTAAAAAGTATTTACCTTTATAATTTTTGTTACTATATTATTCTTAAAATTAAGATTAGATTTGATGTGTGGTATGATGGTTTGCAGAAGTTATTTTTTATGAACTTAATAATATATATGCCTTTGTATTTGAATAAATTTGATTATGCATTGATATTTAATTGAATTGTATAAGTAATTAATTTGAATGGAGTTTAATTTAATATCAAATTAATTATTAGATATTATTTGTTTGATCCAATGATGAGATCTAATGAGAATTAAATTTCTTGGACATACATAATATATAAATTATTTAAAACTATAAAAAAAATATTGAATAGTTGGATATATTTTCAGCCTTTCAATTGTTTCGGTTTGTTGAATTACACCTCAACGTATATTTTATATCAATAATCAATTAATTTTTAAAATTAAAAATTCTAATAATTTATTGGATGTAGAATTTGATATGCTTGTTCTATCTAAAACCAAATTTATTGAATGAATTTTATTAAATTTTCATATATTTTATATTAAAAAGAAATCTATATAAAAAAATTTCTTTGGACTTAAAGTTTTGGAGTGACACATTTAATTTAAATATTTTTTTAACTGATTTAGATTGATCTTTCTATTTAGTATTTCAAGTGCTATCTAAATTGATTAATATCATTTTTCATATCAAATTTAGGGACCAAATTTCCATTAAGTGGGGGAGAAATGTAATCCTCGATAATTTCTTTCTTAACATTAATTAGTTACTATAAATAATATATTATTTTATTTAAATAATTAGTTTTTTTATTTATTTATTATAGTTAAGGAAATGATTAAAATTGATTTCCTTAATCATGTGGATAAATTAGGAATTTTATCAATAAATTTAAAAATTACTTAATTTATTTCCTAATGCATAATGTGTTTTTTAAGAAGTAATATATTCCATTTTTGTGTGTGAACAATAAGAAATAAATATTACATTTCTATCTAGGTATGTGAAAGTAAAATAAAAATTAAATATTTACTTACCTTTCTGGAAGATCTCATCTTCTCCTATATAAAAGGGGCTCCTCCTCTCTCATTCATCATTGAGCCTGGTAATGAAAAGATTAAAGAGAGAATTTCTCAAGTAAATGATCTCGAGGAGATGATAGTCAAAAAGAGGTGGGATCTTTATTTTTTTAATTAGTTTTAATTAATGTTTACAAATTTTGATATTAGAATTATTATAATTTTATGATGTATAATAATTTTTTATTTTAAAATTTTACGACTAATAAGTAATGATAATTTCTTTATGATATTAGAATGATTATTTTATTTATAATGATATTTTAAGATTAAATGAATTTTAAGATATATATGTGTGTGTTTCAAAAATTTTATGTGAATTTCTATGATTTAATTAGTTCTAGATTTTAAGATTATGAATTTAAATTCTTTAATTCATATATTTAAGTTATTTTTTAAAATATAGAAATCTAATTTGATAAAAGGAGTCTACTTGGGGTTTGACTTGATTCATGTTGATCCGCCAGATCGGTTTGACCCAACCAATATAGCCAAGTATAACTCAGTCAAATGGTCATATACCACTCGACCTATGCAGCTAAGTATGACCTAGTCATATAATTATGTCGAACCCAACCCATATGACAAAGTATAATCCAACCCATATAACAAGGCATGGTCAACTCATATTGCTAGGTACGACCCAATCTATGTGATCAAACACGACCCCAACTCATATGTCTAGGCATAGCTCAACTCGTAAGTCAGCTGTGACGTAGTTTAGTGGTAAGGCTCAACGCAATTTGTGAGTAAGGTTTAACCCAGTGTACGAAGTTAGGCTCATTCACTATACGATTGGCGTTAGGTACATCATTACTCCTCTATCTATCCATTATACCTATGCTCAGTCTATTACTTGGGACAGACATGTGTGGTGCACATGACCTATCCAAGACTTAAGTGGGTCGGTTCGATTTAAACTAGTACCATACGATATAGTTCAATTTCCTCTTTCTTTATTGGTTTGAGCTCGTTAAATTAATTGAATCTGACATGTTTGATTAGTTCAAGCGGGTTTATGGTGATTTCAGATAAACTTAACTAATTTAAACATATTTAACCTAATTAAAATTAATCAAATCTAAATTAGACTAGTCTAGGGTGATTCCAGTATGGTTCTATAAGGATTTGAGATTGATTCCTTTATGTCTTAATTAAATTGAGTTTGGTTTAAGTCAATTGAACTATTCTAATTAGGATTTTGATTAATTAAGTACTATTGAGAAATTGATATCTCATATCTTTATGATTTATTTTATCTCAAGGTGTCATCAAAAAATGATTATTGATTTTTTATATTTTTTAAGTTTATGATATTGATATGATTATTACCATATAGTATATATGATAATACCGATCATCTATATTGGAAGTGCAACTTATGAAAGAAGCAATATGCTCATGACTGTATAGAGCCAACAATGAACATAGTCTCTTATAATATTCTATTATACTATTTTTTAGATGCATGAATGAATGATCATAATTTATAATTATTTATAATGAACATCCGATAAAATTGGAACGATACATATTATAATTATTTATGTATTTTTACTAAGGGCAGATAGGGTGATTCAATACGAAATCCAACAGGTCGACCCCATGCTGATAGAGGCATACGAGTCTGGTACGAGTACCTCCGTGTCGAACCCATGATCATTAACGGTTCACGCATGACTACGTTGCCGACGTCGACATAAGCAAGACCCTCCTGCCTAGTGTCGGGGGACCTTTTTTTTTTTTCCGTATACGAAGTACCCAACACTAACCTAACCTAGCCTAAGTTGGGAATCCTCTCCCCATCTAAGGCCTTTGGTGCAGGCACCCGGAGAGGTCGGAATAGGAAGTCACATCGTTCCTCGGGCATCCACAGTGACACTGCGGCTTGAGAGAAGGCGCTTCGATCCGTCCGACTCGAATGCACGCTCCTATCCCCAGCTCCACGCATGCAGTCTTGTGCACGTGGCTCGAACCACGTCTCCCCCTCGGTCTCGATATAAGGAGGTACAAATTAATGGCAATGAAGAAGCTACAAGCATATACAAATATTAAAAGAACCAAAAGACTATCTACATGACACACAACGCTACGCGGGATATACTCATGATATAACAAGTACAAGGATCAAGTTCTTATAGATGATATCACAGCATCCTCTGTTTTCGTTATTGAGAAAGTTTCATTGCAAACCTGCAATCAATTTGAACAAACTATTGTGACACTTCGAGTAACTAATTTTACAAGGTCATGTCTAAAATAAGATTCGATATGAATCATATTTATTCACGTAACATGATTCTAGCATATGCTTAAACTCACTCTGTAATAGCTTCTTTATCGGCTTTTCTTGCCCATAATCTCATAATCACCCATCTCAAAGTGAACTATTGAATCAGGTTTCTTCAGTAGCTTTTCACTAGCTTTCACTAAATTCTTTAAATTTTCCTTTGTGGAGATGTCAACAGAGGATAATGGCCCATTCGATGTATCATCCTGGTTTACAAATCACCTGAAGAAGTGTACGTTCAGAATAACAAAAGGAGATAATCTGCAATTATGTTCATCATTTTTTACTGAATGAGAACCTATCTAAATTCTTGAAAGTTTTCACCATGATCTAGAGCAACAAAAGAACTCTGCTTTCTTTGAACCTACTTCTTTCGTGGCAATGCTTAAAAAGATTATCCATCTTATAACACATCATATATACATCAAGAATTTCTTATACTTGGTGACCTGAATAAAATAGAGAGACAATGTACCTGAATTCTCAAATAGTTGGATTCTGAATTGGCCTCGAAGATCACAGAGATGTGTATGTCTACCATGCCACTGCCTATGTGAGTGGAAGCATCTATCAACCAACCAATAACTTGCTCATTCTTTCACTAGGCACAGGCATACAGAAGAATGAGAAGAAACATAATGCCAAAAGAGTAGGAAAATGGAGCATTTTTGGTTGGTTGATAATTGGTGGTTCAAATCCATTGATAGATGCTTTCACCCATGCAAGTAGTGACATGGTAGACGTACACATCATCCAACTATTTGAGAATTCAGGTAAATTGTCTCTCTATTTTATTCAGGTCATTAAGTGTAACAAGTTCTTGATGCATACTTGATGTGTTCTAAGATGGATAATCTTTTCAAGCATTGCCATGAAAGAAGTAGGTTCAGAGAAAGCAGGGCTCTTTTGTTGCTCTAGATCATGATGAAAACTTTCAAGAATTTAGATAGGTTCTCACTCAGTGAAAAATGATCAACATAATTGCATATTATCTCCTTTTGTTATTCTGAACATGCTTACGGTTCTTCAAGTGATTTGTAAACCAGGATGATACATCGAAGGGACCATTATCCTCTGTTGATATCTCCACAAAGGAAAATTTAAAGAATTTAGTGAAAGCTAGTGAAAAGCTACTGAAGAAACCTGTTTCAATAGTTCACTTTGAGATAGGTGATTATGAGATTATGGGCAAGAAAAGCCGATAAAGAAGCTATTACAGAGTGAGTTTAAGCATACGCTAGAATCATGTTACGTGAATAAATATGATTCATATCGAATCTTATTTTAGACATGACCTTGTAAAATTAGTTACTCGAAGTGTCATAATGGTTTGTTCAAATTGATTGCAGGTTTGCAATGAAACTTTTTCAATAACGAAAACAGAGGATGCTGGGATCATCATCTACAAGAACTTGATCCTTGTACGTGCCATATCATGAGTAGATCCTGTGTAGCGCTGTAGACAGTCATTTGGTTCTTTTGATATTTGTATTTGCTTGTAGCTTCTGCATGGCAATTGATTTGTACCTCTTTATGCCGAGACCGAGGGGGAGAGGTGGTTCGGCTTGGTTGTGCGCAAGATACTGTACAGATTCTGATATAAATTGTTCAAATTAAAAAAAAAGATTTTCTTTTGAAAAGAGTTATTTGAAAAGGTGTTTTTCTTTTGATAGTTATTTTTTGAAAGATTGTACCTTTTGGAAAATATCTATAAATAGATATGTAAGAGTAAATTATCATGAACATTTATCTTTTGAGATTTTTCTTCTTTCTTGATAACTCTCCAAGTGATTAGACTTTCTCTATTTTCTCTTTGAAGATTCTTTATTGTTTGCTCAATACAGATCTTCTATAGGCTTGTCATATCCACTAAAACTATTTGCATCAAACCCATAGCAATCTTGTCGAGAAGATGGTGCAAATATCGTTTTTAAGAAAGTGTTTATACATGTTTCAAGCCTAAGTATTTTTCTTACAGTGTTTTTGATCTTGTATTTGTTATTGTTTTCCATCCCCTTCTTTTATTGTGTTTTCCTACAATCTAAAAATGATATTTGAGTTCATCATGGAGGCCACGAATACCATCAAATTGTTGAATCAAGATTTTATTCGTTTGGATCACTTTGATAGAACAAACTTTATCCGTTGGTAAGACAAGATGAAGTTCATGTTGACTACTTTGAAGATTTTCTATGTGCTTGATTCAAATCTTCAACCAATTCCTGTTCCAACCGACAATGACACTGATGAAGTCAAGGCTGAACGAAAGAAGAAAAATGAAGATGAAGTTATGTGTAGAGGACACATTCTCAATGCACTTTCGGACCGGCTTTATGATCTTTATACTGTGGAACCATATGCAAAAGTAATTTGGAATGCCTTAGAATTCAAGTATCAAGTCGAAGAGGAAGGTAAAAAAAAAAATTAATTTTTAAATATTTTGATTACAAGTTTGTGGATGACAAGCCAATCTTGGCACAAGTGCATGAGTTGCAGGTCATTGTTAATCAATTGAAGGCTGAAAAAATTGAACTTCTGAACCTTTCCAAGTAGGGGCTATTATAGCCAAGTTGCCTTCATCTTGGAAAGGATATAGGAAAGAGATTTTACATGACTCCAAGGATCACCTTGGAGCAAATTCAAAAACATCTTCGAATCGAGGAGGAATCGAGGATGAGAGATAAGAGTGAGAACTCTTTTAGTAATGTAAAAGCAAATGTTGTGAAGCAGCTTAAGAATTCCAATAAAGGCAAGCAAAACAAGAAAAATCATCTTGGCCCTAAAAGGGATCAAGGAAAATTTAAGAAGCCAAAGAGTGGAGGCTATTTTATTTGTGAAAAACCTGGTCATTTTGCAAGAGATTGCAGATTTAAGAAAGACCAAAAATCGAAAGTCAACTCCATCGAGGGAGATGATAATATAATCGCTACGGTGAGCGAAGTGAATGTCATATTTGACAAGGTTTTTGGTTGGTGGTATAATACATGTGTTACCGTCCATGTTTGCTATGATAAGACACTCTTCAAGACTTGTAAAGAAGTCACAAATGAGCAAGAAATTCAAATGGGAAATGAAGTTCGTTCTAAGGTGATTGGCAAGGGAAATGTGGAACTCATTTTCACTTTAGGTAAGAAAGTCACTCTTACGAATGTTCTTCGTGTACCAGATATGAGTATAAATTTAGTGAGTGGGAATCTTCTTAGCAAACATGGAATTAAATCTATATTTGAATCCGGGAAGTTAATTCTATCCCGTAATGGGACTTTTGTTGGAAAAGGCTATTCCACTGAGGGAATGGTCAAATTATCTATTGTTGACAATGATTCTGAATTTAATAAAAATGTTGCTTCTGTTTATATTGTTGATTCTTGTTCATTATGGCATGATAGATTAGCACATATTGGAACTAGCACCATTAAAAGAATGGTTAAGTGTGGCTTAATAAATTATCATTTTAATGATCCTTATAAATGTGAAATTTGTATTAAATCAAAGATGATTAAGAAACCCTACAAAAGTATTGAAAGACATACTAATTTGTTAGATTTAATACATTCTGATATATGTGAATTAAATGACATATTAATAAGATGAGGCAATAGATATTTCATTACCTTTATAGATGATATGTCTAGGTTCACATATGTTTACTTATTGAAATATAAAAATGGTGCTTTTAATGCTTTTAAGGTATATAAAACAAAAGTTGAAAATCAATTAGGGAAGAAAATTAAAGTTTTAAGAAGTGATAAAGGAGGAGAATACTTTTCTAGTGAATTTAACATGTTTTGTGAACAACATAGCATAATTCATGAATGTTCAGCACCTAGAACACCTGAGCAAAATGGATTAGCAGAAAGAAAAAATAAAACTTATCTAGAGATGATAAATGCTATGTTGTTGCATGCTAAATTATCTTATAATTTGTGGGAAGAAGCTTTATTGGCTGCATGTCATATTTCAAATAGAACTCCTTCTAAAAAAGAATAAAATCTCTCCATATGAGTTATGGAAAGGAAGACAACCTAACATTGATTATTTTAAAGTATGAGGGTGTCTTGCATATTGCAAGAATAATGATCCTCAAAAGATAAAATGGGGACCAAGAGGAATCAAATGTGCATTTGTAGGCTATGCCTCAAATAATAAAGCTTATAGGCTTCTTAATTTGGAGTCTAATATTATAATAGAATCTAGAGATGTAGAGTTCTTTGAACACTTATTGACTTTAAATAAGAATGTTCATCCTACAACTAGTGAAGAGTCACTAATGGAGACATCTCAAAAGGTTGGTGAGCAACCTAATATTCCTTTGATTGGACATCAATCAAATTCATAAATTGGAGAGCAATCTCATGAATTAAGGAGAAGCACTCGTGTAAGAAAAGTAAAAACGTTATGATCCAATGAGATTGATTCTCAAAGTATTTCTTTTTACCTTGTAGAAAGAACTACTAAGAGAGTCTGAAAAACAATTCCTCTTGTTTTACAAGTGAAAGATGATCCTAAAACGTTTAAAGAATCTATGGCCTCTCGTGATGCTGCTTTCTGGAAAGATACTATTAATGATGAGATGGATTCTATTATATCAAACCATACTTGGGAACTTATCGATTTACCTTCTGCCTCTAAACCTATTGGTTGTAAATGGGTATTTCATAGAAAGTATCATGCAGATGATACTCTCCAAACATTCAAAGCAAGATTAGTTGCTAAAGTATTTTGACAAAAGGAAGGAATAGATTATTTTGACACATATACTCCTGTGGCTAGGATCACATCTATTAGAATTATTTTTGCTTTAGCATCAATTTTTAATCTTTATGTTCATCAAATGGATGTCAAAACGATATTTTTAAATGGAGACCTCGATGAGGAGGTATATATGGAACAACCCGAAGGTTTTGTTCTACTAAGAAATGAACATAAAGTGTGTAAACTTATTAAATCATTATATGGTTTAAAACAGGCTCCAAAACAGTGGCATGAGAAATTTGATGCAACAATTCTTTCTAATGGATTTGTTCATAATGTTGCAGATAAATATGTTTATCTCAAAACTTGTGATGACTATATGGTGATAGTTTGTCTTTATGTTGATGACATGCTAATAGTGAGCAACAAGATGAAAGGTTTTATAGAAACAAAGAGGTTTCTATCTTCAACATTTAAGATGAAAGATCTTGGGCAAGTTGATACCATACTAGGTATCAAGATAAAAAGAAATAATGGGGGATATGCTTTGAGTCAAACTCATTATATAGAGAAAGTACTGGAGAAATTCAGTCACTTAAGAATTAAAGAAGTAAATACCCTGTTTGACTCAAGTATCAAATTAGTCAAGAATGTTAGAAGAACAATTGCTCAAATAGAATATTCAAGTGCTATAGGAAGTCTTATGTATGCAATGCAGTGCACAAGACCTGATATAGCATTTGCAGTTAGTAAATTGAGTAGATTTACTAGCAATCCAAATATAGAGCATTGGAAGGCTATTGAAAGAGTTCTTGGGTACCTTAAACGGACCAAAGATTATGGCCTACAATACTCAAAATTTCCTGCTATTTTAGAAGGATATACTGACGCAAGTTGGATATCAAGTTTAGGAGATAACAAATATACTACTGGCTGGGTGTTTACCTTGGGAGGTGGTGTTGTTTCTTGGAAAAGCAAGAAACAAACATGTATTACTCACTCAACTATGGAATCAGAATTTGTTGCTCTAGCAGAAGCAGGAAAGGAGGCTGAATGGTTGAGGGACTTTCTATTAGAAATTTCATTGACTTCTAAGAGTATGAATTCAATTTCTATACTTTGTGATAGTCAAGCCATTTTAGCTCGTGCATATAGTGAAATATACAATGGAAAGTCAAGACACATAAGTCTTAGACATGATTATGTGAGGAAATTAATCAAGAGTGGGATTATTTTCCTTACATTTATGAAAACAAATGAGAATTTAGCTTATCCGTTCACTAAACCTCTTACAAGAGAAGTTGTAAGATCAACATTAAAATAGATGGGGCTGAAGCTCCTTGAATAAAAGATCCACCAATGATAGCAACCATACTCAACATTATGAAATGAATAATGAAGAGTTCAAAGGGTAAGAATAAGTCATTGACATGTGGAGTGGTTCAGCACTTTATAATATTTTATTGGTCCCATCCAAAGATGTTAAAGTGTTGGTTGTCACCGAACGAGAGTTGAGTTAATTATACTCTTAATGAAGTTTAGTCAAGTTATGATAAGTATCTTAAAGAGTGATAAAGATACTATATAAATTTCACCTATATGAACTTAGAAGTGATACCGCTTCGATTGAGAGTTGGAGTTTCTCTCATAAAAGTTCATGAACTTGGATGAGCCCAAGGCCATATTAGGATTGAGCAAAAATTTATGAGGAATACGAGAATATAGTATATATGTGTGTGGTATCACCGGTGTTGTCATTAGGAATAACAAATTTAAAGCTTTTATGCTATTTGGGATTTCGACTTCACTTTGTGATGCTTACACTAAGGTAATATTTAAATCGAAAGATATATTACTTTATTTATAAATATTATTTAATCACTTGGAGAATTTTTTTTATTTTGAACAAGTGGGGGATTGTTATAAATTGTTCAAATTAAAAAAAAGATTTTCTTTTGAAAAGAGTTATTTGAAAAGGTGTTTTTCTTTTGGTAGTTATTTTTTCAAAGATTGTGTCTTTTGAAAAATATCTATAAATAGATATGTAAGAGTAAATTATCTTGAATAATTATCTTTTGAGATTTTTCTTCTTCCTTGATAACTCTCCAAGTGATTAGACTTTCTTTATTTTCTCTTTGAAGATTCTTTATTGTTTGCTCAATACAGATCTTTTATAGGCTTGTCATATCCACTAAAACTATTTGCATCAAACCCATAATAATCTTGTTAAGAAGAGGGTGCAAATATCGTTTTTAGAAAAATATTTATACATGTTTGAAGCCTAAGTATTTTTTTTTACAATGTTTTTGATCTTGTGTTTGTTATTGATTTTATCCCCGTGTAGAAAAATAGGACCGTCGAGGATGAGTAGCAAAGATGACTCTCATAGTTATGTCAATAATCCCCATGTCAGACCATAAAGAAGTCAAGCATTCATGTGTTATGAATCATCGTGGATGCTGAAGCTTAGTATACGCCTTGTGTAGGTTTGGTAGTCTGTTTGAACAAAACAAAGCTCAGCAACTAAAGTTCAACTGTCTTGTTTTAGACAATCTTATCTTACTTTAGGACTGTCATGACAAGAAAGCAACAGGCATACAAATTTTGACCTCCTTGTCAAAATTAATACTTGAAACGACATTTTGAGTCTGCTGTAGAGCAAACAAGATAGACAGGCATAGTAATCAAATAATCTATTTAATAAACCTCAGTCTTAAATATAGAAAATAATTTGAATTTCACTATCTTGTGGACAGTTGACAAGCTGCAGAAAGCTGATGTGTGAAACAATTTCCACCAGAAGACAGGTTGCACTGATAGATATTAGTAAAAGATGCACCTATTCTTGAAAAATCAAAATTGCAAACACCAACAAAGTAATGTTTGTCATTGCCCACAAAATGCTTGGTTCAAGACTGAGCTTAAACGAACGTTAAGATAGTTGAGATAGAAGAAGGGGTGGCTCAGTGCACAAGGCTCCCATCAATGTTTTGGTCATGGTATGCGGTTTGAAGTTGCATCGCCTTGATGCGGGCGATGCGCATCGGCCGACAGATACTGGGTGCACGCGGACCGCCTCTCACCGGCGATCGCTGGTATCTCCCGTGTCGGTCGATACGGAGAGATATATCGGCGATAGCGGTCGAAATTTCGACCGCTACCGCGCCAAGACACTTCGATAGGGGCGAATCCCGATTTCGATCAGTTCTCGCCCGACGGCTTCGATAACGGTCGATTTCGACCGTTACGCTTCGGAGACGCTTCGGTAACGATCGATTTCGACCGTTACTGCTATCGATGGTAACAGCATACTCAACGGTCAAATTGACCGTTGGAGCCCTTTCTCATGTCTTTTTAAGCACCTCTTTCCTCAATTTCACTCCATTTCATTCTACTCTTTTACACATCTCAAACTCTTCTAAACTTTACAAAACATCGATTTGTGAATTGAATTGAAGCTAATTTGGGAAGATTAAGAGGAAGGACTTTCTAATCAAGAGGTATGTATTTTTTTCTTTAATTAGAGAGTAATTAAGATATTTAATATTATGATTAGTGTGTTTAGTATTGATTAATTTGAAATTAGAAGCTTATTAGGTCAAATATTTATATTTCATGCATATTAAATATTGAAAGATATTTATGATGGTAAAATAGGTTTAATTAGGTTTTATTAAAGTTATTTAATGCTGCGTCTATTTCATTTTAGTGATGAAATATCAATATTTTACAACATGCCACCCAAGATTCAAATCATGGAACTCTATAAGGTTCGCATCAAGTTTATGTGCGAAAGGGGAAGGGAAGGAAACCTCTTATGAATTTGAGCAGAAATCTTAGCTTACATGATGTAACATAATCCCTAAGCTCATCAGTATTCACAAAGAAGTCAAGCATTCATGAAGAATCATATGACCATCGTGCGATGGTGATAGTTGGTCATACTTCTCCGAAAGGTTTGGTAGTCTGTTTGAACAAAAGATCAAAGCTCAGTGAAAGTAAAGCTCAACTGTCTATATGCCTCATGACAATCTTATCTTACTTTAATGTGATTCATGATGATCAACCTACGATCATCACCACATTGATGCACCAATGGCATTGTGTATCAATACACTATCGAAACGATCATTTCATGATTGGGTCCAACAAACATATCATATTGATATGCAATAGAATCGAGATCCCGATCCACCACCCGTGGAGTAATCATTCATTTTAGTGGTAGAATTCAATCGGTATATCTACATATATGATTATTTAATTCATTTGAATTTTAGAGTTTATATTGTTGAACAAAATCGTCTAACAATTCAAATGATTTTTCTATAGATATTTCAATATTTACTGAAGATAATGAATGGATTTCCACCAACCTTGAAAGACTAGTCCTTAAAGTCCAGTAAAAGATATGTGATACTATTCTTACCTAATTTACATTGATTTTGCTAAACTTATTATATTACTATATTTATTTCTAACTTAAAAACCCATCCAACAACCTTTTTTATTTTCAATGTTTGTCATTTATACCTAAATTAAGTGTATTGGTTCAAGACTGGCGCTCTGCTCGATCGCTGGCGTCTGCTTCGATCGCTGGCGTCACGAACGTTAAGATAGTTGATATAGAAGAAGGGAGCAACTCTCGATACATCGTGCACAAGGCTCCCATCAATGTTTTGGTTATACTCTATGGCTGACCGTAATAGTGAAAGAAGTGTTTGTTGATGACAGGTTGAGAAGAAGAATTGTGTCAACAACTCCCAAGCCGCGAGGCACTTTATATAGGAGATGGCAGTGAAAGAATAATACCGGTAGGAAGCTTAAATCAACAGATATAAGATGTGGAAAACAAACTCATGGGTGATTGGTAAAAATTGGATCAGCAGTAAATCATATGCATGAAGCTACATGCTCGTCTTTCCAATAGAGGCTTTGTCGAGCACAACTAAAAGAAAGTTTGTATGCAACTCATGCGAAGAGTCAATCCAGATGCAATGCCACATCAAACTGCAGTAGGCACTGCATGATTCCTATATCCGATTCACACAAATAATCTAAGGGTTGCGTGCGATACAATTGTTAGAGTGAATTAAGTTTATTAAGATATAATATTCACTGCCTGTCATGCTCAACCCAATTCCTATCTACAATATTCCTGTCCACAGTGAGGTGCATGATGGAGTCGCTACACAACCACAAGTTACACAATTGCATGGAATAAAGATAAACTGCGGTGGGTACTGCATCGCCGGCATCCACTGCTGCGGCTGCCGTGGCTCAGCGCTCCCGTCTTTGAAAATAACACCTTTTTCTTTGGGGAAAAAAATACCTCATGTATGTTGAGAAGGATATCCAACACTTTGATAAGGAAGAAATGGTGGCAACAAAGTTTTGATCAGTATTTGAAATTGAATTTTTATTAGGTTAGCAAGGATTAGCTTTATCCTTTTGTTTAGGAATTTATCTAGCAAAAATGGTGTTAATAAAATTAGACTAATGTATGATTTTATACATATATATATATGTGTATATATATATATATGATATCGTAATCTAAATTATACAGTAGTAGTGAAGAAAAAAATAGAGCTTAATATCTCTCTTCTTCTCTTCTATCATTTCTCTCTCAGTGAATTATTTACTACCTTCCAACATGGTTTGTTAGTTATTAACAAGAAGCAAAAATCCAAATGATTAATTAAAAAATTAAACAGTCAAAAAATTATTGATTTATTTATTTCCTAATAAGTGATGTGACATTTAATAAATAAATATTTTGATATCTATGAAAATAAAATAAAAATAAATTAAATATGAAAATTAAAACTCATCTGATGAGTTTAAAATATAACCAATTTATCAGACCATAATTAATGTCTCCACACCAACTATTTCTGAGCTAAAAAGTTTACTCTCTCTCTCTCTCAATATTTGGACACCAACCACTGAATATTATGAACAATCATAGAGCAGAAATATATAGTTTGATAGAACCATTTTGAATCTCCATAACACTAATAACAGGAAATAAGGATACGTTAATATTAAATATTATACTATCTTGAAATTGAGATTTAATAAAGATATAAAGAACTTCAATTACAGTTTTTTTAATGTCGAAAAAATAATTCTCGTGTAAAAACTCAGAAAACGATATATGCTGTCGTGAATCAATCAAACTTATCCAATGGAGAAAAAATCAAACCTCAGGGAAAGAAGATGGAAGCATGTCCGGGATCTCGTCCATCATAATCCACATTTAAGTTCATAAGCTTATTGCTTGCCGATTCTTACGCGTACTTCAGTCCAATTTCTTACACACTGATAGTGAGATTGCACCTTACACGATTAATGTGAATACTCTATGATAGACATAATAGTTAAGACAAAGTCAAACACAAATTACTTGCAGGTCACCACTTGAACTTCTCATGTAAGATATAAGAAGTATTCTAAACTCTTTTTTTTTTTTTTGGTTTGAATAACATAAACATTTTGTAGCATTGCAGTTCAAGCCATCTAATCCTGCTACAATTTGGTAATGATTTATCGGCATAAAATTTGACTGACACTGTTTTAGTAAACCCCTGGTAACCAGTCAACCACTGATACAGATGATACACTCAGACTAAACCATCTTCCATCTTCATAGTTGATCATAGAAGCTTTTCTCGTAATGAAGACTTTTTCTAGGGTTTTGATGCCATCCTTGACTCGGGCCAATACTTGACATGATCAAAACCAGCACCGAAATTTCTCTTTACTGCTTCCACGATATCACTGAAAAAAGCTCTATATATTCTGCATGCACTCATGATATCTCTACATTTATCACTTTAGAACAAAGCATCTACTTGTCACCCTTCCCTCGTACCTTGCCTTCAAACTAACTCGATCCATTGCAAGCAATTCATTAAGGAGAACAACAATAACCATGACCAACATGAGTCAGATTCAATCTCCAACCTGTGGAAACCTTGTTACCGTACTTAGCATTGATGGAGGGGGGATTAGAGGAATTATTCCTGCCACCATCCTTACCTTCTTGGAGGAGAAGCTCCAGGTAAACTCATGTGTCTTTCTGATTTATGGTCAGGGATCATGTTCCAATATAAGTTGAGCAATTTTACTGTCATCATAATTATTATATTTGCCCTTGATGATTGGCTACATGTTAGCATCACAATTCTTTTGTTCTATCTTTTCTAAGTCCAATGCCTTATTCTTCCATTCGTTCCTCGAGAGTGTTCCAAAAGCCAAAAGAAAGGTAGGAAATCACAATCAGGAGGAGAAAAGAGATGTCACATGGATTGAGCAAGTTAATGAGAATGTTATCTCCAAGTATCTAATGATTTTTCATCTCTTTAATTCGTTCTATTTCTTTTTGCGGGTTGACAGAAGCTTGATGGAGAGGATGCAAGGCTTGCAGACTATTTTGATGTTATTTCAGGAACCAGCACCGGTGGCCTCGTGACCGCAATGCTAACTGCACCAAACGAGAAGAATAGGCCTCTCTTTGCAGCCAAGGACATCTTGTCCTTCTACATGGATCACAGTCCCAAGATCTTCCCACGACCTCGGTATCACAATCCAAACATCTTAGCTTATAATTGAAGTCTTATGCACTGTCTACCATCTCAGAAGAGGTCAACTATAAGCCTTTGTATGGCGGAAGGTCACTGAACAATTCAGATATGACTTGCTCGATCACAAAGATATATGATTTGTTCATATAAGACACAAAATGACTAAGAAGTTGTAAAATTGCTCAAGTCATGTTACGTGAAAAGGAAAATATGCACAAATATTTACAGTGATTGTAAATTTGATCATTATCTTTTTTTCAGGAGAAAGAAAATAAGTAAATGAGGAACATAATACAATCCACTCACCATGTCTTACTTCAAATTCTCGGTTGCAGGGGAGCAATTGCTGGGGCCATTGAATCAATCCGTCGAATTTTGGGACCCAAGTACAATGGAGAGTACCTTCGCCATATTATTAAGGAAAGATTAGGGTGCTTGAAGTTGCACCAGGCATTGACAAACGTGGTGATACCTACTTTTGATATCAAGCAACTTCAACCTACCATCTTTTCCTCCTACAAGGTTCTTCCTTGCATGAAACTCTTAACTATTTGCACATTGATTTCATTATTTAGCGTTTTGTCTAAGTGAACTTCCAAGATTGCCAAAAACCATAAAAACTATGTACTTTCAGTTCTTGAAATTTTCTCTTCGTTTTTAGCTTATGCATTAGTGAAAGAAAGTACAGATTTCGGCTCTTCTAGCTACAGTTGTATGGAAAAATAGCCAGTTTTTACAGCCAACTTTGTCAAGTTCTAGGAGAAAGGAATAGGCCAACTTGGGGTTTGAACAAAGAAGCTGATTACCTTTTGAGTGTCATTTATGTAACCCAAGCCTATAATGCCTTAAAAAATGTTTGACAGATTTGTTTAGTAAGGTTTGCATAACTTGGGGAGATGAATTATCCATCACAATCTCCATAAGGTGATAGATTAGTGAAATCTTTAGACATGTTTGGTTGACAACAATCTTCTTTTGCATGGCTTATCCAAAACCACAAAAGATCTTGCTAGGAATGATGGATTTTGCATACACACTGCATCTTTAGACTACCTCGATATAGTACGAAGATTTGATTCCTAGTGACTGAATGCAGGCAAAAAATGATGAATTAATGGATGCTCAGCTATCTGATATCTGCATTAGCACATCTGCAGCACCAACCTACCTTCCTGCACACTACTTCAAGACCAAAAACCACAACGGAGAAGTGCGGGAATTCAACCTCATCGATGGCGGCATTGCTGCAAATAATCCGGTATCGTAGTAAATCTCTTTCACTTTTAACACGATGTGTCTGATAAATCTGTGCTAAACTCACCATTCTACCTTTTTCTTTCTTCTTCAAAAATAGGCGTTGATCGCTCTTGGCGAAGTGAGAAAGGAGAATTTTAGGAGGGATCCTGAAAGCTTCTTATCAACCAAATATATAGACTGTAGCAAGCTATTGGTTCTTTCATTAGGCACAGGTATACCGAAGAATGAGAAGAAATATAATGCTAGAAGTGCAGGAAAATGGAGCATTTTTGGTTGGTTGATAAATGGTGGTTCAAATCCATTGATAGATGCTTTCACCCATGCAAGCAGTGACATGGTAGACATACACATCTCTGCCGTCTTCGAAGGCAATTTAGAATCCAACTATTTGAGAATTCAGGTAAATTGTCTCTCTATTTTATTCAGGTCACCAAGTGTAACAAATTCTTGATGCATACTTGATGTGTTATAAGATGAATAATCTTTCCAAGAATTGCCATAAAAGAAGTAGGTTCAAAGAAAGCAGGGTTCTCTTGTTGCTCTAGATCATGGTGAAAACTACCAAGAATTTAGATAGGTTCTCGCTCAATAAAAAATGATCAACATAATTGCAAATTATCTCCTTTTATTATTCTGAACATATTTACAGTTCTTTGGGTGATTTGTAAACCAGGATGATACATTGGACGGGTCATTATCCTCTGTTGACATCTCCACAAAGGAAAATTTAGAGAATCTAGTGAAAGCTGGCGAAAAGCTACTAAAGAAACCTGTTTCAAGAGTTAACCTTGAGACAGGTGACTATGAGATTGTAGGCAAGAAAAGCAATGAAGAAGCTCTTACAGAGTGAGTTCAAGCACATGCTAGAATTATGTTAAATGAATAGATATGATTCATGCTGAATCATATTTTAGACATGACCTTATAAAATTAGTTGCTCATATGGAAGTGTCATAATACTTTGTTCAAATTGATTGCAGGTTTGCAAAGAAACTTTCTCAAGAACGAAAAAAGAAGATACTGAGATCTGTGTAGTGCTGTGTGTCATGTAGTCTTTTGGTTCTTTTGATATCTGTATATGCTTGTAGCTTCTGCATTGCAATTATTTTATTCTTTCTAATAATTGATTGTATTTATATTCTTTCCAATAAATGGGCTAATCAGCCCATATTATTCCTAGAAACAACAGTTTATTCTGGGATTCATTTTTAGCTGTAGGTGATTCTCCAATTCTTCTCCTCTCTTATCAGTTGTAAGGATACAAGTGCAGCCTCAAAATCTTTGTTCTATCCAGATGTCTGTGAAGGAAACTTAAATATATCATCATCCAAGTTCATGAATCTGATGATAGCAGCTACAGACGACTATTGCCATTGTTGTGTTTGACAGTGCAGAAAGTACTTTTCTATCTTCAGACCTTCATATATCAATGGCCAGATGAATCGAAAAGTGGGAGTATATAAATATTACATTGCTGCAGATGATGGGATTCATCATCTTCCTTACCATACTCATTAAACAGCTGAAGAGCATATCATTAACACAATCATTGATAGGCCTCACTCGACACTACTGCTACTGTCATAGATAGAGACCACATCTAATGACAGACTGCATCGATAGAGCAAATGCTTTATTGACCCACGACCGATAAGAAGAACAATCTAGTCTCGGTTGAGGAAGGCAACCAAGCGATCCATGAATGCCAAAGCCTTGTCGGAAGCAGGATTGTCGAGGTGGAAGACATGCCCCTCCCCCTCTGTCTCGACCATCTCCGCCACACCTCCCCACCCGCTCGCCTTCAGTCCATCGGAGTACGCCCTGCCTCTCTCCCTCAGCAGGTCGTCCCCCGCCACCTCCACCAGCACGCGCTCGCAGGCCAGCCCCTTCAGCCCCGGCGGCCCCTCCGCCAGCGGGTTGATCAGCGTGTCGTCCATCCCCGTCGTCCCCGGGCACACCAGCCTCCACAGCCTCTCCGATTTCTCTCTCGTCTCCCTGTCCCTCGTCTCCGATCCCACCGGCTCCTCCCCCCAGAAATAGGGATGTATCAGCGCCGCCCCTTTGATCCTCGCGCCGGTCGCCAATCCGCTGATCCCCGCTAAGCGGGCCACGTGGTGGGCTATGTTGGCCCCGGCGCTGTCGCCCGACACGAACAGGCGGCCCAAGTCCCCGTGCTCCGTCAGCCAGCTCTCCTCGCCGCCGTCAGCGTGCGACGCGACCCACCGGAGCGCCGCCAGCGAATCGTGGTAGGCGGTGGGCAGCGGGTGCTCGGGCGCGAGACGGTAGCAGACCGACACCGCGATCACCTTGGCCTTGGCCACCAGGGAGTTGAGGAAGCTTGTGTACCTCGAGGAGAAGGGCGACTCGATGCAGAAGCCGCCGCCGTGGTAGTAGACGAGCACCGGCAGCTTAGCGTGCGGGAGGCAGGAGACATCAGGGAGGAAGAGACGCGCGGAGATGCCGGCGTTCGGGTCGATGACCACATCCTTGGACGCGACGCCGGTGTCCGGGTCGACACCGGCGGGGACGACGTCGTCGCCGGTTAGGCGCTCGACGCGGCCGCTCTTGTAGACGCGGACGATAGAGAAGAGCTCGACATCGACTTCGGCGTCGGGATCGGTTGCCATTGCTTGCGGAGGAAGGGCAAAGCGATAAGGTGCGGTAGGGGACAGATGATCCTTGTGGAACATGTCATCATGTACATATTGGAAGAATTGAAGCTGGATTTACTTTATTTATTTGTTTTATTGAGAAAAAAAAACCCAGCATCCTTTTTCAGAAAAGAATCCAACTCGGTGCTTCTGCAGATCTACAACTAACCGGATCGACAGCTACCTAGATTCGCATGATTGACTGACCTTCATATGCCCAGAGGTTAGAAACATGTTCTCACTCTTGGACTCTGGTAAGTTTAGGTCCTTGATTTGTGTATGTACTATAGCTCAGACTGAGGTAAGTTCAGAACTACAATGGCAGCTCAGTCAAGTCAAAGCCGTCGTAACTCCGTTCTTCCTTGATACGTCCAGTAAATTAGACTGAGACAAGTCAAGAAGGGTATGGTATCTCAGCAAAGCGAAGTATACTGTAGCCTAGTCGCGCTCCGTTGCAGTTTGACGCTTGCCCTGATCTAGCAAATACCGACAAAAGAGAAATTGATTGGCGTACTCTGATTACTTATAGAAAAATAATAATGCGATCAATACTTTAGTATTATATGATCATCTAATTACGAGACAATATCAGGTGATTAACATCTTAATGTTAGATGATCGACACCTCATATATTCTATGGTACCCAATTTAAGGCTTTTGACGATGCCCAGAGGTCTACTCTGCACTCAGTTGATTGTTTATTCCCATTGTGCTCTTATGAAGAAGTGTGATACCACTAGTTTCATCCTTGTTCCATGCCTCTGAACGATTAGTCTTAGATCGAACATATCCTACTTCAATGAGCCACTGTATACTCATTTAAAGGATGACAACGAAATTGGATAGGATGAGAGAAATTTGATGGAATTACTCATTCGTCAACCCGTGTAACCTGGAAGGAGGCATAGAAAAACTTCTAGGTGGACTAAGTCAAGTTGAATAACTATCCCCTTCTCGAAGAAATAAATATATTTTTCCTTTACTATCGTTTGGTATATATTAGAGCCTAATTGACTTTGTAACTAAAGCAAAAAAGAGAGATAATATACTAGACCCTTAAAACATACATTATAGTGAGTAATAGGATAATATTGAGCTTTCAACCTAGAAGTCATGAGATAGCACCACGAGTTTAATGTCATCTAAGTAGACAAGAACTTTCAATATTGAAAAGTCTCAGTAAAAAAAAAGTTGAAAGGGGAAACGAAAGCTTGCCTAAGTGTATCAGTACAAGTGCAAAGATAAAAACGTAATTGTATGATCGATCATCGGACTGAGTAACAATTAGCTTGAACTTGATCGATATATAGAAGGCACTCCTAATATTATTCACGTTAGAGACCGAAATGATTGAGTCAAAGTCGATCGAACTTACTAAGGGTGGCAAAGCTTTGTTGCCTAAGAGATTTACCTCCAAAGGATAGCCTCTCTCAAAACAACTTCAACCCTTACAAGAGGAGAAAACTTTCCCTACTAACACTAGAGGGTCACGACAGATTCAGTGATTCATTCAACTCCCAATTGGTGGAAAAGAAAGAAGAGCTAGATGGCATTTGAACCTTGGTTGAAAGCTAAAAGTTAAGAGAAGTCTATAGACCGAAGTATGAATGCTCCAAATCAATTGGTTGGGGGCAGCAAACAAGATTGGCATAGTATTTACAGGCATCAAAAGTGACTCTTGAGTGACCCCAAGCAAATGTTTGGTTGGTCGTCAGTTTGAATAGTGGATTGTGTGGAGCCACCATAATGATCGAGAAATATATGATTCATCGTTACTATCTTTTAGAATACCTGATGGTTCATTTAACTGACATGTGAAAGCTTGCGAAGGTGCCATGTAAGAAGGTCATCGAGTTATCATTGCAAGATGTTAGAAATTATATTTGGGTATATATTAGACAATGATCGAACGAGCATGCCCATGGCTGGGAAAGGCAGTGACGACATCTCGCACGTACAGACAAGACGTGAAAAGAAAACCATCATCTTGAATAATGAACAATTCAAATGTAAAGTCAATAACATCGACCAACATGAATCGCTCTCTATAACAATGTGACCATAACTTAAAGTACCTTATACATCTAAAATATCTCAATATGATCGATACAAATCCGTAATATTGACATCATAATCGATATGACCTAAAAGACTCTCAACAATGATAGTGTGATCTATTAGAGGTGGCCCTAGGAAATTACCACAGGGTAATTTGGTAACCCAATAAAGATAATAAACAGAAAAGAATAAAAAAAACAGGGAAATCGAATTTACGTGGTTCGGTCAATTGACCTACGTCCACGGACGAAAGGAGGAGCAAATCTTTTTTAAAAGATGGGACAATTACAAATGCCTTAGGAAATTATTTCTAGACCATAAAGCTCCTGAAACTACTAAACAAGAAAAGCCCAAAAGTTTAATATGGACTTAATGAAATTAAATCCAAAGCGGCTTTTTTTGTGGTGCCTGTGGTGCATCTAGTTAGAAAGCTTAGACCCCTTTTTATAGCATCAATAGGGGATAGGAAATCTGGTTTTCCAGATGTGGGACTAAAGGACTTGCCAAACCAACAAATCTCCACTTTGGCATGTCCCAACAAAACTTGCTCCACCTTCTTCACAAAAGCCCCAACGGGCAATCATCAACAATGAATACCAACCAAGTCCAAGCACTGCTTGAACTTGTAAACCGGAAGAGGCTTCGTAAGCATATCAGTTGGATTGTCCTTCGTATGAATTTTCTGAACAAGGACCTTTCCCTCGGCAATGGTATCCCGAATAAAATGAAACTTCACATCGATGTGTTTCGTCCTCTCATGATACATCTGGTCTTTAGTCAAATGAATAGCACTTTGACTATCACAGTAAATTGTAATAATACCTTGATGCTGACATAATTCGCTAAACAAACATCTTAACTATAAAACTTCTTTGATCGCCTCTGTCACTGCCATATATTCTGCCTCTGTAGTAGATAAAGCCACGATAGGTTGTAAAGAAGCATTCCAACTAATCGCACAACCACAACGCAAAATACATAACCTTGGTCGAGATCTTCGTTTATCAAGATCTGCAAAGATAATCGAGTCGACTAAACCAATCAAAGTGTCATGATTTTTTCAACTCCAAACAAGCATCCAAGTCCCTTTTAAGTATCTCGAGAATCCACTTCACACTGTCAATGTGTTTTACCCGACAAGACATATATCTACTAACCACACTTCGCTTGTGAAATATCCGGGCGAGTCTGCACTATTGCATACATAATATCTGCCGATAGCACTTTGAATATGGAACTTCCACCATATATTCTTCCTCTTCAACTGATTGTGGTGATCGAAAGTGCCAGATAGCCAAAAATGGCTAGCAAGAGGAGTACTCACTGGCTTAGCATTTTTCATGCCAAACCTCTTCAAGACTTTCTTGAGGTAATTTTTCTGGGTCAGAAATAATTTTCCAACTCCTCGATCTCTTTTGATCTCCATGCTAAGAATCTTCTTAGCTGCTCACTAGCTTAGCATTTTTCATGCCAAACCTCTTCAAGACTTTCTTGAGGTAATTTTTCTGGGTCAGAAATAATTTTCCAACTCCTCGATCTCTTTTGATCTCCATGCTAAGAATCTTCTTAGCTGCTCCCAAATCTTTCATTTCAAATTCACTATTCAGTTGCATTTTCAAAGTGTGAATTTCTGACAAATTCTTAGTTGCAATAAGCATGTCATCAACATAAAGTAATAAATATACAAAAGAGCCATCATTTAACTTTCGGAAGTAGACACAGCTATCATACATGCTCCTTGTGTAACCATGACCCAACATAAATGAATCAAATCTCTTATACCACTTAGACTGCTTCAATCCATACAAGGATTTCTTTAATAAGCAAACATGGTCTTCCTTACTCAAACTTCAAATCCATGAGGTTGCTCCATGTAAATTTGCTCTTCAAGTTCACCATGTAAGAAAGCTGTCTTGACATCAAGTTGCTCTAATTCCAAATTATATATGGCAACTAAAGCAAGCAAAACACGAATAGAGCTATGTTTAACAACAGGTGAAAATACGTCATTAAAATCAATACCATGTACCTGACTATAGCCCTTTGCAACCAATCGTGCTTTGTACCTTGCATCTTCAACCCTTGGAATACCTTCCTTCCTTTTGAAGACCCATTTGCATCCAACAATTTTCTTACCCGAAGGCGGCTTCACAAGATCCCAAGTTTTATTCTGATGGAGAGATTCAATTTCTTCATTCATCGCAATCAACCACTTAGCGGAATCATCACAAGAAATCAGATCTGAGTAGGTAGTAGGCTCACCAACTCCACCTATTTCTTCTCAGAATGACAAAGCATATGCAACCAAATTTGCATATCTTTATGGTGGTCGAATATCTCTCCGTGGTTTATCTTTTGCTATGGAATATTGCTCTTCCTCTGGATCATCTTCGTCAGTAGACTCGGGACCATCTACTGGCATTCTTTGAGTAGAAGAGTTCAATTGAAGAGAATCAGAACTACCAATCTCAAGCTCCACCTGCTTTTGTACACTATCATTTGTACAACTAATAGATTCCTCTTTGGAAGATAACATAGATAATTCATCAAAAGTAACATCTCTACTGATTATAAATTTTGGGGATTTGGGATCGGGGACCATAATCTGTATCCTTTCACCCCGTAAGCATACCCAAGGAAAATGCACTTTTAGCTCGAGGTTCTAATTTTCCTTCATTTACATGCATATATCTTTGGACACCCAAAAATTTTAAAATCGAATAATCGCAGAGTACCGACCAAACTTCCTTTGAGTTTTAAAATTAAGTCTTTGCATGGAGCGCGTTGACAACGTAACATGCCATATTAATCGCCTTCCTTTGTCAACCCTGCATTTGAGATCATACATCTTGCTCTTTCTAAGAGTGTTCTGTTCATGCGTTCGGCCACACCATTTTGTTGAGGCGTCATCCTAACAAAGGCGATGCCGAACAATTCCTTCATTTTTGCAGAATTCATCAAAGTCACCTTCACAAAATTCCATACCATTATCTATTCGGCCGCTTAATCTGCTTTACTGTTTGCTTCTCAATCAAAGCCTTCCATTGTTTAAAGGTTAGAAAATATCATTTTTATGCTTCGAAAATAAACCCAAACTTTCTGGAATAATCGTCAATGAAAGTCAACATATACCTGGCACCACCCTTAGACTGAACACGAGCTGGACCCCAAAGGTCTGAATAAATATAGTCAAGAGTACTTTTTGTTTTGTGAACTGTCGGAGAATTGAAGCTAACTCTTTTCTGCTTTCCAAAAATGTAATGTTCACAAAAATCTAGTGGCCCAGTACTCTGTCCACAAAGAAGACCTCTTTTGCTCAATATACTCAAACCTTTTTCGCTCATATGACCCAAACGCATATGCCATAATTTGGTGATGTCAGAATCAGACAATGATGATGACGAGACTGCAACTGAGCCTGTGATAGTAGTTCCCTACAAAATATACAAGCTACCAGACCTACAAGCTTTCATAACAATAAGGGCATTTCTAGAAACTTTCATAACTCCACCTTCAGCTGTGTATTTGCACCCAAGAGCCTCTAGGGTGCCTAAAGAGATGAGATTCTTTTTCAAATCAGGAACATGTCTAACATTAGTGAGCGTCCTCACAATACCATCATGCATTTTAATTCGGATTGTGCCTTTACCAATAACATCACATGCAGCATTATTGCCCATCAAAACAATTCCACCATTACAAGATTCATATGTGGAAAACAAATCCCTATTGGGACACATGTGATAAGAACAACCCGAATCTAAAATCCATTCATTTTTAGACCTTGTCCTGTCATCGGAGCAAAGAAAATATTTCCAAAATTCTCATCAATTAACACTAGCTTCAAATGACTCGTAGTTTTTTCAATAATTTTTTCCTTTTGTTTTAATTTATTTTTCAATTTAAAGCAATCAGTCTTAATGTGCCCCATTTTATGACAATATCTGCACTCCAAATTTCTATATCTGGATTTAGATCTAGATTTAGATCTACTATCGTTAAATTCTCTTTTATCAGCTTCTACTTCTCGACAACCGCACCCTACTGATTTCCTCTATTCTCCCTAGTGATATCCCTATCAATCTGCTCCTTAGATTTTAATGCAGATTTAATTTCCTGATACGAAATTGTTTCTTTTCCATAAATCATTGTATCACGAAAATACTTAAAAGATTGGGGGAGAGAACACAAAAGTAATAGGGCCTTATCCTCATCATCAATCTTTGCATCTATATTCTCCAAATCCATAACTAAAGAATCAAATTTATCAAGATGTGAGATTATAGATGTACCTTCACTCATCCGAAGCATATACAAACTCTGCTTCAAGTAGAGACGGTTCTCCACTGTCCTCTTCATATACAAGGCTTTAAGCTTATCCCACATGCTCTTAGCCGTAGTCTCCGTAGCTACCTCCCGTAAAACCTCGTCAGAGAGATTTATAATAATAATAGATCGAGCCTTCTTATCCATACCTGCAAAATCTTCCTCTGACATGCCATCTGAAATTTTCTCAGCTCCCTGTAGTGCCAAATCAACTCCGTCTTGAACAAGAATAGCCTCCATCTTGAGTACCGCCACATGCCGGTTG
Organism: Musa beccarii; assembly: GCA_024322285.1. Classification (NCBI taxonomy): domain Eukaryota; kingdom Viridiplantae; phylum Streptophyta; class Magnoliopsida; order Zingiberales; family Musaceae; genus Musa; species Musa beccarii. The sequence continues at coordinate 9,123,242 of CM044397.1, read as the reverse complement.
ATATTTCTCGAATTTCTCACAACAATCTTTGTTATTGTCATTGTTGCCAAAAGATCCCAAAACCAGGCTCTGATACCAGTTTGTTAGAGTTGGTCCCAGGAAATTACCACAGGGTAATTTGGCAACCCAATAAAGACAATAAATAGAAAAGAATAAAAGAAACAGGGAAACCGAATTTGCGTGGTTCGGTCAATTGACCTACGTCCACGGACGAAAGGAGGAGCAAATCTTTTCTAAAAGATGGGACAACTACAAATGCCTTAGGAAATTATTCCTAGGCCATAAAGCACCTGAAACTACTAAACAAGAAAAACCTAAAAGTTTAATATGGACTTAATGAAATTAAATTCAAAGCGGCTTTTCTTGTGGTGCCTGTAGTGCATCTAGCTAGAAAGCTTAAACCCCTTTTTATAGCATCAATAGGGGATAGGAAATCTGGTTTTCCAGATGTGGGACTAAAGGACTTGCCAAACCAACATGATCAACATAACTTAAAATAATATTTATGATGATATTATAGTTAATATGTTTCAAAACACTCTTGATGACACAGATGATAGTCCGAAATACCTCTCTTAATGATGATGCAACTCAATAATGACTTTTGTTAGTGTTAATAGCTTACTGAATCTTTTATCACATCCCGTCTCCACTACATTTATCGAAGCTTAACGAGCGGAGGTAAATGATAGAAAAATAATAATATGATCGATATCTTGACATTATATAGCTAATACTTTGGTGTCAGGTGGCCGATATCTATAGCCAATAAGATAACGTTTTCCAAACATTATCAACTACATCGATCTCGCACGTTGCTCGAATTTGGCACAACACAATTCCACTTGAATCGAGAAATATGAGAAGCTATCTCCAATTATAATATTCATCTATAAGTATAATAGTCTTAAAGTCACACTATAAAAAGCCTCTCATGTGTGTTTTACAAGACAAAAGAATTATCATTCGGCTTGTGCTTTCGATTGTACCACTCTCAGCTCCTCAACTCTTAAGTTAACTTGAGTATCAAAAAGATTTTATCGAGTATATCCTAACATAATTTTACATCATATAATTTTACATGATTCATCTTTGGAATCTTATCTAGTAGCATGTTTTCGTAAAAGGTTCGTGTTCAACAATTCAAGGTTCCACTTAAGTTGATGGAGCCCATATGTCACTTGACGATCCTGCTTCGGCATAAAAAAGTGGCCACATTATTTAAATCAGACTCGTCAAGTGTGACTCGAATCGGATTGATTACAATCCATACTCGATTCGTTTGGATTGGAATTCACAAGGAGTGTGTGGATGAGAACAATTGTTCCACGTGTTGACCTTGTTGATCAATTAGATCCAGGAATTTAACATCGGATCGAATCAGATTCTGGTCAACTAATCCGAATAATAATGATCTAATCTGATAGGATAAGTAATTTATGTATTTTGATTAAACCTAAGCTAAAAGTAATAAAATCATCCCAACTCAAATGTCTAAACTATACGTGGCATCTGCACCGTGCTGGATTTCTGCATTTGACAGCTCGATTCACTGTAATCCTTCTCATTCCAGTATATTACATGGAAACCAGTCATTAGAGGAAGGAAAATGATCGTTAAATTAGGCAGGAATTTACATTATATGGAAATATATATCAAATCTTTTACCGTTTTATTCTACATATTCTTATAATTAATGCATTAGAAACTTATTAAAATAAGACAAACAAAAGACCTAAATCACAAAACAGAAATTTTTATTCTCAACATCACCAACATAGCATCTTCTTCTTCTTCTTCTTCTTCTTCTTTCCGTCAAGACTTCATTGCTAAGCTTTTGGTAAAGTCCCTACTGACGAGGTTTCTCTTGTGCCACATCCAAGAGTCCGAAGGAGAGCTCGGCAATGGCGGAAGAACAACAGCTCTGCGGCACAGACCAAAAGGCCACCCTTCGCAGTGCCGGAACTCTTCCAGTATCGACCCAGCACTGATCTCCTTCAACTCTGTCGAACCATCAGTCGAGCAGCAAGAAAAGCAGCTCTTCACCGAGAAAAACGCTTCGCTCTCATCGTCGTCGTCTTCCTCGTACCCGCCGCAGTCGCCTTCTTCTTCTGCATCAGTCTTCCTCATGGGAGTCATGTGCACTCTTCCTGTTGTTGGTGACATAGCCCAAGCGAGCTTCCCTGAGAAGAGGAACTCCCTAGGCCTCGACTTAGCCTTCATCGCTCGACTTTGAAGCTCCAGTATTATCGTCTGACGAATGAGAGAGAGAGGAACATGAAGGCAGATATCACTTGGCGAGTTTAAGATGAACAGTGATCGTACCTGTTTGTGGTCTAGATCACTGTCAAGACTCTCATCTACGGAGCTCATGGTTGAGGGAGTCCTGAGGCAGGAGCCATGACACTGAGCACAAGCATTCCTGATGAGCGTTGGAAAGGATTTAGAATGGTTGGAAGGGACCTTGGACTTGTCTTCCTCAGGAAAGAAAGACATGCTTGACAGAAACAAATGTACTAAGGGAGATCACCAGGAAGGTATATGCAGAGTCTGCTGTGGTGCATCATCTTCCTCTATATAAAGTAGGGTTGTTGATGCTATGTGGTGATATGGACATGCATGACAAATGCCTTGCAACCCCTAAAGCTTCGAGTCAAGGGTAGAAATCCTTTAAAGTGAAGACTAAGCATGTGAAACAGGATAAAGAATTCCCCAACAACTTCAGCATTATCTTCGTGGGATCTCTCTAAAATTACCCCAAGAACAAGGGATTAATTAGATGTGTGAAACAAGACCACAGCAAATTGCAATGTGTCTATGTTGAAGTTTATAGATCATTCATTATATGCACTAATCCACTTCAAACTTGATGGAGGATGCTGTTGGTAGGACGCCATCAAGGAACCAATGGGAGTGGCATCATCTCTCTTCGGTTTTCCATTAGCTTGGTTAACCTTGTGACACTAGTTTTCATATCTTCACTTGAAGCTAATGTTGAATGAAGACATTGCACCTAAATTAACTGGCCAAGCTTTTGGGTGTCTGTAAAGGCTTCAAGATTTAGGTTATGACATACAGCTAAAATCTGTAAGGCAACTTGGTGTCAATTACTGCTGTACCTGAGAGAGATGAACTAGTTTCTAATCCTTTAACCTTGACAAGTACAGTAAGCCATGAGGTTTGCATGATGAAATCAGAGTTCCATGTTCACAAGTTTTGACAAAGTTTTGTGCTTGATGTTGTCTGCCTAACCCTTCTCTTTCATTCAAGTTTAAGACCAGCAAAGCTAAAAGAGAAATAAAAAGAAGCATACATTAATAAGATTAGTATCTCAAAATTAGATACAAGAACATTTTAATACCAAATTTACTGAACACTCGATATCTCAATGACCAACAAACAAGAAAAAAAATGTTTTGAATGTTTATGATCCTTTTATCGATAGTTCTAATATTGTAAAACAAAAAATAAGGGTTAATTAATAATACAAATGCATCAAATTTTGTTGGGTTTGGTATGCACATGTCTAAGTACATGTAAATCAAGACAAATGGTTTGAGTTCTTGAAATGTTCTACCCTATTAAGACATAATTGAATCTTTGAGGTGGCATTTTGATGATTATGTTACTATATATCCAGTTAATTGATGAGTCTTTGGCTTATAATTAGTACTATGATTTCCCAATGTGTTATGTACATCACATTTTAATGAAGTCGGTGTTCAATCTGGATAACACTGTTATAAACTTCTATTTCCCGTTACATAAATCTCAAAACGTCATTTGCAACAGATGGCGGCGAGAAACGAAACCGTCACAAAGCTTGGTGCGAAGTGACGCGATTTACGTCACGCTCTCGCTCTCGCTCTCACACCGATTTCCTGCTTGGTAAACCGGCAAAGGGTTTTGGAGCGGTTCGCAAGCCATTGAGAAGGCGGAGACAGCGGGCGGCGGTCTACAGAAATGGCGGAGGACGCAATTCTAGGGTTTCTTCAGAACAACGAGGAGATAGCCGACTCGCATCAGTTCGCCGCTCGCATCGAGGTCGACCACACCGAACTCGAGAACGTCATCAAGCGGCTCAATGGCTTCGAGATCGTCGAGGCCAAGGTTTTCTCCCTTTGTTCCCCGTAGATCTATGCGCCAGTCCTAATCTTGATTCAGTTTCAGTAGTTTTTGGGGTTTCGTGCAGGATTTTAAGAAGGATAATTATCTCGTCAGCGAAGAGGGGAAACAGTATGCACTTGAAGGATCGCCGGAGGTTAACTTCTTCTTGGCTGTTCCCGTAGGAGGGATCTCGTTGGCAAATCTTAAGGTCCGTGTTGTTTTATTTTGAATCTTGGTCTGGAAACAAAACTGGTTATGGTATTATGAAAGTCACGATCTTTTTTGTGTTTTTCTATTGCTAGCACAAGAAGCAATATCGTTCTTATGGATATCGTTTATCATTTTTTATCTGGGCCAGGCAAAATTGGATCCCAAGGTTTTCAGTATCGGCTCATCCTGGGCTAAAAAGAATGGCTGGGTTGAGATTGCCAAAGGGTCTGTAACAAAAAAGGTAAAATTTCATTGCCCTTTTCTTTTATATTTTATATTTGTTGCTGAAATGCATTACAGTTTCTAATATTTGTTTGATATATACAATATTCAAGTATATTGTACAATGTACACATATAGATACTGTGATATTTGCGGCTGAATCTTTGAGCATGTAGATAATAGATATTAGGTTTTTCTGCTCCTGCTGCTATATTGGAGCCAAAACGTAGGATGATGCCACAACTGGTTTGACAGTGACTTGAGAGGGGTGGTGGTTTACACACGCACACACACATATATATATATATGCATACATACATATACATATACTGAGTCATATTCATAGCTAAATCTTTGTGCACTAGGATATTTGATGTTAGGCTTTTCTACTCGCCTTATGGGAGCCAAAAAGTTGCATGATGCCACAACTGGTCCATTTGTGACTTGAGGGTGGTAGGTAGTATTGTTAATATTGTCTCAGGATCTTGGTTGATGTTGGATGTCCAGCACTAATTTCTGCTTTGATATGAAGTTTTATATACTTGACTTTTGCTAACGCTTGAGTTTTGCACAAACATTAAATATAAATCCTATTATTTATTTACAATAATTCCTAGTTGTTCTTTTCCATAAAAATTGGTCCCCTTCTTGTATTGTTACAGTGCTGTTATCATCAGCATTCATATTGTACTTGTTTTGTTGTGGTCTCACATAATATGTAGTAAGTGTTGTGTTTGTTAAGCCTCTTTGCTTGTAAAGGTAAGATTGTATATGCTTATCTTTCCTATATTTTTCATTGGCGGAAACTGTATGCACTGGGCTATCCTTATTCTAGTATTGTGGGCTTGACTAATAACTTTAGAAAATTTTGATTCTGTGTTTAGTATTGGTGATACGCTCATTCTACATACATTTTATACTGATGGTAGGTGTTAGTAGTACTACTATCATCAGTTACCCAAACGTATTTGGTCTTTTTTTTCTCATTGTTGTGATAGGTTGATGCATCTTATTTCTATGAATATTTAAATGATGCTTGTGCTAATCACAAAGTTTGCCGTTTACTTGTATATCAATTGGTAACTAATTTTCTTTTGTAATTTTATGGTTTCATATTGCAAGATATGTATGGTCAGAGCATTTTGAAGGATTGGTAGTATGGTTTAGCAGATTTGGTTTTCAAATGATCTGAGGCTTGTCATTTTTGGCAATTTTTTTCTTAATCAAGTAGCTTTGAAGGTCATATTACTCATAATCAACAATAAGTTTAGGCTTATAGTCCACAGTTAGTTTAACAGTTTAGAGTTTCAAATGATTGAGGCTAGCTGGTACTCATAGTTGGTACTCATTTTTGGCAATTTTTTCTTAATCAAGTAGCTTTGAAGGCCATAATACTCATAATCAACAATAAGTTAGGCTCATAGTCCACAGGTAGTTTAACAGTTTAGAGTTTCAAATGATTGAGGCTAGTTGGTACTCATTTTTTGGCAATTTTTCTTAATCAAGTAGTTTTGAAGGCCATAAGGCTCATACTCCACAATAATTTTAGGCTTGCACTATCTTAAGAGTTAGTTTTTAGGATTAAAGATATTTGATTGAAGGGAAAGAAGTCTGTCGCAAGAGAATGGCATCCGTCATTACTGTTGAAGATTTTCTGGAGATAATTAAGGTCGACTGGATTTCTGTTCTTAGTAACGGTACACAATTTTCTTAGATATCTTGATAGAGGGTGAGTTTGTAATTTACTCTTGCCGATCAATTGTTTACTTAAGGGTTTTGAGATTCTATACTTTACATTCAAAATGAGGTCATTTCACGTTTTATATATTAAAATATGTCAAGTTGTTGAAAGATTCAACAGTTCGATGTTTCTTTTGTGGATCAAGTTATTAAGTCCAGCAGTTTCAACCTTCCAAAAGTCTTGAAAAGGATCCTGGAAGCTCAATATAAGTGAACTGCATTGATCATTACAAATGTTTTAAAGGGTTTTATCCTTAAAACAAGTTTCACATTTTGTGTTGAGTTCATTAGTTAGCCTATTTATGAGTTGGTCAGAATTATATAATATGATATACTAACAGTACCTCAATATGCTAAAGAAGTTCTTTAAGTTTGAAGATGAATTATTCATCTTAGTGTTGCTAGTATACCTATTTCTTCGAAGTAACCTTGCTGGGTAAATAACAGATCCTAATGGAATCTACAGAGTTTTTCTAATCAAATTGACATTGATTTCGTAATATGTGTTGCTTATCATCCATCAGTTAGATATTTGACAACATATGCATTATAAGATAGTAGCCAAGTCTATTTGCTTAAATGTGATCACAAAAGGAGAAATTGTCTTCATGATATGCTATTTGTTGTGGTGGACCAGCTAAGAATATTATTGCTCTAATTGCAACACCAGCTAACAACTGAGCAGCAAAAGTCAATTCATTCTACAGTAGTTTGTACATGGTTAGCTGAGGCATTTAGCTTTGATCAAGCACTTCATTTTTCAAATTGAAATTTCAAATTTATTATTTCTTAAGATTATTGCAACTTATCTCTTTATGACATCAGCTTTCTGTTAAATAATTTATTGAATTTGATTTGATTTATTATATTGTGATGCATGTTTCAGATCACTGCTAAAATTCTAATCCAGTATGCTCAGATATGATTTATTTTTTACTTTCTTTTGTAGGTTGAAAATGTGGAGGACAAAGTCAAAGATTTGCTTAAAAGAATTGAAGAGGGAAAGGTTTCTGATGATGAATTTTTTGCTTCTCATCAAACACCTGTATCAAATTGGCCATCATAGTCTGTTTCCATGATAGTTACACTTTTTTGCAATTGAATTTTTTGCTGTATTTTCAGATAGTTCTAGTTCTGATCACCAACTCTTGTGTTGATTTTTCATGTTAGTTCATTAATGTCATTGACTAGTGACTCAAAGCAAGTTTTCTAATCTTGAAGGACTGATATTCACTAGTCTGACCATGTACTAGTATCAAAACATAAATCTTGCTAGTTGATACCAGTGTTACACCATTCATTTTTATTCTTTAAATATTTTATTCAATGATATTAGGTGGGATAGGTGAATATATACTTGGTATAGTGGTGCTGAACCAGTCCGGTATGTGCAACTTTGAGAAGTACTTCTGCTAATTATATATCCACCAATTAGAAGATAAGAGAAGTGATATACCAGCCTGTACTGGTCCAATGGATTATCAAAGTTGGTAATAAACTGAGATTTAAATCCTTGACTTAAAATTCTTTTGTTATTTCTTTATTGTACAAACCAAAAGTAAGCTTTCAGATTCTATTTGTGTTAGCGATTCTATTTATATTTAATATTTTTCTTCTTTGATCAGAACGATATTCTACTAATCAGAATCATGGCCTTAGTTTGATATTGTATGAACAAATTGGAAATGGAGGAGTCTTATGGACAAAATGCTTTGGAAGAGTACTATCAAGTCCTATCTAGACTTGCTACGTGTCACAGTATGAGGAAAAAGTTGTGCTTATTAATATTATTTTTAAATTACTAGTTGGCAGTCTATGTATGAATTAAATTTCAATGTACCAATTTTAATTTTGTACCCAGCAGAATTTATCTGGCATTAATGTTCTAATCTTATTTACTGATTGGAGTTGCTAAATTTATTTTGTTTGCAGGTTGTTGATGGGAATGATGTTGCAGATCTGTCAAAAAGAAAGCTTATTGTCAAACAGTAATAAACACTTTTTTCATCAACTTTACTTTTTCTTGTTTGGATAGAAAAGACTGATTCTGTAAATATGAGCAGTTACAATTTCTTGATATTGGTGCAACCTAGTTTGTTAGAAGGGATTGAGCATATTAAGATGATCTTGTGTTCAGATAGGTTTATTTTGGTCTGTATTGTTTATTTATTGGATTATTTCATAATTTCGTTATTATTGTTTAGTTGTTGATTAGAGTGAAATATGGTCAGCTGAGAATCTATTTTGAGTTGTTATCTAATTTAGTTGCACTACTGAAACATGGCAGGATTTAACTACCATATAGAGTTTTGATTCAAGGTAAATATTGGTAGAAATTTCTTAGTTTTATATAACATTTTCATTTTTCGCAATGTCAAATAATTTGAAAAGGACTAAGACTATTTGATGGGTAGAACTTAAAAAATTCTCTTTGCTTGCTTTGTCATTGATTTTGGAGTTTACTTGGAGTCAAACTATTGTTGTCTCAGACTCTGGCATTCATAAGAATGTGGTCACTTTACTAGGAAAAAGGAGTTTATAGGAACTTCACAATAACTATAAGGGTGTTATGAGTGACCACTTGTTATTTTATTTTTATTCTCCAATTTAAAATTCTCTTTTCTCTAACCCTTATTTCTTTATTAACATCTCACCTGCACAAGACAGCTCAAAAGCTGTTGAATTCCCTACCATGTTGGTTATATATCTGCTACAACACAAAATATCTTTGAAATTTGTTGATCCTATATATAGAATATAGAGAATCATTAAACTTTTTGACAAGAAATCCGTCCCCTTGGAAATAAGAATTTGGGTCAAAGGCATCATCGAAGTTGATCTTTAGCTATTGACACGTGGATGATCTGACGAGTAATTACATAGTGAATGAGTAAAAGCTCTTATTCTTTTAGTACTCCATTTAGCATTGCGAGGTTTGGTTTGGCTTTCATTATTGTTTATTTCAACACTCAATGTTGCTATAGAAGGTCCTTCCCGACTTTAAATGATCCATTGTGTTGTGCTTCTGAATTGCCCCTGCCATAATTTTTGACCTGCAACTGTGAAAAATTAAGGCTGAATAGCTTCTTCAACTTCGTTTCATCTTGAGCAAAAAGAAGAGGGATGTTTTTTACATTTGAAAAAAACATGATTTTGGGGATCTGGTACTTCGAGTTTTATCACATTCTAAATGCAATATTTTGATAGAAGATTTTCAATCAAGCTTAATTGTGATATATCAAGAGGTTCAAGCACCAAAGCTGATCACTTTAGAGGGATTGAAGTTGGACAAGGGATTTGTTTACCTACTCCAATCTTCCAAAATGGTCTTTGATAGCTTGACCTCCAACACAGGTAGCTGGCCAACTACATGAACAGCCTTTAAGGGCAACACAAGACCACTTTGTCTTCACCAAAGACTGAGGATCAACAATCAACTAACCATCTTGGTTGGCACTCCCATAGGAGATATGATTTTCTGGTTTCCAGAAGGGGTGCAACCTCCTGGTAGATGAGATGTAAGTTTGTGAGAACAGTCCTATGATTCTATTGGAAAGCTCAGACTTGTTTTGCAATGTAGGAAAGAACCTTTTTAGGAAACCAACCTGCAGTTGGGAGATGAATAAGCACAGAAGATATTGTATAAGCTTTCAGAGTTTCTACCATCCAAGTGAAATAAGCTAATCTCCAAGAAGATAGTAAGTCATCTTATGGGAAAAATAACTTCTTTTTGGATCGTTGTGCATGGAATGGTGATCTTGCATATGGACTCATGTGGTTGACTCTGCTCTCTCTGTCTCTCTCTTGTGTAATGCTTGCTTGCAATTGATTGGAAAACTGAATTTTAATCAAAATGATATTTTTGCACTTATTTGGCAATAGATTTATTAGTCAAATTCCTGATGCTGCAATCCAATATGTACAATGTTGTACTTGGTGTAACTCTTTTGACAGGACATGGAGGGGTTACACACTGAGAAAAGGTTCCAAGTATGTTTCAAAGAGGAAAAAGGCTGCGACTGATTTGACTAGAGAACATCTGCAAAGGTACCATTCATCGGTTTTTATGATTTAAGTATTTGTTATAATCTGAACATTAGGTTATTATGTCAACTTCTTTCCGAGTTTCAGTTCTAGAAGGATTTTTGAAGTTAAATGTATGTTGGTCCGTGTATATATGTGGCTGCTTTGTGGCACATCCTGTTGAGTTTTTGATGCATTCTGATCAAAAAATGCACATGCAGGTGCTCCAACAACAATTTTGCTGTTATGATTGATTCAGGATTATATTATGAAAATATATCATCATTTTTACAGATAGGTATACCATTGTGCCGATTAATACAGTTCCAACCAGGGGATGTGGGGAGAATTAAAAGAGAGAAGAGGGAGGAGGAGGAGGCTGATGAAGAAACAGAGGCAGGGGAGTAGGAATAGGATGCAGTGGTGATGCAGCAGAGAGGGAGATGGTGGCAATGTGGCGGGACGGAGGTAATGGCGACACGAGGAGGAAGCGGTGGCAGAGGAGGGACGAGAGAGACAGAGAGATAAAGAAGAAAAATGACAACTGTGATAGCTAGCTATCATTAACAAGAAAAAGAGAATACTGCTACTCATCCAGTACCCTTCGGTATTGGTTTGCTTACTACTCAGCAAGCCATTGCTTATTGGGCGATTCAATCCATACAGGACAAAACTGGACGAAATCTTATGGTCCATGTCTTGTTTGGTTGTCAGTCTAATAAATACTGGCCCATACCATCTGATACAAGTGGTATTTTAAACATGCTTACAAATGTTTGGTTCATTCTCTGTCTTACAATACTGAGATACACAGTCTGTTTTTTGCAGGAACATTGATTATTGCATAACAGCTCTTTTATATCTCACTCCTAGCACTATGCTAGCCATTTTTTGTTGTCAATTTATTATTGTGATCTCCATCTTTTATTTCATTTTTGCTTATTTAACAGAACAAAATTATTTTTTCTGTAATATCAATGTCCTATTTATTTGTGACACTGACATGTGTAGCCATTATTCTGCATCTAAGAGATATTTGCAACTATCTCAAACTAATTTTCATTCATATTTATTTATAATTTTCTAGATGTGTATATTAAACTAATTTTTATAATCAGTTTGCTCCTGTGCATCTTTCGTATTTTGTGCATGAAATTTTGTTGTGACAAACATTTGCGTTCTGTTACTGATATTTGTTTTCTGCTACTGAAGGGGTGATTGGAAAGATTTAGAGTTCAAAGAGTATAATCTTAATGCTCAAGGGCAACCAATCCAAATTGGCTATCTGCAACCTTTGCTTGAGGCATGTTAAACTCACACCTTCATTCTCTGTTGCTTCTGATGATACATATTTGATCTTGGATGTATGAGCAAAGATGAAGAGTAGGCATTATTTGTTGAGCATCTTTTATATATTTAATTGCAAAGAAAATAAGTCATGGTTAATTGTGTAAATTTAAATCATACTTTGTTGTACAAAACTTAAGATGGTTGATGCTTAGCATATGAAATTTCGTATTAGCAAACTTTGGAAGATATAGAATTTACATTTTGAGAAGCAACAATCTAACAAGAATTTGCAAGCGTATATCATCACTTCGTGGTTTGGTTCATAATGTGGTTTAAGGAAGACAGGTATATTAGCTAATATTATCATTTATTATGTTCCTTCTGTTTGAGCATCAATTCTAGAAGAGGAAAAACATGACCAACTTTTATTTCATCAAAACCTGCATCAAAACTTAGTATCATAAAATGGGAACAACTTGATATGACAAATTCTGCTGTTATGCATTTTTGGGAATCATAGATCTGAATCTTGAATATCTTAGAAAGATATACTCCACATCCTACTATCATTTAGTTTAAGTAGCTAAGTGTTATAGCTAGTGTTGTCTAATGAGGTTATGTAAGTCATAAACCTGCTTTTTTATTTTTATTTTTTTGGTCATAAATAAGGTTTTTCTTGGAATATTGAATATGAGTGATACTGATTGGCAGGAACACATTGGTCAAAATATTTTTAGTTAATGCAAGGTCTTGTAAATCTGTTTCTGAAAAGTGATGTCAGTAATATTTTACTAGTAAACCCAGTGCTTGACTCTTTCTTCTGGTCACTTTGCAAATGGTAAAGGGAAGTTCTTTTCATTATAATGAAGTTTGCCTAAGTTGGAACAAGTTTGAAATAAAACATAGTGAAGTATTGTGGAAATTATAATGAATTCATTGCTGTTATAATAAAGGATTTCGATTTTTTTATATTTCCATGAAGGTAAGTGTTTTGTCAACTTGCTGTGTTATACTAAAGTTGTGTTGGCCAGTAATGCTGGATGTATAGAATTGAAAATTTTGATACATAAGAAGAGAGAAGAAAACTGAATAAATGAAAATTGGCTTATCTTATTTCTGATGATGCATATTTGAGCTTCATTAACACCAAAAGCTAAAAACAGAAAAAGAAAAATCAAGGTCTTATTATCCTCGATATGGGGGTCTTAGTGCCTAAGTTGACACTAAAAACTAAACAAAGAATAACAAGGTCCTATCAACATGGTAAGCCCATCCTGGCAAGTTGTTAGTGTCTAAGGATATCTGTTTTATGATCTGGTCCTGTCCAGGGATTGTGCGTGCTGTGTCATAATGGTATAACAATTAGCAGCAGGATTCATATGAAACTACCAATGGTCCACAGGATATGGTCTATTCGACTATCTACGGGAAAACATATACAATGTGATAATGTGATCACCTAGCACAAGACTATGCAATCTCAAGTGGTATTTGCAGCTGTATTGGTGTCCACATATCACATCTTGTTCCTGTCCATGCTTCATACTCTACTTTTTAATTGAATAATAAGAACCAATGAGAGCAAACAACATATTATGCTGAAATGTGATATTATGTTCAGCTGTTTGCTCAATCAAGAAAACTTGCTGCTATTGAAAAGTTTGCAAACTTAGTTTATCTTACACTTATAAATTACATGTTTCAGGTCCGTGAGGAAATTCAAAATATCTTCCTCCAAATGGGGTAAACAAAATTTCCTTTTCTTTTGTTGCTTGTGGCATTGCTAAGAAGTTATAATTACTAAATGTTTTTCTTGTGTAGTTTTGAGGAGATGCCAACAAATAACTTTGTTGAAAGCAGGTAGCACACATGTTCATATTTCTGGCTACATTTATACTTTCAATAATGATAAATTATTTTCGTAACTTTAGCATGATAATTTATTTGCTTGAAAAGAAAATTTTGACATATTTATCATGATGATTTGATAGCATGATAAATATTTTTTTAATTGAAATTTTATATGTTATCTAATAAAAACTTGGATTTGATGGTTTGATCATGCTGAATTCTTTGTTTAAGAATAAGAATCTGAGAATTACCATTTTGCAAAGAAACCAAATCAAAGTTTTCAGTGAACAAACTGATTAGATTTATGCAGTCGGTTAGTGCAACCAATACATTCTCACTGTGACTTGCTTTATGAGTTGGTATTTATTTTATGAGTTTAGAGATCTCAAAGAGTAATTTTTCTCTATGCGCATCAATTTATTTAACCTGTTTCAGTTACTGAATGAGTTTAGTGGATTGCTTAGTCCTTCTATTGAGCATTCGAGCAGCTTTTATTCTAAACTTTTCTGGTCCTCCTGAATATGATTCATTCCTGCAACTCCTTTTATTTAGCTATTTAGTGGTGTGACTTAATTGATGAGATTTCTGTTTTTTTCTTCTGTAGCTTTTGGAATTTCGATGCATTATTCCAGCCGCAACAGCATCCTGCTCGTGATTCACATGATACCTTCTTTCTTAAAGGTCAAATGCTTTGATATAAGATTGAGTTTTCCTTGATTTTGCTCAGAATTTGCTGTAGTCACTTGTTTTGTTTTTGCAGCTCCTTCTACCACGAGATATTTACCTGAAGATTATGTTGAGAGAGTAAAGTGTGTTCATGAATCTGGTGGATATGGATCTAAAGGGTATGTTATTATGCTCCTATTTGTGATGCATATCATCAAGATCCTTATGAAGCCTTGTGTTTTCCTCAGCTATGGATATGATTGGAAAAGGGAAGAAGCTGAAAAAAATCTGCTTCGAACGCACACAACTGCAGTTTCTACAAGAATGCTTTACATGCTTGCCCAGCAGGTAATATTATTACTCTTAAGGTTCAGATATTTTTTTGCTCATTCTTTGTCAGTTTGATGGTTTTTTTACCATGTAAGATTCCTATTTACCCTTTACCACTGTGTATATAAAGTGCAATTGCTTCCATTTGATTTTGCCTAGAAGTCCATGAAGCTTGATAGAATATTGGATTTTCCCGAAAACTCTGAGAACTTACAGAAGCCATATGCTCATTTGATGAGATGAAATTTAGGCTCCAATAACCACATTGCAATTTTGTCATAAAACCTAATCTAAGTTCAAATTCCATCTTCATGTGGCTATAGGCTACTATATTGATGATGAAATGAGTATTTTTATAGCAAATTAAAGATGTTCATATATAACTCTATACAATTATAAGGATTTGAAAGGATAATAAGCATGCATAATTGAGATTGACATGTATAATATCTGATAAGCTACATAGATCTGGGCTTTTTTGTTGATGGATGATAATAATAATTTTTTTTTCTAGTTTCTATTGCCAAGTACCAGAGGCTATGCAATTTATGCTAGATGTCAATGCATTTATCTACGAATATTGATTCTAGGTTCTAGATTTATGGTTCTAAATTGTCCACATATACAAGTATGTAGTGAAAGATGTTTGCCTTTGAAAGATTGAACAATGTAGCATGTCGTCATTTGTGCTTATCTAGATTTATGCAGTTATCTAACATTGGAATGGTCATGCAGAACTTTTTGTTTCTGGGCCCTCCTATATGTTGTCAACGCTTCTTGTTCTATTTCCATAAGTAGATAACATATTAAAAAATTGAGATTATTTGATTGTGAATATAATTTATGTATTTTCTTTTACATGATTTTCTTGTATATGGTTTCTTTCATTCTGTGTTTGCTGTTTACTAAATTATTTGTCTTGTTCAGAGACCTTTTATGCCCAAGAGATACTACTCTATAGATCGTGTTTTTCGCAATGAAGCTGTAGATCGAACTCATCTTGCAGAGTTCCATCAGATAGAAGGTATGAATTTCAGTTCTCAGACTATACTCTAAATCTTATTGGAATGATGATGATTTATATGACAAGATGTGATTACAAGTTTTGATCCTTACAAATTATGAATGTTCTACCATTTTGATTTTCAGGACTCATTTGTGATCATGGCCTCACCCTTGGTGATCTCATTGGAGTATTGGAGGACTTCTTTGCTCGTCTTGGTACGATATCATATCTAACAACATGAGGCACTCTGGCCTTTTGATCATACTGTTATCCTAAATTTTGAACTGAGATGTAGAATTTCCGTATTAGGTTAACCATTTTATACCCACTAGATTTAGTAGTTTTGTTGCCACAATGTGTTATGTAACAGTCCCTTGTAGGAGAATGTTGACTTCTGATTCTTATGCAGTCGACAATTCTTGCAAATTTCTTAGCAGTACAAAATGTGTTTCTTGCATATATAGGATAATTTTGAGACAAAAAGCACTGGGAATTTGAAATTTTCTGTTTGAGTTGATATTACGTAGAATGAGAAACCATGAACAATAAATGATGCAAGCTTGTGAATTCAAAGTTAAAACCCGCTACCATAAACATCAAATCTCTGCAAAAGTATTTGACGTTTACTACTTATTCACCTTGGCATTTGATTTCATTATTACCTAATAATGCAACCCAGGAACTCAAGCTTCTCTGTTTCTCCAATTGTGGAACCCAAATAGAAACCATCTTGTTTGGTATAAAATTGATATTGTACCTTAATTTTATAGTCATGCTTTCAGATAGTGGTTGTTAGTTGTGTTGTGTCTGTCATTTGCCTGTTTCATTGCCAATAAATGTTTTCTATTTTTCTATGATTTGTTCAACTGTGGAACTTTGAAGCACTCCGATGCAGCTGTTGGCTGAACAATTATACTTGGAGCTTGGTGCATATCTTTATCTGATTGTATCGTCTATTTGTTCTAATTGTTTAGGAATGTCAAAGCTACGTTTCAAACCTGCTTACAATCCGTACACTGAACCAAGCATGGAAATCTTTAGGTAGCAAATCCTTCTTCACTGTTACTAACTTATATTGTTGTGACCTTGTCTAACCTCGTACTGTTGCATAGTTACCATGAAGGTTTAAAGAAATGGGTGGAGGTTGGAAACTCTGGCATGTTCAGGCCTGAAATGCTTCTTCCAATGGGGCTTCCTGAAGATGTTAATGTTATTGCATGGGGTCTTTCCCTTGAGAGGTAACCGTGGGTTTGCTTCCTTGTTTTAATAGGAATATCATGGAATAGGAAATAATTGACAGTTAGTATTTGCAGCTTAAGGTGCTCAAGGGCACGATTACATAATTTCTAACATTAACTTTCTTGTGGTTTTTATTAAGCTACTTTAAGAAGACAAGTCAATCGTTTTCAGATTTGACATCAGCAACTTTTTTGTTTGTCAAAGAGACTGTACAGGTGTAGCATTTATTCCTGTTTAAGATAAGGTGGAGAATGAATGGAATAGTTCAGAAGTGCTAACTCAGGATAAAGTACTAATTTGGCATGTTAATTTATTGATCAAATGCTTGGTTAAGATATTTCTGTGCACAGGTTTGTTGCTTTTTATGTATCATGTTCATCATTATAGAGATAATTATGTTCTTAGACAAACGACAGGCAATGCAGTAGAGATTATGTTTGTTATGCACATACTTTGCATATGGTTGTGCCATGCATTCTTCAGTCTCTCCATGATGTGTGGAACAAGATTTTTGACAGTATATATCATCCTAGTTTATTGCTTAATTTTATTAATTTTAAGTTGTTGTGCAATCCAGGCCCACAATGATTTTGTACGGAATTGACAATATTCGAGATCTCTTTGGACCAAAGGTATGGCAACTTCAGTACGTATGGTTGGATTAGAAGATGAGTCTCAAACTAGGGTAGCATTGGGGTCAGCCAGTTCAGCATTTACCAATCCATACTTGACCCATGTATTATTAGTTTTAAGGAGTTACTGCAATAACAAATCAACATATCCAGCCAAACAACCGACACTATGACGAACAGAAGATAGAAGGGATTTTAGTTGAAGCAAAATGTATTTGAGAAGAATAATAATATTTTGATCAATCATCCTAGTTATGAAATTCTATTTATTTTGAATCAATTGGATGAATTTGTTCTAGTAATTCCACATACCGGCTTTTGACCCACCCACAAGAAACAAATGATATGTGACTGTATTCTTGATTTGTTACCATACCGTCATCCATGAGTAGACCTCTGACAATTTATAAGTCAACTGGTTTTTAATACCCATAACCAACCCATCAACGATAATACTTCTCCATATTCAACATTGTAATTTAAGTAGGAATTGCTGCTTATATCTGAAACATCAATTTTTATCATTTGCAGGTTGATTTCAATCTCATAAAGAGCAACCCCCTATGCCGCTTGGGTCTGCAGTAGGTCAGATGTAGGGAGTTTGCGGGCACAGCAGCATTATGCACAAATGATAAATTTTATTTTGTACCAAGTGATGTACACTGTATAATCTAATTTTTGCTGACGTGGAAGATTTTTTTTGGATGTTAAAATTTAAATTTCTTTATTTGGCAAAATCCAAAGCCTCGTTGCAACTTTTCTATGATTATGAGTTGGAAGTGAATGCAACTTATCTCTGTAAAAGATTTGTTTCATCAAGTGATGGGATTCTTCATCGCTTGAATCGTGGCATGGAATTTCACGTACTTGATGTATGAATGCATGGTAGATAATTCTGCTCTGTGGACTATGGATTTGAGTAGATTAACCAGTTTTTGTTCAAGATTGAGGTAACAATAAAACTTGTAGGTGCTGCAACTTCTTGGGGCAGATTGGAAAGCCACCAGCACTTTTCTACAATATATCTAGAGATCTTCTTGATCTTAATTACTTGTATACGCCTTGTGTGTTTTAATTCCTAAAGTAAACGGTTCTTGAAACATCTAACCTGAGGAACAATTTGGAGCAAGCCTGATCTGGAGTTATCAATTTTTTGTGGAGGACAAACAAAGAGATGATATGCTCTGTTTTCTAGTTCAAGGATAAAATCTGATTTCTACAGCAAAAGCCACTGTAATGTTGAGTGGACTGCCTCCACTTGTATCCCATGAAATGCCAATCCCCCTTACCCAGGACAAAATATATAGCAAGATTGTACACCGCGTTGATGGCAACCTCTCATCAGACTCCAATCATTCAGCTACATGCTGCTGAAAGTGGACCTGTAGTACATAATGGAACCGGCCATGCATAAATGCTTGATATGATCGGTGCTCCTGTTCCTGTCAGTGTCACTCAACCACTCCTCGTAGTATGGAGTCTGAAGCTTACACCTTATTTTAATACGGACCGGATATGTCAGTAGAATTCAGTGGGCAATTTAAGTGTCTTTGTCAATGATAGATAGCATTGAGGACATAAATCAAGGCTGCAAAAGAAGAAGGGGAAGGCTGTTCTGGGAGGTCCATCAAGCCAGCAGGATTTGTTCAGATTAGCTCCCAATAATGCATCATGATATTATTGTGCGGGCGTTTAGTCCATATTTTTTAAGTGCCTGAACTTAGATTACTTAGTATGTCATTGGTATTTTAAAAGGTTTGCCAGGAAATAACTTATTTTGGAAGATTGTGAGAGTCGAACCTTATGGGACATCACTGACTGGTGTTAAATTAAAATTCAAATTCAGCACTTGAGAAAAGAAAATTGACTTGGAGTGGCATGATTCACTTATTCATTAGGGCTAATTATATATTACCCGATTATCCTATGTAGTAGTTAATTATCCTTAACATCTCGATCCTTATATTTTAAAATTTTTTATTGATATTTTTATAATTATAAAAATAAAATATTTAATCTTATTGCTTTTCATGCTATCGACTCTACTGATGGAAGATACCATTGTCACGTATAAAAATAATATTTAAAATAAGGATAAAAATATAATTTTACTATTTTTACCGTTCAAAAATATTAATTTCACTGAAAGATAACTTCTACGAAAGCTTTCCTATCCTTTTTTCGATTTCGCTATCCTCCCAGACGATCTATTCAATGGTGATATCGATGGTGACTTCATCTCCTTCACCATTCTCTTGTTTCGCTATTCTTTCCTCTGACTTTACTATCCTCCCAGACGACCTACCCAACGATAACATCTATAGTGATTCTCATCTCCTGCACCGGCTCATTTCTCCTGCATTATCCTACCTAACGCCTTTGGCTTCGCAAAAGGTTGATAGGTCTCTACTGACCGTGGTGTTCCAAAGGAGATCCAGGTGCCATCTCCAACCTCTACGAAGCCAAAGAAAAATAATAGTAAATGTAAGGATGGCAAAGCCATTATATAAGTTGTGCAAGAGGATAGCAAAGTCGAAGGGGAAGATAGGAAAGTAGGAGAAATGGAATAATATAGAAGATGAGAATCACTACTAACACCACCATTAGATAGGTCATCTAGGAGGATAGTGAAGTCGGAGGGGAGGATAGTGAAACAGGAGAAATATGACGATGTAGGAGATGATCGTAAGTCGTTCAAGAAGATAGCGAAGCTGGAGAAAAGGATGAAGTTGGAGGGAGGATAACGAAGCTTTCACAAAAATTATCCTTATATGAGATTAATATTTTTGGATAGTGAGAGTAGTATAATTATCTTTTTATCCTTAATTTTGGTGTCATTTCTACCCATGATAGTATGTGCAGTATCTTCTATTAGTAGATTCGACGGCATGAGAAAAAAATAAGGTTAAATGTATTACTTTTATAACTATAGGAATATCAATATAATTTTTTAAAATATAAAGATTGAAATATTAAAGATATATAACTACAGAGATAATCTATAATTAGCCCTATTCATTATTATAAAAGAGATTAGATTATTAGAAAGAGATGTTTATGCACCAGAAAATAATAGGAAATTAAAAAAAATGGAAAAGATTCACACTGAAAGGGAACCCGAATGAAGTCGAGAAACATGGATCCTCTCAGATACACTGATGATAAGGTGCATCATTAGTCATCAATGGAATGATCTCTTATAGACTAAACTTGAAAGGTTAAAATGAGGGCCTTTTGGCTCTCCGACTAAGTATGATCTTGTTGGACCCACGGTGGATGCTATCTGATGAGTTCCATCGCTACCAGAGGTGTGGTGTTTGATTCTTCATTGGTTCTCTGCTCTCCATCTTTCCGACCAACATGGAACTAAACATAAAAGTTGTCGGGTGAAAACATTAAGATGGATCCGTAATTGATGTCTACTTTCCAATAATTCTCTTCATGCTGTAGTCATCACTTCAGCTTCTACCTTCGTTGATCCGTCTATCACAGTATGTGTGGATTGCCTTTTGTGAAACATTAAGCAGAGACATGAATTAAGCCACAGAACAAGGCAAGCAGAGAAGGATAGAAATCTCAAGCGACAAACACTGCTGCAACATCAACCTCATCGAGTTGCACCAAGACGATCAGAATAATAGTTAATTACAAATTATCTTTGGCATTAGCGATCTTTAGCATCCCGATATTTACACTTGTCAAAATGAAACATTGAGATTTCTATACTGGATTAAAAAGATAATTTTATAGGGTAAAAAATTAAGTATTTTACTTTCGTATATAACTTTTAAAAATATAGAGATCAAATTATATAGATTAACATGGTGATTAACTTCTCAGAATCAACCAAAGCATGACTCCATCATTCATCCGAGTAATGTGCCTCGTCACATAGGAAGAGCCTCATCCAGCATAGCAGAACAGACCACAGAATCCTTCTGGGCAACATGTCTCCAAACAACACTTCACAAGTGTCATGGATTTTATGATGGTAATCATGGAAAATGGAAGGCAATGATCCTTGCATTACATTCAAATGTCGACTCGATTCAGCAGCATGCTTTTGCTCTTCTCCTCCTTCCTTTTCCTCTGAACATAAAGATTCATTTTGATCCTTTTCTACCGAAACATTCAGACTGAAATCGATCAAAGAAGAAAACAATAAAAAGAGATTCCCGGTCGCAGGAAGAAAGAGTTCATAGGAAGATCTGTGCGCTTGAATGCAGAAGTCGAGTGATTCAAATCAAGACCCATTGTCAGATGATTTCCACACCAGAATGGAATGATCCTTGATCAGTTAAATTTACCATTACCTTCTCAAGTGGCATCCTTTTCCTAGTTTCCTCAGACAACTGTAGTTGGTTGTCGTCTCCCTCCTCCCCTCACTTAATTTCCAACACATTGCATCCCCTATTTTTGTCTTCTTGAGGGGAAAGGCAGCAGTGACACGGTGCGGTGATAACAAGAACAATGAAAGAAATTTCACATCCAAATATTGAATTAGCTCCTCAGTCCCTGTCGCCCATTGTCATATTTGGCTTCTCACACAGCTCAAACCAAAGGACAAACGCATGACTGTTCCCCAACCAAGACAGACCCAACAAGACTGCAGCAGGACAAAAGCTACTGAAAGAGCCTTCATCTGATTCCCACATCCAAACATTTGTACAAAGGTGAAAAAGAAAAAGAAATAGTAAACTGTTAAACACCAACCTGGGTGGAAGTACAGTTAATTCCTAGCCCAAACGACACAGATTGATCCACATGAGAGAGAGAGAGAGAGAGAGAGAGAGAGAGAGAGAGAGAGCGAGAGAGAACAAAACCAATTCCCTCATAAGCTACAGGAACTCCTCAATTAGCCTGCTCCACCTCACCCCACACCAGGAAGAACTATAGGAGTTCCCACTCAAGTTCCAGTACTTTGACCAAACCATCAGCTCCACCTTAACTAGGAACAACAACATCAACAAGATTTGGAAGACGAAGGAAAACTAGTCATGACACTTCCCCGACCTCTGTCTCCGCTGCTTTGGTACCATGAACAGTTTCATGTCCGCCATACATGGCCTCATACATCCTCCTGTAAGATACAGAGCAGATAATCAAATTCCATCAGGTGCCGTGATCTATATAGGTTTTGCAGATCCAAAAGATTTGAAGAGGGCCATCAAAAGATATATATTGTGCGATTACAGTGTAATCCTTAAAGTCCTGTTTGACTTCCGGATAAAGGGCTCGAGAAATCAACATAGTTCTTTTAATTCGGAGGATTAGAACATGCACAGACCTGCACAGGCTTATCGCTCTTCTTTGCGGCTGAGCTGCAGTGGGACTTCTTGAGCCCAAGGAGCTCCTTCCACTTGATGGATCCCCTCAGCGGCCGCTCCCACTCGTTGCTGGCCCGAAGCTCCTCCCTCAGGGTGGTGATCCGCTGCGGCCCGCACTGGTGGCTCTCCTTGAGAGGCAGCAGCCGGCCCTTGAAGAAGAGCTTATCGGCGTCGATCATCGAGTCCCCGCCGACCGCAAACTCAAAGTTGGGATCGGGAGGAGGCCCGGGGTTCCGCGCGGGGGGCGGCTCCACGACGAAGTCACTAGAGAAGGAGATGCGGGGGCCGATCGGCGGTGGCACTGCCGGCACGCCGCAGAGTCCCTGGTGCTCCGAGTTGACCATGTTGATGCATGCCATCACCAGACAACTCCTCTCTTCTCCAAAATGCTTCCTCCCAAGAAGCAGATAGATACCCTCTCAGTGAACCGACCAAGCGATGGCTATGCGAACGCCGATGCCTCCTCCACTTGGGATAAACTATATATAGATAGCGAGCGAGAGAGAGAGAGAGAGGGCTGAGAGTTCTGCCATGGTTGCATGACATGTCCTGCTGAATGTGCTTAGGGTGGCATCTGGAACTGTCAATGACTGTTGATTAACCATCCAACGCTTTGGTTCGCCATGGGCATGTATCATTGCTGTATACGAAGAGTACAAAGATTGGAGGGATAGTATGGGGTCTACAATACACTCTGTCGGAACTCACAGGAAGATGTAACCCTTGTTGTGGTCCCTTGTAGAAGACGATCAAGGTGTCGGTGGAAGCTGGAGAGTAATACATTGTGATAAGGTGGCAAATCTTCATTCCTAATCAATCGGTTCCGACTCGATGGAATGCTTATAAATCTGCATCCGATGCATCTCCCATGGCAAGGAATGATGATTTATGGATCGACACGAACTTGTTTCGGAGACTACATACATTGTTCAGAAACTGAGTTTTAGTTCTGAGATGGAATCGACGGATGCTATCTGCCCGTCATAGTGTTTTTTGGTGGACTCGATCAACTTAATGCATCAGCTAAAGCCTTCCTTGTGGCATCATCGTCTTTTACTGCATCAATGCAAAAGCATCTACAGAATGAAGAGTAGGTTCGCGAAACCAAAGCAGTGATCTGCACTGCAAGTTCATCAACACATACGTAATACCAGTAAGAAGAGTGAGAAGTAGTCATATCTACTCACTCGCATGAGCTGAATCTTGCTGTCTTCTGTGCCATCAAGCTGGCTGTTCTGCCCACATCAAGTGTTTCTTCGGAAGAAGGTTGACCGAGCAGTTTATGCAACATGAAATTATAATTTAGGTGGTCGCAATTCACAAAAGACAACATTCTGGCAAACACCATGAAACTAATTGGTAGCTCGCAAAACAAGTGAATTGAGACATGTTTTCGGTAGTCATCATGACAAGAGGCTATTATAAACCAAAATGATGTCGGAAAACCTACAATTTGGAGGATCCAAACAAGTGCAGGATGGCTATTCATGCATTGTTCGTATTATTGTGTTGGATTCCGAATGCTGGCTTGGGAAGGGGAGAGAGAGAGAGAGAGAGAGAGAGAGAGAGAGAGAGAGAAAGAGAGAGAGAGAGAGAGAGAGAGAGAGGTCATGGATGGGCTCCCCGCATTTGGTCCCAAGAGATTCGCAAGCTTACTTTAAGGAAAGGAAGATGGAGGTTCCATTGACTGGCCTTTGACTCATTTGTCATTAGCAAGACGTGAGCTGGCGATGTGGACAGCTCGATAAGACCACGTGAAACCCAGAGATCACTCCCTCCGTTTTCATCACAATAACAAGAAACCTCTTCTTCTTCTTCTTCTCATGAACTTTTTATTCTCTTCTTTTTATGTATATATAAACATGCATACTATGAAGTATATATCACTTGGACCGAACTACTAAGGTTCTACTTGTTTTCCTTTGCTTATAATACCATCAAACCTTGTGATCTGCCTTCTTGGGGTGTGGAGATCCGGAGCTACATGTGGGCACATGAATGGCGCCTTTACCACCTTCCCTTGCTACCTAACTATTTTACTATACCATGCACATGTGAAACGTTCGAGTGAGACTGCCAATTGCACCCCCACCATACTAAAGTAGTATTCGTTGTTTCTGTGCCTCGTTAACCTTGGTGAAGGATGCTGAAGGTAAAACAATGAAGCATGCTGATTCTGTAGGACAGGCATATTGGTGATTTTGAAGTTGGAAGCAATCCTCTTTCTATCTTTTCAACCAAGGCCTATGTTCAATAAGCGACACACAAGTCCTTGTGGACTTGGCTGTTGGAGACCAAGGTAGATTTCAGAAAAGCAGAGCTTTTACTCCCCCAACCAAGGTGTGGTTGTCATCCACATGCCCAGGCCAAATGGGCGCGCGCAGGACGAGTGGAGCAGTGCTTATAATAGTGATGAATCTGCTCCGTTGGTAGACGGGAGCTCGTGGCCTGGAGCGAGTACTCGCCCTCCTTTGGTCTCCCCTCGTGGTGGCAAGGATTCCTCCTTTGAGGAGCTTCATGGGGAAAGGAGTCTTTGCGCTATCAGATGATTGCAATGGAGTCCTTTGGGCCTGTGACTTCTATGCTCCCCCCAACCCCAATGCACTTCCAAAGTCATCAGTGTTATTATATACACTGGCTGGAATGGTAAGAGTGATGTACCTGACATCCTTGCATGTTAAAAACAAGTTTGGGAGGCCCAGCCCATGTCATCTTATGGACCATACCAATGGGGAATATATATATATATATATATATATATATATATATATATATATATATATATATATATATATATATATATATATATATATTCGTGATCATACCAATGCACAAAGGGTTTAGAAAGGTGTAAATGCATCGATTGTTATAATTCTAATATGCCTGTTGTCGAAGATACATGAGAATCTCATTAATAAACGTGAATAATGCTTCTACACCCAATTTATAAAGGAATCTTAAAGATCATTTAAGAAAAATTGTTCATCATTGTAAACAAGAAATGCTGCTGCCATGGCAACAGAAGGCAATGGATTAAGGTGGTTTACCATTGTCCAAATCTTCCATCACATCGATGTCCTCGCGTGCTGTTATTTTCTGGACGTATCCTAAATAACGATCAACCAGAATGTGAGATTTAGAGATGTGTTGTTAAGTGTTCAAAATGTTCATGTGTCAAACAATAACACAGACAGCAACTGGATTTAGAAATACAAAATATATCACCCTAACATTATGAAAAAGAAAAGGTAATATATTGGCGCAATCAATATAAGTATCATAAATACAAAATCAGATAATTTCGAATTTAAAATGCTTCTTGAACCACTTTTGTGTCCAGAAGGATCTACCATGGAACCCTCCTTGCCTCCAGCAGCACCTCTTATAGGTCTGCTTTGATTAATGTGCTCTTAACAAAATAAAAGGAGAGGAGAAACAAATCCAGCAGAGCCAATTCTAGTATTGGTCAAGTCGGAACCATGAATAAAGTTTCATCACATTCACATTTTTGGAATAGGAGACTAGCTGAGCTTAATAGGCAGGAAATGTTAATGCACATAAGAGAAGATGGCAGAGTTTCAAATGGCCATATATGCATGTTTTCTCTACGTTAAAAGTTAATTCTACTATACATGTGTTTGGCATTGGAAACTGCATGCTGGCAAATAAAACTAAGACAGAAAATTCAGTAAATTCGGTAATGTAAGTGTTTGCTGCCAAAGCACTGGTCACCAAGTTATAATTAATTCTCATTTTAGAAAAGTTCAGAAACTTTAAATATTTAAAGATAAGACTGCGTATATTGATCCTCCCTAGACCCCGCATTGACGGAAGCCTTGTGCACTAGCACACCCCTTATAGAAAAGTTCAGACACTTAATTTTGTTCCGTTTCCAGTATATATACTGAAATTGCTCAAACATAACAGGTCACTT
The DNA here is from genome assembly GCA_024322285.1 of Musa beccarii. NCBI lineage: Eukaryota > Viridiplantae > Streptophyta > Magnoliopsida > Zingiberales > Musaceae > Musa > Musa beccarii. Next base: position 9,096,665 of record CM044397.1, on the reverse strand, counting down.
CTTGTTAATTATAGATTTTCAATCAACTGATGTAGATATAAATATTAGAAGATATCACAGATCATGATGATATAGGAAAAGAACCATGCTGAACTTTTGTTGAACAAAAGGATCTAAAAGACCAAGTTTGGACAAAGGTGTTCTTTGGATTTTGATTTCAGATGTGAATTTGGTAAATTAAGAAACTGTGAGTTTAGAATTTTGGGGAAACTTTTTTTTTTTTTTTTTTGCAATATAGGAACCCATTACTAAAAGGTAAGGCTTAACCAATAATATCTTAGACCCCAAAACAAAGAAAATAAGGGAACTCAAAGTGGCTGGAAATTCAGGTAGCAAAGAATTTGATTGATATGCATCGAACATTTTCAATTTGTGGAAGCAAAAATGCTACCAAATGTTTTACCTGTTCCAAACCAGAATGTGCAGGAATCTGTATAAAGGGAGTTTTCCAAGAAAAGCAACAAGATTGAAATGAAGAGTCATAGGAAAAATATAATACTGGATTTGTTGGTTGTTACCTACTTACCTAGTACCAGGAGTTTTAAGCATCACAATCATATGCCAAATATATATCCATACATATATATGTATATAATTTCAATTCAAAGACTCCATATTCTATCATGTCACAATACAACAAACCTTTACATAACCTTCAAAGAATCAGCAACGAACAAAATGTTAAAAGAGTAGAAAAATTCAAAACCTCAAAAAAATCCGAAATGTCAAAAGTTTGATTTTCAATTACTTCATAGTTATTCCAACTCAGTCTAAACCAAAATAAGTCACTTATACAACATGGAAAAACAGATTACAGAAATTAGTTATAATCTCATTTCACCTGATTGAGCACAGCATTATTGTCAAGCAATTAATGAAAAAGCACAAGTGTCACCGTCGATCAAATGCAACAGATATGCAGAAAACAGTGGCAAATAGCAAACAATGAAACAGAAAGAAGAAGATGGATAAGTGTTATGGAGAGACCTTAAGCCCAACTCACTCCAGACCAATATGCCTCACATATACTGGAATTAATGTTTCCTAAACAAAACATTGGCATTAATGGACTCATGCCATGACAGAAGCTCACATGGTGGAAGAGCAAAGAACCTTCTTTCTTTAACTTTCTCATAGATTTTGGCATTTAACACATACGAAAATTAGCATTCACTTATAAAACACCTGTAACAAGAAGACTTCTCCGATATCATATATCCCATAATTTTCTAGTTCCGAACTAAAAGAGACATCAATTTTTTTAAAACCAGCTTCCTAGTAGCTAAAGAACTCTTCTAAATTTGAAAAGTATGAAATTAATTATAACGACTAACTTATAAGAGTTCCTAGCCCTAGTGGCTTAAGAATTCTTATAAACTTGATGAAAGAAATCTAATGGAACATGAACCTGAGATGATTTGATGCAAACATGGTTCCATCATAAAGCCTAATTTGGCAAGATTTAGTTCAGGGGTGGAGTTGTGTTTATTTTCAGTTGAACTAATATTCTTGGGGCAAAGTTAGTTGGGTTTTATCTAATGTAACAAATGACTTAAGTGATTCAATATGCACATTGACCTTGAGAAAAAGAAAGAACACTAACTGCTCCTACTCTCACAGACCGCAAACCCAGGTAAGTGGCATAAAACATAACCATATCATAAACCAATGCATCCCACATTTCAAGTAACCAAGGACTATACAAGGTATAAGAAATCTAGGTAGTGGCTTCTCCAGAGTCCTGAGGAACTGAATTAGGGTCTTCATAGCTGCAGGGAATCAAGAAGGGTAATTCGCTCCTACATTATCTATGAGAGAGAGTTGACAAAAGAATTGGACAGATGAAATAAAAAAATTCACTAATTTCCTCTTTCCTCACCTATGATGAAATAAAATACAATTTAAGGAAAGAAAAAAAAAAGGAAAGCTTAAGCAAAATGGTAAGCTTCTTTAGTGTATGTCTCTAGCACTTCTAACTTCTACTTCTTCATAAATTTCTATTCAGATGAAAAGTAAATCAACAAATTATAGTAGTTGAAACAGCCACATTTTAGGATCCAATCAAATCTAAACCCAAATGAAAAAGAGAAAAAAACTCAAACAGAAGACGGAATGTACGTACCGATTCCGAGGCAAGGAATGCATTTGCAGATCGTCTCGCGCCCCTTTTTGTTGTAGTAGCTAACGAACCCCGTCCCCTGGCAACTCCTACACTTCCCCGTCCATTCGTACACCATAGGTTTACAATCCTTCCAGGACAGACGAACAAAGATGACTCAGGACCTCACAGTTACCGAAACCGATTCAGCAAAGCTAGAAATAAACAAGTACAATCTGCAACCTGGACATCGGGATCACATTGGAGCCGGCGGTCGATCTCCTGCTGCGACACAGGGGACGAATCTGGGTAGGTCATCGGCAGCGGCAGGGCGTCGGAATCGTCGGCCAGGTAGCTCTCCCTGTCCCGAGACCACCACCACCACTTCTTCTTCTTCTTGCCGTCGTTGTTCTGGCTCTTGCTCTCGTCCTTGGCGTTAACCCGAATCCCGGGGTCCCGAGCGGCCATTCTTCCTCCATCTGGCGGGTCGCGCCGGGGTCGGAACCAATCCGATGAGGTGGCAGCGGCGTCGGACGCGTCCGCGGCGGCGCGGCAGCGCAGGAGGTGGTGGGAAGAGAAGCGGAGGAGATGTGTGGCTGGGGGCTTGGAGAGAAAGGAATTAGGGTTGGCGAGGGCCATGGTTAGGGTTTGAGAAATCCAACAGGAAGAAGAGAGAAGTCATCTCCTCCACTAACCCCTAACCCTCCCCCATCGGAATTGCCCCTATGCTCCGATGAGAACGAGTAGAGGTGGCTTCGCGGAGGGTAATGCACCCAACCAGATAACAGCATCGGGGGTTTCTTTTAAGCGGTTTAATGACCGTTCGTTTGTCGGTACTTGATCTGTGATCTTGATGAACGGAGATCCCTCACCGAAATGGACCTCCAGCGCAGCAGAGGGGAACACGGTTCGGCTCCCGAAAGGTTCAGTGATAGCTTTCTGAAGGCGTCTGCTGTTACTCGCTTGACTACCCTTGCGACGACTGGAAGGAATACGCGTGGCCCACCATGGGTCCCTTCCAAAAGCTGATAGTGTAGAGAGACGGATTCGCAAATCGTTCGGACCAAACAGGCATCGGCATGAGATCATCAATGACGCAAAACGTGGCATAATTTTCTTGCCCCACGTGTTTCTCGTACCATTTCTTGTCACGCGGCACAAGTGTTAGTTCGTGTTCTCACGGGCCATACTTTCCGGGCCCACAGTGGGTCCCGTGAATACGGGTAATAGAAAAGCAGACGTCAACCACAAATACCGTTTTTCACTATAATTACGTTTCTTTATAGTATTAAGAGGGTAATGACCATTTTTATTAGAATTTTTTATTTTGTTAAATAACATATATGATGCCCAGCATAGATATTATAATTGCGTGTTATAATATTTGATTCTGTAAAAAAAAAAGTCAAATATGAGTGAAATATGTTATTCATGTTATATACTTCAATCTTTAATATGGTGCTTCATTTAAGTCTAAAACATTAAATTTATGTGTAAATCTTTGAGTATAAAATTTGAATTGATTTTTCTTTTGAAATTGTTTTGCACCTTTAATGTCATGATCGAGATATCAACATGGCTTGATCTATCCCAATGTACAATGCCATTAGCACGATCTCTGAGTTGGAGCATATTAACTTGGAGTTAGGTTGAAAGATTGTGATCTAGGTTCCCACAGATAGAGGTTGACGATGACTCATCTCACGGTTCACCAGGTTCCTGCACACAGATTGGTATTGGAAGGACCTTCTGACTTGACCCCTTCGATGATTAAGTTAACGAGAATTAGAGACGAGAGAGTTCGAGTGTGTGTATTCGGTCCGACCATAGCATTATTTTTGGAGGTGACTTTTATATATGTTCCTACTTGCGATCGTACGTAGCAGCTTTAATGATCCTTGGTCATCATCGTACGTGGTGTTTAATGCTTGTTGATGCTACAAGCAATCGACCTATATGTTGGGTGCAAGCGTCGTCTGATCTGCTCAATTCAATCTCATTCGATACTGCTTCCCACCTCCTTTGTGACCCGGTACATGATTACATCACCCTGTATAATCTCAAGCAGAGTAGGTGAAGAGAGGTGGCGTCAAACAACTAATTAACGTTGGGCTCATGGTACTAAGTTAGCTCGACGTGACACATCGACTTAGGGATGCCACACCAAGTATGCTGTGGCAGCTGATATGTCACATGAGTCGATACCAAAATATGCTATATCAAAAATCATATTAAATTATTAATAAATATCATTTAATATACAAATTTAAGTCGATAAATGAGACAATTTAGATGGATTTATATAATCTAACATTGAATTTTATCCCAAATAAGAAAATAAAAATCTTGGATGGACGAGAGTGAACTTGTGGATTGGCTTGTACGCCATATGATATTTTTCAGGCTGCAAGAGAGACGAGTGAAAATTTAGGGTCTTTTTTGTTATTGGAAGCATTTTGTTTGGCAGCGTTTCGGTTTCAGCAACTCCAATTGTATGCACAATAGTAGTACAATTCTGAGGTAGAAGCATTCGGCACAATTCATATCAGTAGAGCTAATCGTAAAGCATCAACAATTGCCAAGAAAACAATGGAAAAATTATCGATGTATATATACTGCAGCCAATTCAAACATTTGCAATCAAGTTCAACTACAAGCAAAACAAGGATGAACAGCGGCTGAGAGATCCACAACAGCGTCTCTCTAATGAGCTAAAGTTAGGCAAATCTTTGTTGCAACATGTACAACGACAACAAAAGCAGCCAAAGACCATGATCTCAGTAAAACCTTTACATGACAAAGCGTTTTGCTGCATTCTGGCGACGCTTTTGGTTCCTCCAGAGATCAGACTCCATAGTTTCCAGGAGACACCCTGTTAAGTTGCCAGATTCAGGTGTTTGGCAGCAGGGAATGGTTTTGTTGAATTGGAAGACGAAAAGCCAAGAACAGAACTCACTGAATAATGGTTCCCTTTCTCTGTTTTAGACTGTCTGGAAGTGGACCTTGGAGATTGTTGTTCTGCAGATATCTTGACAAAGAATGTTATCTGTTAGTAAACGACGAGTCTGCGGATTTGATAATTATGCAGAGTAAGAATTCCTTTACTTACAACTCTTGAAGTTTCGGAAGGTATCCTAGTGATGGAGAAACTGTTCCACTTAGCTGGTTGTTTTCCAAGTGCCTTCATTTGGCAAACAGGGTTATCCAGGATAAGGAAGAAGATGAAGTAATGAACTAAGGAAACAGGAAATGCTTTCTTGCTGGAGCTTACAGAGAAGCTAGATGTTTGAGTGAGCTCATGTCGGGTATAGGACCAGAGAGTTTGTTCCCTCCAAGCCAACTACAAGCGCCACATTACTGTCATTCATCTCACTGTATAGACCTCATTATACTGCAACACTAGTTTTGTGGCAGATGGAAGTGCATCTCTGACATGTTAAAAGCAATTGAAGAAGCTTACATGCTTGAGATTGCAGTTAGCTTGGATATGCTGCTAGGTAGTGATCCGGAGATCCCATAGTTTGTCAGATTCCTGCAAGAAAACAAGAACTTGTTGCTCAAAGGCCTCGTATCCAAACACAAAAGCATTCATGGCCAGTGATGGTGTTTTGAGCTCACAGAGAGACTACTCGCATAAATTTCCCTCCGGAGCACGTCAAACCAGTCCACGCATTCTGTCGAGGTAAACAAGGATCTCCACTCCAGTCTGATGGAGGGTTGTCAAAGCTTCTCGCCAACGCCTCCATTGCAATCACTGCACAGAACACGAAATGGAGAGAACGGATTAGATGAGAAAGATTTGTGTTCGTTCTTCAGCATTACAGAATCTCTTGATTACCATCTCTGGTGAGCGTTCTTCCACCCAGGGGGACTACCATGGAGAGTTCCCCTGCGTTGATCACTGGCCCAACAGGGGAACCCACGGCAGGGGTCAGCTTGATCTCTGTCAGCCCCGAAAGCAGCCAGTTGTCCCCAGCGACCACGACACCGCCGGTGGAAACGTTGAGGCCGGAGTAGAAAGTCTTCCCGTTCACCGAAACATCGAATACTCTCCAGCTGAAAGGGCTCGGGCTCCGGTTGTCCTGGAAGTACAACGCCAGATAGTAGGTTGCGTTAGGTAGCGCCACTGCAGGCCACTGGATCGTAAGATTCTTGCCCCGGCTTGTCGTCAGTGCTTTTAGGAACGCCATTGACGGCGGTAGATTCCAGAACTCGAACGAGGTCACGTTCGTCTGGCTATCGACCACGGGGTTGTCATCCACGAATGGCTCCCAATACCGGTTGAATGGATCATCCGGATAGCTAGTTGACAATACTTATCATTTAGCATCTTCTATAGTCAAATTCTAATGAAAGATTGTTGCAGCAGAGCTGCTCCAGCTTGTGTTCTTTCGCAGTGATCGATGTAGCTCAATTACCTTGTGATTTGGCCGCCGTGACCGAACCGATGGCGAGCGACTGTGCTAAGTGCGTACATGGCGAAATCGGTGGAGTTGTACATGGAGCCTTCTAAGTGCTGCACCTCAAGAGCAGATATGAAAGGGCTCGACATGGTGTGCTCGTTCCTCGCCAGGCACACGCTCAACGTCTTCCCCGGTGAAACCATGATGATCTCGTAGTAAGACGCGAGGTCCTTCGCGTAGAGCTCCGACGTGTCGACGGTGCTCCATTTAGTGCCTCCCACTATCTGAACGAACACCGGTGGCTCGTTGCCTCCATCGAAGCCCCCGTAGAAGTAGGTCGTTCGGATCAAATACTTTGCGCCTTTGGCTGCAGGGATCACGTAACAGTACTTCCGGGCGGATTTGTCAGGAAAGTAGCGTAGGGATGAAAGTACTGGAACAATGCCTGGAATGTTTAGATCGGTTGCATTCCCAACTTTGACGAAGCTATCATCAGTGATCCACTCGATGCCTCCAATGTTCTCCACGCTTTTGGAACCGCAGTTTATGCTGAAACCTTCAGCACAACAACATAACCATTTACAAAGAACTGAGAAATGTACAAAATGACGATGAGTTATATTGATTACCTCTGGGAGGGGAAAGAGAAGCTTGGAGGGAAGAAGGGAGGCTGATCAGGAGGAAGACGAGGAGGAGGGAGAGAGGCGACATGAGGCAAAGGTTGGAGCGGATGATTGCATGAGCAGAAATGAAGGCAATAGGAAGGAAACAACGATAATGCAGTTTGCTGGTTCAGAGTCGTGGAGAATGGACACAAGAGGTATGGAATAAAGCTGGATACGTTCCTTGAAGACATGGCAGCCATTTATTCCTTTCTTCTATGATTATTAATGTGATTCAGCACTATGTTAGTGGCAGGCCTGCACTCATGTTGAGTGTCTTCCATTTGACGTGCCCGGGTGACTCGCTGTGTCATTGAGAGTGGGTTGAGCATCGTGGAATGCCGTCACCACATGCCGTTTGCTCCGGCGGCCTCCGCCGCGGTGGCTCTTCGTCCTCGACCTCGCTGGCGACAGCCCGTGACCGACCTTCTCCAGCGGCATAGAGAAGACACTTCTGCTTCTCCATTGCCTTCAATGACCCTACAGAAAAAACAGAGAGAGAAGAGAAGAGACAAACGGGTGCGCCGTTCCCTGAGGATTCCAAAGATGCAGTCCATGAGGTCGTAAGGACGGCAGAGCCGGTCGAGTTCTTTCCATACTCGAACATGTTCGTTTAAGTAAGTCGTTAATTAGGTTTGAGATTAATTATATCAAAGAAAATTTTAAATTATTAATGCCTATTTAAGTTAAATTAAGATGGCTATAAATCGGATTTATGATAGCGGTTGATTTGGGTGAAATCAACGGGTCGTGACCCGTTACCATTACTGCTTGTTGCGCCTCCGAATATCCAATACGCACCCGCGGGCTTATCTCCAATCACCATATGGGTAAGTCTTTTTTTTTTTAAAAGGAAAAGCGGGCCGCGTATTTAAAATATGGAAACGAAAAGGGGGGGCGCCACCCGTCTCATCCAGGAGTGAGAGAGCGCCTCCGCATGCATATATGACGCCACGATGTGGAACTGGGGGATGTGAACTTCCACTCTCCACCTGCCCTCCTCTTCCCTTGCCCCCTCTCTAGAGCTCTCTACGCCCCCACGTCTCTACCTTTCGAGGCCTGAGCTCGGATCTGCAGAGGGAGGAAGGAAGCCGCCGCCGTGTCAACTGGCTCACAGAAGTGTGCTTGGTGTGGGCGGAGTGTGGCTACATCCTCGGGATTTCCGCCGTAGCCCTCCACTTCTTCCGTGTCTATCTTGGCAATCCCTTCCGTCTTGCTCGTCCCATCCCAGCGACGTTTCGGTGGTGTGATTTATCGTAATTTTCCTCCCTGGTGTCGTTTTCACTTCTTCGGAGAATCACGTTAAATTTGCTTTTTGATCTGTATTGCACGGCTAAAACTAGAATTGGCGGTGAATCGTCTCCGATCATGTCCAAGAACCAGAAGCCCCGAAGGAATTAACCGGATTTTAGCATTGTTCGGTTTTCAGATCACTTTTTTCTCTCTGAGAAATCCAGTAGCGGAAGATCTTTAGTTGCAGTTGCCGGGGTAAGAGGAGTAATGCATTTCTTCTTTCTTCCCCTCTTGTTGCTGGGGAAAGAATTTGGTCGGTAATTTGCCTATTTTTGATGGTGTTCGTACGCTAAGAGAAAACTGCTATTAGGAATTTTCTGGTATAAATCTAGCACTAGGGAGCTTAGATGAAATATAAATATAATTTTCTATGGAAGATCTATGTTTATGTTAGTTAAAGCTGGTCGACACTTGGTTTCCTATTTTCCTGCAGACAATTGAGTGTACATGTAACTGAATTGGTCCTCTGTTTAGTTGTGTTCTTTTGTTTCACGGCAACTATCATATGGATCCTTCTTCTTTAACTTGATGTTGGAATCTCCATGGTGTCAAAGAATGAAATAGAAGTGGTGGTCGAGGTGAGGTCCTGGGATCTTAATTAGAGCACTTTTCTCACATGAATGGCTTCTTGACTGTGCATAATTCTTGATATCCAGAAGCACATAGATCGTCAAGCAACGTGAATAGTCAGTCCAATTTGATGATTTTTTCTTTTCTTTTCTCAGGAGAATCTGGTTGGTACATTTAGTAATCCTTTTCAATTACCTTGTGGACACCATCATCTCCAGTTCCTTTCCTCGCGGCTAGCATGTCTATAATAATTAACGATTAAGAATCTGCCTTGACCCAGTTTTCTTTTCTTAATTTCTTCAATCAATCAGTCTTTTCAATAATTTATCAAAGTTTCTTTATTTTAAGATTTTATAATGGACACCTAAGTTTCAAGAGTGAATAATGTAGGGAGTCCTGACTGAAATGACACCGAAGCTGTACATGGTGCTTATATGGGTAATACTGCTTATTGTCTATAGGACAACGAACTTTCAATTTCAACATGTAGAGGTAAATCTCTATAAGATAGAAAATCTTTTCACTTTATCATTATTAAATACTTCTCATATTTGTTTCTTGGTATGTGCAGTTGGAAACAAGATTTCATCCTTTTGATTCAGTGAAGGTGTTATTACTGTTACCTGTAATGCCTAAATGCTTATTGTCACTACTCAACTCCAACTTATTAGTTATTAAAAATTTAGTAGATTTGTTCATATTTAGTCTTCTGAATGCAACACTATTATCATCAATCAGCTGTCACCTATATATTAAAGACACGGTGGTTGAACCAAAACAATGTCAATCTTTCTCCTAAATTTTAAATTTAGAATAGAACATCTATCTTTAGATCTCATTATTAGATGCTTTTAAATTTTCAAATGAAGCATTAGATAATTTCACCAAAGAATTCAGAGCCATATTTGGTATTGTTTAATAATTAACAAATTACAATCATTAATCAGCTCATAGAACATAAGGCTTATGCATCCTTAATATTGACAATATAATCCATAATTGATATGCTGAACAATTTTGACTATTTACTATTTAATCAAGGACCTACTTTAATGAAAATAATCCTTTGAAGTATATTTTTTTGAATATATAAGTATGATGCACAGAGATTGCCAATATTGGCGCCCATTTTATTTTATTTTAGAAATGTAAAGTCCTTGATATATGACATTAATTGCACAGGAAGTGATTAAATGACAAACCTGTCAATTGTTTAATAATGTTTGACAACAAAAGGTTATCATGGCTTCTTTTTCATTTTTAATAGTATATATATATATATATATATATCTCATTTCTTTGACCATATTGTTTCTTGTGATTTAGGACAATAAATCAGTTTCTGTCAGGGTTGGTTACCTACCTCGTGGTATGGCACAATCAAAATCGGATTTGGAACTAAAGCCCCTATGGTTTTCCAAAAGCCATGTGACGAAGGTTAAAAAATACGCTTTCTTCTGTAATTTTATTTCCTTATTAGCTCCTAGCATCCTGATTTTATAAACTCTTTCTTCTTTTACTTTTCATACATCATATATCTAAATTCCATGGAATATATCACTTATTGGAATTACATTTTTGTTGTTGTTGTTGGAGGAAACAATATCTCAATATATTAAGTGCAATGCATGCCCATGCATTCTGTGATTCAGGTTTTATTCCTTTTTTTGGGGAATATAATCCAAACTTTCTGGTTTGGTCTTTCCATCAGTGAATGCTATGCTGAGTTGGACTTGCTTTGCTTCACTGTAGCAGGACAATGATCAAAGTCATCGTAACTTGTTGGCGATGACTGTTGGGATAAAGCAGAAGCTAACTGTGGATGCAATTGTTAGGAAGGTACTTCTACACGTATGGTTTATACTTTATATACTGTCTGCTTATCTCCTGATCATTGAGTATTCAGTTTCTTTCAGAGAATTTTGCTATTATACTATTTCACTATGATGGAATTGTCAATGAATGGCATGATCTCTGGTGGAGTCATATTGTGATTCACATAGCTGCTCATAGCCAAACTAAATGGTGAGGCATTTATGAAGTTCTATCATTCTGTTGAATTGAGTCGTTTTTTACAGAATCTTCATACTGCATAAGGATTTTCTAATGCTGTCTTCCATTGTCTTCCTTGATCAAAATTGGAATATTTCCTGAACTTATATCTGGAACAATTTCTGGTTTTTTTTTTTTCATCCTTTATTCCTGATTAAATTCTATTATTATTTTTTTACTTTGCATTGTTGCTTCCATGATTCAATCTAATTCTGGTAGCTCCAGGTGGTTCGCAAAACGTTTTCTGCATCCAGATACTGTCTCCATATATGATTACATATTTCTTTGGGATGAAGACTTGAGGGTTGAAAATTTCCATCCTGGAAGGTACAATTTTTACTTCTTTTAATGATCATTTAATACAATGGGCTAACTTGATAAACTTTTCCTCAGAAAAGTGGTATACTTTTTACTTACACAGGAATCATTTTGGTATCTATGGCATGAACTGCTTCTACTTAATTAGTTGAAGAATAATAAGGGGATCTAGCCATGGCCAATTCTAATACGCTGTCTTACCCTAAAATGAAATGAAAACCAAAGTCAGGTCAAGGTGTTTTATGATGCTTTCACATTCTTGCTCTATGTCCATGGAAACCAATAGTTTGGTAATAACAATGCATATTGGCTTTTATCTCTGGCAAATGTTCGAGATTTCGTGACTCAAGAAGGCACTGAATTCATGGTAGTGAAGAGTAAACATCAAATGCATATATATTATGGGGACAAGATGATAGTCTAATTTACCTACACTCCTTTTTAAAATAAAATTTTATCTTAAAGGGATTGTGTATAGGGTGTGCCTTGGTACAATCTTAAGGTTGCTCCCTTATGACTTGGGAGACTATGGTCTGAGTCACAAAAATAGTTTCTTTAAATATTTAAAGATAAGGCTGCATATATTAACACTCTCTAGACCCTGCATTAGCGGGATCCTTGTGCATTGGGTGCACCCTTTCTTATCCTAAAGGGATTGCGTAGAAGGGCATATAAACATACATAATGCAGCCTGCAAAATTAGCATATTTTTTATGAATTTTTTGGTGGAATTTTTTTCTGAAAGGTACTTGAAAATAATGAAATCAGAAGGATTAGAGATTTCTCAGCCAGCTTTGGACCCAAATCTATCTGAGATACATCACCGGATAACTGTTCGCAGAAAGAAAAGGACCGTCCACAGGTAGATGACATTTTGAACAACTGTTTTAGCCATTTGAGAGTGTATGCTGATGCAACTGAATATACATGTAGAAGAGTATTTGGTACTCGAGGCACTGGAGAATGTTCATCAACTAGCACAGGCCCTCCTTGCACTGGGTATGTGTCAGTGAAGCATTTTATTAATGATTTGTGTAGGTGAAGTATCTTGCTTTCCCTTTTTAATGATCTTTTCCTTCAGATGAGGGTCCTTAAAGGTTCAATTTAGACCAAGTGCTACATATTAATACTAATCCTTTCCATTATATGTGATGCTAACTAGTTTACTATTTTTAGATGGGTTGAGGGAATGGCTCCAGTTTTCTCGAGGTCTGCATGGCATTGTGCTTGGCATCTCATTCAGGTAAGTTACATTTTTGCCAAACTCAAAATTCAACATCCTACTGTTCTTTGTGCAAGTTAGATCTTTGAACCACCTTCTATGAAAATGATCTCTTTTTTCAGCTTTTTCTGTATCATGGTGTTCCATTTTGATATTCTGCTGATATTTCTCCCATCAGACATTGTTATTAGTGCAAGGCTTCTGGTTTGGTAAAATGTTAAATTTGTGTTTGGATGGGGGATTTCAAGCATGAGATGTCTTGGTTGGAATTTCCAAGGTGGTAAATCTTGAGATTTAGGAGTTACATGGGTATATAGAATTTAGTCTTGTAAGTTTTGAGAATGTCATGTATTGTGTAGGGAAACTTTTTTGGAAATTAAAAAAAAAGGGATTTGCAGTTCTGAAGACTATTACTTTATCACATATTCATAATTAGTATTGAGCAATTTCAATGTTACACTTCTAAAACATCACTTGTTGGTGGGCAATACGAGTTAAAATCATCATGGGAGGGTTTAGAAGGAGATGATAAGGATAGGGAGGGAAGGAAGGAAGAGAGAGGGGGTGGGTGCTAGTGGATTTAGGATTTAAGGGACTTTGGCAGAGGAGGAGAGAATAGTAATGGATTTGGTTGGTTTAAGTGAATAATTATTAATAGGTTCAGGTGAGTTAGGAAAATGACATTTTGTATTGAGCAGTTGGTGGATTAGGGTGATTTTAAGTTTTGGTCGGTAGAGCATTTTTATTATGTTAAATCATCTCAAATGTAGCCAAAATACTCCAGTTGACTTGCTCAAACGTAATGGTCTCAAGGTTAAACAAGGTCTCATCCAATTTTCAAGGAGGTAAATAACTTTATGATGATTTGAGAAGACTGATAATATGTTTTTGAAAAACTTTCAGAAACAGCCTCTTTAAATATTTTTAAAAAATACAGAGTTTCCCAGATCTGCATTAGTGAGAGTCTTGTGCGCTGGGCACATCCTTTTTTTTTCAAATTATATTTTGCCTTCTTATTTAGTAACTTTGAAAAACTTGTGAAAAATATAAGTGCAGCACTAACCTTATGAAGTGATATACTATGGTCTCAGCTGATATGCAATGAGGCAGGCCTTCTATCGTTGTATCATGATCTTGAATATAAAATTCCCAATATATGGGAAAACAATGAATTGTCAATGACCTTAGCTAATCAAGAAACCAATTTTTGGGTTATTTCATCACCCACAACAATAAAAATTGATCTTATGTTAGAAATTAGAGTCCTGAAAGTGCTTGTACAAATGTAAAGATTTGGGGGGTTTGAGGACTTTAATTAGAGTAAATATATAATGGAGCCATTGAGAAGTTAAGATGTTTTTAGTTTTCCAATATATGATACAGAGAACCCCTGCTATTATTCTACTTTTACCTTTCTTGGTCATGAAGTTTTGTCAAATCTTTATGCAAAGAATTGTATATTGTTCTTGGTAGAAATGAATGTTGTATAATTAGTGAACCTGGTGCAGTCAGAACCACCTCTATGAGCCCTCAAATTAGCTAAGGATCAGTATCTGAGTTATTTCATTATTAGCTTAATTATTACATTGTTACTAGCATATGGAGTAGAATATGCAATGTCAGATGTTGAGTGCATTCATCTTAGCTAATACTTGAAGGTCAAGATTATGATGCAAGGATTCCAAAAGAAAAGATTATCCCCACTCTGGACTTACAGTATGACATTGTGTAGCATCATGGATGTGGATATTTGTCTAACAACTGTGCATGTGGTTTAACAACGCTTACTGGCAGACACTGTCATTTCAAACATTTTTTGGTATTTTTTCTCAACACTATATCATGGTTTATACTTTATAGTTTATACCAAACATTCTGTTCCAGTTTGCTAGCTACCCAATACTCAAGTATGGACTGGCATTGAAGTTATTGTGTATTACATGAAATATATTAATGGACTTGTCAATCAGTCTGATTTTTTTTTCTCAAATCACCCTTACATCACATCACACACGGTATGAATTCATTGAATGACTCTGTTACAACCTAAAGGTTAACATAACTCAGTTGCTGCATTCATTAATTTTGTTGGTACTTGTATCTATCTCTACACCAAAATGACAAGAGATTCCTGAAAAGCTATATTTAAAATGACCATTCTGGTCCATGTGAATCAACCAATTTGCATTTTGGAGAGGTAATTCTATGATTGAACTAAATGATTATCTGTCAAAATCAAAATGATCTTCCAAATTAATACTTTGTTTTCACAGAATGATCTAATCCATGGGTGGGGCATGGATATGAAACTCGGATATTGTGCTCAGGTAGATCTCTTGTACTGAACTCTCTCATGCACAATAACATTGCTGATTCCTTTGGTCATTAAAGTTCATAAATTTGCAAGTGATTAGGATCGCTATGCATGAATGAAGCAGAATGGACACATTTGCATAAGGCTTTCACGTGTCAGGTTACTGTTTCCTAGTAGAATGGAGCTACTTTGTAAATGGATTAAGAAGTTATATAGGATATGATTTTTCCACAAAAATCAATCTCTTGAGTATTTCTTTGTATAGGTTAACAAGTATTCAGGAACTTTCTGGGTTTAAAGTACTACCTGCTAGCCAATTCAGATGACACATTTGCAGGACATGTACTGTTTGCCACAGCTACTGAACATATGCGAATTAATTAGCTTTATAGTACTGCATTTCCCAGCACATAATGCATATCAAATTGGTAGGTACCCTCATACAGATGTACTTCTATTGTTTCCCTATCCCTATTACAAGCACTGTATGGCTGATAGGTTTAGGCCGTCAGAATTGGCAGATGACAGGACAACTTTTAGTTAGAATGCATACCCTCAAGATCAAAACTTTCTTGTAGTACTGAATACTGATTATGTGGGACAAGAATATCATAGTCTGTTGACTAAAAATCAGTTATCAGGGTCTGTAGCACTGCTACATTAGTTGGAATTTTGAGATGGAGTCCTAGTCACATTCTTATGTGGAGTTCACGTCATAAAAGTTTGCTAATATATAACTTTGGGATGGAGTCCTAGTCTTGTCTTTGATTCTTTTCTCATTTACTCTGCATATCCACATCATCTAATTGGTACAAAAAGTGCTGCTTAATTTGTTTTGTTACAGCATGCATGGTGTTGAAAACATCCTCTTAAGATTTTTTTTTATTTTTTAAATTGCAGTATTCAGCCTTCTGCAAGTATTTTTATCCATGTATGACAACTGATACAACACAGTAATAGTTTGATCTACAACTACAATAGCTATTAAAGTGCCATTTTTTTATACATTTCTTGATTTCTTTCAAATGCATATTCACTGATGTTTACAATGCTGATGTGCGTTGTAGGGTGACCGAACTAAGAAGGTAGGTATAGTAGATAGCGAGTTCATAGTCCATCAAGGTGTACAAACCCTGGGAGGATCTTCGGCCGAGAAGGTTAGCTTGCATGTACTGCTTTTAGTTGTTGCAACAGATCTTTGCAATTTACCTCTTAGTCTTCAAAAGAGTAACATGGATGTCAGCTGCTAGTTGAAAGGTGTAACCAAATTAAATTTAGGACCTTTATCATGTTGGTTCATGCATGGAAGTAGGATTGACATTTTTATGTGGTGAGATAAAATGCTGCCACGTGAGGCATATGAAAATCATCTTAGGTGTTTACATTCCCTCAGAAACTGCTTTTTCCTATCCTTTTTGCTCGATCTTAATGACCTAATTCATCAACAAAACTGCTTTGGGGAACCAATATTCTGCTAGTGCTTCTCCAAGTTCTACACAAAATACTGCCTTAAAGCCAGAAATTTGTTTAGTTGGAACTTCACTTTCTTCACTCCATTGCCAATATTGCTTGGGGTATCAAATTATTGCAAAATTGATGTGATGAAATGATTGAGATTAAGAGGGGCATCAATCCCACTGTTAAAGGGGCACCTAAGGCATGAGGCCCATCGAAGCTTTAATCTTGGACTTTGCCTCAGTTGAATCATAACAAATTCAACAAGTGGCACACCTTTTGTACCTCATGGTAGAGGTGAGACCTGGAAAAGGCATGTTATGGAGCAGATTGGAGCTAAACTGAACTGCAGCCTGAGTCAATCAAACCAAGGTCCAGTCAGCTATCGAAGATGTGACCTTGTAGGACTTATAGAACCCTGGGATTTGTTGGATCGGTATTACATGGATAATGCAAACACTGGACCATTTTTGTAAATGTTTTCCATTGCTAGCTACTTCAACTGGAACTTCTGTGTGCATTGGAAGTTTGACACCAGCAGCCTATTTCATGTGAAAAGCATAGGACATCAATTTAATATGGCAAGAGGATTTGTAATCTCAAAATAAAAATCTGTAGTAATATTATAGCACGGATATTGTAGCAGTTCTGTAAAATTGGAGTATGTTATTATTTTCAGCATGTCTTTTGTGTAAGAAAGAGAGTATTTTAAACTAAATGTAGCATTCTAATTGGATATGAAGATTAGACTTTAGTAGTCCTATGCATGGTCGGCAATACCGACCTGTACCGCCCGGTACGGGCGGTACATACCGGTCCGACAGGATACCGGTATGCGGACCGCCCGCTACCGGTAGGTATGAATTTTTTTATTTTTTAAATAAAAAAAATCAATTTTTTAATACTCGGGCGACATCACCGAGGCTTGGGTGACGTCGCTGAAGCTTCGGGCGCTTTCCCCGAGGCTATTTTTAATAAAAAATATTTTTTTTATACTTTTCGGGCGACGTCGCCGGCGTCGCTTGACATCTCGAGCGACGTTGCGAGGAAAGAAAAAATATATATAATATTTATAATTATAAATATATATTATATATACCGAGCGATGCGTCGAAACGTACCGTTCGCTCGGTAACTCAGATACCATCTGCATACCGTACCAGAGAAACGTCGAAACTCTGGTACGGTACGGTATTGCATACCCTGGTCCTATGTATATCATACGCTAGCCATGTGCATGTGCAATGCACATGGACAAAAATTTGCAAATTATTTATGTAAATACATGTGACTACCTTGAAAATTTGCAAATTATCCATGTGATACATTGGACTACCATGTATCTTATCGCATAGCTATAGTAACCTTATTTTCCTCTTTCAAGATGTGAGCCTTGTCTTTGTATTTGTTAGTTTTGCAACAAAAGCAATATTTTTCCATTTGAGCTAACACATCAAAGTTGACATGCTTGTTTATCTACATACCACAGAACAGTAAATAAGTATTGTTTTGTAATATGATTTTATTCACTGTATTTTCATTAATTGTCATTTCCAGTACATCTTGAGTTTATTCATTTTGACCTTCAGAAAAACCTCCACCAGACAGATAAGAGATCTAAATGGCTCCTTCATAACAATGCCTTGAACGTAGATTGGTAAATTCATGGTTTTATTAAATCTACCATGGACTTATATCTTTGATGCATCTTACACAGGGTGATCGGAGAGGAACATTTGATCCTAGAACTGAGGTAACCCCCACCTTGTATTCTTTGATTTCCGATGGTCTACCCCTGTCGACATAGTACTAGTACCCAACTCTTACTCTCGCTATATTTTGTAAATAAGCTTCGGTCCATGATACATAAGCAAGATATTTTGGGTCATTCATAGTCAACAATATTTGTTGCTAGAAATATGGATTATATTAAAAAAATAAGACATGTTATTTGGATACTTCACTTCAACTTGGAAGATTTTGGTTACAGTTTCGAATATTTCATTTGGCTAAATTCTACTTCATACTTCACTTAAACCTTGATTGTTTCACCGACCATAGTTATTTTCGATGACCGGTGTTTAATTTGTTTATCTAGTTTTTCTCTCTTTCTCTATGTTTTACATCAAAGTAAATTTTCTTTTGCTAGACTACATTAGTTTTCACCATCGTGCTTCATTTAAGCCTTGATTGCTTCATTGCTTCTAGCGATGCAAAAGATCACACTTGAGTTTCTTTTTTCTTGTTTTTTTTTTCTGCACTTTTGTTAAGTAAATTTTCCTTTGCTGAAACTACAGATTAGGAGACGGTCCCGATCTGAGCTTTACCTCTTCCAGGAACGATGGGACCAGGCTGCAAGAGAAGACGAGGGTTGGGTCGATCCATTTCGTGCTCCTAAACAGAAGAAACAAAGACCATTGACTTCTAATGTCCCTTAATCCGCTCAGATTAACAACAATCACGGCATATATTTTTCTGGTCTTGAGAAAAAGCGTCGTTGATCATGCATGGGCGGTGGGGCTCTCAGAACATGGGGTCTAAGATGTACAGTGTTCTTCGTCGTTAGTTCTATGACGTGCTCGGAACGTCTATCACCATCTCCAAGATTTTGTGCTCCACATTCGGTGGTGGAAAAGCTTTAAAGATTCAATGTATCAAAACGAAGTCCGATGTGCCATTGCAAAGAATTAATGATCGGTGCAAGGAGAACGGGTTTCAAATGTGTCAAATATTTTTCACTTGGTTTCCTTAGGAAACACCAATGTAGAGTTTATATGCGTTTAGTGCATGCGTCTATAACACCTGTTCGATCTACTGACTTTTGGATCTTCACAATGGAGGTGTTAATTAGTTTAGCTGATAAAGATTTTATTAGATCATAATTATTTTAATATCTTATTCTGGATCAAAACTTATTTTTAACATTTATTTTTTGATAAAATAAAATATATGTATAGCATATCAAGGCGAAAGGGTGACTGCCCTTTATTTATGTCAGTCGTACGAGTGCATTGCGACCGAACTTACTAATGTAAAATGGCCGCTCGTAAACCGTGATTGGTGGTACAATAATAAATAGGGCATGGTGCAAGCTAGAGGTGTTATGTTTTGCCCAGACGAGACCGCCACCATCTTGCCTAGGGGTTTTGACCTGCTCCCGAACCAGCTGGATTCCAACATTGTTAAGAGGATGATTGTCACAAAAAAAATATTCTTTTTTTATTTTTTTCTAATGATATAATTTTTTATATAATTTTAAATATTCATTCTCTATTTTTGATATTTTAAACATATCTTTTTAAAAAATTATTATTTTTCCAATCTAAAAGTTTTTCCATCAAATGTTTACAATGTTGTGAGTTAATTTTGTTAGAATCGAAGTTGGCACTAAAACGGGGAGGGTGAATTAGTTCAGCGATAAAATAATTTGTTAATTCATAAAACTATAAAAAACTTTCGATGATTAAGTTCGTATTGAAAATAATATCGATTTGGTGTAAATGTAAAGTGAAGAGAGCCACTAAGTAATAAAAGTAAACAGCAAAGAAAGAGCACCATGAAGTTTATAGTGGTTCGGTCATCCGATCTATGTTCACTTTCGATTTCTCTTTCGTCGAGGCCACTAGCATCCACTAATGGTCTTCCTTCAACGGGCGAAGACCAACCATCCTCTTGCAATCATCTTTTACAAGATTTTCCTCACACTCTCCAATAGAATACTCTCTATGCTTTAGGAGTAGGGACTATACTTTACAAGGGTTACAACCTTAGAATTACAGTTTTGTTCTTTTTTCTTTTACAATTTTTGTTGTGTCAAGCAAGAATAACTGAGATATTTATAGACCCTAAATGACTTCAAGAATTGAAGTCAAAATTTAAACACCCAAAGATTTCAAGGTACTAATGGTACCACCGCTTGTGCTGGGCTTTACCACCGCCAACAACATTGACACTAGGCGATGCCACCACTTGACATAGTTTGGGAGACTTGTGTTTGGGTGGTCCCACTACCCAGGCTTAGCTTGAGAGGTTGAGCCTTCAAGTGGTTCCACTGTCAACCCTAGCGATACCACCACCTAACATGGCTCAAAGTCACTATTTAGGCCTTCCATCTAGCCTAACACAGTCATGATTTGGGTCCAGTTGGCCCCTAATTGAGTTGATCGAATTCTAACCCAATTACACTAAAAACTACTTCAATCTAGATAATTATTATAAAGCATTAATCAATTGTTGTTCGATATATCATTGGTTTATCAAGCGCTTCGTCCGACTCTTCAGCGCATCATTCTCTCCTATGACGTATTGTCCAATCGGCATATAACCTATACAACTCCGATCTCCTTGACGTAATTTTAACTTTTCTTGACCCGATGCCCAAACTTATGGCACGAAGCCTTTTGTTGATACGTCGATCGATCCTTCGGCTCAACGTCCAATCTTTTGACATATTCCATTCTGGCCCAACATTGATTCTTCCTGTTTTAATTATCTCTCATCGATTGAAGTTAGTTCTACGTCACTCAAAATATAGATTAGATCACAAACTCTATCAATTGGTTTCATCATCAAAATCCGAGATTCAACAAATTTCTAATAAAAAATACTATGTATTAATTCAAAAATATTATATAATATTTTAAAAAAATCCTATATAATATTTTATTTTTAAAAATATTATATAGTATTTTTATGAATAAAGACTAATCCACAAACCATTATAAATAATAGGTGAGAAATAAGTATGATTGAGGCGAAAAATACATGGTAGCTTTTGATGGGTATTTTTTAGATTCAAAATATAAGGTGATTGTTTAGAAATTATGAAAAGGATATATCACCCAAGAAATATAAAAAAAAAAGATATTTTCTCATATAATCGCCCTTCTTAAGATGAATCTCTTGTTATCATATATATCACCATAAGTTTAAGTCATATCATTTAATCTATATTATCATTTGCTAGTTATATGTGCCTTACAAGTCAATCATGTGAGTGATGATACCTGTAACACGCTACATCAATCTCTTTGCTTATGATTATTGGTATTTTCTCACATTATCTAGATGTATATTGTGATGTCCTCGGATCTGTACAATGGGAATCGGATCGTGATGAGATCATGATAATGAGACCGATTCACCTTTAAACACAAACCCTAAATAATCCCGGTCATAGGTTACTCGAGAGGGACATTGAAATAACCGGACAAACTAGTGTGCTGTATACTTGTCCATATGATGGAGGTGGCTGGTCTCATAGCTACTTATGTGGGGACACTAAGGATATAGTGCATGCGCTCATTGAAGAATGAGTTCACTTATTGATCCATTTACGGAATGCTGGATGGTTATTGATACCTTACATTAGATAGCGATTCCTTAGTCCCAGTAGTGTATCTGGTCCTTAGACTTGAGACACTAAGGATGCCCTGTATGAGTACTCCACTCTTTGATACTGAACTTATAGGTTTGGAAGTTCCATATCTAGTATAGTTAGTTATTGGGAGTGGCAGCCAACCTTACATAGGCTATTGAGTGTCAATAGAGGATCATCCACTCTCAGTATTATGAGAGGAATATCTCATGTGTTCTTGCTTAAGTAAATCCCTAGCTAGGGTCATTCAAATTGAGAGAGAAAGAGTTCTCCGGGAGAATCCGATTAGAGCGAGACTCAGTTAGAAACTGGATGAGCCTGACAGCACCATGCTCGATATACGATCTCTGGGATATTATATGAATGATGGACTATAGGTACATGGTAACTGAGGGCATATAGGTCTAAAAGATTGGATTCCCCTGTATCATTTAGGGACTACGACGTAGTGGCCTAGTACATCCGTAGTCGATGAATCGAGTGAATTATTATGGAGATAATAATTCACTTAGTCAGAAGGAGTTCTGATAGGTATGACTCATGGTCAGCTCAATATTGGGCCTAGAGGGTCACACACATATGGTAGGTGTTACGACGAATAGAGGTTCGGATATGAGATATCCGTCGGAGCCTCGATCTTATTGGATATCCAATAAGCCTCTATATTATTAGATCTGATGGATGAGATCCAATAAGAGCTTGATTATTTGATAGAGACTCATTAATCTAAGAGGCTTGGGTAATTGGATGAAGATCTAATACCCAATAGGGCAGGATTCATTAGGGTTTACAGGAGCCTCTATTTAGGAACCAAAGGTCTATAGGTAGGGATTTTTGGTAACCACCTCCTATTCTCCTCTCCCCAAGAGAGGAGCATCATTGTAGTCTATGTCGTGTGGATACCGCTAGAGAGGAGGATGCTTGATCTCTTTCATCCTCTCCCATGGATCTCCAGGAACTCAGGGATATACGATCTTCCTAGGTACTTTCTTTTTATGCACATAGTTTTTAGATTTGCAGATTTATTTTTGATACACCGATCTTCGCATGATAACGGAATCTTTTATGAAAATCCAAGATTTTTATTTTTTTCATTCTTCCGCTATACATATGATGCTGCTTTTGGATTTCCTAACATAAGTCATATCATTTACTCTCTATTATGGTATTGGAAAAGCTTAATCTTTACTCGATTGACTCAACAACTAAACAACCACTACATTACATGCACTAAAAATAGTTAAATAATATCCATAAATTCTATCAGCACATTACATTGCACGTGAGAGATGAAAATACTCTAAGAGTGTAGGGACATGCCAACTTGAGATAACTATGCACGAAAAAAGTTAAACATAGAAGACACATGAGGGAGAGGTGGCATCTCGACTCTAATTACTCGTGTTGAAAATGTTGGATATATAATACACATGAGGCGTGTTAATATAAACATCTTATATAAGAAGTGCTGGATGTAAAAAATATATAAGGACATTGGGCTGTACTCACTTCAGTTACTCCACGTAGGAAGTGTTAGATATGAAAGATGTATAAAGACTTTGGGGTATGTCAACTTGAGTTATTTCTATCAGGAATATAGGATACAATGCATGTTGAATCTCAAATTTTGATGATAAAAATAATTGATTATGTTTAGTTGTCTAACTGCATTTTGAGTAATGCAGGTCTACTCGATCAGGATTAGACAGTTGACGTAAGAGGAATTGACATTACACTGGAAGAGATTACATCAGGATATTGGACATCGAGCCAAAGGTCCGATCGATAATCGACAGAAGGCTTCGGACATCAGGCATCGGGCTAAGAAGAGTGGTGTTACGCCAAGGATATCGGAGTTACGGAGGTCAACCGCCGATTGAACAATAAGTCGCAAGAGAGAATGATGCACCGAAAAACTAGACGAAGCGCCGACCAATGACGTGCCGGGCAACAAAAGGTTGATTTGTGTAATAACTGTCTAGATCGAAGGTTTATGTGTGTAGGATTAGCTACGACAATGATGAAGACATAAAGTGATGCAAAGTACCAGAGTCAAGTATGATGAAATCGTTGGGAGTTCGAGAGTTCGATGGAAGTCCGAAGATTCATCGGAGTGCTACCGGAACTGGCCGAGAACGAGTATGGAGCTTGCCAAAGGGTTTTCGAAAGTTCGTCAGAAGGTTTGTCAGAAGTTCGCGGAGCTTGCCGAGAAAGATCGGAGCTTACTAAAGAAGCTCGTTGGAACTCGCTAGTGATTCTATCGAGAAGTCCAGGAGCTTGCCAGGAGTCCGCAGAATGGTGTTCGAGGGTTTGTCGGAAGGCCGTCGGAAGTTCGTCGGAAGCCCACCCGAGAAGAAGTCTTGACTTTCCAGATTTTATATTAGCTTAGGAAATATCTTTAATTTTATAGTTAGCACATAATTAGGGTTAAAATTAGGTGTTAATCCTTTAACCCTGTTCAGGGCCAACCGGGCTCGTACCCGGATAGGTTTGTGCCAGATTAAAGGCTCAAACAGGGTTGTTGAACTCTATCTGGCGATGGCACCGTCAGACTGGGGCGATGGTACCGCTTGGGTTCAGTCTCTCAGGTGGTCTGGGCGGTGATACCGCCCTAGGGCAGAGTGCTTGGGCGGTGGCACCGCTGGTTGGGCAGTGGTACTAGCCAGTATACTGACCGTGTTAGTGTGTCAGGCGATAGTACCACCAGACTGAGTGGTGGTACCGCCCAGTGTCAAAGTCAGATTGGTAGTTGTACCGCTAGTACCCCAAAAAACTAGGATGGAAAGTTTTTTAGCTCCAAGTTTGAATCAAATTGGAGCCTATAAAAACCCCTCCCATCCTTGGTTAGAACATACAAGCACATACACTTTGAAAGCAAGAAAACACTGTAGAATTCTTTCTAGAAATCCCCTCCTCTAGACTTCACTTGTATTCAAGATAAAAAAGATGAAAGAGTGTTTGTAAGGGTTATCTTCTAATCCCGTCAAAATGAGAGAGTGTTGTAGGAGAGTCAATCCTCGCTCGTTGGAAGGAGGATAGATAGTGGAAAGCTGGTGGCCTCAAGAGAAGAGGAATTGAGAGTGGACATAGGTCATATGACCGAACCACTATAAAAATTCTAGTTTGCATTTACTTATTGTTCTTTATATTTCAAGCAAACCTTATTTGCTTGCTACTCCACTTCATCATCTTTCTTAAACGCATTCAAGTTCACTACATTTCTGATTGGCTTTAATCGAAAATAGTTTTATCGTATAAAGTTACCGAAAGCTTATTTTAAATCACTAAAATTTATCATTTTTATCCGCTGCACTAATTCAAACCCCCCCCTCTTAGTGTCGCTCTAGATCCCAACAAAACATACATAGGGACATAAGGCATATTAAACTGCTCGTTTAAAGAGTAATAAATCAAGAGTTATACGAGGGTATTAAGATATGCCCACTTGAACTATATGCGTAGAAAGTATCAAACTAGAAGATATACGATAGCATTAGGGAATGTTAATTTAAATTGCTCATATAATGAGTGCTAGAGATGAAAGGTTAAGGAATGGGGAAAGCCTAATATACCCAAATTAAGCATCCTACTAAGAAGGAAGAAAGTTTGATCTGTTAAGGGGTGGGCGAAAGCTTGAGGAGATGTTGGGTTAATTTGAATATGAAAGTATAATATGATGACAATAATAATGCAATAAAGAGGCATTTGATTTGGTCAATCGAGAGGAGAAAGATCAATCTAAATCAGATTTATCCTGTTTGGATCGTGGTTGTTATATCGGTGGTAGACAAGGTTCAGACGTATGAGCAACAATAACATTTTGATCTCTCCAAAAAGATCTCATGATCAACAATAGATGATGGTCAGTAGCAAGATGTATTGATTGATGATTACAAGGTATGTGTAACATCCCTCATTTTTGAAAATTTTATAAGGGCTTATTTGTAATGTAAGTACCTATTTGTAAATATGAGAATTATTTAATGATTCTTTTGTACTAAATAATTTTATATTTAAAGTTTATTACTAGGGATCAAAGTATGAATCTTAGAAATTAGATATCATTTATAAAAGATTTATATTAAGTTAAAAAAAATAAAAGACATGTGTCACTAGCTAACCTAAGAATGGTGCCACTTATGTTTGTTCTATGGATGACACATAAGCTTCCATCATGCATGCTTGCCACCTTACTATCTTTGCATTAGCTAAACCTAAGCAATTAGAGGAGAAACTAAAAGAAAACTTATTAAAAGAGGGAAGCTTTGCCGCCAACGTAGATTTGAGAAGAGAAGAGGAATTGAAGTGGAAGAAGTTTTGCTTTGGCTTGAGGTTTTGGAATAATTTCTCACATTTGATAATCAAATTTTTCTAAGACAAGTATTCTAACAATATCCTATAGTAATTTTGAACTCTGATTTTATCTCAATTCTAAAAAAAATCTAAAAGATTTTGGCTTTGATATGATATATCTCCCATTTAGGAATAAACTATAAATTTGAAATTTTTTGAGACTTTGATCTTTCTACATTGTTCTAGCCATAACTTTTTGTACTGGACTCTGATTTCATCAAAACTAAATTTATCTAGAAACAGACTCAAATATCTTTCTTTTGAAATCAAGATCAACAAATTTAGAGTCTAAATGCTTATAAACTATTACTTCAACTAACCCTATGAAATCTATAAAATAGAGACTATTGGTTTTGACCTTATAGATTTTTTTTATTTTTAACTCTCTCTCTCTCTCTAAGAATCTAATTATTGTAGATCCTATTCTATGAGAAACTAGACTCATAGATTTCTTTTGATACTAATATTGAAATATTTGAGATACAAATGCCTATTGAAACATCTATTCTAATCATCTCTATAAATTCTACCAAACAAAGATAATATTCTCTGACCTTTGGTTATTAATCTATTTATAACTCCTTGTTAGAAACTCTAATTTATATAAAACTTAATTTATCTGAAACTAAATTGATATATCTTTCAAATGATATATATTTTGAGTAAATTAGAGTATATTTGGTCATTCAAATAGTTTATGTAGTATACCTTTCAAATTCTGCCAGAATCAAACTTTTATCGATATTGCCTATTATTGTTTCATCACTTTAAAAATTAATTTTTGTTGAAATCTTTACTTCTATTGAGCTGCACATCATTGTTCTGAATTTCTATACACTTGTCCTTCAATTATTGTTAACCTGAATCTATTATGTAAAGTATCTATTTGTATCAAATTATTTTGTATAGGCATATGTATATTTCGTTATTCCGCATGTGCTTCTGATATATGCCAATTTTATTGCTCACCAATTCTTTTGTACTCTGGTGGTTGTGGGATTATTTGGACCTTTGCCAGAAATGGTAAATGGATTATTTGGACCTTTGCCAGAAATGGTAAAGGGATTATTTGGACCTTTATCAGAAATAATAATGGGTATATACTTAGAGCCCACGATGCTCTGCTGGCCCCCTCTGGCTTCATCCAAACATGAATGGATGACGCTCCCAAACGTGAGAGATTCTATTTGAGATCCCACGACATTCTTTGTATTTTTGATATGATATCCAAAGCATTGCTTATGTATTTATCTGAGTGCTTTGGATGAGAATGAAATGAATATAACGTCATTGATATATTTCGAGATATCTCATTTACCCTTGATTTGCTTTGAAACATTTCATACATCATTGATAAGTTCTAAGATATCTCATTTGTCCATAATTTGCTTTGAAACATTTCTTACGTCATTGTTATGTTACGAAATATTTCATTTGTCATTGATTTGCTTCAAAACATTTCATATGTCATTGATATATTTTGAAATATTTTATTTATCCTTGATTTGCTTAGAAACATTTCATACGTTATTGTTATATTCTGAAATATTTCATGTACCCTCGATATGCTCTGAAACATTTCATACATCATTGTTATGTTTCAAAATATTTTATTTGCCCTTGATATATTTCAAAACATTTCATATGTCATTGATATATTTCAAAATATTTTATTTACCCTTTATATGCTTTGAAACATTTTATACGTTATTGATATGTTTTGAAATGTTTCATATGTTGTTGATATACTCCGAAACATTTTATACATCATTGATATGCTTTAAAATATCCTATGTACTATTGATATGCTCCAAAATACTTCTTATGCCCTTGATATGCTCCAAAATATTTTATACTTCATTGATATATTCTGAAATGCTTCTTATACCCTTAATTTGCTCTGAAACATTTTATACGTCATTGATATGCTCCGAAAAGTTTTGTATGTCATGGATATACTCCTAAACATTCTTATGCCTTTAATACATGCCTAAATGCTTAATATCTCATTTGATATATGCCTAAATGCTTCCTATGCTAATGATATACTCCAATTTTCTCTCCTTAATTGTTATGAATAAAGTATGATTCGAATGAAATGGCCCTTGCGATTTTGAGTCTAATGAGATGTCATCTATGAACTCTTGTATTCTTGCCTTACACTTTAATATCAAATTTGTTTAAAAACTATCCTCTTTTGCCATAGATATGTTAGTCACTTACTGAGCTCTTTATGCTTATACCGTTGCTATATAAAATTTCAAATTAGCATGTCACTCACTAAAAAACTAGAATTGGGCTGAGGCAGTGAAAAACTATAAGATTTTGGGTATATTTTTATTGGTTGATAGGTTTTATTGTATAAGTACACTTTATATCTAATGAAATATTAAGGATAAATCTAAACTTATGTGTTGTAAAAGTTTAAAAGGCCTCTTATATTTAGGATTTTGAAATGATAAGTTTAATTTGTATAAAGATATAAACTTATAAAAAAATATTGATTTTATGATTGTATGTATCCCCACAATTATAGATTTATGATATGGTTGATGCTTAATTGAGTTACCTTTCGATCTTATAAATCATTGAATGAAATGATGTATAATTATAAACTGCATAGGGTTTATGGGTGTAAATTGATTTTTGAATGATTCTCAGTATCCTCAAATATTAGTTTGGATCCCGGATTGGATTATTGTTGAATCATAATATTATCAATCTAAGACATGATCACACCTCCTGAATACGATAAATTCGGGAGGGCGTGATAGTATGAGATAAAAGGCATCATGCGAGAAGGAAGATAGGTCGACAATGCTGATTTAGGCTACTTTGATAGTGGTCGATCTAGTCAGATCTTACGTGATTATTTTGGCTAAGTGATGAAGTAAACTTATGAAAAATTATCAAGATTTTTACCGGTCAAGACAATTGACTTAGTTCAAGTAGTTTCATATTACTATCATAACTAAACCTTAATGACTAACCCTTAATTGGTTATCTTTAGTTTAACTAGATATAAAATATTCAGTTTCGAGTGGTTATCATTCTAGCCGTACGATGCAAGGTGACATAATTTGTTGGTTGGTTAGAAGTCAAAGGAGGAGAGTACAGGTGAAGTTGGTACGAGGTCATCAATACTAAATGGTGCACCATATCCGTCGCCTTATGCCATGTCCGAGCTGTAGCATATACTCCTGTCGACTTTGGCGTGCTCAGGTTGTTCGGACAAATACTAATCTACATATACTAGCATTCGAGAAGGCCTTAATCCATTTCACATCAATTCGATTCGGATCACTAGATCAAGATCTCGATCCGATCAAATAATGGATCGCAATCTCGAGAATCGATCCGATTCAATAAATAAAAGGAAAAGGAAAATAAAAGAAAAGAGGTTAAAGAGGTGCAGCAAATAGTAACCAATAATTGGGGCAAGTCCAACGGCCCCATCCGATTCAGCAAAGGACAGGTAAAAGAAAAAGGAAAAAAATAAATAGCTGCAGTGAAAAGCGAGCGATCCATAATTTGGGTCAAAAGCTCCTCCGCCTCCTCCCCCACCCCCTGCGCTCTTTCCTGAAAGCATTCAATCATCGGAACAATCACATGCAGCGAAAACCCTTAACCATTTTGCCGTGCTATATATTCCTCTATTCCGTTTAGAAGGCGAGGAAGTCATGTGGTGGTGGTGATGGACATGAAGCGCATGAGGAGGCCGCAGCAACCGACGACCGCCCCCGATCCGGAGAGCGAGGGAGCCCTCCGGGTCTCCCCCACGCCGCCTCGCCTCCTGCGCCCGTGGACCGCATTCCTCCTGCTCGCCTCCCTGTTGGTTGTCGGCGCGGTCCTCTCCAGGGCCCAACGGAGCCTCTCGATCGACAGCTTTCGCGCCGCTGCCAGGGCGGGTAGCGTCGGAGCTGCATCAGGAGGTACGACTTAACCCCTCCCCCTGCCCTTTTCTTCCCACCCGGATCGCCTTCGTCCTGTATCCGGAGTGCTTGATCTCGTAGCATCCTTTGATGCTTCAGGTCAGTTGCTATCCCAATTAGGACGGCGATCGATTTCCTTTCCTTGAGTGCAACAACGATTCATTTTTGCTGGTGATGTTGCATTTCTAAACATTGTTACGCATGGACCGTCACAAATGTAAGATTAGATTGCATCAACAAGAAAAAACTAGGAAGAGACGGTGATACAAGTTATGTGTATGTATCGATGCAATAAAGTACGATTATGAGCATCATAACACATCAACTTCTGATTTAGTCATAGTTGGCGGGACTCAGTGGAACAATCTGACTTTTGTTGCATCTGTAGGCCTATCGTTATAGATTGCATATTGTCAACGCACATACCAATGCTCAGAAACATATGTTCGACGAAGAAAGCTAAAACATCTTACATGATCACTGTTTTCATTCACTATTACATTTGGCTGCTTTTCGTGTCTCTTTCATTTGGCTTTTCCTGAACAATATCCTTATGGTATTCGACAATGCATTGGAATCCTATTCTTTTCTTCTGTGTTCACTAGTGATTTGTTTATGAAACATAGGTCTTTATCTGCTATGTTTACGAATGATTTGTTGATAAAACATAACACTATTTAACCAATGTAAGTTCCTGATTTTGGTGCATCTATAAACTGCGGTAACACCCTTAGAAAGAAATACCTTGATGCTGTCATCAAAGGCTTTAATTGATCTTCTTTTGGGTGAGTTACTTCACGGTGCAACTTGATCTTCCTAGTCATTTGACCTTTAGTAAAACATTAATTGTAGTTGTAAATTTGTGCATCACCAGTATCTGTGTCCTTCAACTCAAAGCATGGTGTGACTCTTCTCGAAATCAGCTGGTACAGTATTTGAAATTGAAGCAATTATTTATACCTGCTACAAGGGTTGTCTTCCCCAAAGATTCAGCCCATTCTTTTACTGAACTATTATATATTGTTAGGAATTTAAGCCATCAAATGTGATGTAGATGGGGTCTTCATTAGATCATATAAGAACGGGAATAGCTTTTTTATTGCCTTGCACCATCTAAATTTAATTGACCTTTTGTCTGCAGTAAAATTGCTAAGTATGCAGCTCCTAAATGTACCAGAGTATACTGCTCTGTGTCTAGGCACTTTTATCTTTCATGCACAGATGGGCATTCATTTGTATGCTTCGGGGTTGTCCACTGTGCCTGTTCACTGGTTTGCAAGTCTTTTTGCAAGTATATTCAGCATTCTATTTATTGCAATGATTTAACATGTTTAATCAATCATGACTTCACACTATGCAGCCATACCAACAATGAAATGTGGCACTTATATCCGTTATTAGTAGTCACCTTTCAGATTCTCTCGATTTGTAATTATCCTGTTGTGAAATTCATAGGACTCACACGAGTGTTTCAATTATATGTGATTTTTAGGTTTAGAGAATGATACATTTCCATCCTCTCATGGTCCAAAGGATAAACTTCTTCACGGCTTGCTTGCTGCTGGGTTTGATGAACAATCCTGCCTAAGCAGGTACCACTCTGCATTGTACTGGAAAGAATCACCTCATTTACCATCCCCTTACTTATTGGAAAAACTGAGAAATTATGAAGCTCTCCATAAGAAATGTGGTCCAAACACTGAATTGTACAAGAAATCTGTAGAACAGTTGAAATCCGGTCATGGCACCCGAGTAACAGAGTGCAGCTATGTCGTATGGGTATCATTCAGTGGCTTAGGGAACAGGATGTTATCAATTGCTTCAGCATTTCTATATGCTCTCCTAACAAACAAGGTCTTGTTGATCGACCGTGGTTCTGACATGGATGACCTCTTTTGTGAACCATTTCCTGAAAGCTCATGGCTTCTACCTCTGGATTTCCCCATCACTAAGTTTGGGACCTTTGACATTAAGACACCTGAGAGTTATGGAAACATGCTAAAAAATAAGGTTATTAGCTACAGTGTTGATGGTACTTCACCACAGTCTCTACCTGCTTACATTTATCTCCATCTATCCCACGATTATGGTGACCGTGATAAGCTTTTCTTCTGTGAAGATGATCAGAAGTTCCTTCGAAATGTTCCTTGGTTGTTGTTGAGGTCAAACAACTACTTTGTGCCGTCTCTCTTTCTGATCCCAGCATATGAAGAAGAACTAAGGCAGCTCTTCCCAGAGGCCGATACTGTCTTCCATCATTTGGGACGCTATCTTTTCCATCCTACCAATACCGTGTGGGGTTTGATTACTAGATATTTCCAATCTTATCTTGCAAAGGCAGATGAAAGAGTTGGCATACAGATCAGAGTCTTTGAAACAGATACTGGTCCCTTTCAGTATGTGCTAGATCAAATTCTTGCATGTTCTCAGAAGGAGAAGGTTCTTCCTGATGTCAGCGGTCAAGAAACCGTGGTTTCGACTCCAAACGTCAAATCAAAAGCTGTGCTTCTGACTTCTTTGAACAATGGGTACTTCGAGAAGGTCAGGAACATGTACTGGGAGCAACCTACAGCCACTGGTGAAATCATTAGTGTCCATCAACCGAGCCATGAAGGATACCAGCAGACGGAGAAGCAAATGCACAACATGAAAGCATTGGCAGAGATGTACCTCCTGAGCTTGACTGATGTATTGGTTACAAGTGCATGGTCTACATTTGGTTATGTTGCCCAAGGTCTTGGTGGTTTACAGCCATGGATTCTGTACAAGCCCGACAACCAGACAGCTCCAGACCCTCCTTGTCGTCGAGCCATGTCAATCGAACCTTGTTTCCATGCCCCTCCCTTCTATGACTGCAAAGCCAAGAAAGGTATTGACACAGGAGCCCTAGTCCCACATGTGAGACATTGTGAGGACATGAGTTGGGGCCTTAAGCTAGTTAATCGGGCTTAAGTCGTAGCCCTAACCCTTGGATTAGAAATTCATCTTTGCAGTGACGACGACTCCTTTTTTTTTCTTTTTCATATATAACCTATCCTTGCATGGTTTAGAAGACCTTGGCAAGATGAAATGCATGCTATATGAGGTATATATCAGATCATAGCGCAGAGAGTTTCTTGAGGTACTTCCACCGTCACTGAAGTAGGAATGATGTTAATTCTGTTGCATCGTGAAAGTATCAGTACTGTCAATGTTATAACCATATAGCCCACACATCAATATTGACTGTTTGATTATCTCCATCAGGCTATACTGCCCTTAACACACTCTAATTTGAATGAAAAATGTATTCCTGGAATCTAATATACTATGTTGCTTTGGATTACTTTCTACTGTCTCTCAAATTCTCCCGCTGCTGAGCAGATTTAGCTGTATCAGGCCTCAGGCTTGGAGACTTGCCAAAGAGATGTTTGAAGTGATTTGTCTTCCATGCGTGTATCTGTCAACTTTGAGAAAGAGGAGCATCAATAAAACATTAGAAGGTGCAGCTGATGCGTACTGTGATGGATGATCAAATTATCATGCACATAAGGAGACTGACGAAGTGCAAAAAAGTTATGGAGAACAAAGAAAATTTACAGTAATAATGCATCCATTTTGGATTAAAAGAAATCTAAAGCACTCATTATAGTGCATCTTTTGGCGTATGACATACTTAACAACTAATGAAGCCTAAGTATTCGATGCATATGATGCATCAATTGAGGACGAAAACACATTTGTAGCATGTGAAAGTATCCTTTGCACATCACATATCCACCCAAGACAAAAGGCATCAAACGTGTTTTATACAATCAAATCATTCTTTTTCATAAGATATGCTTTCCAAAAGAAAAATTCTCTAATATGACTAAAACATTCTTCATATGTGATGCATTCGTTCAAGATAAAGAAGTATTTAAATTGCTTGATACAATCAAAATATCTTTTTGTATGCAATGTATTTAATTAGGATAAAGAACCATCCAAAGTGATAGGTGCATCAAAGTGTTTTTGTGAGCATGATATGTTTATCTATCTAAGATATTAAAAAAAATTGAAATATCCAATGAAGCCAAAGCATCCTCTTTTTTTTATTTTTTAAGCAAACAATAATTGTTGAGATTTTAAGATGGATATTATGCTCTAAAATAAATAAACATTTACTTTAAAGCACAAATGGGTCAAATAACATGGCCGCTATTTTGAACATTCAAATCTCTTCACATGAAGTCTAAGTAGTCCAAAGATGATGGTACATCAACTAAATCTCTTCACAATAAAATATCTAAAAGAAAATATTCTCATTAAATCATTTAATATTTATAAATTACGGTGGTTACCATCAAACACAATATAAAGTACCCTCTATCTCCATATGCTTTCATCCTAAAATTATCAAGCTAATATTATGCACTTTAATTTTCATACGAGTTTTTTTTTTCTAACCTTCAACGAATAGATGCTAATTTGATTAAAGTTTTGATGAACGTACCCACGATAAAATCGTTTATAAGAATAAAGTAAGATGAGATATTATTTTTTTAACCTTGGAATAAAATTATGCCTTATTTGAGACGCGACTCTCATACCACATCTCCTAAAGGTAAATTCCTTTTTTTTTTTTTTGAAATACTCGAAAAACTAATCATATCATATCACTTTCATCCCAACAAATTGACGATTAAAATTGATGGCCGCACTCCTAAACCGATGAAAGGATGGATACCTACGGCACGGGATTCGCCCATCATCACGTGCTCTTGATTCGTGACCGTACGCCAGTTGGGAGTGCTACATCATTATGAGAAAGATTTCGTGGTGGACCTTAAGCGTACTTACGCCTCCCACTCCCACGCGTCTCTTTCACGAGTCTCTTTCCCAGCCAATTATTTTATTATGCTTGATATTTACCGGTTCAACAGTCACTGACGCACGCGATCCACATAACCCGTTTCTGTAACACTGGCGGACAAGCAAGCATTCTTTGTCACCGGCCGATGTGGGGTCCGCTTCCGAGCGAGCGATTGCCGCGTGTCCACATCATTCTCTTGCACACCAAAAATGATGCGGCGCTCGGACGCACCCACTGTTGGAAATAAACTTATTCCAATAGAGACTAATTAATTCAAGAAAAGGTTCATGCATGAAGGAGATTCATTCTCTCAAGAAGAAGAAAAGATAGATTAGATAATCATGGAAGGACAAGTCAAATGACCATCGTTTGTATTCATTCGAATACAATAAATATGATGTATCTTTGGGGACTATATAAACCTCATATGTGTTCATGAAAGGAATATAGAGTTTGTGAAATTGTAAAAGAGTATTTTGAGAGAAAAATGAGAGTTACTCTTCTCTACTCTTCCTCTGTTTGAAATCTCTCTCTTCTTCCTATCTAGATTTTCAACATTTGGTATCGAGCATAGGTTGAGCAATGGCCTCTTCCCAAGTACCATCCAAATTCAGATCCTAGATTGACAAAAGAAAATTATGATATATATGGTGCATCCAATGAAGGTTCTTCTAGGCTCCCAAGATGTAGTTTGTAGAAGATGGATTTGTTGAGCCAAATCCAATGTAAGAAGCATAAGGCCGAATGCGAAGCAAGAAAACAACTCAAAGATAGAAGGAAGAAGGAGAAAAGGCTTTGTTCACGATCTACCAAGGACTTGACGATCAATGTTCGAGATCATCGCTCAAAGAAATACTTCAAAGAGGCTTGGGAAATGCTTCAAAAGCATTTGGTGGTGTTGATAAGGTAAAGAAACTTCGTTTAACGAGACTTTGAAAAATTACAACAAGGTACTTCAAACTATTTCGATTACTTCTCAAAGGTCATTTCTATTGTTCATCAAATGAGACGAAATGGTGAACAAATAAGTGATCAAAGAGTAATAGAAAAATATTGAGATCTTTAGATCCAAAATTTGATTTTATTCTTTATTGCGATTGAAGAATCTAAAGATTTGGAAACAATGTCTTTAGAACAACTTATGGGTTCTCTTGAAGTTCAAACAAAGGATTACAAAAGAGGAGAAGACAAAACTTTGGAGCAGCACTCAAACCAAGCTTACTCTTGAAAACAGAGGTGAATCAAAATTTCAAAGAGAAAGAGGTCATGGACAAAGAGGAAGAGGAGGCGTAAATCGACTAATCGGGAATCTCAAACAATGAAGGTGGTGGAGAAAATTCAGCCAAAGAGGCCAAGGTTATAGTCGAGGACGTGGCCGAGGCCGTGGGCGTGGCGAAATTTTAAAAGGTCTACAATGCTATATTTGCAAAAGGTACGGACATTACTCTTTTGAATGCTATTACAATCCTAACAACCAAGGTGATCAGCAAATTTTGTTCGTAGAAGAAAAGAATGAAAATCAAGTATTGCCTGACATATGATAAATTGAAAGAAGATCGATCTATGACATGGTATTTAGATACCTTTCAAATCATATGTGTGGTATTAAAGATTTATTTTCAGAAATAGATACAAATTATGAAATGTTACATTAGGTGATGTCTCAGAGACCAAGAAGAGGCAAAGGTCAAATTCTCCTTGAACTAAATAATGGTAAAGAGTTATGCATTTCGGATGTTTATTATGTTCTGATATGAAAAATAATATTTTGAGTTTGGGACAATTACTTGAAAAAGGTTATAATATTGAGATGAAAGATATGACTCTTTTCAATTCGTGACAAGGATAGAATATTGATATCACATGTGAAAATGGCAAAGAACAGAATGTTTCCTCTGCATTTATGTATTTTTGATCGATCAAACTGTTTTAAGACTGATATTGAGGACATTTCTACATTATGGCATCTTAGATATGCTCATTTAAATTTTGAGGCTTTGAAACTTCTAGAGAAGTATAATATGGTGACAAGAATGCCTAAATTGATCACCCATCAAAACTATGTGAAGTATGTGTTATGGGTAAGCAAGAAAGAAAGCCTTTCAAAGTCAGAAGAACAAGAAGAGCATGGCATCGACTTGATTTGATACACTCAGATGTTTGTGGTCCTATCAGTCCAGTATCACTTGGAGGAAGCAGGTATTTTCTTACTTTCAATTGATGATCATAGTGGAAAAACTTGGGTTTATATATTAAAAGAAAAGAAAGAAGTTTTCAGTAAATTCAAAGAGTTTAAGGAGTTGGTTGAAAGACAAAGTGGTTGTAGGATTAAATGTTTAAGAACAGATAGAGGTGGTGAATATACATCAAATGAATTTGAAAGCTTTTGTAGAAACAATGGAATTTTTCATCAATTCACTATGCCATACACACCTCAACAAAATGGTGTTTCAGAAGGAAAAATAGGACTATACTTAATATGGTCCGATGCTTGCTCTGCTTTATTTGCTTAATGTGTTTCCAACAAAGCGAATTGGAAATGTTACACCGTAAGAAGCATGGAGCTTTGAAACCAAGAGTTGATCATTTGAGAATTTTTGAAGTATTGCATTTGCTAAGATACCAGAGAAAAGAGAACAAACCCGGAGGATAAAGGTCGAAATGCATTTTGTTAGGTTATCTTTGAAAATTCTAGTGGTTATAAACTCTACAATCCTATCACAAATAAAGTTGTGATGTCAAGAGATGTTGAGTTTGATGAACAATGTGGTGGAACTGGAAAAGTGATGAGCGAAAGCATAAGAAAGTCATAGCTTGAAGAAGATGAAATAATACAAGGAAACACCGAAGAGGCTTTACGAATCATCACCTAGATCACCCCGATTATAAGAAGGACGAGACCAGTTCAGAGCTCTATGATGTGACTCGAAGGATTGATACTAACAATGACGAACTTTCTTTATTTTGTCTTTTTGCAGGATATGATCCATTAACCTTCAAGAAGCTTGTAATGAAGAAAAATGGCGACAAGCAATGAATGAAGAGATTTGTGCAATTAACAAAAATGATACATGGGAGCTTACTACACTTCCGAAGACCACCAAGCGACGTGTTAAGTGGATCTTCAAAACAAAAAGAAATGCACAAGGGAAGATAGAGAATACAAAGCACGATTGGTTGCGAAAGGATACAAACAACAATATGGGATTGACTACAAGAAGTATTTGCACCGATTGCTCGATTGGAAACAGTAAGATTACTTATCTCCTTAGCACTCAAATGAAATGGAAAATTTTACAAATGGATGTCAAGTCAGCATTTCTTAATGGAGTTCTTGAAGAAGAGATAAATACTTCAACAACTTCGAAGGAAACTTGAGATGACAGATGGAATAAGTTTAAGGGGGGATAATGTTGGAAATAAACTTATTCCAATAGAGACTAATTAATTCAAGAAAAGGTTCATGCATGAAGGAGATTCATTCTCTCAAGAAGAAGAAAAGATAGATTAGATGTCTATGGAAGGACAAGTCAAAATGACCACTGGTTATTGTATTCATTCTGAATATAATAAATATGATGTATCTTTGGGGACTATATAAACCTCATATGTGTTCATGAAAGGAATATAGAGTTTGTGAAATTGTAAAGAGTATTTTGAGAGAAAAATAGAGAGTTACTCTTCTCCTACTCTTCCTCTGTTTGAAATCTCTCTCTTCTTCCTATCTAGATTTTCAACACCCACGCGGCGCCGACTCATCAACCTAACCCACTAAAATGTCCAACAAAATCTTTATGATCCTCGATTAATGGCTCTTAAATTTTGGAT
Source organism: Musa beccarii (assembly GCA_024322285.1). Lineage (NCBI taxonomy): Eukaryota > Viridiplantae > Streptophyta > Magnoliopsida > Zingiberales > Musaceae > Musa > Musa beccarii. The sequence continues at coordinate 9,057,954 of CM044397.1, read as the reverse complement.
TAAAGGATATTTTTGTAGATTTTTCTTCTCTGTTTATTTTGGTGAATATATCTTCTAGCGTAGTGTGGAATTCACAGCTCTGTATCGTCATCATCATCCGTCAGCGCCACCAGGCACCAGATCATACAATAACCTCCCACACTTTCATCATTTCCTGCATTCCACGCTCCGCCACCGAAGGCTTCTCTTGCTGCAGTGGCGAGACTCGTGGGTGGCCGGCCGTGGAGAACGCGTTGAGTCGCCCCGCGCGATGACTTGCTTGGGCCGGCTGCGGATCCGGGAACGGGAAGTTGAGCTTGGCGCGGGCGCCGCGGAACTCTAGTGCGGCGCGGTCGTACGCCCTCGCGGCCTCCTCCGCGGTGTCGAACGTGCCCAGCCACTTGCGCACCGCCCGCCTCGGGTCGCGTATCTCGGCCGCCCACTTCCCCCACGGCCGCTGCCGGACGCCCCGGTACTTACTATTCTTCTTCTTCCTCCTCTTCCTCGCCCCGCCGGATCCTCTGCTCTCCGACGCCGCGACGGCTACCTCGTCCTCGTCGAAGGAGAACAACTCGCAGCCCAGGCACCCGTCGATGCCGCACATGCCGCAGGTTTCGGCAACAGGGAGCTGGGCGGGGGAGGTGGCGTAACCGGAGACGACGTGAGCGAGCGCGGAGACGATGATGGACGTCTCCTGCTCTCGCGACAAGCGGGAGGAGGACGTGAAGGCCGGCTGCCAGTCGTAGGAGCTCGACATGCCGCTTTGCTGCTGCTCTTTTCTGGTTTGGGGCGGTTTGCAGGCGGAGAGATGGAAGGCGGCCTCCTTCTTCTCCGGCGACATGGGTGCAGGTTGATTGGGTTTGTCATGGCCGGTGGAGGATCCAGGAGGTTATAAGCTGGACGACGCATGGGAGACTCCGCGGACTCGGACTGCGCTTTTGGCGACCTGGACGAGTATATCGCCACCAAAAGCGATGGAGCTGTGGGGTCATCGTTCTTAGTCGGTTTCGGACGGGAGCAAGGCGTGCAGAGTGTGACGGAATTCATTCAAGAGGAGGCGCGCTGCGGACGTGCGGGCGATGGATGACATGACCGATGAGGGCTGGCCCGAGGATTAGCTCTCGTGCATCTCCGAGCGGGAAGGAAGGGAAGAGACGCAAGCGGGCGGCTCGGTGGCGTGACCTCGAACCTCACTGGTCTGCACTACAAGTGGACTCGACTGGTAGCCGTCGCACCACCGTCCAGCGAAACGTCAACGCGTGGGTCCAACAAGTGTTTGCCAATTCACACGTTCTTTGTACAAAGCAAAGTTACATACGAGTTCCAACAGTAGCGCTACGTGCTCTTTTAGCCTAACAACAAGAATGACGTGTTACGTGCCAAACAACTCCACGAAACCTATTCCTGTTTCTACGTGGACCCCACGGTTTGTCCCGACCCAAAACCACGTTCCTACGTGCGTGTATATATATATATTTATATATTTCCTCGCGGCGCAGGGTTCCTATTTCTTTATTTCCTTTTTTTGACTTCTTCCATCCTCTTTCAACATGTTATTGTTGCATGCAAAGCACAACAGCAAACCCCTTTTTTTTTTATCACAATATATTAAGAAATCTAACATATTCATAAAAATTCATTAATGAAAATCATAAGATTGCAATCTTATTAATACATCCTAAATTCGATCCAACTTGTAACTTAAATATTCTAAAGTTAGTTTAGATCAATGACAGAAAAAAAAATCATAAATCATCTTGAGAAATCAGTCAACCCATGTGATCCTTTGAATAACAATATATTATAGAATATAAAAATCAACGATATGAAATAAATCGTACAATCTGCATGCTTATGAACACAATAAAATTTGAGAACTCTAACACTTACCTAGGGTTAATTTTAGGAGATTAAGATCTCAATCTTCTATTGCTATCGATCCTTGGTGTATGATACTTATACAGGTTGGTTCATCTCCTCGTATGCTATGGAGACATCCCATGAGAAGATATTATTGGATAACATTATCTAATGGTGTGGTTCATCTCACGATATTCAAAGTAGTTCATCTTGAAATCGACTCGAAAAAGGAATTAAATTAGATCTGAATCAAACTCCGGTTCAAATAATTAAAATCTAGTTAACTGATATGGGTAATAAAGGCGGCGTGACGCAAGCCCATGACGCTTACGTCAGGACGACGTCACTGCCCCTCTAGCGGTCGACTATGCAGGGGTTGACCGACAGATGTGACCCCTCTTGCTCTTCCCAGGCCCCACGGCTCTCGAGGCACGTCACCGTCTTGCAGGGCCAAGTCCGTGCTGCGTTCCCAGACGCAATCAGAGACACAGTAGCAACCTGATCCATATAAACCCCGGCGGAACCACATTTAAGGGGGAGGACTCTTCTGCCTCAAAAAGGAGGAGATCTTTTACTACTATCCTGACTGACTTGAGCGTCAGAGGGGGCGGGCGGAGTTCAACCCGACCCGACCTTTGTGCAGGGACGGGAGCAACCGACGACCGTCAGCGGATCCCCTCCTTGCCTCCTCAGCCGTCCGGAACCCGGTCGGGGAATCACCTCCACGTCAGGCCCGAACCTCACCGCGACGACCCCGGGGCCACGGTGTAAAGCGGCCCGCCCTGAGGTCGCAACAAAAAGTTGTTGACATTAATATATTGGCGCTAGATGGAGGGCCCGATGTTGAGGGATCACCTGACCAGCCCGGATGAGCGTCTGGGCGAGGAACTCCATCCAGAGGGGGCCTCGGCATAAGCCTCCCTCCACGCTAGATCAAGGATGGATGACCCCGTCCCGACCTCGGAGCACTATTGGCGCTTGTTCAACGACCCGGGACTGCTCTCACCCGAGGGCATCCCCGTCGCCTCTTCGCCCGTCACGACAAAAGCCTTTCGTGACCTCGCTCACTAGGTCCGGGCCTTGGCGGAGATGGTATAGACCATCGTCCCGCTTGTCTCTCGATCAATGAATGCACCGGCGGCCCCGCCGACCCGGCAGCTCGAGCCTCCCCCGCAGGCTCGTGTCATGCCTTCCGTGTTACCAACCTCGCCCTCGGCTCACCCGGTCCCGGGCGGGGATCGGGCCCCGGGAAACCCGGGTGTCCGACCGGAGCCCGAGGTGGTATCCTCGGACTCAACGGACTCGTTCCGAGCCCAGCTTCGTTCTGTCAGCCAACGGCTGGAAGAAGTGCAAAGGGAGATCCGGAAGTCGAAGGAGGAGCAAGGGGAGGATGCCCACTGGGGGTCCCCATTCGCGGTCGAAATACAAGAGCACCCTGTGCCCCCGAGCTTCCGCCTTCCCTCCATCGACTCTTATGACGGCGCTAGCATCTCGACTGATCACGTCGCTGCCTTTCGAGCTCAGATGGTATTGTACGAAACCTCCGACGTGCTGATGTGTCGGGCGTTCCCCACGACACTGAGAGGGCCCGCCCGTGCCTGGTACAGAACCCTGAAAGGCAGGACGATCGCCTCTTTCGAGCAACTCGCCAAGGAGTTCGAGCTCCACTTCATGGCGTACACACGCCCGAAGCCATCCATTGCCCTCCTCCTTGGGCTGAATCAAAAGGAGGACGAACCTCTCTCTCGCTTCGTGCATCGCTTCACTATGGAGATACGGGGGCTATCTGACGCTCACCCTTCGTTGTTGATGCAGGCATTCATGGTGGGGTTACGCCCCTTGAGATTTTTCTGGTCTCTTGTAGAGCGACCTCCTACCTCAGTCACGGAGATGCTCCAGCGGGCAAACCAATACATCTCGGCAGAGGCCTGGATGTCGGGGAGACTGGAAGAGCATAAGAGAAGAATGCCGGAACCTCTCCACGGGCAGCAGCCCGTACAGCCAAAGCGCAAGTTAGACTACCTCGGCCTTTCCGTGTCGGGGCTCCCGCCTCCCTCCCTGAGTACGTCCCGGATGCAAATATTTCTCCAAATAAAGGAGAAGGGGTTGCTCAAGCCTCCCCACCCAATGAAGAATCCGCGAGAACTGGCGGATAGAACTCGGTATTGTCGTTTACATCAGCAGAATGGACATGACACCAAGGAATGCCGCGAGTTGAAGTGGCAGATCGAAGAGTTGATTCATAGGGGCCATTTGGGTCGCTGATCCGGAATTCTCTCCACGTCTCGAGGGTCCCGTCGAGCGACGCATCGACGTGATCACTGGCGGCCCGGCTTCTGGAGGAAGCAGCACGTCCAGGCGAAAGGCGTACGCCCGCGCTGTTGCAACCGAAGGGCGCGAACCTATCCCCGAGCCGAAAATTATGTTCCCGACTGAGGGGACGAGACGACTCGAGCATGATGACGCACTGGTGATATCGGCCAGAATCGCCAACGCGCATGTAAAAAGGATCATGGTCGACACCGGGAGCTCGGTCGATGTACTCTACCTCGACGCCTTCCAGAAGCTCGGACTGCCCAGGGGCGCTATGGAGCCCATGCATTTGGTGCTCACGGGGTTTACCGAAAACTCGATCTCGCCACTTGGCGTGGTCACCCTACCTTTGACTCTCGGGGATGCTCCGAAGACGAAGACGGTGATGGCAACCTTCCTGGTGGTCGACCTCCTCATGGCGTACAATGTCATCCTGGAGCGACCCACCTTCAACAAAATCAGGGCGGTCATCTCTACCTATCATCGAACCCTGAAGTTCCCGACCCGCGCCGGGGTCGGGGAAGTCCGAGGAAGCCCTCGTGAATCCAGGCAATGCTACTTAACAGCGGTCTCCGTACACAAGAGGGCAAGGCCAGAGCAGCCCCTCGACGACCGCCGAGAAGCCAAGCGGCTAGTCCAACGCCCTGAGCCGATGAAGCCTGCGCTCGATGTGCCCTTGCAGGAGAGTCGTCCCAACCGGACGGTCGGGGTCGGTTCGGAACTTGACAAACAGGAGCAGGCTCGGCTTATCAACCTCCTCCAGGAGAATTCTGACGTCTTCGCCTGGTCCCCGGCCGACATGCCGGGCGTCGACCCGAAGGTGTCCCAGCACCACTTGCGCATCTCTCCAGCTGCGCGCCCGGTAAAGCAAAGGCCTCGGTTACATTCTCCCGAGCGACAGCAGGTCGTGCGAGAGGAGGTGGAGTGACTCTTGATGGCAGACTTCATCAAGGAAGTCAAGTACCCACAATGGTTATCAAATGTAGTCCATGTGAAGAAGTCTAATGGTAGCTGGAGAATGTGCGTTGACTACACCGATCTTAATCGTGCATGTCCAAAGGATTGCTACCCCCTCCCGAGGATTGACTAACTGGTCGACTCAACCGCCGAGCATGCTCGCTTCTCATTCATGGACGCCTTCTCCGGCTACAATCAGATCAGAATGGCACCGGAGGATCAAGAGCACACAACTTTTCTCACGAACCAAGGGGCCTACTTTTATAAGGTCATGTCGTTCGGGCTAAAGAATGCCGGAGCCACCTACTAGAGGACTGTGAACAAGATGTTCACCCATCAGATAGGGCGAAACTTGGAGGTTTACGTTGACGACATGATCATAAAAAGCCGATCAGGATCAGCCCATTTAGCTGACCTAACCAAGACGTTTGCCACGCTAAGAAAATATGGGATGTGCCTTAACCTCGCCAAATGCGTTTTTGGCGTGACATCAGGCAGATTCCTCGGGTTCATCGTACACGAAAGGGGAATCGACGCTAACCCGGAGAAGGTCTAGGCGATCATTAATATGCAGGTGCACTGAACGGTTAAGGAGCTCCAGCTCCTCAATGGAAGGCTCGCTGCCCTGTCTCGGTTTCTATCCCGATCGGGGGACAGATGCCTCCCCTTCTTTCGAGCCTTGAAGGATCCAAGGAACTTTCAGTGGACGATAGAGTGCGAGGAAGCCTTCACGCACCTGAAGTAGCATTTGTCCGCCCTCCCTCACCTTTACTCGGTCTCCACCCAAGAGAAACTCTACGTCTACTTGGCAGCCTCCCAACACGCGGTGAGTTCAGTGTTGGTCAAAGAGGCCTCCGGGAAATAGCTCCCGGTTTACTATACCAGCCACGTCCTGAGAGGGCCCGAGGAACGTTATCCGTCCATCGAGAAGCTGGCGCTGGCGCTCATTCTCACGGCCCGGAAGCTGCGCCCCTACTTCCAAGCCCACCCGATCGAGATAATGACTGACCAACCACTGCAACAGGTTCTATTGAAGTTTGACATGGCAGGTCGCCTCCTCAAATGGTCGGTGGAGTTGTCCGAGTTCGACCTGCAATACAAACCGAGAACCGCCATTAAGGCGCAGGCCGTGGCCGACTTCATCTCGGAGCTGACTCAATCGGGGGAGCAAGGCCCCGAGCAGGTTGGAGCAAAATGGGTTTTACGGGTTGACGGGTCATCTGTCTCAAAAGGCGCGGGAGCCGGACTCGTGTTGGAAGCTCCCGACGGGCGCTCGTTTAAGCGCTCCTTCCGCTTTGGCTTTAAGGCCACTAATAATGAGGCGGAATATGAGGCGCTCCTAGCAAGTCTCAGATTGGCAGCCGAGATGCAGGTGGGAGCCATGCGCGTCCTCACCGATTCACAACTCGTCGCCGAACAACTCAACGGGGGGTACGAAGCTCGGGATCCAATCATGTCGAAGTACCTGGCGGAGGTAAGGGCCCTCGCCGCTAGTTTTTCCCACTTCACATTATCTAGAGTGCCCAGGAGCGAGAATGAGCGGGCAGACGCGCTGGCGAAGTTAGCCTCGAGATCGATCCTCGGGGAGGACCCCGAGGTCGAGGAGCTTCCCCACCGGGCTGTTGCTACCGTGGTGGTAGTTGAGCCCGGCGCCCCGACCACATGGATACAAGAAATGCTGAGGTATAAGCGGGATGGCGTCCTTCCCGCTGACGATGCCGCAGCACGGGGTCTTCGCTGAACCCAGGCATGGTATTGCGAGATCGATGACCGACTCTACAGAAGGTCATTCTCGCGCCCCCTTTTACGCTGTTTGGATCCCGACGAGGCCCGATCGGTTCTCGTCGAGATCCACGACGGGATTTGCGGGGAGCACATCGGTGACCAAGCCCTAGCGTTCAAGATATTGCGCCAGGGCTATTATTGGCCCACTCTGCACCGAGACGCAAGAACCTATGTGCGGCGGTGCGATGCATGTCAACGCCACGCCCGAGCCTCTCGGCACCCGACGGTCCCGCTAACCCCCTTGGATTGCACCTGGCCTTTCGCGCAATGGGGAATGGACCTCCTCGGACCTTTTCCACCGGCGTCGGGGCAACGAAGGTACATTATTGTAGGTGTCGACTACTTCACCAAATGGGTAGAAGCGGAGCCGCTGGCAACGATCACGGAGCGCCAAGTCGAGCAGTTTGTATGGAGGAACATTGTTACCCGGTTCGGCTTGCCTAGGTCCATCGTTACTGATAATGGAACCCAATTCGCAAGCGCTCGGTTCAAGGAATTCTGCGCGACCTACCGGATACAACTGAGGTTCAGCTCGGTAGCCCACCCCTAGACCAACGACCTTGCAGAAGTGACAAATCGGTCGATCTTGGACGGACCGATTGAACTCGGTCGACGAGTTACCAAGCATCCTGGGGTCCTTGCGAACCACTCCTAAGACAGCGTCCGACGAGTCTCCTTATAGCCTGGCGTTCAGCACGGAGGCAGTTCTGCCAGCTGAGGTGGTCATTCTTACCCCTCGGGTGGAGGCCTTTGAGGAAGCAACGTCGGCCAATGGAATTCGAGCCGGACTGGACCTGCTCGAAGAGCGCAGAGCCGACGCTCACCTTAAGACCCTTTCCTACAATTGAAGCGTCGCCAAGAGCTACAACAAGGGTGTTCGCCCCCGGCCCCTCGGGTTGGGAGACTTAGTATTGCATAAGTCCGAAGTGAGCGACCCGACCCGAATGCGTGGTAAGCTCGCCCTCAAATGGGAAGGACCTTACTGCATTGTCGAGGTCATCCGAGCGGGTACGTTCCGACTCTTAACAATGTCGGGACGACACATACCAAGGACATGGAACGTCCAGAATGTTAGGAAGTATTTTGTGTAAAATTCACAATGAAGTCAAGCAGTAGCAAAAAGGGAACTTTGTTTAAACGTAAATTCGATTACAAAATAGACCGACTGGACCCTCGAAAGGGGAGTACAAGAAACAAAAAGAAACAGGAGAAGGCCCCTCCTAAGACTTTACGCCCTCCAAGCTGTCGTCGAAGGGGACCTCCTCGGGCATGTTCACCTCCAGGTCCTCGGGACAGGAGGTGAAGGGGTCCTCCTCGACCTCGGAACCCGGATGGCGCGCTTGGAAGCGGGCCAAGGCGACCTTGTATCCATATTCATAGGATACTTGGCTTATCCGGGTCAGGCCAAGATGGAACCCCTCAGACTTTTTGTAGCCCTCGATCGCCTCCTTCTCCCTCTCTGGATGAAGGTGCCTCTCCTCGGCAAGGGCTTCCGAGGCAGTCTTGGCCTCAGTCTCCTTTTCGGCCAGCTTCGCGGCCAGGGTGGTTGCCTTCGTCTTGCACAGGCAGACCTCCGTCTTCTCCACCCTCAGCAATTTCTGTAGCTCGTCGTTCTCCAGGCTCACGGCCTTGAGCTCGGACATGAGGCGGGCTACTTCTGCGTCCAGGTCGGACGCCCGCTTCTCCGCTATCGCGACCACCTTGGGATCAGCACCGACCTGGATTTCCTCCAGCTTGTCACGGACTTAGCTGGTTTTGCCTAAGCCGTGTGGCACCAATGCGTATCACCGCAAAGGTCAGCCTACCCGAAATCTCCTGCAATCCCTTAGGACCTGCAAAAGAGAAGATGGGACAGAGAAAGCGCTTCACACGGATCCACAAGCCACTCTTTTAGTAAACACTTTATAGCCAATGCACATTCCAACAATGGATATCACAAGCTCGAATCAGTTTGCACAACAAAGGCATAAAATTGGTCCACTACAGGATCGAATTCTATTACAAGTATTCCTCGACGCAGCACTTTATGTACAAGCCTACAATGGTGTCAAACTCACTCAAATAGGGCATTTTGCCTTTGCACGCCCTTTACAAGCTTTTTACAGTGACAACCAACAGAAAGGGACACGGACAAGCACAAGCATTACACCGAACAAGCCGTTTTACAATTTTGTCCGTGACATTCTCCCCACTTAATCCTTCGACGTCCTCGCCGGGGCTTTGTGACGCCGCAACTTCTTTTCTTTGTTGGATCTTCGATCTTCTGCTCCTTCTGCGATGCCCCTTGGCTCCCATTTGTTCTCCGCTTGTTGTTGAGTCGTCGAACTTTAATCCGCCGTCTTTGCTTCAACTTGCCAATGACTCGACTTTGGTGTGGGGTTGGCAAAGTTGTCTTTGATCCTTCTTTGGTTCTTGCGGATTCATCGATGAAGGAAAATACCATCTTTGATATCGCCGCTTCAAATTCTTCTTGTCTCTTGAACTGGATAGATGCTTTGTTGGAGCTTTAACGAGCATCACCTCGCAACCTTTGAAGTTTTCAGTGTCCTTCCTCATAAAATTTGCCCATCGAATCTTCTTCTACTTAGTTGTCTTGAAGGGTCTTCACATCTGTCAGAGCTCCTCTGCTTTGGATAACTAAGAGAGCTGAGATACTGAGTTCCGCCCATTCTCTTGGGAGTTGAGAAGGCAAAGGTTACTTGTCTTCGCTCGCCTCCTCGAGTTTGTACTTCGTGCATCAAGTGATTCTTGGAATTCGCCGCTCTTAGCTCACACTCCGAAGCACTTGAAGTGTTTGCAATCCTTGCACCGAGTCACCATCTTGTGATTCACCTTCTCATTGCCATTGAACTTCGGAATGCAAGAAGTTATCACTCCAACTTGGAGTAAGTCTCCGATAGGTTTGGTCGCTTTGGGATTGTACCGCCTTCTCCATCATTTCTGCATACTCCTCCGAGTAGTAAAGGTACAAAGACACAGCGTCTTATCTGCTCCGATCCTTGGTCATGCACTCTTGCATCGACCAAGTCCTTCACTCACGGCTATCTTGATGGAAAGTCTGTGACATTGGTCTTACGAAGTTCTCTCGGCCTTCGCCTTCAAATTTGTCTTGGTACATGGAGTTTGCAAAGCATTCTCCTCCTCCACGGCCATCTTACGACCAAGTGCTCTCCCTCTAAGAGAGCAAGGGATTGATGACTCCCCGGAAGTCCCGCCTCAGCGGTACCATGGCACTGCGACGCCAATGGCACTACTATCCGTTGTCTCGCATCTGCATCCCTTCTTCGTGATCGGTAGATCTGCCTCTGCGGCATTGTGACACTCCTCTGAGTTCACCTTCAATCTAACCGATGACTGATATTGGGTAGCTGAGTCCCATTGGACTCGTCATTGCTTCCACGCCCTATTCGACCCCCGCTTCAACACCTCTGTTTCTCGAGCGATTCCTGCTGTCGATGGAAATACTGAGATCGCAACTCCCATGTATGGCCACCGCCACCATGTTGCAGGGTTTGCACCATTTCTGTTCTCCTTAGCTTCATTGGCTGCAATGTTCGCTTACTCGGCCTTGTCCTCTGACTTGCCGGGCTCCCTTAAGCGAATGTGAGCTCTGAAGTAGTTCCACTCTTCAGCAGACTCGATCATACCTCAGTATGATCCAGTCCCAAATGGGACTCCTGGTATTTGCATCTGAACTTCTTCCTTGAGAGTGCACACCCCCATATCTTTGATGTCCAAGGCTTCCATTCAATGCAACATTCGGTGCACGCGGAAGACCCGCCTCTGCGGTACCATGGCATTCACCGCTTGAATCCATAGCTCTTCTTACCGTCGTGTTGTTCACCAACTTGGAGCTCCTTGTCGCGCTCCCGGTCATATTTCCAGATGACCATGTCCCTCACGGGATATGCTGTGTGTGTCGTCTTGCCACGAACCATTCCACCCCGATCCCCTGCATCATGTCGCCTCCTGGTGACATCTCCTTACGTCATTCGATCCTGTGGTATGAACTCGAATCTGCGATATCTCCATGTGTGGACTCCGCCAACACATCGCAAGGCCTTCGCCATCTTCGATTCTGTTCGATCCTGTGGCAATCGACCTTCGTCCACCCACTCTCGGGTCACACTCGGACGAAGCCTAGCTCTAGGACAATCCATCGCCTAGCAGCTCCTCTGAAGTCCCCGGACTTCACTGAAATAGGTGCACCATTGTCTGGATCCTGGGACTCTGCCCCTACCAGCACAATCTCCGCTGCGCACCGCTTTCCTCATGGCAACTTGAATAGCAACACTGTGGCATATTCTTCAAGAGTAGCTGTCTCTGCATCCTCTTGCCCCGTGCTAAGGCCTTTTGACACCAACTTTGCCTCAGCAAACTGCGTCACCTTAGAATCTCCACCAAGTGCTTCATCGAGATAAGATGTATGTGCCTCGAAGCTCCCTTCGTCTTTGGCACCATGGAAAATGAAGTTGCTCCATCCCGAATATGAAACCCATGGAACGACATGATCCGATTCTTGCCTCAACAAGAGTCCATGTCCTTGACCTCGTGTAAGGAAAGCACCAAGCCTCCGCTCCATGTTCCGTCTTCAAAGCCAACTCCCTTCACGCGATTTGGGTACTTCACCAAGTCTTCCCCAAGTTGTTCTGCTTCTCGATTAGCATTGGATTAATGGTGGCCCTCACGCCCACCATTCCACGGGTCAGCCCTCTGTTGAGTCCGAACTCACTGTCGGCTCTTAGTGTGCCTTCACTTTGTGTTGCCCTGGGTTGCTCCCCCACTTGATCTCGCTTATCGTCCACCAACGCATTGCCACTTGCGAGATCATACGATGACTCCTCACCGCTCACTCGATCCCTCGAGCTCTGTCTTGAGGTACTCCTCAGCGATTCATTGCACCAGATTCACATTCGGAGAGCGGGACTTATCCCTCTGATATCCGCCCGTCGGAGCAACATCTCTCTTCGCATCCTTCCTCTCGGAAGTTTTGGAGACCACCGTCCCCTTGGACTACTCGCCTTTGCTGAACAAAGCTGTGCCCAAGTGCGCCGCAAATGCACTTTGCTAGATTGTGACACCTCACCAATACAGCTCAGCCTTTGCACCCCTCTGGGTCTAGCAACATGCTGCACTGCTGTTGCACATTTCACTTCATACGAAAGTATCCTGCACATGCCGAAGAGAAAGTTTCAATGCTCCAATGCACGGACCTTCACCGCCCTTGGATGGCCACGACGATCCATCGTCCGCATGCAAGACCTTGCATGAGTATCAATTCCTTGAGTTTGCAACTTTCCTCACCTCGTGAGCTTTGCACAACTCTTTCGATCATTGAACAACCCACAACTTGCACGGTCTCATCCTTTGCCAAGCACCCCACTTGCCTCGAGCACCGTCAAGTTTGGGTGTCATGTCGAGCCAACTGCTCGAACTCACCATCCCCACCTTTGTGCGCTCCGCAATTCTTCTTAGCTTGTTGTCCTCGTGGTGCACGACAAGGTCCCCACGTTTGCATGCTAAGTGTTTCTAAGTGAGCTTGTCCGCTCGCCTCGATACCAATCATCACGGACTTAGCTGGTTTTGCCTAAGCCGTATGCGGCGCACCAATGCGTATCACCGCAAAGGTCACCTTACCCAAATCTCCTGCAATCCCTTAGGACTGCAAAAGAGAAGACGGACAGAAAGCGCTTCACACGGATCCACAAGCCACTCTTTTAGTAAACACTTTATAGCCAATGCACATTCCAACAATGGATATCACAAGCTCGAATCGCAGTTTGCACAACAAAGGCATAAATTGGTCCACTATGATCGAATTCTATTACAAGTATTCCTCGACGCGTACTTTATGTACAAGCCTACAATGGCTGTCAAACTCACTCAAATAGGGCATTTTGCCTTTGGCACGCCCTTTACAAGCTTTACAGGTGACAACCAACAGAAAGGGACACAGACAAGCACAAGCATTACACCGAACAAGCCGTTTTATAATTTTGTCCGTGACAAGCTGGCGACGCAACTCAGAGTTACGCTCACAGAGACCTCTGATGATCCGACCGACATCCCACGCCCGGTCCATCAAGGTGGTGGTATAGTGGAGGCTCTATAAGGGTGACAAAGTTAGAACAAAGCTAACGGAGAAGTTAGCAAGGAGTGGGAAGGGACGATACTTACCCACATCAGCGACTTAGCTGATTTTCCGAGGAGGGCCTCTGAGGGGAGCATGTACAAGTCTCGAGCTATGTCGGGATGAAGCGCCCCCCGGAGGTATGCGGCCGAAGGGTCCCCTCCGATCCACACTTTGTCCCCTTAGGACAGTCCACCCAAGTGGGCGACCAGGGGGTCACTCGCTTCTCCAGATGGGACATCGCCCATCACCCACGCAAGGAAGGCCTCCTCCCTGCCTGGTGGAAGGTGACACAGGTCCCTCACAGTCGGTGAACGAAGGTTCTTCCCGGTGGCCTCCCGGCTAGGTCCGGCCTCGCTTTGCGACGGAGGCACTCCCGTGCGGTCCGCCAAATCTGCGGCTTCGTCTTTGGGTCGGGGCACCGGCGCCTCGGGCCCCTTAGCGACCGTAGTCTTGGCCTTCTTCCTCGGGCGCCCGACCTCCACCTCCAGTGGGGAGTCCCTCTGTCCTGTCCTCGGGTCGGATGCGGGGCGTGGAGAGGAGGACGCCGAAGCCCGTCCGCTGCGGAGTGCTCGCAAGTTCACCATTTCTACAGGAAACAACAAGGTGGTTAAGGTCTGATAAATGTCGGAGACACAGGGGATAGACGACGAGGACCTACCTAGGGAGGACGGACTGAGCCCCGCCTTGTCCAGCCACCATTCCGTCATGTTTCAGATGGCTTGGGAGGAGGGAAGAATTTCCCTATGCCTCCTCAGATCCTGGCGCTCCTCGGCGCTCAGTCTCGGGGTCGTATTGTCTATGGTCGTTGCGGACCATCAGACCCCGAAGCCCCAGTCCTTCTCACAACAGACGTAGAAGAACCGTCTCTTCCACCCTTTGTTATTGGTGGGAGCCCCACCGAATCGGATGCCCGTCCGAGTAGATAGGAAGTACCCCCCCGACCCTTTGAAAAGGCGGAAACAAGAGAGGAAGAGGTTTCGGGTCGGGGTGATGTTAGCATAGTGGCATTCCCCCAGGAATAGCACCAGGTAGCGCCAGGAGTTCGGCGCCACTTGCGACGGCGAGATTCGCCACCGGGAAATACAGGAAACGACGACGGGGTATAGAGAAAGGCACAACCCTGCCTCGAGGGCGTCAAGGGTCAGCGCGAAGCCCTTGGGGATTGGGTCATAAGCCCGCTGCCCCGGTTTAGGGGCTAGGAGGACGTAATCCTCCGGGATGCTATAGCGCTCCCGAAGGGTCCTTAGTGATGAACCACTCACATTGGAGTCTAGGTCGTGCGGCCACATTTGGGCCTCAAGCGCCCGCGTCGCCTCCCCGTCTGAAGAATGATTAGGGGGTGGAGGAGGCAACCGATCCGGGGCACACACAGAGGTGGAAGAAGAGGACGAGGAGGAAGAAGTGGAGGTGGAAGAAGAAGAAGAAGAAGAGGGAGAGGAGGCCATTCTTACTGACCTCCGGAAGGAAAGACAGAGAAGCCGACTAGAAGGAGGCGAAGGACGCCGGAGCCAAGGAAGATGATTAGAAAGGGGAGATGGCGAGGCCCGAGGCAGAAAACCCAGCTGATGAGAAACGGTAAGGGGGCATGATGCGCGCTACTTAAAGGCGAGATCCCGCCAAAAGGCAATGCCCTTTCGCCTCCCGAAGTGGGCGACAGCACATCGCCGTGCGCGCTCCCTAGCCACATCACATTGGGCAGCCCAAAGTACGCCCCGCTATAAATGAGGACACGACGTGGTGTTTCCCAGGCAGGCGACTTGACGGCACACCAGAGACGCGTTTGATCGGTTTCCAAAATGGCGCATAGGCTGAAGGGCTCTTCGCTGCCCGCGCCAATTGAATTCGAAGGGGAAAAAGGGGGGAGGGTATCCCAGGACGAGGGGCACCGTGGCTGTCGACCGCCCGAGTGCGTCCCGACGCAGCTCACCTGCCTAAGCATGTACCGCGACCGCCGACCGCCCGAGTATGTCCCAGCGCAGCCTGCCTTCCTGAACATGTACCACGACCGTCGACCGCCCGAGTATGTCTCTGCGTAGCCTGCCTGCCTGAGCATGTACCACGACCGTCGATCGCCCGAGTATGTCTCTGCGCAGTCTGCCCGCCTAAGCGCATACCTCGGCCGTTGACCGCCCGAGTATGCCCCTGCGCAGCCCGCCTGCCCCTCAAACGTCGACCGTCTGAGTGCTCCTCTCCACGGCTCTCCCGCCTAAGCGCACGCCCCGCCTGCGCAAGTGTACCTGCGTGCAACATACAGCCAAAGCCCGAGCAACGCCTCGGCCACCAAAGCCCGAGCGACGCCTCGACCACAAAAGCCCGAGCGACTCCTCGGCCACCAAAGCCCGAGCGATGCCTCGGCAGCCAAAGCTCGAGCAACGCCTCAGCAGCCAAAGCTCGAGCAACGCCTTGGCAGCCAAAGCCCGAGCAACGCCTCAACCACCAAAGCCCGAGCAACGCCTCGACCACCAAAGCCCGAACAACGCCTCGGCCACCAAAGCCCGAGCAACGCCTCGTCCACCAAAGCCCGAGCGACGCCTCGGCCACCAAAGCCCGAGTGACGCCTCGGCCATAAAAGCCTGAACAACACTTCGATCGCGATCCCACTCTGCCTGCCCCGCGACCTGGCTCCCAGATTGGAACCCTCGGGTCTCACCACGTCTCCAGACAACGAACCAGTGGGCCCCCATCCTCCACATTAGTCTACAATCCATCCGGCCAACCCCTACGGGACAAAATCGGCCTCGGACCACGGAGCAAGCCCCAAGGAAGGGCTTTCTTTGGGTAGAAGAATGATATGGGTAATAAAGGCGGCATGACGCAAGCCCATGCCGCTTAAGCCAGGACGAATTGCCCCCAATCAGCGATCGGCGGCGGATTGGCCATATGACCCCTCCTGCTCTTCCCAAGCCCTGCGGCTCTCGAGGCACGTCACCGTCTTGCAGGGCCAAGTGCATGTCTGCGTTCCCGATGCAATCGAGACACAACAAAGAAACCCGATCCATATAAACCCGCGGAACCACATTTAAGGGGGGAGGGACTCTTTTGCCTCAAAAGGAGGAGATCTTTCACTACTATCCTGACTGACTTGAGCGTCGGAGGGGTCGGGCGGAGTTCAACCCGACCCGACCTTTGTGCAAGGACGGGAGCAAGCGACGGCCGTCAACAGATCCCCTCCTTGCCTCCTCAGCCGTCCGGAACCCGATCGGGGAACCACCTCCATGTCAAGCCCGAACCTCGCCGCGACGACCTCGGGGCCACGGTGTAAAGCGGCCCGCCCTGAGGTCGCGGCGAAAAGTTGTTGACATTATTATTAACATATTCTGAACCAGAACTTTTCGCATTACTCCTCGAAACACCTTGCATGCATGTATCGAGAACCAACCCGTCGTTCTTCTCCTTTGATGTCTGCTTTTATGTTTTCCCCTTCAGATAATTCATACGGTGATTGTGAGTAATCAAACACCAGTTACAAGTCTGTCACAAAGAATTCCACCTGTAGCGACGGGGGAGCGGACAGAAAAGAAGAGAAGGTAATACCTCCACCTGTGAGAGTAAACGTGAAGCTTCCTTCTCCACCCGTCTTCAGCCGACACGATAATAAGGATGTGAGCCCATTTCTATTGCACGTAGTTGCAGAAATGGGCTCACATCCTTATTAACGTGGACAACTCCATCTACGGTTGGAGACGGCGGGCTCACATCCTTGTGGTGTAGAAATGGGGCGCACATCCTTATTATCGTGTCAGCTGAAGACGGGTGGAGAAGGAAGCTTCACGTTTACTCTCACAGGTGGAGTTACATTACCTTCTCTTCTTTTCTGTCCGCCCAGGTGGAGTTATTCGTGGCAGATTTGTAACTGGTGTTTGATCACTTACAGAGAGTAATATGCCTGATGTGTGTGGAGAATATACAAGTGCAGCACAGATTTATAGCCGATGGTGTTTGATTGTAAGTGGTGCTTGATGATTCACAATAATGATTGTAACTAGTTCTATGCAAGTTATTTCTTCCTAGACATTTTCTGTTTCCTTTTAATAAATAATTGTTTGAATTTTTTTTTTCTCAATTAACATTGCTTAGTGTGTGTTTCATGCGTTCTCTGTCCTGTGCTCAGTTGTTATCGCTTCAGACATATTTCTAAAGGCTGGAAGGCGAGGAGGAAGACGGCATCTGCACTCCAGGCGGTAGTTATAAGCGTCTCAAGAAGTTAAATACTGACACAAAAATATGTGGAGAATACCGATCAGTGCTTCTTCATGTAATCAGCATTGTGCCTGCTTTGACTGGCTCAGAGCTTTGACCACACCAAGGTCTCCGATTCTTCGCATTCCACATACGAGTTATTCTTTAAAGATGACAATGACCTGGTCTCAATGAAGAAGCTTCAACTCGACCCGGATGTCGAGTTAAGAGGCTCCAACCTCCTACGATGACCGATTAATTTGAATTGATCCATTCAAAAAAATTTCCACATTGCCTCGAGGCTACATGTGTTAGAAAAAGAACAGTTTTGATGATTTGCTCCAACTTTGTCACCCTTGAAATGAGTGAGCAAAGTCTTATTAAGGCAGGAATTAGTCCTGTTCCTTGGGGGAAAGAAGCTGAATATTTTTTTTTTTTTGAAGATTCACAGGAGATTCTTGAAACTCATCCCCTCTTTTTTTTTTTTTTTTTTTTTCCTAAAGACATTATTTGAGCATCTTGAGGATAAGTATCTATTGCTAAAGGGTGACATATAAATTAATTATCTCTAGATTAGGATTGAGCCAAGCACGAAGAGAGGAGGAGATCAACGAGAAACACGATCGACCCATCGTAGAGGGGAGGGGTTCGTTGGAACCTTGAGCCAGGCAAATGCGCCCCTCATCACTATCTCTCTTTAGCTAGTAGAGGTGTAGAAAGGAGGCTCCACTCATGATTGGCCTCTCCAAATAGTCCGACTCTCCTTGCTTGAAGGATCGAAATATGGATTCACGACGAGATAAGGCATGAAGCTAGGAGCCACCTTCGATTAAGTTTAACTCAAACAAATTAAAATCTTAATCCAATTGGGTCGACATATCAGATTTATGAAATTGAGCTTAAGTTATTTATATAGAATTGGACCTTTGGGATAGTTTGATTAATTGGTATGAATTGGTTAAGAGCTTATGATAGTGAACTTAGTTGGACTAATATCTTTTAAAATAAAATCTATTCGGTTCGAACTAAAGAATAGTGCTAATGAATCAAAATCAATTATAATCTTCAAAACAAAATTATTAGTGAATCAATTCAGACCAAATTGATTCTGGATCGGTTCCATTCAAGTCCTATTCTAATTCAATTCAATTTCAACACCCTTACACATTCCTCCTACTTTGGGCCAAAACATATATGATATTTATTTCTAAAATGTTAAATCCTGAATCTATTATTGATTATAGACCTTTAACCCATAATATATAAACTTCTCACTAAAGAATTATTGTCTAGAATTACAAAAAAAATTCTTTCTTCGGTCATTCATCATTCCCGATCATTCAATCCACAATACCATTGCCATCATTCACTAGATGGCTTACTCAACAGACCATTTAGAGGGAAAAATAAAAATAAAAACATACCATTCCGTCTTCTCTTATAAATGGGTCTCTCTCTTGTTGTTTCATAATCATCGTGGTATCCATCAAGGAGATCATATATCTCCTCTCTTATTTGCTACTGCATAACAAGACATGTCTCTCTTTTTAATATTAAAGAGATGAAAATTACTCATCTTATGTTTGTCAATAATATTATAATTATTTTTCTGCTAATGAGAAATTTTGTGGAAACCTCATAAAAACTCACAAGTATCTTTTTGACATCCATCTCAGTCCTAATCATTCACAAACATCTTAATAAAATTGAAGGATGATGGAAAAGTAGTTCTTATGAATTCAATCATTAAATTTATTCCATTGCGCACACCCATAAATAGTTAGGTCATTGACGAAAACATTGATTAGATTATCAAGATATGTAGGAATTTCTCATGGCATCAATCCCCTAACCAAAACAAACTCAAGTTTCCGGGATGAGATTGCATTACTAATCATAAGATTAGAGAAGACTTAGGCCTTTGTAACCATAAAACTATTGAGATTTCCATAAGAGCAAAGCGTATGCTTCCCCTTCGAAATAATTCCAATAGCATGTGGTGCACAATTTTGAATACCAAATAAGAGAGTCTCCATTCTCGGACAATTGCATATAAGAATTCCTTTTATGGATGGAAATCCATATGTAACCTCTTAGACTCCACGAAATATGGCTTTGGTAAAATCATTACTAATGGATTTAGCACCAATATATTAAATGATCTATGGATATGCAATGCTTCATTATCTAAATGGCCTACCTTCATTGATATCAATAGGATCACAAATCATGTACTACTCGATAAATTTATTTAAAATAAATTATAAAATGAACCGCTTATTGGAAATATTTATGTATTATTGAAATTTACCTTTTTGTTGCCCCTAAGGTTTTTGCTTCACACATTGGGAGTGGCATCGGCTCGCGGTGCGTATACCTTCCTGAAAGGCACATACAATGATGAGAATGATGGTTGGAAGGACAGGTTAGAGCAATGTGAGCCCCTTTCAATTATTCCTAGGGACATAACTTTTATAAGAAAATTTCTTTGAAAGCATCTTCCTACTTTTAAGCAAACGTCTCATATCTTTCATAACCATGTAAATCTTTATCCAATTTGTAAATCTAGTCAAGATTCTGTCAAATATATCATATATATTTGACAACATCCTATGGTTCCTCCTTCAGAAGCACTCTTTCATAAATTTGCATCACTTTGATAACAGGCACAATGGGGATTGGTTGGAGGAAGGGAAAAATTTAGATTCACAATCTGGATCTAAATTTCGAGTTTAAGATCAAAACCAACAACTTTAACCCTTCACGATATGGCTTAAAACAGTTGCTATCATAAATAATAACAGTAAAAAATCTTCCCACCATTTTGTGGGATGTAATAGGAATAATATTTTTCGAGTTTAATATGCACCATCAGAGGACTTTCGATATATTATATACAATGATGATTGTTATTCTCCTCAATCTCTTCTTGAGGAGCTGGATTCATCAATATTACTGACAAGCAAAACAATCCTATTGTTGCATGATGTCCAACGCTAACTTCATCTCTTCTTCATGCGGAAACCTACGAGGATTGAAGGTTGCAATAAGAGATGGATTATCCCATATTTTGGTCAAGAATGATTCAGTACAGCTGATGCATACTCTTCAGGACCGTGACAACATTCGATGGCAACTATTGGCCCTCACACATGACATTTTCCACTACACTAATATCACCATTGTGATATTATCAACTTATTTTCAATAAATATTTTATGTTTTAATGATTTTATTTATTAAAAAAA